>JARJCX010000015.1:0-1200000 GCA_029282285.1 Mycena rebaudengoi | reverse complement strand
CGGCGCTCCTGTCGCGGAGTCCCAACCAAGATTGCGAGTAACTTCGACTGACATGTTTTTCTTGCCCAGAAAGTGGGCCTTGGTCTTTTTCTGGATCTTGTACGTCGGACGGGTAGTTGTCGAGTCACCACTGCGATAACGAGCGTCGATGTCGGCCTGTTGCATAAAAATGTTTCTGCTCAGTATCGAGCAAATAAGGCGCTTGAGAGAAAAGGAGGCACCTTGCCGCCTGCATTGAGTACGAGCTCCAAGTCGAACACATCGTACGCGTCGTCGGGCCCAAGGGGCTCAAAGAAAGCGACAGCAGTACCTACAGGTTCTGGTACCTGTGGTCGCTGCTGCTGATCAATGCTGGGCATCCGTGAACGCGGGTGCGTCGACTCCATCATGGCCTCTTCCACGGAAGGAGAGTCGGCCGCAGGGAACATGGTGAGAGTCAGAACAAGAAGGAGGGCACAGGAGAGGCGCAACTAAGTGCGTGCCTAGGAGCTCAATTGCGATCGGGGGCGCTAGGAGTACCTGATCTATTTCTCTTCCCATTTCAATCGTACATATCGCCCGCAATACATTTTTTTTTGTGCGAGTACATCGACGGAATCAGTCACTCAGGGCCGCCAGGTAACTCTGGAATGACAACAAAAGAGGTCAGCAGGGAGTGAGACATGATCTGGGAGAGACGAACCTCTTTCTCCTGTAGGAATTCGAGATATGTGAGGGCCACTGCTATCCAGAAGCTCGACTCCACGCCGAGCGACCGTTCTTCCGCCTGGTCAACCTCGATGAGGCCAGTTATTGATCGTACCATCATTATTGGGGTCCGATCGTGAAAGGCGAGAAGAGGAGGCGCCGGGGGGACAGCGGCCAAAGAAACAGTCGATTCGGCGGGAGATGGCATAGGGGAGGTAGGAACATAAGGCGGTGGAGGAGCCACTGGAGACGGAACAGCGACTCTTGATAGGGTAAAGGAATACGATGGCCCGGCACCGTGGGTTCTGATCGCAGAGAGTGCGCGCTGGAAGAATGAGGCCTGCTCGGGGACGATCGCCTGCTGCGACGCCAACGGTGCAAGAACAAATTCGGTGATTTGTGTTGGCGGCGGATTTTGCCGCTGTTTTCCCTGCACCTGCTCTAGTTTCGTTTGGACAGAGGAAGGCGTAGGGGGCAGCACAACCAATGCAGGTGGGGGCGTGGGCGGGTATGAGTGTTCACCGGAGGGTCTGGGGGTCGACTCCGGGATAGCGGGTATATTTGTACGCGACGCAAACAAGAGCGCACCGTCGGGATGAGAGACGTTAGGTGGCGGCGGCGTCAATGGAATAAACGCGCCTAGGTGTCGATTAGATTTACATTGACACGATCTATAGGCCTTACCTGGTGGAAACAATGGTGTTCGGAGGCGAATGTACCACCCATTCCGCGGCCGATGCATTGTCCAACAAATTGTTCGCGTTGCATTGTGCTGCGTGACGGTTAGGCCTGGATGACACCAAAGGACTGCAAGTGCTCATACGACGAGGTGTTCGATGATTTCGTGCTCTGCGAGGAATCGTTCCTTCCCAAAGGTAAATCCCACATAAAGTAAAGTAGTCTGTGGCATACTTTGTACCAAATGACCTTGTCCGAGTTCTCCTCCATAACATTCACTTTTAGATCCGCCAGAACATCCGAACTGTCTTCATGTGTGAGACCACGGGAAGGAAAAGCAATGGAGCCGCACCTTTGTACCAAGTAACGCGTTAGTTTGGGTGTAGGAGGGACACCATGAACGGGGAGACTCATGAATGTGATGAATGCTGGAGATTCCGAATTCGATCAAGGCCTCAGCTTGTACATGTTATTTCATCACGCCATTGGCCTCCGCCAGGTTGTTTCTTGTGTTCATCTCGCCCAAGAGCCTGTCTCCAAGGTTCCCAAACCGTCTCGTATCTAGGTCTTGAATGTTCTCGCTGTCTGAACCTCCCGGCATTCTATCTGGCGACATTCGATTTGTCTCTTTTGAAATTAGTATGGGATCCAAGTCTGGCTGACTCTCCATGGCCCACGAAAATATACAGTCTCGCTCAGGATCTATTTGTCTTCCCCAGTGTCTCCTTGGCCCTTGTCCCTTGGGGAGTTTCTTGCTGGTTATTTGCTTGTAGAACAAGCCCGCTTTGCTTCGCCGACATATTCTTCATATCCGCGACTCGGAGTTTGAGTCCAAAATGAATTACTACAAGTACAAGTTATACACATTATTTGTGAATTCGAGTTATTAAGAGGAGCAAGAGGGGAATCAGGCAAGATCCAGTAGGCGGATCGCAATTAGTGAGTGGTTTAATAGTGGTCCTTTCCCCCGTGATGACCTCCGTGGCCGTGGCCATGTCCGTTATCGTGACCGTGGTCATGTCCGTGCCCGTGTCCGTTGTCGTGGCCGTGGCCGTGGCCGTTGTCGTGGCCGTGGCCGTGTCCGTTATCGTGGCCGTGGCCGTGGCCGTTGTCGTGGCCGTGGCCATGTCCGTTATCGTGACCGTGTCCGTGTCCATGATCGTCTCCCCTGCGGTAGCCGTGATGACCATGGTCCTTTCCGTGGTCGTGCCCGTGATCCTTCCCGTGGTCTTTACCGTGATCATGACCGTGGTCTTTTCCGTGATCATGGCCGTGGTCTTTACCGTGGTCCTTGCCGTGGTCCTTGCCATGATCATGACCGTGATCTTTGCCGTGGTCATGCCCGTGGTCCTTGCCGTGGTCATGCCCGTGGTCCTTGCCGTGGTCGTGGCCGTGGTCTTTACCGTTATGGCCGTCATATCCGTCTCCGCCCCTGCGACCGTGGTGGTGACCGCCGCCGTTCCCGCCATTTCCGCCGTCGCCTCCGTCGCCTCCATTTCCGTGGCCGTGGCCGTTGCCGCCGTCTCCACCGTTGCCGCCGTTGCCGCCATCGCCGCCATTTCCGTGGCCGTGGCCGTTGCCGCCGTCTCCACCGTTGCCGCCGTTGCCGCCATCGCCGCCATTTCCGTGGCCGTGTCCGTTGCCGCCGTCTCCGCCGTTCCCGCCGTTCCCGCCATTTCCACCGTTACCGCCGTGGTCATTGTGATCATGACCATGGTCTTTACCGTGGTCCTTTCCGTGGTCATGACCGTGGTCTTTACCGTGATCCTTCCCGTGGTCTTTCCCGTGGTCCTTGCCATGATCATGACCGTGATCTTTGCCGTGATCGTGGCCGTGGTCCTTGCCGTGGTCCTTGCCATGGTCGTGGCCGTGGTCTTTTCCATGGTCGTGGTCGTCATATCCGCCCCTGCGACCGTGGTGGTGACCGCCGCCGTTCCCGCCATTTCCGCCGTCGCCTCCGTCGCCTCCATTGCCTCCCCCGTGGCCCGATCCGCCGTCTCCGCCGTCTCCGCCGTTGCCGCCATCGCCGCCATTTCCGTGGCCGTGGCCGTTGCCGCCGTCTCCACCGTTGCCGCCGTTGCCGCCATCGCCGCCGTTTCCGTGGCCGTGTCCGTTGCCGCCGTCTCCGCCATTCCCGCCGTTCCCGCCATTTCCACCGTTACCGCCGTGGTCCTTGTGGTCATGATCGTGATCCTTTCCGTGGATCCTTCCGTGGTCGTGGTCCTTTCCGTGGTCGTGGTCCTTTCCGTGGTTACCGTGGTGGTCCTTTCCGTGGTCGTGATCCTTTCCGCCCTTGTGGCCGTGATCATGATCGTGGTCCTTTCCATGTCCGTGATCACGGTCGTGGTCCTTTCCGTAATCGCCTCCTCTGCGGTGGTAGCCGTCATGTCTCTTCACGCAGCAGTGCCGGTGAGGGTCGAGCTTAAAGCCGTGCTCGCAGTGGCGGTGATGGCTTTTGAAGGGGATGCAGCGGTCGTGCTTAATAGCGGGTATCGTCGTCAGTACATATGTCTTCTGTGCAATAAATTAATCCTACCTTGTCCTTGTCGTCGTATCCACGGGCAGAGAGCTCCCCTGACACGGGCGCCGCGACAACCACGGACGAGAGCGAGAAGAAGAGGCTCGCCGCGGCGACGGCTGAGGCGGAGAATCGCATATTACTATTAGTCGCGACTACTAGGAAGGGAAGGAAGTGAGGAACAGGAGTGTTGGGTACTTCGCAGATATCCTCTACGTTTTTATAACCTCCCAGGCGACATTATCGGCTAGATTAACAGATACTCGAGGCCGCAGAGAGCACAGCAGCCAGGCCCACGCCCGAGCGGGCAAATTAATTGCCTGGTAAAAATTACATGTCTGGTGAACAAAAGAGGCCATATTTCACAGGGATATCCGCTGAAACGTCGCTCGCACCTTGCATTATGATTTGAGCGACATTTGTGCACTTTGTCGGACCTTGGTTCTAGAATTAAATTGTGCGAGGCAATTACCATGCCTGTCATTCAGCGCTCGCAGAACGGTAATTATTCTTATATTTTCTGCGTCTTCACCGGCCCATTCAGTGTCTGAAAAGTGGATCGGAATGGCAAGGTGGTGTTTTAGCTCATTCCGTGAACCTACTGATCGCGTCGGGGCTGTAGTCGTCGGGGCGGCGCGCGGAACGCAACGCGTTTGATCCTATTGTATGCGGAGGGCAGATCGCGTCGAGGAGAACTAAAATTATTTACATTATGAAACACCGCTGCAGGCGCCATAATTCCTAAAAATGTCAAGATGGTTTTGATTGAGTGAGTTGATAAGATTGGGTAAAGGAAACTACATACCAAAAGCGGCCAGAAGTAGCGCTAGCTGCGAGCCGCGAATCATCAACCCGAGGAGGCACCAGGCACGTCGATCCATTTGTGAAGCCACGTAGAACGGAATATATTTAGAGCCTCTACACAGATAATTAATGATAAAATCGCGTATGCCTCCCGAGCGACAAACCCGTGTTTGATCTACACAAAGCAAAACAATACAGGCGCCTTTTCTCCAATTGGTTAAACATTCCTTCCTGCAACCATAAAAGTCCCTCCACCTGACGAGCACGGACTGGTAGCCTAGGCGACCAGAAACAGGCGCCACAACGAGAGGAGGAAGTCCATGAAACCGAATCGAGCGAGCGAGCGGCGTAAAGACGTCTGCCAAGACATGACGGTGAACGGTGCCCGCCACGCGCGACACTGGGTACGTACATACCTAAATTATCGCCCCAATCCAGAACCCATTCTGCAGCCAGAAGGCCAGAGCGATAGAGAAGATGATGATGAGGATGAGGCCCACGCGCTGCCACGTTGGCGGCGGGGGTTGGTCGAATCGAGGGTCTGGCGGGTAGACGACTGGAGGAGCCCGCGTCAGCATCGCTTCTTCATCTTCCTCCTCAAACCATAGTGGTGAGCTGGGAGGTTCAGATCTCAGCCCCTCAGCGGGATCTGAGTCGGGGAGTCGCGAATAGCGCGAGCGGATCATGGTGGTTGAGAACAGAGATGTTTGTGGATGATTGGCAACGTTGGGCACTGCCTCGATCACTGAACACGATCAACAATGATCAACACATTTGCACGCAAATAAATAAAATATCAAGAATTGGGGGAGAGAAGGTAGAGACTCCGCGCTATCCTCGTCTTCAACTATTCAACCGCCGCAATCTCTAGCCATTTGTTTCCAAGTTGCGCGGCGGTTCATAGCCAATTATTTATTTATTTTCTGAATTTGGCCGAAGTTTTGAAGCTATAACTGCAACTTGATTGGAGCCATCCAGAATATTGTTCTCGGAAAATTAGACTGGTCTTTTGGCCAACTCGACAAACAAAGACCAACATCGGAGTTGTGAACACTCTCGGCGAGATTTCTCATTAAGGGGAACATATGTTGGAATTATTATGCTAACTCCTACCTCCATGTATAAGTGCGAAGCAGATATATGTATTATGATTCTGCGACTGTAATAAGACCTAAAGGGTAACAGAGATAATGGTAGGTATAAATTCATGATGTATTTTTCCCCGTACAGAAACATATTTTACCCCACTCTCATGCAGCCATCAAACTCTTTCAAAAATCTGATACAATATGCCACAATTGCGGCTACCACAGCCAAGGAAATTGCAGACTCTTCCCATGTTCCTTTCCTGGGTTCTATGGCAACATTGAGTTTGTCAATTTTCAAATGTGTTGAAGTGAGCATCAGTAGTCGTAGTGGCTGGCATACATTGACTAACTGGGAACAGTCTGTCCGGGCATACAAAGAGGACTGTGTTCAAATGATTGAACAAATTCATGAAATTCTCTGTGCCATTGTGAAGCTGTATTCAACATCAGAAGTTGCTGGGGTGCTTTCAACTGCATTGTTGTATGACATTGCAAAATTCACAGAGTGAGGGATATCTCAGTACTTGTCTCCCTCATTTCAAACAAAGCTGCTCCAGAGTCCTCCAGAAGGTGTTCACATTTCTGAAAGCACACCAGGGGATGGGAAAAATAAAACAACTATTCACACAACCTAATAATGTAGTGAAACTGGAGACATGCAAGCAGGAGCTCACTCACGCCTGCCAGACATTCAGGGTAATTTTTTTGGTCCACATAATTCTCAGTCAGTTAACATGATTGAAGGTACATGTTACCGGTTCAACCATCTCTCAAATGGTGCAGATGCAGAAAGATGCTAGGCAACAGCATGAAGAGCTCATGGCCCTCCTGGCTTCACACCCCGATCTAACAAGTTCCGATCACTCCTCTGTCAGTTACATCACGTGGCTTCCCTTTCCTATTCTCAAATCCACAGATTTCTGGAACACTCCACAGCACAAACAATAGGTGAGTAAATCCAGGGCCTTTTCAATGAACCATTCTAACTATTTCCCAGCTCAGAATCATTCTCTATGCTTCCACCATGCCCCCAAATTTTCCATGGCCGCGATTCTGAACTCCATGATACAATAAAGCTTCTTCTCGTGGACTCGCCCCGGATTGCCATCCTGGGTGCAGGGGGGATGGGAAAGACCGGCCTTGCCACAACTGTTCTTCACAACTCCGAAGTGGTGGCCAAACATCCCTGTCGATACTTTGTTCCATGTCACTCAAGCTCCACATGTGCCCAGCTGGTATCCACTGTTGCTGATAATATTGGTGTAGAGAGTGGTGGATCTAATCTGGCCCAGAAAATTGTCCACTACCTAAAGTATAGCCCAGCCTTGCTTCTGGTTTTGGACAATCTGGAAACACCCTGGGAATCTGTCTCATCTCAATCTGATGTAGAGGAATTTCTATCATTGCTCACAGATATTTCACACCTAGGACTTATAGTACGTGCATTGAGCAAACAGCTTGGTAACTCACCAATATTCTCTCCAGATTACCATGAGAGGGGCTGAACGACCAGCCAAAGTCAAATGGACTCGACCCTTCTTGCCTCCTTTGAAACCACTCTCAGCCTCTGCAGCTCTTGAGACATTCATTGATGTTGCTGATAACACTCATCGGCAAGATAGTGTCAAGCAGCTGCTGGAGTTCACAGGCAATCTTCCCCTTGCTGTAAACCTCATTGCCAGTGTTGTATCACATGAAGGGTGTGATGGGGCACTCACTTGGTGGAAGTCTGAAAGCACTCACATGCTCTCAGATGGATATGACAAAAGGTCTAGCCTTGATATATCCATCATGTTGTCATTCACAAGTTCTCGAATGACCCCGGGAGCACAAGATCTGCTGAGCATGCTTTCCATCCTTCCAGATGGGCTTTCAGACATTGATCTGGTCCAGGCAGAGCTTCCAATAGCTGATGTTTTGGCCTGCAAGAGTACCTTGATTCGAACATCACTAGCATTCATCGACAAAGATCAACGAATCAAGGTTCTGGTTCCCATTCGGGAACATACTGTCCAAATCCATCCTCCAACAAGTTCAATGAAGCAGCAGCTACACAGGCACTTTCATGACCTCCTTGATATTTGGAACAAATTTCAGCATCTCAATCCAATTGATATAGCCCCACAAATTTTCCACAATTTGGGCAATTTCAACAGTGTTCTCGAGGATGCCCACCAACAGTTTCCTGATGCTACTCAGAATATCCAAAGCATCCTATTCCTTAACCGATTCTATCACAAGACACAGTTGATATCTTCACCTCTTCTGTTCAAACTCACTGAAAAAATGACTCATTGGCAAAACAGCCCAATTTTTGGGGATTACTTGGTTGAGTGCCTTGACAGCACAGGCCATGCATTTATCATTGATGTCCAAAAACTAATCATCTTGGGAACTGAATATTTCAAATCCAAGGATATTCTGAATCAAGGTGAGATTTTTTTTTGTTTTGGATTCTCAAGGACTGATGTTTTGTCAGCCAGGTGGCATTGTGCTCTTGGCATCCATTTTATGTGGGATAAATCTGACATGGCTAATGCTCTTGAATATTTCCACCAAGCAGTTTCACTGTCAGACAGCACTGGATCCCCCAGTCCTACTGCTGAACGAGCCCTTTGCAACATATCTAACATCATGGTCAATGCAGGAAATACATTGGGTGCACTGGAATACTCAAAGAAGGTCGGAGAATATGCTGTGCACCTTGGGGATATCTATGAACAGGCACGATCACATTACTTCCAGGCCAGGTGTTTCATTACGCTGTCGGACTTTCGGCAAGCTCAAATCAATCTCCAAAGTGCCACAGACCTGTGGGTATCTTGTGGGCTGCCACAAGGAGGCCATCTAGATATGGGTCTCAGAAATCTAGAAGGAGAGATATATATGTGCAAAACACAGTATCTGGAGTCACATCAAATTCAGTCCTCTTTTGTATCCACTCTCCATCCAAAACAATATTATGCACTGATGGCAAGAGTCAACATTGCTCTTATTGATATTGCCACTGGTGTGGATTCAAAGACAGTTCATCAAAACCTGGAAATATGTCGAGATCACATGAGGACATTATCTGGGCTTCAACAAACTCAACTTTCACTTTTACTTGATCTGGTAGATGCAGATCTCAGTCTCTGTGATGGGAATCATATTGCAGCTTATACCAAGTTTTCTGGATGTCTTGCATCACCAGCAACTGTGTCCTTTGTGGAGACAATGGGTGAATATCTGGCAAAACTTGCTGATCTTGCCACAGAGATGAACAATCTCGAAAATACACTACGATGGGCAGGGGTATTCATATCACTTGGAGTGATTTCTAAGAACAAATTGGCCACAATGAAAGCCTTCCGCTGTCTGGGGCAAATCTCAGTTGCCCAGGGGGATGATGAAACTGCTCTTAGCCTATTCACTGTTGCACTGGATGGATTCACCTTTATGGATGTTCATCGCTGGAAGGCAGATTGTATGGTTCAAATTGCTGATATATATAAGAAGAGGGGGGAGGTCCAAAAATCTGTTGAATTGTGGAAGACAGCACGGCCTCTGTTTGAAAAGTCTTCTCAAGTCAACAGTGTCACATGGATTGATGTGAGACTTGCAGAGATCAATTCAGCTGTTTCAGAGAAGGGTGAGGCACAGCTTATACAACTGGCAAAGTTGAATGTTCCTGTTCGAAACCCAGAGGAGGGGAGGAATGTTGATGTTGATGAGGACTACAGGGCTCAACAGGATAGGGCAGTGTTAGGGGCCCAGAGTTTGTGCTGAAAAAGAATGTTTCTGGTTGTTAGGATTGTGATTCTCCATTCTCCTTTCCTCTTTCCCCATATATATTTATATACAGTAAATGCAGAATGTTGTGTTTCTTCTAGTGCTGGCAAGGTTCGGTTCAGCATGTCAATTTTGAAGGCTAGAAATGCTAAAGACAGGGTGAAACTTACTTCCTATACCAACAGCAAGTAGAACAAGCTAGGCACTAGAGGAGGGGCAGTTCAGGAGAAATCCTGTCAGCTATTTTTAGCAACTAAACAATAGTGGTCTCTGATGTGCGTCGAAACATCACCACACACCTTTAATGTCGTTCTAAGGTGAGTATTCATGATTGGGATAATATCAGGTGGACCACATCCATAGAAAGGGTGCAGAAAACAGTCAAAAACGGTCAAAAGAGGGATGTTTGCAGTTCGGGTTTGAACATGTTCGGCAAAATTTGTGATCGCTCAAACCTCGAACCGAACCTGGCGTTCAGGTTTAGGGTTTTACTGAGCCTTGAACCTGAACCTCGCGCTTGGTTTGGTTTGGTTCAGGTTCGAACCGATTTCTGAAGCGAACCTTGCCACCACTAGTTTCTTCTTGTATTACATGTCAAATCCTTTGAACTTGCACCAAATCAAAAACAAGTAAATATTCAGTTGGCAGGATCTGTACAGTCATGGACAACCGAAGCCCACAAATTTAGTTGTGACTTATCCATTAGTTCCAGACAAAAATCCGAGTCCAGAATCGGAATCAGCATCTAGAAATACGTCAATTGAGCCCTCATTTGAATTTTCCCACGAGAAATAAGGAACAGGCCAATATTTTGGAGTGTTTGAATGAAAATTGTGACCTGTAACCTCGTGGCCCTGGCACTCTGGTGGTCACTAAGTGTAGGAAACTCACATTGAAACCCTTCTTGTTCTGGAGATATTGATCTCGAACTCACCAGCATATCCAGGACCTTGTGGATTATGGAAGGTTCAAATATTTCGGATGTCAACTTTTGGCCACATGCCCTAGGCCCCTACTTCGTAAGCAATTCTCCCCCTGAACTTATTTCTCGAAATTGGCTCGTTGCATACTTTCATACTCCTCGGATTCAGAAAGTAGTTGTCAAAAGGCATATTTTCCCATTATTTTTGAATGATATATAGGTTGTGGCCAATTTTTTGGACCCTCAATTCACTAAATACCCCTTTTGGGGTCAAGCTGCTCGTGCAAATCAGTTCATTTGGGTAGTATTCGAAGAGATTGTTCAATTCAAGCACCTTTTGGGGTCAGCAGAAGGCGAAGAATTCTTTTGTCAGGTTTGATTGTCTGCGACTGTAGCTCTGGCGGCCTCAGTTGTCGTCTTCTTTTGACAGTGTATGCCAGAATTGCTGCAATATATTGAAGAACCACAGTAGGCAGATATTGACTCAATAGTGAAATGGGTCCGCATCTGCTCTTTGTCAAAGGGTATCCTGCAAATGCAAGCGCAAGGTGCCTGCTCGAATCAAGGTCAAGCTACAATTTCTTCCATGCACTGGGGTTACTTTTCTTTTGTATTACATGCCAAATTTTTTGAACCTGCCCGGAATCAAAATTGAGTAAATATTCAGTTGGCAGGATCTGTAGCTCTGGCGGTTCCGATCATCATGTGGTTCAAACTACTGTATGCTAGAATCATTGGAGTCCACGATTGAACCACAGGAGGCAGATATTGACTCGATGGCGGGATCTGTACCTGCTCTTTGTAAATGGTAGAAGGATGCAAGCAAAGCAGAAGGTGCCTGTTCGAATTAGGCTCGAGTCATTCGGAAGAACTTTTTTCTTCTTTTTGCCTGAGGCAAAAACATAACAATCTCCGCGAACGTGTTTGCACCCGAATACAATGGGTTGTCATGACGAACGCATAACAGATGGGAGCGTCTTCTGTCATATATTGAGCAAATGATCGGATGCAAAGATGATCAAAAGACGAATAATCTCCGAGCTCTGCGAGCCGCCCACGGTGTTGATACCCAAATAAATCTCGCGTTGGTGCCACACCCGCCTCGCACAAAACACGATTAGCGCTCAGCCAGGACCCTACGCGCGTGGCCCACGCGTTTTTTCGTTAGACAGCTAAACAGCCGCCGGCCACCCCGGCGATCCCGGCCGGCAAGATTCAAACTCCGCAGTGTCCAACCACGACCATCCCACAAACGCCCCGCCCGCCTCGCAAGAACACACCATGGGCAACCCCAAGAAGGCCGCAAAGCACGCAAAGCAGTCTCAGCGTGAGTGTACCCGTCCTCCCCCCTTCCCCGCCAAAAAAAAAGGGTGTTTTGGGCATTGCTGATACTGTAGCTTGTAGTGCGCCCCAGGACGACGCGGTCAAGCAAAGGGCGGGTGAGTCGTCGCGGTCGCCCGCTGGGTGGCGCAGGCGGATGGAATGCTGACTGTGTTTGGCACAGCTCCTATCAGACCCGCTGCAGAACACGGCGCTGCTGACGGAGCAGCTCCGCTCGTTGGGGCTGTACGCGGCGCCGACGCTGGGCGACGGCAACTGTCTCTTCCGCGCGCTGTCGGACCAGTTGTATGGCAGCCCGTCGCGCCACGCCCAGCTGCGCAAGGAGGTCTGCGACTGGATCGCACATCACAAGGCGCGCTATGAGCCCTTTGTCGAGGACGAGCGTGGAATCGAGGTCCATTTGCGCTGCATGCGCGAGAATGGTATGCGCCACCTTCGTTTTTTCTATACCGCGACTCTGGCGGGGTTTTTTTTCGTCTTTTTTTGGCGATTTTTATTTTTATTTTTGCCTTATTGTCGTGAAGATAGCAGCATGCTAATCTTTGGGTATCTCCGCAGCGACTTACGGCGGGCACATGGAGCTCTCCGCCTTTGCACACCTCACGCGGCGGAACGTCAAGGTTATCCAGCCTGGTCTTGTCTACGTCATCGAGTGGGCCTCAGGCGGCTCGCCCCCCGCGTCGCCCACCTTGCCCTCCCCGGCCAACCACCCATATAGCAATAACCCGGGCACCCCCTCCCCGTTCTCCAGCGCCCTCTCGTCCCCGACGCTGTCTTTTTCCTCCATGTCGTCCACGTCGTCGCAGCACGCTCCTCCCGCTGCTTCTCTTGCGCTTCTCCCTGCGCACGACATAGACCCGCGCGACCGGCGGCGCACGCGACGGGCCAAGCGGGGCGAGAAAGACAAGGGCGACAGGCCTATAGACGTCATTGATGTGGATGCCGACGAAGACGCGCAAGACCCGGAGCCGGACACGGTGTATGTTGCGTAGGTGTCTGTTTCCTCTCTCCTCTCTATTTCCTTTTTTTCCATCTTGCAATTTTTTTCGTGCGGGCTGAATCTGCGGGAATATCATACTTTTTCTCTCTTTCACTTCACTACCTTATCGCTAGATGATACCTCGACGTGCCGTTCATCTACCCCTAATTACAGCTACATCTCTCCTTCCCTTCCCATCCTGCTTCCTTTCCCTACCTTATCCACCTCCCATCGCACGTACACTGATCTGCTACTTCACCTTAGACCCTTACTCCCTCGTTCATCTCCCTTCTCTTCCTGTCCCCCTTCTCCACCGATCCCCGCTTCAGCGCTCACCCCTCCTTCATCTCCCCATGTGATCGTTCCCTCTCTTTACCTCCCCTCCACTCTTCTCACTTCATCTTCACTGATCTTACTTCCCTTCTATCGTCCCCTCGTTAGCCCCTCCTTCCCCTTGATTCACTGACGTCCCATCACTTATCCCCTCCTCCCCGTTCTTTCATCGCCGACTCTCTCTCACAAGCCCCTCTTTCCTCTTCTTTATCGACGTCCCATCACTTTTCCCCTCCTCCGTTGCTGCCCCCCTCTCTTCTCTCTACACACTCCTTCTACGTCGCGTCCCGTCCAACCCGCTTCCCCCGTCCTTTATCGTCGCCCTCCCTTTCGATTACATTCGACCCCTTCCCCTTACGCGTTCCCCGCTCCTCTTCCTTGCCCCCTCCGCTTCCCCTCCGCTTCCCTTCCCTCCCGATCTCCTTGCCCCCCTTCCTCTATCGATCCATGCAATCCTGTCCCTTTTCGTTTCCTCGCCCCCTCACGTTCTTTCTCTCATCCCCCCTTCTCCCCCCTGCTTCCTGCCCTTCATCTCCTGCTCCCTTCACCTCATGTCTCCACTTCTCCTTCCTCTCATTGCTCCCATCCCCGCCTTCCCACCGCCTGCCCCCCCCACCCCTGAACTCGTTTCTCCCCCATACTTCCGCGTCTCCACTCTTCCATCCCACACCTTCCGTATTTCTGATCTCCCCCGCCTGCCTTCCCCTTTCCCGCCGATCGACTTGTGCTTTATCTCATTTTCTTTATATTTACTCTCCGACTGTCGCCCTCGCCATTTTTTCTTCGCTCTTCCGCTTCTTCTCCAACTTTGTCCCCTTTTTTTTCTTTCTCGCAACGCCTCCGGCTCGCCTTACCCCAGCCTCTCCTCATCTCAGTCAAAAACCAAGCTAACCATCCATCCCTTCTCCAGGTACCACGACTGGGAACACTTCTCCTCCATCCGCAACCTCAAGGGCCCGCACACCGGCCTCCCCGCCGTACGCGAGACCCCGCCCTACCCCTACGCGCCCACGCTCCCCACCCCCGCATCCTTGGCCGCCGCCGCAGCATCCACCTCCACCGCCACTGCATCTGCCGACGCGCCGCCCAAGAAGAAGCTCGTGCCCAAGGTGCGCCTCAAGCTCTCGAGCGCGTCGCCCACCTAAGAACGCCGCGTCGCCCGCGTCGTCCTCTGCGTCGCTCCCCGCGCCCGTGTCCTCGTCCTCGACAGCGAGCAACACGTTCAAGTCCGGGGCGGGGCGGGGCGGGGCGCTGGCTCGGGGCTGGCGCCGCCCGCGCGCGTGCAGCGCTCGCCGAAAAGGAGCTTCGACGAGAGCAGCGGGAGCGCGGGGAGCGAGAGCGAGAGCGTGGCGAAGCGGACGAGGAGCGCGTACGCGTCGCCTGCGCGTGTGCCGTCGCCGCCGCGGAGGAGTAATCTGTATGAGGGCGAGCAGGAGCGGGACGGGGACGGGGAGGATGGGGAGGAGGAGGATGTGGATATGGACTCGGAGGGGGAGGGGGAGGCGGGGGTGCAGCGGGGCGGGACGGAGGAGCGGGAGGGAAGGGAGGGGCGAGCGAGCAGTACGAGCGGGAGCGGCGAGGGAACGAGCGGGACGAGTCTTTCGCTGAGCCTGTCGCCGCCGGCGCTGTCGTCGTCATCGAGCCTGTCGAGTCTGTCGAGCATGTCGCCGAGTCCACCGCCGGGTGCGCTGGAGGAGGATGAGGAGGGGGAGGACGCTGAGGAGGGTGAGGAGGAGGAGATGGAGGAGCGGGTGGTGGAGGTTGTGACGACTGTGGGCAAGGGGGGGAAGGCGGGCGCAGGCGCGGGAGGGGTGCGGCCGTTGACGAGGAGGCAGCGCAAGGCGCTGGGGCTGCCGAAGACGCGCACGGGCACAGGCGGGGCGGGCAAGATCGTCATCCCCGGCGGGCGGTACGAGGGCGGGGGCACGGGGGAGTGGACGCGCAATGGGACGGGGCGGCTCGACGTGCGGGGCTTTCGGGAGCTGAAGATCTGACGGGGCCGTGCAGAGTGGGCTAGGGGTGGTGGTGTGGCGTGATTTTGAAGCCGTTTCTTTCTTTCCACATATTTCTTCCGTTCCTCTATTTCTTCCTTTTCTTCCTCAATACTCTCTCTCCCTCTCCATACTTGATCGTACTACACGCATTGACCTACATGACGAGCGCAACTGCATCCATTTCAATCCCATCCAATACAAGCAATCATCTCAATATCTTTTTTTTACTACTACTGTATAGGGCTACGAATCCGAATACGAATTACGATGACGAGTAGAGGGTTGCATAGATTCAGGGTGTTTCGAACATTGACTACTAGAACAGAAGTATTTAGGCCCACTACATGGCACGAATTGCTTTTTTCGGGGGGATACACAGGTACTAAGGCTGCTGCGCTCTCGGACCAGAAACCGGTGCGCCTAGCCCTCCGAATTGAGCAATCCACTGATCGTTTATTTTGCGCAGGAGGTGTTTGCAGGACTCGGTACTCAGAGCCTGAGGATGCGAATTTCTAGGCGGATTTTTTTCCTCTGCGGAAGCGCTATGAGTTCATGAACGTCAGTTTTCAGCTCCCAGTAGATCTGGATTGTGGAACAATAATATTCGTGGCCCTTCGAGGGCATGCTTTGTATAACTAGCTTTGGTTTCCGGTACAAAGGTACCAGGGATGCCCGGAGGGCCTTAATATTGAATCTGAGGGCAATTGAGAGAGAAAAGCGCTTTTACGGGCCATCGGACCGACTCGGCTAACTTGGTCGATATGCCGGAATTTGCCGGTGCCTGCCTCCTGCGAATGTACCTGGTGCGAGCTAGCGAGGGATAAACGAAGCGAGACGAGCTCGCAGCAGGACGCCTTTCAACATTTAATATTGCTCCGAGACTTTGTCCACTAAGTTCCTGGAAAATGGCGGGCGCGTAGCTTATCCGAGTTCAGGAATTATGGGAATATGGCCTCAATTCCGAAGACCGTTTCGCATGAGGTATCTAATTAAAAGCCATTCTCTCGGCATCCAACGCCCGTTGGGATCACTCTGGGCGCCCTTTCAAGGCGCTCGTGGTAAGCGGGGTAAATTTCCTCTATTCCTTGGATTCCACTGCGATTCAAGCGCTTCCTTGATTTTCTCTTTTTGTCCGAGTCGTGCTTCCTTGCAAATTGGCTGCATTAAATATTTACAGCACAATAATTAGGTGGATGTTCTGGCTTGCAGGCACGAACTCATCAGTGGCAGTGTGCAAATCCGAAACTTGCATAAGGCGTGTGGTTTGCATCAGTTATCCGCTGCCATTCTCAGGGCGCGACTAGCACGGAGGCATATTCAAATTGTATGACAGATCTTGCAGCCTTAAAATAGCTTGGAACCACATCCGAGTTGTCGAGGGCTGCTTCCTACCACATCCTTTCAAAATCTGGCACAATGCCGTTCCCCCGCCTCTTCAAACGACATAGGACTACTAGCGCCTACGACGACGCCGAATCGCCATTACAGCCTCCAAGGCTCATATCTGGACGAAATCAAAGTCATGCAGCTCCGGATCTTCGTCGCGGAATATCTCTTCCGTTGCTGATAGTAGCGCCGAATACCCAAGATCTTGACGCGTCGTTAAACACCGTGCCTGGAAAAGCGCCGATTAGCAACAACTCTCTGGCTATTCCAGGCGCGAACAATTCAAAAGGATTGCCGCCTACTGCGACCTCTGCTGGACCCAGCCCTGCGATATCCAACGACCCAGATGGCATGGGAGCGATGTGGAAAGGCATCGAGAACAAGGACGCCAATATATTGAAAGGGGAGAAAACGCTGAATAAACTATCCGATTTCGCAAGTGCGTAAAACTCGACTTCTATCTTACGAGGCCGACTGATGGAGTTGTAGCCGGCGCTGTTGAAACCACTACCACCACCGACGGCGTGGTCGGATTCGTCAAGGGTGTTATCGCGAGCGAAGAAGTTCAGGCGATAGGGAAAACGATTCTTGAAGGGGTTCCGGCTATAATGAACACTCTTGAGACGTTGACAGAAGTTCACCCGTTCCTTAAAGGTGATTTGGAATTCATCTAGATTTTTTATTCATCTTTACCCGATTTGTTTAGTGGCGTATCTCCCATTCAAGCTCATTTATCATCAGTAAGAATCACGGCTCAATTAATCGTTTTCGGCTCACTCGCCCCTCGATGAAGAGAGACGCAGCGACGCGATAATAACCAGAAGAGAGGCATCCTATTTGAGAAGATCAAGGATGTCATGCTCGTCCTGCTTGAGTACATCCTAATTTTTGCTCGTTTGAGCAAAAAGATTAAACAAATATTTTCAGATTAAAGGGCTTTTCTCCAGACGATACTCGGACTACTCCCGAGGGAAAGCCTATTCTCAGTCGCCTTGCGAATATCTGCAAAGACATGCGAAAAGACATTGAAGAGTGCTACAACGGTACGTGCTCAAAAATATAGGTACCATTAATTAATTGTCTCTCTTCCATATCAAGTGCTCAACGTCCAGGATAAGCACTCGGTTACAATCAAATTCCTCAAGGCTTCAAGTTGGAATGCTGAACTGACCCGGTATGGGAGTCGCTTCGAGACCAGACGTGGGAGAACTCAGCTTCACCTTGCAAATGCGGACGGCCGTCACCGTAGAAGAGACGAACAAAAAGTGCGTTTTTCTTCTTTGTTTTATCGAGAAGATCTGATTTTCCCCCCTAATAGCATGAAAATGTGAGTAAAGTTTGCGACCTGTTGAAAAAAAAACGCTAACTTCGAAAATGTAGCATGATGGAAATGTTCCAAACGATTATGACCTCTCAGGAGCGAGATATGGCGAACTGGATAAAAAAAAATGGTGGCGACGCGAAAACAGTACTTGCGGACGACGCCAAATGCGCCGCGATGATCAAATACGAGGCATCCATTACGGCGGACAGCGACCCGACGAATCGGAGCGAAGTAAGGAAGCCCGAACAAAGTAGAAGAGACGAGCCCACTGCCATCGCAGGCGCTCCGAAAGTCGTACCGCGACGATATACAAGTTGTCATCAAGGAAAACTTCGAGAGCTTTTCCAAGCTCTTCGAGATGGGGTTGGATGATTTAAACAAGGATCTTTCGAAGAAAATCAAGCGCGAAGGAGATCGTGTCATCAAGTACCTGCAGGGGGGACCACATAGCAGGATCAGCGATAAGGTAAGCGGTACGTTGTTGTCCAACGTTGCGGCGAACTCATTCAGCACAGATGCTCTACCATATCTGGAAAGATCAGGTCAGTTAACCGTTTTGTTGATTTCCTGCACCATAATCGTTACCAATTCACGCAGGGGTGGAAGGGTAGCGCGAAAACACGGCCTTTGGTGCTGGCCATACGCGACTACTTTGTCGAGCGCGTCGAGCGCAGCAAATTGCCCACTCAGCTGGATGTGGTCAAGAAGCCTCCTGCTGAAAATGAGGATAAAGACGATGACGATGATCCTGAGAGCAACATGAGCGTCACATTGCCCGACGCCTGGATGATCGCATACCTCCAGGTCAAACGCCTCCGCTATCTGCAACGTAAGTCCCGACTGAGGTCTATTAGAATAAATCTAATGACTTCCGCCATAGAAATTCTAGACGCCGATGCCTCGGGCTTCACAACAGTATCCGAGATCAACAATTTCACGCACGCACGACCGGAAAAATGGAGGTGAGTGATGTGTAATTTTATGTTTATATTATTGAGCGACTTTCAGTTTGCCGCGATGGATTTGCTACTGGGCCATCGGCTGGCAAATCTTTGCCACCAAGTACTGCATCGAAATTGAAGAGCTCTATGCTCAGATGTCCCTCGTTCGGACTCAAATCGGAATCCACATGCCGGGCAATAAGCGCTATGTGAACGACTACATTGAGGGCACCTGGCAATATGTTACGGCGCTCACTAGTTCCATTGAGCGCTACGATTCCGCTTCGGCTTGGTTGACGGATAAGTTTACCAGCCATGTCGAAGCGCAGGAGGCGGATCTCAAGGTCCGGCTAGAGAAGATTCAGTACGACATCGATACCCGCGAAACGGTTAATCTGATTCTGGGTCGTGTGCCGATCGAGCAGGTACGCGTACCGGGTGGTCAATTGATTATACACTAGTCGTTGACCTCATGTACCCAGTGTATATTCGTCCTGTTGGTTCTGCTGATGCGGAGACATCTTGCGAAAATGCACCTCTGCCTGAAGCAAGAGATCGACTGGAGAGAGCTCGGTGGGCATGTTTTATATACCTTACGCCGTCATGGTGTAACATCCTCCCAGACGACGACCGAGACACTGTCACTTGGGTAGTCGACGCCGCATGGCATCGTTTTATTGATCTCAAAGGTTAGTTTCGCAACTTTACTGCGATGGTAGGCTTCACTTCACGGCTGTTATAACAGATTACTTTAGCCACCAGCAAGTGCCTGATTTGAAGCAAACCTTCGACTGGTTATCTTGTGGCCTTGTGAGCGGTGCTTCTCTGTATTTGATAATCCATTTACGCACAGTAATACAGTTCAAAAATTATTTTGATTGGAATGAAAGGACTAGCGCAGCTCATTTTATGGCCAGCGACGAGACAGCTTCGAGCTCTGCTGATACTATCAAAGAGTTGGACAAGGCAGACCTAACCAAAATTTTGCTTTATGACACCCAGACGGCCGTCGTCGTCAATCCGGAACCAGAAACAGAAAAGTCTACTCCTGAAGAAGCGTCACCACCCCTGGAAGAAGAATCTTTGGCTACTCTCTTTAGGTTATTTTCCCGTTTTTCCTATACAATGAAAGGGAGCTAATGGAGTTCTTCAGTCCGGTTACTAAACCTTCTGCGGCCGAAATGTCCATGTACAACCAGGCTGTTTTCGTATTCACAATTGCTCACGTTTTTCATTAGCACTGGCACCTGGTATGGGTTTCATTGGACCGAAGACGTCGCCCCATATTATCCCATGACGTGTCTAAACATTAAATGCGGGGAACGGCAAAATGACTCCGCCACCGGGACACCAATAACTGGGAGCGGAGAAAATTACAACTATCTGGCCTTCACCATTTACGGTGAAATACTTTCCACGGGCCAAGGCGAAGGCTCTCTATCGGTCATTTTCGAGCGTTCGTACGATGACGGTTTTTCAGTCCGTTACGTTGCCACCTTCTTCCATGAACGAGAGCTTCTTACTGGAACCTTCGAGCGCCCCGACGCATCGGGGTCCTTCTTTTTCAAAAAAGTCGATACCCCGAGCGTTCTGTGCCTCAGGCCCCTGAAGGAAAACCTCGATGCGAAGGAGCTGTGGTCCTACGCCTACAGCGCCGTTTTGGACAATATCCGACGCCAAAGACTCGGTACCGCATATCTCTACGAACGAATAACCAAGATGCGTCAAGTTATAGTCCTGTTATGCAAGGAAGAGAGAAATACCCTGAGCGACGCGGAACGCGTGGAGCAGGCGCAGCTGTCCAGCAGCTTTTCGTATGCCGAACTCAGAGAACTTTACATATTGTACAGCTGGTATGATCGCCTTCTTGATTTACAACCGTATGTTCTTCTCCATTTCACCTTGGCTCAAGTGATAATTTTTTCATGATTTAGGCGATACTTACCCTGTGATGGATGTGGTGCATCAATCCGAAGATCACGAGTGGTTTGTCTCGACTGCATTAGCCCCACCCAAACGTTGAATTTTTGTTTCCGGCCCGAGTGCATCGCAACTCCGACTATTCCACAGCGCACCGATATAACGCATCTTCCCTCCCATACGATGATGAAGACTCGGGACCTTTTTATGCTGAAAGATTACTATATGTCCAAGCTGCGAGCGCAAAACTGCCTGGCATACGCTCGTCGAATCTATCAAGATCCGCCCAGCGATACGAGCCTGACTGTGCCACTACCCCCCTCACCATCCCAATCCAACCCCCCCATCAACGCGATAAATAGCCCGACTGCAGAGTCGGATCCTCCCTCTGTGGGAGCAACCAACGGTTCTTTATCGATCACTGTGGCTGCAGTACCGTCGATAGACAAGCCTGCCCCGCTGCACCCTAACACAGAATCCGTCCTTCCGTCTGACGAACTTTTGGAAGCGCCGGATACTAGTACCGGTCTTGGCACCGAAAATCAACCGCAGAGCCCCGATTCAAACATTCCGGAGGAGGATCAGGTTGGCCTCAAGTGCGTTATATGCCGTGTCCGCGTATCTACTCCATGCTGGTATTGTATGGACTGCAACGGTGACAGCATTAGTATGCGAATTTTAAATTGTTGTGACTATGCTAATTCGCTTTCTTTTTTAGATGAGTTCGTATGCAATTCTTGTGAGGCAATAATGGACGACCTTCCACCTTGGGACTATCAAGAGCGTTATCGTTCCGAGATCCAAAATCCGTCCTCCCATAATGTGTTTCACCTGCTCGTTCGTGTCACCTGCACTGACAGTATAGCTGGAAAATATGAAGCGGCCACGGTGTCACAAAGCCCAGAACCAATGACATCCCCGGTCGGACAGTGGGAGCATGTTGAACGGCGAATCGAAGAACTTGTGGCGAAGCACTTTGAAGATGTCCAGAGCCACGTTGATAAACGCCTTGAAGATATCCAGATCCACGTTGATAAGCGCCTGGAAGAGGTGGAATCCAGGTTGACGACGGGCTTCGCCAGTATAGAAAAGCTACTGGCGGCCATGATGGCAAAACACTCTTAAGTAGATACATACTTGGGATGTAACTCAGCAATGCTTCATAAATTATGTAAATATTTCACTGGCTTTTGATATACTTTCAACGGCTTTCGGGACAACCCTTTTACATCCCACTTTCTTCTGAGAAGGCTGTTACAATGACTGGGTTATAATAAGGCCTTGCAAGGACCGCAAGTTTATTTTTTCCAACAAGGAGTCGGAGTCCAACCATAAACGAAACGTCCTACGTATACCGGTCTTATCAATGAGTCTCACTGAGAAGTGACGATGAGTTTAAAATTTGGAGGTCCGTTTGCCACTCTGCGGTGGGTCTCCAGAAAATGGTGACACCGAGGCTAGAATCACTTGCAGTAGTTTGCGGCTGATTTATAGGAAGGCAGTGATTTGAAACTGTGACGGTCTACAGATACTTGATTTCTTTAAATTTTGTGAGTTTCGTAAAGCAATTGCAGCATGAAAATTATCTTGCCTCAAAAAGCCGCCTGGAAAGGCTACTAGTACTATCATGGACGGGTCACGGGCCGGGTTATGCTCATCTCATTACTGAAATTGTCCTTCTTAAGAACTAGGGAAGTTTTGGTCTACGGCCATACATACAACTTGCTGGCTCTAATTTGAGGTCTTGAATCTTCAATTAGGCTGACGGTATAAGAGACTAAATTTACAAGAAAATTCTTGTCTGAAGACTGTTGAATTCTCTCGAAACCCCAACTTTCGGACAAGGAAGTTTGTCCAACTATTGCTTTGCTCTCCGGACCATGGCTTCCTGGGCCTGAAATTCAGCCTACTGTACCATTCGACCGAGTGTTCAAGTGACGGGTGACGCCAGCCTCGGAACTGACACTTTTGGTCCCAGTGACGGTGACATTCGAGGATTTTGGCCTAATTAGGGGCTAAATCTGTTAGAAAATCGGCCCGGCAGTCCCCATATGGTAATCATGCACGTGAAATGACGAAATGGATCTGATCAACAACATCAAAGATCAACCGCGTCGAGCCGCGCGCGGCTCTCCAACTTTGAAGCACTTACATGGCACGAATTGATTTGTTCGGGGGGACACAGGTGAGGCTGCTGCGCTCTCGGACCAGAAACCGGTGCGTCTAGCCCTCCGAGTCGAGCAATCCACTTATCGTTTATTTTTCCGCGGGTGGTGGCGTTCGCCGTTTACCTTTGTCTGGGCCCAATTGAACAGAAAACAGCGTAGTCATCTAACTTCGGTAAATTGCGAGCCGCAAGTCCTGCCGAATCTTCAATATATGTAGCTCATATCTCTTCTAAATCGAAAGGACAGTACTTATAACAGTTTCTCATTTCATGTTAAATTGTTGCAATTGAAGTCATTCACACTCGAAGAATCATGGTCAACTACCACCAAATCTGTTTTGCCAGTCAAACCGAACGAGTTCATACCGCTCTTTGAACTTGCAGTAGTTATCCTATCTTCCGGTATCTTTGTTTTATCTCTTCGCTGACTTGATTTCACAGAGATTAATCACTGTATCATGGAAAATGAAGTTGTGATTACGACCTGAAGTTAGATCACTCGGTACGGGTCCTTCTCCAGTACAAAGTCCACCAAGGCATCTGGGCGTGCGCTGATGGATCTCACCTCCTTCAGCATAGCATCCCACGTCAAATACTTCTCATAGTCTTCCAACCACAAGCGGAACCACCGGTTTCTCAAAAACTCCTTCCGCTTTTCCTCCGTCATCTCCGTCTTGACCAGAACTCTTAGCCGTACGATTCTCCGACGCAAATCGTCGGGGTCGTAACGGTCTAAGTCCAGCGTCTTCTGCCCGCCCGTATTCTTGGCCTCCACGCCCGCAGTGATCTCCTGGAACACAGGCTAGCCTGAGCCGGAAAGTCTCCTCCAGGTCCCACCATCCAAAACGCAGCTGATACTCCACCAGCTCATGCACGACATCCAGGAGGGTCGCCGCAAACGCGGCCAGTTCTTCGCCCAAGCGCACAAGCAGCGGTTGCATAATAGCGTGGCGAAGACGTCCTCACCTTGCAGCTGCTGGCTGCGCTCCTCGAGCATCAGTGACGGTGTGGCATGCGCAAAGGGTAGTCCGACGCGGAACGCGCCGAGCTCCTGCCAGACGGCGCAACCGGGGCAGCGTGCGTGGTACAGCGTGAAAAGCTCCGTCCTAACATTATCTTTTTGCACCGTAAACAACAACGGGACCATCTCGAGTGGAATCCGCGGGAGCAGGCCGGGGAAGTACCTGTCGAGCGCGTTGGTGAACTCCAGCCGTCGGCTTTTGAGCACAGGCACGGCGGCGGTCCCGACGTTTGCGCGCGTCAGGCGCGCGAACTCCCCCCGCCGGAAGCGACATTCGTTGCAGCGACGGCGTGTGCGGTGCACTCCGCCAAGAACAGCCTCTGCTCAGACGTCGCGCTTGTCGACCTGTGAGGACCTCTGCCTCGCTGCTACCGTTCCAGCTCGAAGCGCACGGCGGCACGATCCTCCTGCTCCCGCCGCGCGCTCCTGAGACGCCCGCGGGCCTTCGCGTCCCCACCCGCCAGCGGCTCCCAGTCGATGATGCGGTTCGCCTCGCGCGAGCCCGGCAGGCGGCTTGCGCCGGCGCAGCTGCAGGAGGCTTCTAGTTAGAAAACCGCGTATGTGGGAGCAGCTTCATGCAGCCGACGCAGGCGAAGCGGATCGCCTTCCACGCTTCGGCATCGTCCCACGGCGGGGTCAGATTGTTATCGCGGTTACGGAAGCGCAGGATGCCGCCGAATGCGGGGTCCAGCTCGATTGCCAGAAGGCGCTGGACGAAGTCGTCGTGGGACGGCTGGATGAGCGCCCGGAGAGCGCGTGAGGATTGGGAGAGCGAGATTAGACCGATGGGGTCAACGAGGCGGATGATGGCGCAAAGGAGTTCAGTTGGGAGAGAGGGAAATGAAAGAGTATCGTGTCAAAGGTTGACAGGAGAATAACGGAAAGCAGCACGTATATTAAGCGGGGCTGTGTTAGGCGGCTGTGTCGTCGGGAACAAACCCCAGAATGGGCCTGTCCGTTCACAATATTGCGGATGAAACCGGGTAGAAAAGGACTCAATTATGTCCATGGAGAGATTGCATTTTCCAAGGGGCCATCGGCTTTCCAAAGTTGGATATAGCGTTGAAAAGTTTTTTAAGCCCGAATTCTGAAACTCCCCTCCCTCCAAATGAGAAAGGAGTTTCCCGCCCGCAAATATTTGATGCCATCAATTATGCCAAACAAGGCCAAGCTCAAATCCAAAAGCTGGTGTTTGAGGGTTACGTGGTGTACTTTTTTTGAGTACCCTCACTGTAAATATTACTTCTGCCTACTCATATTTTCTTAGTCAGCCATCCCCCCGCCTGAGCACCCTGTTTGAACTTTTCCTTCAGGTAGTACCGTACCGTACCGCCCTCTTCAATTGGGGGAGTAAAAATTAGCCTTACCACGGGTTCTGTATCTGCCATTCCACTCAGGTTGTATGCCCAATGTTGCCAAATATTTCCCCGCCTCAGATTAGATTTGATACCAAATGGTGGGACAAAATATTGGAGTAACTCATCACTTGTTCAGAAACACTGCAGGAAATAGAAGGAGCTGAAATTGAGTGTTCTACCTATATATGAACTATGTATACTGGAATTGCTGAAACTGTTTGCCTGGGGTGTCCTCCTTGATCTTGCAGTTCAACAAGTTCTCCTGGGCTGACACAGTGTCAGGATGTGTCCGGACTTCTACAACTGCTGTGTATAGCTGGGCTGCCTCTTTCAATTTCCCAAGACCACACTGGCTTTTGCCAGATTTGTCATTGCAGTCAAAGTATCAGGATGTTCAGGAGCCAAGGTCTGCCTCCTCTTTTCCACAACAGCCACCTCAAGTGCCTCTGCCTCTGCCAATCTCCCAAGATCCTGATATGTGAGGGCAAGATTGGCCATGGCATTGAGAGTATGAGGATGTTCAGGACCCAAGGTCTGCTGGCTCTTTTCTAACACAACCATCTGAAGTGCCTCTGCCTCTGTCAATCTCCCCAGCTTCCGATATGTCTTGGCCAGATTTCCCATAGGCCTTCAGAGTATCAGGATGTTCATTGCCTAAAATCTGGGTCCTCTTTTCTAGCACAACCACCTGAAGCTGGCTCTGCCTCTGTCAATTTCCCAAGATCCCGATATGTGTTGGCCAGATGTCCCATGGCTATTAGAGTATGAGGATGTTCACTGCCTAAGATCTGGATCCTCTTTTCCAGTACAACCACCTGAAGCAGCTCTGCCTCTGTCAATTTCCCAAGATCCTGATATGTGATGGCCAGATTTCCCATGGCCTTCAAAGTATCAGGATGTTCACTGCCTAAGATCTGGGTCCTCTTTTCCAGAACAGCCACCTCAAGTGCCTCTGCCTCTGAGAATTTCCCAAGATCCCGATATGTGATGGCCAGATTTCCCATGGCCTTCAGAGTATCAGGATGTTCACTGCCTAAAATCTGGGTCCTCTTTTCCAGAACAACCACCTCAAGTGCCTCTGCCTCTGAGAATTTACCAAGATCCCGATATGAGATGGCTAGATTTCCCATAGCGTTCAGAGTATCAGGATGTTCGCTGCCTAACAGTCTGCTTGCTCTTTTCCAGAACAGCCACCTCAAGTGCCTCTGTCTCTGAGAACTTCCCAAGACCCCGATATGTGATGGCCAGATGTGCCATGGCAGCCAGAGTACTAAGATGCTCAGCACCCAAGGAGGACCTGGTCTTTTCCAGAAAATCTGCACAGAGTTCCTGTGCATGCTGAAAATTCCCAGAGTCATAGTATATCCTTTGATATGGAAAGAGAAATTTGGTGACAAGTTGTGAATCTGACTGAAGAACAGTGTTGAGGTGAGGGAGAAGCCTCATGGTGAACAGTTTGTCCTTCCAATCTACCTGACATTGCAAGTAGGGCTGCTGCACACTCTCGAATGGGATCCATATTAAGGACAGTATCCCTGCTCCAGCTATGCACAAGAGGGTGGATTGAGAAAAGACCTGTATTGGGATCCTGGTTGATCAGAGAATATTCCTGGAGCTCTGCAGCCATCTCTGAAAAGGACAGAGTATCCCACATCCCAGCAGGGGTCAAAAACTGGCCCAGAAACTCTTTAGGTCCCTTCACTTGTTCCTGTGTAGGCCATAAAGGATGTGGAATAAAGATGGTAGCCTTTGAAAATATCCCCTCGGAGATCCCCTCGTGGTGGAAAAATGAGCACAGCTGCAAGAATTGGGCTGCTGGCTTGTTCAAACACTTGAAGCTAATGTCCCAAGTGGTATACACTGACAAAGCATATTTGTCATGGGACTGGACAGGCACTTCACTGAGAAGTCGAGTGTGATTATGCTTATAAAGGGCAAGGTATCTCCTGAGAGCCCCAGTTTTTGAAATATATGCACCTGCTTGCACCACAGCAAGTGGGAAACAATAGAGTACCTGATGACAGTTTAGTCATTGGATACCACCATACTCACAACAAATACCTTGACAATCTCAGTTGCAAGCATTTCATTCTCACTTGTAGCTAGTTCAGCGGCACTATCAAGCAGAAGCTTCACCGCAGCCTCTTCCTCTAGATCAGAAATTCTGTGATGGGCACCAGGTGCATGCACACGAAGCTGGGGGTTCCGCGAGGTGATCAAAATGTTGCCATGGGTGCTTTGAGGAAAGAAATTGAAGAGGTTGAGTTTGGGATCATCTGCATTGTTGAAGATGAACAGCCACTCCTTGTTGCAAGAGGCCAGCCAGCATAAGGCATCCTCGTGGTCACTCCCGATGGACTGGGTGAGAGAAATATTTTTAAAACCAGCCCTGAGTGTGTCTGCTGTGCTGGAATCGAGGAAAAAGACATCTGTGAACCTGCAAGGAGTTTAAGATTTGGACATATAAGCATTGAAAGCAAGAGGCCCTACCGATCAGACTGAGTTTCATGCAGAAATTTCAGTGCAATTTGGGTTTTGCCAGAGCCACCCAGTCCATGCAACAGAGACACATGGCGGATTCCAACATCCTGGGCGAAGTAGTGGTGCATTTTATCCAGAATGTCTCTCCGTCCATGGAAGATCCGTGAGGGAGGAGGACAGACTGTTGTTGTTATTGCAGGAGGAGGAGGAGGTGGTGGAAGTTGTGTAGCGGATGCCCGTGCTGATTCCAATACAGTTTAGCAGGCCAAAAAGAGCGGAAGTAACTATACCATGTATGTTTAGTTCTGCAACGGACAAAGTCTTGAAACATATGTGAGGGGAGAGACATATATGGGAGTGAAGAACCCACTATGAAATTCAGTCGGAGTTCATGGACACGGTTTTTGTATCTGTTGAGCTCATCTCCAATACTAGTTGACCACCCGAATTCTTTGATGCGGGCATGAAAACCTTTCTTTTTGGAATTTCTCAAGTCCCTGCTTAATTTCACGGAGCAAACTGTAAAGGTTTGTGTTAGATTCCTGAAGAACAAACTGTGAAACACACCTTTCAAGCTTTTCGCAAAATTCTGCTAACCCGCTTGCTCCATCTGTTCCATGACGGGAAATTTCCTTTTGCAGCATGGTAATGAGCTCGACAATACTGGCGCATAATTCCGTGAAGTCCTCCTTGTTCTTGGCCATTTTCTAATACAGAAGGATAAGGAGCTAATACAGGACCTCCCCAAATACAACAATGCACCTGAACTGCCTCGAGAATCGGTCTCACGGGCCCCAATGCACCTTTGACATAAGGAAATGGCAGGAGCTCTGCTGCTGCTACAATAGTCTTTGATGTAAGAATCAAATTTGCAAGCCTGTCTGGAGAAACCCCTGCAGATGGAGAGGGGACTGCCGCTGCGGATGGAAACGACATGGTGGTCCTGGTCAGTCGTGGTAGCCCATCGATGGAGGCTGTACAACAGCAATTTGACAGGATCTATTAATACTATATTTGTAAATTTGTAAAGTGAGCAAGCAGAGAAATATCCGCGTCGTAGAGACAATGTTCGTAATCAATCTCTGATATTCCCAAAAAGGTAACTGTCAGCTAGTGTTGGCTTATTAGGCTCCATAATGCAACGTGAGGGGTAAAAAAGACGAATAATTTTTTGGAGCTGTGGAAATGCATTTTTGAGCCATTCCCCACTCTTTTGTAAGATTGCAAGATAGTGAAATTTTTTGGCTCGACCTGGACCCCCCCCCCCCACACCTTATATCCAAAATTAGAATTCCGACGGCCCCTTGGCAGTTCTCAAGTTTTTCAAGTTGAGAAAAGAGAGAAAAGAGAGGGAGATTCAGGAGAGTATTACAGCCAAATATCTAGACTCGAACCAGTCATTACTTTAAATTTATCAAAGACAATCGTTTGATCAAAGATGTAGCGACTAATTTAACCGTAACCGAGTACGGTCGGAGATTGCCGAGAATAATAAAATAACTCTGCCAAAATTTCGACGAGCCCAGGACAAAGTTCTCCGTTTTGCACAATTGAACCGGCACTTTTGTCAAGCTAAAAATTCTGAGAAATGTGATGTTTTCAAATTTTTGAGGAGTGTGCCGCTCATCCCATAAATCGGCTTGCTTTGCCTAGTCGGTGTTTCCCGGGAGACATGTGCGGAGTGGCTGTGCCGCCCCT
Source organism: Mycena rebaudengoi (assembly GCA_029282285.1). NCBI lineage: Eukaryota > Fungi > Basidiomycota > Agaricomycetes > Agaricales > Mycenaceae > Mycena > Mycena rebaudengoi. Next base: position 1,170,589 of record JARJCX010000015.1, on the reverse strand, counting down.
CCAGCTGCTTGTGGCACACATTCTACGGTCCAGAGTTGAGGAGAGTACGTAGTGGTAGGATAATTCACTTGCTTTATGGTATCATATCTCAGGGGTCTCTTTTGGGTGAATTGGGGGCCCACCAGGAGAGCTGGGAGGCACGTTGAATGCTCACTCAGGATTAACGACAAGAGGTGGAGGGCTCTTGGGGACTTCTGGTGCCGTTTGGATGTGAATGGAGGGATGTATTATACACAAGAGTCATTTATATGGCGTTTAACTATCATATCGGGGCTTGGGAGAGTTCAGAAGGGGTGTGTGAGTATACAGCCCCTAACTCACAAAAGTCCTTATTACGCGTTGGGCTCTAACATAATTAAAAATCGAGGAACATCACATACCTTAGAATTCTGAACTCTAAAGAACTTCCGGTTCAGATTTGTGGAATGGACAACTTTGTCCTGAGGTCGTCGAAAATTTGGCCAAGACAATTTTATTATCCTCGGCAATTCCCGACCGTACTCGGTTACGTATCCAGTCGCTATTTTAATCACAGATTGATCGACTGTCATCAATCTTAGGAAAAAATCGCTACTGGCTCGAGTCTACCAAAGATCTAAGCTGTAAACTTATCAGACCACAGAGAATAAATGCATTTTGTATCTTGGTTTATCCAAGATCAGCCATTGTGTTTGGAAGTGATAACCGGTTTCAACTTGAAGATCTATGTCCATCCGGAGCGAAATCCTCTAATAGACATCGCGCAAGCCAATAGCAACTAGTCTCGCAGTAGACAGACGCTTTAGTGATTCTAACTCGTACCTCGTCAATAGCAACTGGCAAGATAAAATCCAGTAGCGACTGGTTCCAGTCTACCTGTAGCCTGTGGGCCGGTTATGGAAGTGGGCGTTCCCCGCGCTTTGAATGCACCTGCGTATTTCCTCAGATGTCCGAACCCAACGCGGTGCTTATCATCGAGCTCGAGCCCAGACTGCATTTAATGCTTCTCATAATACATATGTGCCCGAAATTCAATTCCTCAAAATTCAGCGAGGGTTGTCTTACACGATTGAGCCGCCACCGGTCGTGATTCGTTTGGTGGGTATTAAATCCACTCTCTTCCGTGTAGGTTCGCGACTGACGCCTCACGGTAGTCCGCGGGCCTGATATCGGACGTGTTGCCACCGGATACGCGTGCAAATAGATCCTACCACTATGAACAAAGCGGCAGCTGTGAAGATGAAAAGAGGGATTTTCGATATACCAGGAATACAGTAGCAGCCCAAAGCCACATCCGTGAGCCGCTCCATTGTCCGACGATCGCCTGTCCAAATCTGCCGATACATATAGTATATGCCATCCTAGGTGAAGAGGAAAATGAGCGCTGCCGCCAAAAGGGGCGTCACGGCTGCGCTCGGATACGTCCAGCCCGCCCCGGACGAAGGCGCGGGGCCCGTCGCGTTCCCGACGCGCAGGCCCCCACACGGGGCGGACGACGCGATGTAGAACTCGTCCGACAGCGCGCTCCCGGAAATCGAAAGGGCGGCCCCGGAGGCGATGTCCACGGCGGTGTAATTTGCACGTAGCTACGATGGAGCATTCAGTCAGTGTCTCCTGATACGTACCCCAGAGCGAAACCGAATGTAGGTGTCGGAGAGGCATGTGGATATGGACTCGCCTTCCACGCGCCGGCGGAGAGTTTGAACTGCTCGAACTTGAGCGTCTCCAGGGTATGGACGTCGAACAACTAGCTCTGTGTGAGCAATACGGATACGGAGGTACAACTCGTGCAGTGTGCACCGACCCCCCACGCACCGACACGTTTTGGACGCCGGCGCTTGCGCCCGACGCGCTGTCCAGAAGCTCGAGCGTCATGGGTGTGCTAGTAGCAAACTACAATAGCGCGAAAATGCACAAGTACACTCATTCATTCCAGCGGCGCGTTCACTCACGTCGTAATCCACATCCACAAACTGCAGGTCCGCCAGAATCAGCTGGCAGGAGTGGGGGCGTCCTGTAAATTTGCCAGGAGATACACCTGCCCGCCCACGGGCTGGAGAACGCGAAGCGGCCCGAACGCGGGGTCTGCCGAAGCTGCGCACGGGCGCCCAGGCTGGGATGGTGCACGCGAACGTCGCCGTCAGGTTTTGCGCGATGGCGAACGACTGCGAGCCGCGCGGAGTAGCGCGAGAGCGGCACGCCGCCGAAGGGCCCCGAGCGCCCCGTGGCGCGGTCGTAGAGCGTCGCGTTGAGCCGGATGTGGTACGCGCCGGGCGGGGTCTGTTGCACGCAGTTAGCCGTTGGAGCTTGAGTAAGGGGAGAGGGTGCGCGACGAACGGCGGCGTGGATGGTGTACTCAATCAGGCCGGTTTCCCCAACTGACAGGGAGGAATTGACGCCTGGCAACACATGGGCATTCATAACTGTTTTCGAGGCTAGACACGATGTTTGTTAGCACGTACTGATTATGTCGGCCACGTCGCTCCCCAGATCTGCCTGCTCGTCAACTCACGACTCGAACTCGACGTGATGGGCACAGACCTTCAGCACTTCCAGACATCAGCTCGAGCGCGATGTTCCTGAGCTGTGAGGGGGCGCGTGAGACTCGGGGAGGGATCGCGGAGCCACGACGCAACTTGCACACTCGCGTTCGGGGCGTGCCATTCGAGGTAAAAGGGCATGAGCGTCGTCGTCTGGTGCGGGGCCGGGGTCGAAGAACTCAAAGGTCATGGAGTTGACATCGGAGCCTCGGGCTTGTTCTACGGCATTAGCAAGAACAAGCAGGGGCAGATAAACGGGAGGCGCATTGCCGCTGCGAGAGTGAGGACTCGGCTAATGGCCGCTTAGCGTTAGCCGACACATCAAGAATGAGACTTGGCGCCAAGAAAGAGGTGAAAAATGCGAATCAATCATATAATTTAAAACTCCGCATACCGGCGCCGAAGGCGCCAGTACCACGCAGTGAGCCCTCGCGGCGAGCGACAACGCTCCGCGCAGCGGGCCATAGCGGCGAGCGCCAGGCTCCGCGCCAGCGGGCGGGGTCTGGGGTGGAAAACCCCAGCCGTCGCCCGCAATCAGTCCTTAAAAATTTCTCAATTGCCGCTGCGTGCCGAAAATTTGGAATTAGCCGCAAAAAATAAAAATAAAAATAAATAAAAAGGCCCCGCGTCAGCGGAAGAGGTCTTGTGCCAGCGAAAAGGCTCCGCGCCAGCGGAAAAGGCAGCGCTAGCGAAGGGGAGGGGTCTGGGGGAGCCTTCCCCCAGTGCGCCGGAGTTTGAATTTAGGGGCTAAGTGACAATGAGTGTCCTCTGCCTGCAGTCCGTTAGGGAAAAGATAGGATGGAGATTGTAAATATAGTATTGTTGTGCAGTGTCAATGTTACTGCCCTAGATGCCGCATGTAAAATTGGGTGTTTGGTTCAACTGCCACTACTTTTACCCCGTTCTTCTGTTAAAAAAAGAAGCGCGCCGGATGAGATCGAATTATTAGACATGCCAGACAGGTCCTGTATTTTTCCTACATTAAAGGCCGCCCTACTCATGCGCCAAGAACATATTGATGGCATCAACCCTGACGAAGCAGCGTCTTTCGACCTACACGGAGTGTGGACAGAGTATTTGGCCAGTCGCGACCAAGAGGAGAATATATTTGGTCATAAAATATATCAATAATTGCCCTCCATCTACTTGAGCCCAGTAGACGAGCATAATACTGCCTAATGATAGGTGTTTGTATTGGACGCCGATATCATGCCGATCACAAGCCGAATGACATTTCGTGATCGAGCCGCCGATGCCGCCGGTGATCCCGTTGATCCCGGTCCCCCGGTTGCAGTTTTGGCCATTTCCCAAATACTCTCGACGGCTGAACAGGTCGAAATGCCAAATGGTAGTGAGTTGTTCAAAATACATGACGTCATCGGTCACGATACCCTCATCGGCATCAGTGATACCATCAATGATATGGCAGTCACCTGAAAAGTTGAGCGAACGTTCATTTGAAGGAGGATGCCAGCGAGCTGCCAAATAACAGCTGGCAACGATCGTTACAAGACTAGCCAGTCCGCAGAGTGTCCGCTGACGGTCTTGACTTGTTCTTGGCATGGCAGGAAATAGTAACCGTTTCGATGCGGGTGAATTCGTACCTGTAGCAACCGCAGAACATCTGTATAAGTTGAGCAGCTGGTGCCGCTGAAATCTGATGCCGAGGGACTTGGTTTTGTTCTTGGTACAGACATCTGCGAAAAGCTGCAAACTATTCGACAGGCGTACCTATAGCTACAGGAGTGAATATCCATAAGACAACCACAAACATCCGTAAAATAGTCGGTGGCGCCATAATATGATGCCGAAGGATTTGATTGTTTTTTGGTCCAGATATTGCACACATTTCCAAAATATGAAACGAGACAAAAAAAAGCCAGCGTGGCAGAATGAGATATTCGAAGAAGAAATCATCTGCGTGCCTGGCCATTTTACTCTGTTTTATCCAGCCCGTTTAACAACAAGGCAAGAAAATGGGCGCTGGGTCAGATCAGGATGGTGAACCGTGTTGACAGTTCGGGACCATTCGACGGTGGCTTCACACGACTCACGATGTGGAACCCTGTCGATCGTTGAACTAGAGGCTTAGAGTGTGTCCTCATTTTGGTGCACCACTGAGTCTCTATTGGATCCATTCTCGCTCTGATTCGAATTGCTAAACAATCGCCAAAGCTCTCGTCTGATGCCCAGGGACTTCAACCAAGCGAGGTTCAACCAGAAATTTATAAAAGGGGGTGAAGTCGTTCAGGAAACCCAACGACCTTTACCCTCGAGCTCATCGAACATTCACTTCAATGAAACTCGCTTTGTTCTCAGCATTTATTACGGCCCTTGTCATCGCCGGCTCCGCGTTAGCTACTCCGACCAACAAGGCCGATGGCTTCGAGGAGCGCAAGGCTGAACACATCGCCGCAGCCAGGCTGCGCCAGGCCGCGCTCAAGAATGGCGTGGTTGTCGGCACACCTGCCAACACCACAGTGCGCTCAACTCTTTCTACCGTCCGTCCGTTCCGAGGCTGACCTACACCCGTGCGCAGCTGGCTGCTCGCCTCGGCCCCGAGGTCTACAACTGCTTCAACAGCGGAACATACATGAGCCGCGACGAGATCCGTCCCGCCATCGACGACTTTTGCGGCAGGCACGGGAATGACAGGCTTGCCATCGACGACTCCATCTACGATGAATGGTGGATCGGCGACAGCCAGCGCTGGATTAAATTCTACGTCGAACACGTCTTCGGTTCGTCTCTCTGTGTGTCTTGAGACCGGTCCGGTCGCTGATTGGTACATAGGCCTCAGTCGTGCGCCCCCTGGACTGTCAACCGGGAAAACTGCCAGCGGATTCTGTGGAGTGTCGTCGTATGTGGTCTCTGTCTAGCGGCGGATGGCGTGCTCAATCATGTTGTTCTTTGCAGGATAACTGCGATACCAACACAGTGACGCAGAAGCGGGGCGGTTACATGCAGGACTATTGTGGCTGGCGGGAGCTTGACCCAACCTTCTGCACTTTCGGTTGTGTTTGAAAGCGTTGAGCTATCACCCTGCAGCAAAGTTTGTCCTTCGATTCCTAGCCCAACAACATGTCCGCGCTCGTCCAACCCTAGGTAGTTAGTTACTTATCAGTTCAATATGATTCCGCATTCTTTGTGTCAAGGGAGACTGCTTTCACGCACGAGAGCATCTGACCATTCCTAATAAACAATCTCTCTTACTACTAAGTCGATCTATATGCGCAAGCGCTTTGTATACAAGGTCTAGGCTCAACCGCTCTCAATCCACTCACGGTTGAATTTCTCACGTGACATGCTCTGAGTTCAAAGCCGCCATGAATATTACATCGACACGCATCAGTGATCACCTTCATCCAATCTTCTCTCGATGTTATCAGTGTCAGCCAATGGATGGAAGTAAAAAAGTCAATGATAATTGCTTTCGGCAGTCAGGACCTCATTTGACCCAAGTCACCCAACCCGCCTTGATTTGCTGACTAGCCGAGTTGAATTTCATTTTGTTTGAAATTGATTTCCATTTTGATGCGGTTTAAGTCACACTGAGAAGCTTCTGGCCTTTGACTCAAACAGCATATTGTGTGCATATCAAGAAAGTCACAGCTGAACCCTCACTGCCTTCGGGTCGATATCTAGAAACTTCGGTTCCTACGTTGCATAAATTTCAACGCCATTCAATCTGTACTGCAAAAAGCTAGAATGCTGGGAAGAGAAGCACTTATTTGAACAGCCAAGAGGCGAGGATGGATCACTACAGGAGCAATTGAGTATGAAAGCACCAATGGTCCAGGCACCAGTTGGTGCTGGCAGATGACGTTATAGGCTCACAAGAAATGACGAGTTGACGAGCAAATACCCAATGTGGGAAGAAACATTTATGGAAAGAGCAAAGACCAAAGCTGAAATACAAAGAGCGACATGGGGTATGGCGTCGTCGGAATATCCATAATTAGAAAATACAACAGTCTCGCTTCGGGTGCGCTCGTAATGGGACGAGAGTCCAGAGAGAACATCCTCTAAGCGTTGTACAATGATGAACCGAATTAGAGCGGCCCCTCTGTCGGTGGGTGTTTATTATAGTGCAGGTAATTTTCATATTTCGCAACTCACGGTAGTCGTAGACCAAGCGGGCCTTGATTTCCTCACCCTTGGGTCCCGTGAAGTCGACGTGTCTGGCGTAGCGCCGTTCTCCGTTGATTTCTTCCATCCCCCAGGTCTACAAAAAGTATGATAAGACAGATAGCCGAACTTGAAGTAGAACCAACCTGATTCCCAATCCAAGTGGTACCGCTCTTGGGCGTGTCGCTGTAAACATAAGACTGGATGAGACCGTGCTCGAGCGTATCCGCCGTCCAGTTCTTCGTCAAGAACTCCTCCTCCAACTCGGATGCATTGACTCTCCTATTTTATATTTCATGACTTTGCGAAAACAAAACAGAAGGAAGAGAGCGACCATACCTCGACTTGCCGACTACGGCCCCAAACAGGCTGTCCTCTGTGTGTCTCTCTGTCCAGGACATTACCCGTTCTTCGCGAGTTCCGGGGATGCCGCCAGTGATCGTCTGTGCAATGCGAGGTTAGATCTATATCATCCGCCTGTGGCAATACTCAGCGCCTACCTGGTCAATGTCAATGCACTCGATGCTCTCGTCGTTCTTGTAGTGCTTGATGTACAAGGTGACTGTGCCGATGGAGATTGCTTTGCGCTTAAACCAGCCGATGCCTTGCAGTTGGAGAATCGGATCCGAAGGGTCACTGAGGGATTTGTTCTGGAGTAAAATGAGATAGAGGCGGAGAACCAGTCGAATATATACGGACCATAATGAACTTGCCAGTGATATCGACGGTAGTGAAGGCTGCAGGGACGGCCATGGTGCCAGATGGTGGGTGGAAGTCAGTGAAGACTTAAGCGGTGACACTAATCACATGCCAGTGGGAATACTTCTGTAGCGGCGGCCGGCGGCTGGCGGGCCGAAGAATACTGGAGCTGCGTACGAATACTGGTTCATGAAAGATGGCCGCGGAGCACGATGTCCCGAAAGGGAGATCGTTCTGCACCCGGCCCTGATTCTGATTGATCCTCCATGATCCGTTTGTTCCGGTAGATTAGATTGTTAGTTTGTTACATTTATATTGGGCCGATCCTGGGGCGTAAAATTATAAGAAATGAAGTTGAAATAAAATCACGCCCTTACCCTTGATCAGCAGACACCACTAAAAAATCCCAAAGCCGCACTACGCACCTGCATCGCAGAGAATGTTTAGAGAAGTGTCTCGACACCCTCAGGGATGTTGGACACGAAGTGGGGGCCTTGAGGATCATGATCAAGTCATAAGTCACTGGAGTTGAGGTCAAACAGTGCAGCCCCAATAAAAAATTCGACACATGGAAGAAAATGTAGGTTCAACTGTAACGGGTTGGTGATCGTTGAACTAACGGAGATTTCGCGGTCGATGATTTTAAAACAACAGAAAAAAGTCAGTATGTGAATTGATTGAAGCTGGTAAACATGTACAGAAGAAGGTATTCCGGGGATTTGCCTCAGCTGCCCAGCTGTATTATAATAACGAAGGTCATTAAACTATGTACGCCGTGTATTGAGCTCTATTGAGCTGCATTGAGACTTCTCAATTCAGCTTGAGTTACTCAAAGAAAAAATGCGTACCTGGTTGAACTCTGAGAGTGTCAGTTCAATTTATAAGGGGAGATATATCGAGGAATACTCAGAGCGCGCTGCTAAACGACGTACCGTGGGGTGCCGGCGGCGGAACCCCGTTGCACCTTGTGCTCTTGAGTTTTTTTTTGTGTGTAAACAAATAGTGTAAATGAAAGTCCAGAGGGTGAATTTGGGGTGAATCAATACATCTAATAAGTTCTGCATTCTCGATTCGAGTCGACGACGTTCCGGGAGTCTGAACATGCACAGCGTTGATATAAATCCGGGCCCCCCTTGATATGGATGCTCTTAAATTAGTCGGAATATTGGAAGAAGAATTGGTTACACGCCTAGCTTGTGTGGATTGGGTGCAAGATCCCCGCTTCCACCAGAGACCGTTGCCTCAGGCTGCAGAATATTGCACAGCAATAGTGAGCAGACATTTTTGATGCGGGTGCAGTGATTTGCAGCCCAGGTTCTGGCCAGGATTCGAGTGGATTGTGCCCATATATATATGGTGCATTTTCCACAGTCCAGGGGGATTCGAACGAACGGCGGAGGGAGCCCAAAGAAGTGTTGAGAAAATGCAATCTCTCCACGGACATAATCCATGAGCCCGAATACTTGAGGTCTTGCCATTATTCGATGAAAAATTCTTCTCAGATCGATCACTCGAGGCGAAGAGTTCTCGAGATTCGGCCGAAACCGAGAAAAAGTTGTAAAATATGAGATTATAGTCAAGGTGGTAAAAAATAGTAATGTCCGTTTGAATAAAAAATGCCTATAATAGCTTAAGTAAACGGCATGAACGCCTCAGCCTCATTTCCGGTCGTGGGGGTCGTAGTAAGGGCCGTGATCTCCAAGTGTGAGTGGTACTGATGCAGATGCAGATGTATCACTGCCCAGGTGTTAGCAAGCAGTCATTGAACAAAGCATGGAAATGGAACTCACGTCACGGTGATGTATTTCCCCCTCATCTGTTGTGAGCCCGATCGACGAGACCGGATGTACAGAGCTGCGATTATGATAACCGCGATGACCAGGACGCCGTTTATGGCGAGGAGGGCAATGAGGATTGGCTGAGGTTTGTTGCTGCTGCTGCTTCCAGTGGAATCAGAGTCGTCACCAGATAGGAAAGTGCCTGCCACGCCCACAGACGGGGGTGTGATGCTGTCTGGGCAGACGCTGGACCCAGACGAGAAACTGCCGTCCTAAAGAAGCGTCATTCGATTGAATGAGTTGTTATTGACGGGATAAACTTACACCTTCAAAATATTGACAAACACCTCCCTTGGAATATGTACAGGTGACGAAGCCCTTGGGGCCGACACTGGAGCTCAGGAGGGAGCCGCCGTCATCGTCTTTCGCGACACACTTTGCCGTCTTCGTGCTGGTCGGCGGTAGATAAGTATGGGAGATTGTAACCAAGGTAATTGAACGCACTTCGACGAAGGAGGCGTGGTGGATCCAGTGGCGGGATTAATCTTATCTGGGCAGACGCTGGACCCAGACGAGAAACTGCCGTCCTAAAGAAGCGTCAATGGATTGAATGAGCTGTTATTGACGGGATAAACTTACACCTTCAAAATATTGGCAAACACCTCCCTTGGAATATGTGCAGGTGACGAAGCCCTTGGGGCCGATACTGGAGCTCAGGAGGGAGCCGCCGTCATCGTCCCGTGCAACACATTGACCTGAGACCACGCTGTGTGGCGGTTGATAAGTACTGAATGGAATGTTCCCGAGGCAATTCAACACACTTTGGGGGAGCAGGCGCAGCGGATACAGGTTTGGGGGGAGTAATGCGGTCTGGGCAGACGCTGGACCCAGACGAGAAACTGCCGTCCTAAAGAAGGGTCAATCGAGAAACGGCTATCGACGGGATGAACTTACACCTGCAAAGTATTGGCAAACGCCTCCCTTGGAATAATTGCAGGTCACAAATCCAACTGGACCGACACTGGAACTCAAGAGGGAGCCTCCGTCATCGTCAGTCGCGACACACTGTGCCGTGTCCGTGCTGGTTGACAGTTCATAAGTATGGGGGATTGTAACCGAGGTGATTGAACATACTTTGGGGGAGCAGTTGCAGTAGCATTGGCACGCGCCTGGAAAGCGGCAAAGTTTTTGGGGCCGTTCTCAACTGCATTGATGGCGAACACCATCCCAGAGGAGCAGTGACCTGTCTGTCCGCAATATCCCCAGATCGGCTGAGTCTTCAATATATCATTAAAAGCAGTACGTTGGGGAGGTGGTGGGAAAACATACATCGTTGACGGTTATCCGGAATGTGGGGAAGTTAATGGCGTTCGCCTCCACGAATTGGCTGTTGGGAGACAGTCATTTCAGTTTCAGCGTGAGCAAGCAAGACTCGGAGGCTGATACGTACAATCCAGATTTAAAGCCTTTCTTGCCGTTTTCCTCAAGAGGCTTGCAGGGTTGCTCGAAGCTGCTTTGTGTAACTATCGGGCGAAATCAGGCTAGCAATGTAACAGTGAGGGAAAAAATCTGACCTGTGTGGTTCTTAGGGTGGAATTCGAAGGTGACTGTGTCACCGACGGCCGCGCTTATACTCGAGGGCGTGTAGGTGAGGCCGTCCGCCCCGACTTTGATCAAATGGTCCATCGGCGTATTTCCACTGGCCGGGGTTATGGAGTCAGGACAGACACTCGATCCGGAAGAGAAGGATCCTTGCTAAAATAAAATAAAAATGATCAGGGGTCCGCGTTCGCAAAGGAGATAATGGCAAAGTACAGGGGCAAAGTAGGTGCAGAGCCCTGCGTTTGCGTAAAAGCAGTCTATGAACTGGCCATTTGGTTCAAGGCTGGACTTGGTGAGCGCCCCACCCTCATCGTCAGCGTTGGCACATAAAGGGATCCTAGAAGAGGCCGGTAAAAAATCAGCACAGTGTCTCAAAAAACGCTCGACCAGACGCACTGGCCAGGCCGCGCTAGAGCAGTTGCCGCCGCCACAGTCAATAGTAAAAATGACGAAAGCATTGTCGTAAAGAGGGAAGAAGGAAAAAACTGAAAGGGAATGAGGAACATGACGAAGAGCCCACGGCATTTATACGATTGTATTTGTAGCTGTGCCACAAAATATTTACCCGTTTATTGGGAGCCATCGCATCGGCCCCGAAGTGCCCATGCTTTTCATCGGGGGATTCGGTGCAAGCGGAGAGGCCGGCTCTTCTGTTTGTGGGTCCTCACGACGCCGAATGGTTAGTCGGTCTTGTCGGTATGTTGGTATGTGTTTCGGTGAGGCATTTGGAGGTGAGACTGATCCCATCACATGGTGCGGTGCGTGATTGGTCATCCACTTCGCCTCAACAGTGAGCCCCAGCTCTAATGCCAAGGCGATAACCTTCCAACACCGCTGTCCAGAAGTTTTTGGCCGAACTTTATACCGCTGTCCCGGTTACACCGGGATTGAAACGGGACCAGAGTTTAAAACGGCCTCAGTCAGTTTTGCTCCGTTTCCTCAGGCTCCCTTCACAAGTTTGCACGGAATCTTTGTTCAAAATATGTAGAAAAGCACAAGCAAACAAGAGATCTTGCGCATTATTGAATGAGTATCAAGGCCCCGGCCAAATCAGGCCTGATTTCCACTCAAATCTCCGCGTTCACTAGTGTCTCGCGCATCCTCCCTGTTTGTCACTGACGAGCACATGGATATGACTCGAAAAAGAATACTACAGAATATTTCGAGGCAGTACCTTCGGCGGGGCGTCTGGGTCGTCTCTGAAGGACCTTAGACCTTTGCCACATAGTGTCACACTATCGACGAATGCACCACCCGGACGCCCCGCCCGAACATTCGTGCCAGATATTTCTCAGGACGCTCATTTATATTGTATTAATGTTGTTGCCGGTTCTGAAAGGGATAGAGCAAGGATAGAAACCATTTAACATAAATTTCGAACAGAATTCGACATTATTTGCTCGGAGTCGTGATGCTCATTCACTGGTAGGGATCGGCACTGCTATACGGTACGGCCGTAAGAATACGGATTTTTTCTCTCTCCATAATCTGACGGGAGAGATATGTCGGAGAAGATTACGCGAAAAAAAAGAAGGGAAATGCCCAAGCCATAAGGTTGAACATGATTGCCGATCAATTTGCTTTATTCGAAGCTTACAACGCTTGCGATATTCGGAACAAAACATACTAGGTCAAAAGCGCTAAGCACTCTGCAGAAATTTGAAGGAAAATTGAAAACGATAGATATCAGGAGTCCATAGCCTACGCCGGTAATCGCCTGCACCATGTGGAAGGAGCACAAGGAGGTGAAAGACTACGTGAATACATGAGAACCATCATGAATCCTCTCGACATCTGCGCGGAGGTTGGAGTATCACTAATTACATGCCAGTGGGATTCGCGGGGGGTGGATCGAACCAAATTTCAACCAACGTTGAAGAAATATTATAAATCCTGAAGATTAGTCCACACAAAAAATAAGTTAGTACAGCTTTGAAATGTAACGACAATCAGTTTTTAATTGGATGTCTAGGTTCATTAAGAAGGTGGATCAGATATTAAGTCGAGTCGAAATAGGATCTTTCCTCAGCAAGAGACTGCCGAGATAAAAATGCATCCTCCTTGACTTTAACAGGCACGTAGGCCGCACTCCTAGTGGCTCCCCTCTTCCAGCCATTGCGTATGAAGTGTAGGATTCCAATGAACGTAAGGACGAGCAGGAGGACGAGGTTCGCAGTAAGGAGCCCTACGATAATGGGGCCATACATTGATATCTGGGAGTCGGTTGGGGACTCAGCCAGATTCACAGATGCTTTACCAGCTATTGGAGGCGTAGATGCGCATGAATCCGAGGAGGGCCCATCGAAGAGTGCGATAAGGTCTTTGGGGGAGAGTTCGATGGGGCTATTTGCGAGGATCCTGGCTCGGGTTTCTTTGAAGTCAGCTGCAGCTCCAGCATCATTTTGCGAAAGCAGCTGCACGTAAGGAGAGGTAGTTTCGTTCCCGAACGCAAATCTTTCGAAGGAAAAGTGTCAGAGCACTGTGAAGAGGTAGAGATATGAAATCCCATACACGGTGTAGGTATTGCGCAGAAAGCTGTCTCCGTAAAGCGCATCCCAGCCGTGGCCCAAGATCTCTCCACCGTTAGTTATGGATCCTGAACAAACGGTGTATGTTTTGTTGTCGGGACCTTTGCGCGTAGTCAAGTCTGTAAGGTCGAGAGGATGTATGGTGAACATTTGGCCTCTACGGAAAAGGTCAGTTCATTTGAAGGTTGAAGGTGAGAAAACACTTGCCCAAATGAAGTTGTGAAGTTGATTGCGGTGGTACAAGGAATAACCCACACGTCTCGGTCTTCACTGAAGTGGGCGTTCCCTATGGACGAATTCTTCGCAAGTACTGCGCCTGGTACTTTGGAGTAGATAGCGTCTCGAATTTCTTCTGGTACGAGGAAGTTTGTGGTTCCAGTGTCAAGAAGGGCGACGAGCTGCCCATAGGGTGTAGAATTCGAGTAGGACTTCCAGGGGATGGTCTGGTGCTCGACCGTAATACCATGAGTAAGGATACTCCACCTGTTACTCTTTTCTGGATACTGGGGTAACTTGGGAGCATATTGAACGTTAGCATACTCGTCATCGTACGCGCCGATAGTGAGCGATGCATCCGGGCTGTCCTCCATGTCCCCCAGCCGCGACAGTGAAAACGCAAAGAATTGTTCCATGTTCGGCTGCTGAGCAAAAACGTTTGAAAGGACCGATCTGCCGGTTATGTTGCCGTTGAAACCAGCTTCTGTGAGTTTATTCGGGATAGCGCTCCGATGGTTGTCAAACCCGAGCCCCAGAGTACCGCAGACCCCTCGATACGTGCATTCCCAACCAAGACCCACATTCTGAAATTTTATCTGTCAGCATCGGCCCAATTAACAGAACCAGCCCTCACCTGAGTGACATTGATGAATGCTGAGGAGGGAAAAGTCAACTCGTGTATTCCCCAATAGAGGAAACCGACCTTGTTGGGGAATATCGAAACCCGCAAATTCCAGTGCTCCCAGACCGATTGTACCATTAACGAACGTCCTTCCATCGCCGTAAGATATTCTGGCCAAAACTCCCGTGTCCCTGAAGGCGAGTTTTTCCGGCGACTGCATCCTACGTAGTGTAAGCATCGTTGGAAATACTGGGATAATCAGTATTACCAGAGATCTGTGCTGCCTGTATCGAGCGTTACATGAACCACTGAAATTGTGGTAAGTACATATAAGTTGCTCCATAGTCGCGCGTGTTGACTTACACGTTCCAGAAACATTCAGTGCAACGGTGTACTGCCCCAAAAAATCAGATTTTCGGTCGATGATACACAGAGTGAACGCCGCTGACTCGGTCGTTGTACTTGTTCACAATATTGTTGTCGACGTCGACTGCTAAGACAGGAGGACCAAAGCCGGGTAGATGTTCATTAATAGCCAGTCCCGTTGAAGAAAGAAGAATAAGGGAAAGAAATACTGCTGGAAGTCGCAGCATATTGTTCTGAGAAGGAGGAATAGAGTAACCCATCTTTTTTGCCGCTTTATATTACCAATTACCACACTTGACACCGTGAGAGCAAGAGCAGTGCCTGGGTAATATAAAGATCAGCGCTCAGCGCCCGTTTCGGTTTCACCGTTCAGCTGTGTCGCCTGTAAAGCATTGATACCGGTGGGCATGCATATGATTGCTCGCCAATTGGCCAAGAATACTGCAAGCTTGACTGAATTCTTTTGTTCAACTGCCATGGGGCTACAGGCGGGCAATGTCTGGCAGAGGGAGGTTAAGTCTGGCTACGAGTGACTAAACTTTGGACTCGGAGTAAACGTAGAGTCTGAGGCGGTGCCGAGCGATGATTTACTTGGCTTGATCCGTGCAAGCCGGAATAATCGGCACCGGTGAATATACAGGTACCCTCTCCGAGTCCCCGCCCTTCATGTCTGTCTGGTGGCCTATACGAGCCCGAAATAATTGCTCCGACGTACTGTTCATCCCAAAATTTAGTCACTGCTCAAATTTGTTTAAACACACCCTTCCAAAACACGGTTTAGTGACGATCACCACTTCAAAGTTCAAACACTGTTTTTGGCTGGTAGGGCACCAATGCCCTACCAATCAGTACCATGTTTCCTGGTTTGTAATTAATCTTTCTGACTGGCAACCGGGAAATGGAAGATTAATTATTCCTTGTTCAACTACTAGTAGGCTACTCTTTATTTGTGTTTGATCATCGGACCATGGTTTTCAACAGTTCGTTGAGGTTGATCTCGCCTCAGAACTTAAAGGCTCCATTGTTTTTCGACGCACTTGAGTGAAATAAGTTGAACGGATGTTGTTGGCAGGCAATTGGATGTAGAGTCACTAATATTCTGATATTGCATCACATTCAGACAGTGAATGGGTTCAAGGCAGTTTTTTGGATCACGGTACGCTATTATTCTAGGCTGTTAGGAAGGCAGAATTAGTGGGCAAATGTGAACACAAAAAAATATATGCACTTTCCTATTAGTACGATGGTGAATACCTGCGCCCTCGCCCCCGCTTGAAGATTCGTCACAGTGATCTGAAAATAAATTATGTAAAGGTTCCATTTGTTGTGCGTGAAATCAAAGTACCGGGACGGTAGTGTCCACAAGCGTAGTGGTCCACGTACTTATAACCTTGTTAATAGCAGGAACAAGAATACTAGAAGATAGATGTTAGCTTTTAACAACACGGGCCGCCATGAAATTCACTTGACAGTTGTGCCGCCACTGAGGGTTGTGATTTTGAAGACCGCAGCATTGGCATCGCCACGTAAGACGAGTTGGGTATGAATCGGCGTAGTCGCAGGCATGCCAAAGGCGGCGTACGAGACAAACATGTTGGGGAAGACGGCGCTCTGAATTTTGAATGTACCAGCAGTATCTTGCGGAATGAATATCCACTGTACAAAACAAAATTGTTAGTGAGTGGAACGAATTCATACAACGGACTTGCGTCTTGGGTAGTCTGGTTTGCAGTTGACATTGATTGGAAGCCGTTGACAGGAGTGAAGTCAGGCGCTTGCGGGTAACCCGAATCCACTGTCCATGAAAGGCCGTTGATGTCAATTATCCGAACTGTATTTCCCGTCGTCAAATTCACGGGCGAGGTAATGAAGATGACGGGGGGTAGCAACAACAGTAGTGAGGAGAAGGGCGATGAGACTGAGAATGCTACGCATGGCTGAATTGAGGAAGGGAAGGTCAAGTCGGAGGCCTAAATAGCATTTGCGCGAGCAGCAGAAGCCTCTGGATGGCATATGTTCTTCACGAAGTAAATGATGTACCTGGCAATGATATACTCGGGCCTGGCCCTAGATGTTTGAACATGTGGCAACTGGGAGTTGTCCTCGCGGCTCAACCAATCCTCCCTTCCTCCCTCGCTCTCCAGGAGCTAAAATGATATCTGATTGGAATTGATTCCCAGGCACATCACTTGTTTCCTGCGTTATTAGCGTGCTGACCTCGCGCGATATAATGAACCACTTCGAACAGTTTGGCGGCGGCTTCGCTGAATGTTACACCGGACCGCTGCGCTCTACGTGAGCCCAGAATTAACCATGCTACTGACGTGCATCTTATTGGGGGAGTGGGAATGGAATGTATTTTGTGTGATGTTCAAATATAGGCGCGGCATTAAACGGCAGGATGCGGTTGGAACTTGGGGTTGTTCACATGTCAATAATTAAATGACATTTAGTTCCTGAAATCCCACCACCATTGTCATCCGCTCAGTCGACGTCGCCTTTCACCACCGTCTGTCGAGGGTCACAGGCCACACCTCGGCCGGAAAATCCACCCGTTTCTGATACAGCCCACCCAGCCAGACTTCAATATTTCTATTCAGAAAGCTGGTTTCAAAAACAGTAACGTGTAAGAGTAGGTTTCTTGTATTTAATTTCGTATATACTGGTCAAAAACAACTGTTTAGAAACCGCTTTATTTGGTTTGTCAAGTGGCCCTTTTCATTATTAGATCGAACCAGGCCCTGCCGGTAATCCCTGCAACCTCCATACTTTTTTTTCCGGTCGGGATTGGGGTGGGACAGGATGACGATAGAACTAAACATTTAAAACCGCAATACTTGACATACCTGGAAATGTTGCCATCACCAAGAAAATCTTTGTAATAATGTCGTGGGATCCAAGCTTGGTGGATGGTTTTGTTTCAGCAGCCAACATAAAATCCCAACCACACAGACAGAGCTCCAAACCTTTTTTACCTCGATAGTTATGAACGGGAGGTTGGGTTTTTGAAAGCCGAAGTTCGCACGCTGCCAATCAGAATGGCTGTACTTTCTCGGCGCGGGCCGCGCAGCTGACGCAGCATCTCGCAGCATTGCCAAGTTTCGCTATGCCATCCAACGAGGAAGAGTACGCAGAGGATTTCACTCAGAACCGCTCAAGAACGCGCAGGGTGCAGCGCGCGTGCGATACATGCCGCCGGAGGAAGAGTGCGTACATACACTCACCGGCCCTACGGCGCTGATGTGGTTTAACTTGAATTTCAGGTCGCTGTAAGTCCCCTTCACTTTGGCCGAGCTACTGAAGCGGATTGTTCAATACAGGCAACGGATCTCCGGGAACCAGGTGCGCGACGTGCCTCTATGGCGGGCTCGAGTGCACATATATCATTGAAGCGACGGTGCGTCCCTGTAAGCGTATGTATGTGCTTTTAGCTTAATATATACCTTAGAAACGCCCCCGCCGCAAGAGGTGCGTTCGCCATCGTAGGCATATTCATAATACGGCTAACACGAGGTGCAGCAACTATGTCGTGCAACTTGAATCGCGGCTTGAGCAGGCCGAGGCCAGCGTCCGCCGGCTGCGGGGCGGCATGACCTCCTCTGCCCTCGAAATCCTTGATAACCCCGACAAGCTGCCCGCCTACGCGTATCTCAAGCTCACGCAGCACGCCGTGCGCGCTCTCGTCCGCCCCCAGCCCCCGCCGCAGCCAGAAGACCTCCTCCATACCGAGATCTCGCGCAGGCTCGAGTCGCTCACCATCGACGCACGTTCAGACAATACCCACCGCCGTTTCATCGGCAAGAGCAGCGGCGTCGCACTCGTCCATGCCGCGGTCGACTATAAGGAGGCCTATGCCAAGGACGAGCGCCGTGCGCGCTCACCCTGCCCCAAAGCGCCCGCCGACGAGGAGCGACCATGGGCCTCCCTCCGGATGCAGTACTGGCAATACGTGCCCTGGTCTGTTCCGGGCCCGCTGCTCGTGGTGCCGCAACCGTTGCGCTTCCCACCGCAGCCCCTCCTGGAGCGCCTCGTGGATGCCTATTTCACGCACATGAATGTGTTTTTGCCGCTCCTGCACCGGCCGACCTTCGAGCGCGCGATCCGCGAGGGGCTGCATTTACAGGGTAATGCGGGAGGGGGGACGCCTGGGGGCTCAGGGCAGACGTTTGGCGCAACGGTGTTGCTGGTCTGTGCGATTGGTAGTAGGTATGAGAAGGACGGGTACAGTGCGGCGGCGCATGAGGCGCGGTATGCGGGTGGTGGAGACGAAGACAGACCCAGAGAACGCGTCTCGGAGTTGGCCTGTGGGTGGGAATGGTTTAATCAGGTATGTACGCGTGGTATTCGTGTCCGTCTGTCCGTTCGTCGCCCCGTCCTGGGATGTTTATTCCATTTCCGATATTTATTTATTTATTCATATGCTCCCCACCCTGTTTTCAGCCTTTTTCTTTTGACAATAACATTGACCATCCGCCTCGCCACAGGTCCCGCTCAAAGGAAACCATGTCTTCGCCAAGGCGACGCTCTACGACTTGCAGTATTATTGTGTGAGTCCTCCTCGTTCGATATACGTTTTTTTCCCTCTTTTTTTTTCTCCTTCCTCCTTCTGTTGTTATGCTGTTCTTCTTCCGCTTCTTCACCTTTCACTGCTTGGATACTACCTGGATATTCAACTGGATCTATCCACTTCATTTCTTTTTCTTCGTATAGTTCCAAGCGATTCTCAGTCTCCCGACGTTTTGTTTTCCATGTCGCGGGTGGGATATTTCCATATTAACCACTGCCTTTTAGCTCGCGCTTCTCTTCCTTGAGGGGGCCGCCGCGCCACAAGCTGTCTGGACGTTGGTAGGGCTAGGGCTCCGGCTGGCGCAGGATGTGGGCGTGCACCGCCGGAAAAACATCGTGGAGCGCCCGACCGTAGAGGGTGAACTGTGGAAGCGCGCATTCTGGGTTCTCCTCTATATGGACCGCATGATAAGCTCGGGGATGGGCCGTTCCTGCGCAATCCAATTCGACGAGTGGGTGGCCTTCCCCCTTCTTCATTATCCCGCGCCTTTTTCGTAGTGTTTGTTTTACAGTCCATTTTTCTTCCATGTTAAATCTTGAACTGCGATTCTCACCACGCCCGCAGATTCGACCTCGAGCCTCCGATCGAATGCGATGACGACTACTGGGAGGATCCGTACCACCCCTTCGAGCAGCCCGAGGGACTGCCCTCCAAGATCGCGTTTTTCAACACCCTGATGAGGTTGAACCACATTCTGGCGTTCAGTTTGAAGGCATTGGTGAGTCTTGCTGCTGTGCACCAACAAATAATCCCGAATATCGCGCATAGTACTCCCTTACCAAGCTGCGTGTCGCACTCGGCATTGATGCCAATTGGGAGGAGAGCATCGTTACAGAGCTCGACTCGGTGCTGAATCAGTGGCGCGATGAGATACCGGAACATCGTGCGTAGTACCTTGCCCTTCGTTAACTTCCGCTCCAGCCAACGCGTAAAAAACACAGTGCGCTGGGACCCCGACCGCCAGGACCCTGTGTTCTTCTACCAGTCTGTTGCCTTGCATTGTGCGCATTGCCAACTACAAATTCTGATTCACCGGCCGTTTGTGCGTGCCGCTGTCGAAGGCACTCGAGTTGCTTTGCTGACCTATCGCCAGATCCCGATGGTGCGCAAGTCTGCGCCGATGGTGCGTTTCGCTCGTGGTGCAGCTGTAGGGATGGATGCTCACGGATGTGATCAATACTCGACAGGCCTTTCCCTCCCTTGCGATATGCACGAGCGCTGCACGCGCATGTGCCAATATGGTCGATATTCAGAGACAGCGCAAGGGAAACGTTCCTGCGTTCTTCAACTTGGTTCGCTGTGTTGGTTCTCTTGCATCGTTTGTGCGGTGCTCATGTGCGAGCCTGTATTTCGTAGCAATCGGTGTTTAGCGCGGGGATCATCTTGCTGCTGAATGTGTGGAGCGGGCAGCGCACAGGGCTCATGCCTGACCCGACCCGCGAGATGGCGAACGTGCACAAGTGCATGGAGGTGATCAAGTTGTGCGAGGACCGGTGAGTACGCCGGGTTGTGTCTTTATTGCATCCAGAAACTTATTTTACGGTGGCTGTAGCTGGCAATCTGCCGGACTATTTTGGTACGCGTCCTGTTGGCGCACGGAGCGATACATTGACGGCACTGGCTGCTTCTATAGGGATATTCTGTCAGAGCTCGCGTCGGTCGGCCAGCTGCCATTGGCGGGTCAGAGCACACAAGCCGCGGATCCGGGCAAGCGGCCACGAGCGCCCCATCCGCGGTGTAGCGCAGAGCCGATACCGGAAGGGATTGCGTTTAGCTCGCGGGGGCCCAATCAGACGTCCCTCGAAAGTACGATCTCCGACCTGCACTATGCGCCGTCCCCGCAGTCGTTTTCGGGCCAGATCGGGGACGAGGACGTCGGGTTCGGCGCCTCGTCCATGGCGCCGATGTTTGCGCCGCCACCGCCGTCGGAAGCGTGGTTTGCACCTGAGGACCCGTTCGCTAGCCACGGCGGCGCACCCGGCGGCTCGGTGGTGGACGAGATGATGAGCCTGATTGATAGGGATACGATTGCGATGTGGACGAATGCGCCGACGGGGATTGAGTGAGTTTCCCCCCCCCCCCCCGCTTCCGATCTGGGTGCCCTCGGTATTGATGTTGATGATTCCTTAGGGTGGACGA
This sequence comes from Mycena rebaudengoi, assembly GCA_029282285.1. NCBI lineage: Eukaryota > Fungi > Basidiomycota > Agaricomycetes > Agaricales > Mycenaceae > Mycena > Mycena rebaudengoi. The sequence goes on along the minus strand of JARJCX010000015.1, from coordinate 1,149,425 downwards.
TTGGGGGACGTACTTCAGCAGCTTCAGTGAGATCACGCAGGGGCAGCAGATGCATGGCGAGTTTGGTTCGAACGGGTCTTGATCCCGACGGTTTTTCAGCACAAAAATTAGATGGTTCTGGTATTTTTCTGTAACTGCCCAAGTTCTCGTGGGACAATCAGAATGACAGAGCACAGGATAGTGGAAGACCACCGTCCAACTACTAATGCAACCATGAGAATCGAAAAATAAAAGCAATCAGCGAAAGACAGTGCATGACCGCCACCCAATCATAATCAGGCAAGTAGGTGGGTAGGTATATTCCGACGCGTTCCCATCAGTAACCAGGAGTCAACGAAAAAGAAAAAAAGACGCCAACATAGCATCTGTGTTGACTGAGTTTAACGCCATACCCCCCGAAGGGCCTTGAGGTAGCTAACTCCCGAATTGACACCAGCTAGGGCCTACAAACATGCACCGAAGTGCCGCGGCGCTCATTGGATGACGGCGTGGCTCGGGGCTGGCTCATCAAACCGACTAAAGCTGCACGGATGGCAGAGGCGCACAACAGTAAAAATAACTTGCATCAAAAAGCCAACACTGATGCCATCAATTGCGTGAAGCAGCCCAGAGAAATGCGGGGCCAGGAATTGCGTTAAAAAAATAACACGGGGATTAATGTTCCTCAACACTCGAATCCAGCAAGCCTTTCATCATTATCTGTGAGTTGGGCGAGCAATGGCAAGAAGCAAAGTCTGATCTGGAAATATCCCGTCTTGATCCGAAACTGTGCTGACGTAAATTCAACATTGTATAAGTCGAACAATTGGGATCTCATTAGAAACAAATTTAAAGATTATATGCAAGAAAGCCAATGTTATATTAATTGCTTATACAGTACCGTAAGAAGATTGTAAGTACTATACATGCTAGAGACACGTTGGAAGATATCTTTTATGAGCGATGATTGCTACAGTAAGTAACCATACTTGGTCGTATACAGTAACTAAAGTGAATATCAAATCAAATCAAATCAAATCAAAGTAACGCCATATCGATACAAATGGGTAATCTATGTGGGTTCTTTCGAAAATATTAGTGGTTGAGAGGATTATCCTGTAATCCAGACTATGATGCGGATCAGAAATGGAGGGTAATTTCAAGCAGTCGGTTATACCGGAGATGCGGTGCAATTGCCCATTGAGAAATTAGAATGCGCCAGCGCAATGAGACAAGATGACGAGGAGGGGAGAATTTGAAACAAAAATCAGGATACAATGACGGAAATGTGTATTGTCCTTGTTTTGTGGTCAACTTGACGTTTCTACAGGTCGATTGGTCTGCGGTAAATAATCGCTAGTGATTATAAAAACTCACATCTTCGAATACAAGACTGGCAGAACTGTGTGGTACCAGAACCTGGAGGTGAAGATGCATTTGGGCAGCCCGGACTTCCGGAGGGGTTATAAACACATGGTTTTACGAGGCAGAACCAAAAGCCATGATTTGGGCAGCGAAATTTCTTGAGGATGCACATTGAACCGGGGAAATGGTGCTTAAGTTTCCAGGTTTCTGGAAAACAGAATAATCTTTATACCCCCGCCATAGCCACTACCAGCCATCGACGGCACCAGCTTGCGCTACATTTTAGGGAGCAGTCAACGGATCTCGTGGTCACCAAACTTGGATCATAATGAAAAGTGGAGATGATTCGCGCCAGGATCCTCATTATTGAGACGATCGCATCGCTCGGTCTCTTGAAAATGGTTGCCTAACCTCAAGAGCGGGGAATCCCAAAATGGACATTTCCGTGAGAAGTTGGCGAAACATTGATTTGGTCAGCTACCACTCCGTCTGACACTCTCATCTCTCTAGAGCCTTCACCGCCGCGCTGATTTGAGATTTTTAAATATAACTAAAATGAGAAGCGACGGAGTTTATTTAACAGTGTGACTTCGGATCCCTTCGAGGAATTAAAAGTTCGCGAAAATCGTCATCCAATTCTTCGCTTATCCAGGGGTCACAATGAAGCAGACAGGAATGTACTAAAGGAAAATGGTGCCATTTTTATACGCGCAAATGGGCGATCCAACTATGTCCGAGTTGTTACCCGAGGAGCGTCAGGGTGACTGGAACGGGTACAGTTATATTTGTTGTAAGTGCGAGGCTGCGAGCGGGGAGGATACGGTTCGCACGTGTTGAAGATACTGATGCCTTGATTGCCTTGTAAGACCGATAATCCTGAGTGCAATTGTTTCTCAAGGAGAATATCTTGGCTGTCCGTTGTCCTCCTCCCCCCAGCGATCCATCCCCTCGCAGCCAATTTTTTAAAATTCATTGGCGGAGATCAGCTAAGCCTGGGGCCCGGCCGAAAACAGTCAGTGCAGTGTCGGTCCGGTAATTTACGACTTTCAGGCCCGACCTCCCCGAATATACACAGCGCTGGTCCTGCAAGTTATCGCATATGCAAGAGCTCCGATCCTCTCTCCCCTGAAAATCGTCTCTTGCCGTGTTCCGCCTAGTCTGCATCACGACTCAAAACTCCGGGGTAGCCTCTCGATACGCGGGGCGCGTGTGTTTCTAACAGCGCTCAAATCCCTGGCCAAATTTCTATAGCAGCTGTGCGACCTGTAGGGACGCACATGAGTTCTTACAGCCATTTGATGGTTGTACCTCACGGCCAATTGTCCGAAATCAAATTGGGAAAAAACGTCCGGACCTCTTTCAGCACGAGCCGCGTGGAGAGGGTACCTATAGACCGATATTTAGCTTGCCCATCCAATCGGGGAAATGCTAAGGCACAAGACTAGTATTGACCTGTTTTCCACCAACCTCCCGTCATTAGTTTCTCACCAACCTCCGGTATGCTGTCCAGGCTCCGTTCTTCGCGCACAGATTTTCGGTCGTCGAGTCACGGAAAGATCGGATCCCATCTGCATAGCCAATCCACTCTGATTTCGTAGTCCCTCCGACTCGGTCTCAACTTCTCTAGGCCTGTGAAAGTCTGAAGATCGTCATCCTCTCGGCCATCCCGTAAAATTTGAAGCAGAAAATAATAGGAGGGATTGAGGGGGCATTCTGTAAGTTCATGAGTAAAGTGTGGGAGGTAAGTTAATCATCTTAGACAGGCGCCTTGATTCTGTGGGTCCAGCCAAGTCGCCGACACAGAGCTACGGCAAGTTCCGGATTCGGGAACGGCGTCGTGAAGTTTCATCCGACCGACGGTGTGGCACTTATTTTAATTCAATAATCGTTCAGCATCGTATGGATATCACCCTCTTGGCGAATTAGCGATTATCCTAGTTGAGATGAGGTGACGGTTTGAACTTTGAGGTCATGAAACCGGCATGAGGTGCGCCAGACCTTACCCTCCGTCGTTGGGATGAGTTTTGGGTTCGTTCATGTGCCCAAGCGATACTACCTCGAATGAGCTGACCCAAATAGCCATGACTACAGGCTACCGTCGTAAGAAATATAATCAACTTTTGAACTTGAACCATCACATAACAACAGGCTTTCGGCCCGAGATGACTTCGGCATTTCCCGACGCTTCTCTTCTTGGCAGCTCTGTGATTCATTGCCTCGCGAGATCACATCCGTACACCTGGGCCATGAGACCCTACTTTTTTCGCCCGCGAGATACGACATATCCAACCCGCATTTCTTGGTTTCTTCTCTTTACTTTACATCTTCGGTCTTTTAAGCTTTGGGCCTTCTGGCTGGATTCGGTTGCGTCGATAAGTGATCGGATTCGCCCTGCGATCAATTCTTGACTTGTGGAGGAGCTGCAATCTCTCCACGGACATAATCCATGAGCCTGTTTGCACACAGTTCATTCCCCAATTGAAATTAAACGTCAAGGACTACAGTGATCCACCAGTCAGTGAAACAGTGGAATTTTTAAAAATGATCCCACTGATATCTTGAAGTAGATTTCCATTTCAAAAATTGTGAAGAGGCTGAATGTATTGTATTTAGTCTACCTTGGTCGTCTCAAATTTTCATAGCAATTGAGCAGGAACTGAGCTCATACCACGTTGAATCGACTGTTTCATTGACCGGTTGATCAAATCACCTGCCAAATCAAGAATTGATCTCCCTCTATTTCTCCTCTCCGCGACCAGTTATCGATCCAGGTCTTCAGTTATGGAGTTATTATGTATAGTACTTCAATATGAACTATGTTTGAGTGCAGGATCCACTGAGACCCACCCACAAACTGGGTGTTTCATTGACCGGTGTGTTTCACTGACCGGTGGATCACTGTAGGGAATCTTGGTGCATCAAATTTTGAATGACAAAATTACCGCCGTTCTAAAGTGTCCAGCAGTTTTCTGCAGAGAATACACTGGCGGTGGGAGAAATCCGAAAGCGTCGTTCACAAAGTGCATATATATGAATGCACCACTCGGGATTACGCAACAGAGCTGGTAAGTAGAATTCAGGTACTACAAAAGCACCCATTGAGGAAGCGAAGTCGAGTACGAGTCAGAATGATCTAAAAATGTACACTTAGTTCAAGTAGGCACCCATAGCGCGGAGCATAATCGGGCGAATAGCCTTGCTTATTCCTACGGCCTGCCTCTGACAACTCCAAATCCTGGATTGATCTCTTCGGCGCAGTTGAAGCTGGCTTGCGGAATAGCTGTTGGTCTTCGTCGACGGCGCATATGGTTGCAAGATTGAGTGAATTCTTTTGTTCAACTGCCATGGGGTTACATGCGGGCACTTTCTGGAAGAGGGAGGTTGAGTCTGACTATGAGTGAGTGAACTTTGGAGTAAACGTAGAGTCTGAGGCGGTGCTGAGCGATGATTTACTTGGCTTGATTCGTGCAAGCCGGAACGATGATAAAAATCGGCATCGGTGAATATATAGGTATCCTCTCCGAGTCCTCGCCCTTTAAGTTTGTCTGGTGGCCTATACGAGCCCAAAATAATTACTCCGACGTACTGTTCATCCCGGAATTTAGTCACTGCTATAAAAACACGCTTCCAAAACACGGCTTAAATGACGATCATACATCCTCCTCCTTTTCAAAGTTCAAACACTGTTTTGGCTGATAGGGCACCAATACCCTACCAATTAGTACCATGTTTCCTGGTTTATAATTAATCTTTCAGATTGGCAACCAGAGAATGAAAGATTAATTATTCCTTGTTCAACTACTAGTAGGCCACTCCAAGTCTTCATGTAACTTGTCTTTGATCATCGGATCAGGTGCAGACTGTGGTCTTCACCTTGATGGCAGTTCATTGAAGTTTATCTCGCCTCAGAAGGCCTCCATTTTTTTCGACACACTTGAGTGAAAAAAGTTGAACGGATGTTGTTGGCAGGCAATTGGATGTAGAGTCACTAATATTCTGATATTGCAACACACTCAGACACTGAATGGGTTCAAGGTATCTCTGTGGATCACGGTACGCCATTATTCTAGGCTGTTAGGAAGGCAGAATTAATGGACAAATGCGAACACAAAAAATATATGCACTTTCCTATCAGTACAATGGCGAATACCTGCGCCCTCGCCCCCGCTTGAGGATTCCTCACAGTGATCTGAAAATAAATTATGTAAAGGTTCCATTTGTTGTGTGTGAAATCAAAGTACCGGGACGCACAAGCGTAGTGGTCCACGTACTTATAACCTTGTTAACAGCGGGAACAAGAATACTGTATTTTTTCAATCAATTCGACAGTCACGCGTCACAGGGGTACCTGTCGAATTGGCTTTTAGGTTCGCAAATGTCCCCCAAAAATACCATTTGGCCCCCTAAAAAATCTCGAAAAATCTCCGTTATCACTCCTAATGCACACAAAGACTGGGACTCCCTGTCAATCCCAAATCCACCTATTTATGCACCGAGTGTTGCAAATTCCGAGACAAGGCTGAAAGAGCGGCAGTTTCCCAGCTCAAATATCAACGCCATAATAGAATACTTAGATGCTTTGTCAGTTCTTCTATTTTTTTTTGCCGTGGTGAAGGTGATCAAGGATTTTTTTTAGGGTAGGCTGGTCACCATTTTCTTCATCATTCAACATTCAACTTGTCCAATTTGCTACAAAAGAAATCAATGGCCTACAATTCTGTATCTCAGGAAGTACATACTAGAGTATGCTCTTGTGGAATTGTTATTTGTAAGTACATTCCAGTGTGCACAATTAACGAAAGAAATGTACCCAGATCGATTGCACATCACCATCGCGTAAAATATGCATTGCAGTCGAAATAAAATTCCTGCAGGTCTTGAAATAATTCCTGGCCATTCCTAAATCGGGGGGAATCCTGGTGATGCCTTGTTGAAAATTTCGGGTGTTGTCACGGTCATTTGGCCCTATGTCGAATTGTCGAATTCGAAAATTTGTGTCACAGTCACACCCCGTGTTGAATTGATTAAAAAATACAGTATTTGGTTTGGTCAAGATGCTCTTTTTTCATTATTATATTCGGACCCGGGCCTGCGGAAATCCTCCAGTACTTTTTCGGTCGTGGATTGGGGTGGGGATAGATACATGATGGAACTACACAATTTAAACACAATGCTTGAAGGAGTGCCATCCTCAGAATGTCTTTGTAAATAATGTCGTGGGATCCCAAGCTTGGTGGGATGTTCCAGCAGCCAACAGTAAATCCTAACCACACAGGACAGAGCTCCAAACCTTTTTTACCTCGATAGTTATGAACGGGAGGTTGGGATTTTGAAGGCCGAAGTTCGCACGCTGCCAATCAGAATGGCTGTACGTTCTCATCAGTTTCGGCGCGGCAGCTGACGCAGCCCTGGCATCTCGCAGCATTGCCAAGTTTCGCCATGCCATCCAACGACGAAGAGTACGCAGAGGATTTCACTCAGAACCGCTCAAAAGTGCGCAGGGTGCAGCGCGCGTGCGATACATGCCGCCGGAGGAAGAGTGCGTACATACACTCACCGGCCCTACGGCGCTGATGTGGTTTAACTTGAATTTCAGGTCGCTGTAAGTCTCCTTCACTTTGGTCGAGCTGCTGAAGCGGATTGTGCAATACAGGCAACGGATATCCGGGAAACAGGTGCGCGACGTGCCTCTATGGCGGGCTCGAGTGCACATATCTCATTGAGGGGACGGTGCGTCCCTGTAAGCGTATGTATGTGCTTTTAGCTTAATATATACCTTAGAAACGCCCCCGCCGCAAGAGGTGCGTTCGCCATCGTAGGCATATTCATAATACGGCTAACACGAGGTGTAGTAACTATGTCGTGCAACTTGAATCGCGGCTTGAGCAGGCCGAGGCTAACGTCCGCCAGCTGCGGGGCGGCATGACCTCCTCTGCCCTCGAAATCCTTGATAACCCCGAAAAGCTGCCCGCCTACGCGTACCTCAAGCTCACGCAGCACGCCGTGCGCGCTCTCGTTCGCCCCCAGCCCCCACCGCAGCCGGAAGACCTCCTGCACACCGACATTGAGCGCATGTTCGACTCGCTCTCTATCGGCACGGGTGCAAAAGTTATCGACCGCCGCTTCATCGGGAAGAGCAGCGGTGCCGCGCTCATCCAGGCCGCGGTCGACTTCAAGGAGGCCTATGCCGAGGACGAGCGCCGCGCGCGCTCGCTCTACCTCAAAGCGCCCGCCGAGGAGGAGCGACCGTGGGCCTCCCTCCGGATGCAGTACTGGAAATGCATGCCCTGGTCTGCGCCGGGCCCGCTGCGAGCGGCGCCGAAACCGCTGCGCTTCCCGCCGCAGCCCCTCCTGGAGCGCCTCGTGGATGCCTATTTCACGCACATGAATGTGTTTTTGCCGCTCCTGCACCGGCCGACCTTCGAGCGCGGGATCCGCGAGGGGCTGCATTTACAGGGCAATGCGGGAGGGGGGGCGCCTGGGGGTCTCGGGCAGACGTTTGGCGCGACGGTGTTGTTGGTCTGTGCGATTGGCAGCAGGTATGAGAAGGAGGGGTATAGTGCGTCCGCGCATGAGACGCGGTATGCGGGTGGTGAGGACGAGCAGGGACTCAGGGAACGCGTCTCGGAGTTGGAATGTGGGTGGGAATGGTTTGATCAGGTATGTACGCTTGGTTTTCGTGTCCGTCTGTCCGTTCGTCGTCCCGTCCCGGGATGTTTATTCCATTCCCGGTATTGATTTATTTTTTCATATCCTCTTCCCCACCCTGTTTTCATCCCTTTTCTTTTAACAATAACACTGACCATCCGCCGCACCACAGGTCCCGCTCAATGGAAACCACATCTTCGCCAAGGCGACGCTCTACGACTTGCAGTATTATTGTGTGAGTCCTCCTCGTTCGATATACATTTCTTTTCCTCTTTTTTTTCTTCTTCTTCTTCTTCCTCTTGTTGTTGTTGCTGACTGGTGGTCTTCTTCCGCTTCGCCTTTCACTACTTGAATATTACCTGGATATTCAACTGAATCCATCCACTCCATTTCTTTTTCTGCGTATAGTTCCAAGTGATTCTCAGTCTCCCGACGTTTTGTTTTCCATGTTGCGAGTGGGATATTTCCATATTAACCACTGCCCTTTAGCTCGCGCTTCTCTTCCTTGAGGGGTCCGCCGCGCCACAAGCTGTCTGGACGTTGGTTGGGCTAGGGCTCCGGCTGGCACAGGATGTGGGCGTGCACCGCCGGAAAAACATCGTGGAGCGCCCGACCGTAGAGGGTGAACTGTGGAAGCGCGCATTCTGGGTTCTCCTCTATATGGACCGCATGATAAGCTCGGGGATGGGCCGTTCCTGCGCAATCCAATTCGACGAGTGGGTGGCTTTCCCTCCTCTTCATTATCCCGCGCTTTTTTCGCGGTGTTTGCTTTACAGCCCATTTTTCTTCTATGTTAAATCTTGAACTGCGATTCTCACCACGCCCGCAGATTCGACGTTGAGCCTCCGATCGAGTGCGATGATGAGTACTGGGAGGATCCATACCACCCCTTCGAGCAGCCCGAGGGACTGCCCTCCAAGATCGCGTTTTTCAACACCCTGCTGAAGTTGAACAACATTCTGGCGTTCAGTTTGAAGGCATTGGTGAGTCTTGCTTCTGTGCACGAACAAATAATCCCAAATATTGCGCATAGTACTCCCTTACCAAGCTGCGTGTCGCACTCGGCATTGATTCCAACTGGGAGGAGAGCATCGTTACAGAGCTCGACTCGGTGCTGAATCAGTGGCGCGATGAGATACCGGAACATCGTGCGTAGTACCTTGCCCCCCGTTAACTTCCGCCCCAGCCAACGCGTAAAAAACACAGTGCGCTGGGACCCCCGACCGCCAGGACCCCGCGTTCTTCTACCAGTCTGTTGCCCTGCATTGTGCGCATTGCCAACTACAAATTCTGATTCACCGGCCGTTTGTGCGTGCCGCTGTCGAAGGCACTCGAGTTGCTTTGCTGACCTATCGCCAGATTCCGATGGTGCGCAAGTCTGCGCCGACGGTGCGTTTCGCTCGTGGTGCAGCTGTAGGGATGGATGCTCACGGACGAGATTGATACTCGACAGGCCTTCCCCTCGCTTGCGATATGCACGAGCGCTGCGCGTGCATGTGCCAATATGGTCGATATTCAGAGACAGCGCAAGGGAAACGTTCCTGCGTTCTTCAACTTGGTTCGCTGTGTTTGTTCTCTTGCATCGTTTGTGCGGTGTTCACGTACGAGCCTGTATTTTGTAGGGGGCGGTGTTTGGCGCGGGGATCATCTTGCTGCTGAATGTGTGGAGCGGGCAGCGCACGGGGCTCATGCCTGACCCGACCCGCGAGATGGCGAACGTGCACAAGTGTATGGAGGCGATCAAACTGTGCGAGGACCGGTGAGTACGCCGGTTGTGTCTTTATTGCATCCAGAAACTTATTTCATGGTGGTTGTAGCTGGCAAACTGCCGGAATATTTTGGTACGCGTCCTGTTGGCGCACGGAGCGATATATTGACGGCACTGGCTGCTTTGTAGGGATATTCTGTCAGAGCTCGCGTCGGCCGGCCAGCTGCCATTGGCGGGTCAGAGCACACAAGCCGCGGATCCGGGTAAGCGGCCGCAAGCGCCCCATCCGCGGCGGAGCGCAGAGCCGATACCGGAAAAGATTGCGCGAGGCTCGCGGGGGCCCAATCAAACGTCCCTCGAGAATACGGTCTCCGACCTGCGGTATGCGCCGTCCCCGCAGTCGTTTTCGGGCGAAATCGGGTTCGACGCCGCGTCTATGGCGCCAATGTTTGCGCCGCCGCCGCCGCCGTCGGAAGCGTGGTTTGCACCTGAGGACCCGTTCGCCAGCCACGGCGGCGCACCCGGCGGCTCGGTGCCGGACGAGATGATGAGCCTGATTGATAGTGATACGATTGCGATGTGGACGAATGCGCCGACGGGCTTTGAGTGAGCTTTTTCTCCCCCGTTTCGGACCTACGTGTCCTCGGTATTGATGTCGATGATTCTTAGGGTGGACGATTGGGGAACGTACTTCAGCAACTTCAGCGAGATCACGCAGGGGCAGCAGATGCACGGGGAGTTCGGTTCGAGCGTGTCTTGATGCCGACGGTTTTTCAGCACAAAGATTGTCATAGTCTTAATAGATGACTATATTACTCTCGGTATTTTCTTGTAGCTACTGAAGTTCTCACTCGTCAATGAGAATGTTTCGGTGTGTGGGACAATACAGAGTGACAGAGCACACACAGTATAGTGGAAGACCACGGAGTGTCAGCCGATTACTATACCCCGGCTCGTCTATCATAAGTGCAACCATGAGAATCGAAAAATAAGAACAGTGAACAACAGTACATGAGCGCCACCAAAATTATGAGCAGTAACCAGGTGCTAATTTTCCAGAAAAAAAAAGAAGACGCTGTCATAGCATCTGTGTTGACTAGGCGTTAACTTTAATAACAAGCAAGCAATGCTAATACGTCTGTCCACGAGAGACTAGGTGTTAACGTCATACCCCCCGGAGGGCCTTGAGGTAGCTAACTTCCGAATTGACACCAGCTACTAGGCCTACATACACCGAAGTGCCACGGCGTTCACTGGATGACGGCGTGGCTCGGGGACAGCTCATCAAGCCGACTAAATCTGCACGGTCCACTGGCAGCACGGATGGACGGGTTCGAACCCAGCAATCTTCAAGCAGAGATTCATTGCATCTGTACACCTGCTCTGCCTTTTTCGCCAGCGATATACGACATATATAACCCCCATTTCTTGGTTTCTTCTCTTTACTTTGGCTTTTTCAGCCTCTTTCGGCTTTCTTGCTGGATTCGGTTGCGGCAAGTTAGATGCCGATTAGGAGGCCCGCGGTGGGGATGAGAAGGAGGAAAATATATCTGCCGCAGGCAGATATATTTATAGGCAGAGGCAAATATTCGGGGAATATTTGTTAGATGTGCCTCTGAATGTTGAGGTGGATATAGTGTTGTGTGTGTGGGGGGGGCTTCGCCAAAGAGGCCGAACACTAAATACCCAGGCGGCGGGAAAAGCCGGGAAAATGGGTGGGAAGTTCGGATGCCGAGACGGCGAAACCCGTACGCGAAGGCTACCGAGGGCCCGTATGAGGAGACGGACCCCGAGCAACCCAACCGGAGCGCAGCTCGCGCGAGGTCGGGAGAGGAAGGAGGGGCCGAGACCCCACACACGCACTGAGCGGAGGAATTATTAACTATAAATAAATTGGCTCATAATGTAAAAGACATTGAGGAAACGTGACAAAATCGCCAGCTAAATGTCGAACGACAAGGTGTCAAAATTTAGAGGATGGTTGTGCGCACGTGCGAACTACCGGATACGCGCGTCCCGCGCCCGAGTAATATGTAAAGGAAAAAGAGCGCGCGCATCGCGAAAAAGGCCGCGCGCATGGCTTGTGCGGAACTTGGGGTGATAAGAGCGGCGCCGGCGAGTAGACGCGCAGGGAGGGTGTTGAGCGAGGCGACGTATGCGGCGCGCGGACCGTCAAACGTACGGGGCGAGCGCGGGGCGAGAATGCGACACAAAAATATAGGCTGTGAAAAAAGCCGCGCGCGGTAGATGATTCAGATGTCCTGCGCCGGGAGGCGTCCAAGAACAAGGCGGCGACGCCGAAACGCGGGCAGCGTCCGACCTCAAGCTGAGGTGGCTCAGGGATGCGGCGTATTCGGCACGCGGCCCGGAAAGCGCGCGAGGGAGACCTATGCAGAAACTCTAATATATGCAAAACCGCGCGCGGCGGGCGATAGAAGGGGTGCGGCGCGCGCAATAGAAGATGTCCGGCACCGAAAGGGTGCGTCCAAGAAAGTAGTGGGGAAACCGGAACCCGCGCGGTGTCCGAGAGGCGCGAGGAGCGTCTGCGATGTTGAGAGCAGAGTATGTAGCTGAGTTAAGGCGTGATAAAGTGCGCTGACGTGAACACGAAAGAACGGCGCGCGCAGAGGTTGATGTCAGTGTGTTGCAACTGCGTCCTTTCGAGTGCGCGCCAATCACCCCCTTGTTGTCTCAATGGACGAGAAGGTGCAGATCATGATAACCCAACTGGACTAGGAAGAGGAGGAGGAGTGCAATGGTGACCGCCTCCAAACAGCATATGTCGATCCCGTCGCGTTTCCAATGTGAGCATAACAGCAAGGCGAAACACGAGTCGCCGATGGTTAGCCCGACACCCCAAGAGGTGCTGGCATCGACGAACAGGCGCAGGTCCTGCAAAGGTGGTAGATACGCGAGCTGGCGAAAAGCTGATGCGTTCCTAAGGCGTGTCGACCATAGGTCAGGAAAAATATCCTCATACTTCAAAGGAAGAGTGTCCGGGCCCATCTCGGCCTTCCAGATGTCGCAGAGCGCGTTGCAAATTTTACCCACGTTGCTGCTAGCGGAGGCGGCGCCAAAGGGGGTAGCAGTGAACGAACCATCGAAGTGCAAATAGGGTTTGTGCGCCGGCAGAACCGGGCACGAACAGTGAAAAGATATGATACCGAAGGCGCACGCCTGCGTGCCAGGGGGAGCCTCGGCGACCTTCGAAAGGAGGTGAGTGCCGATCCAGGAGCTCATCAGGCGGCGAGAAAAAGAGAGTAGCGCGCGCACCACGCCTACGCACAAAGTGTACGCTGCGCAAGCGCGAAACGTGGGCATCCCCAGCCAAGAAAGCACGTACGTGACGTGTACTAGTCACCTGCGATAAAAGCGCAAGATCCGCGCACGCCGGCGCGAGCCGCACATGCTCGCGGCATGAACGGCTCAGGGAAAGGCACATTGGTGAGGTGTAGTAAAAGGCGCAAGAGACGTGGGGAAGGCGCAAAAGGCGTAGAAGCAGGATTTTATGTTGAATGCGCACGCCTGCGTGCCTGGGGAAGTTTCGTCAACCTTCACAATGAAGGCAGTGCCGTGCTAGAAAGCGAGAAGATTGGCAAAGGAGGGGAGAATAGCGCACGCAATGCCTATGCCTGCGGCGTACGCTACCCACGCCTACGGCGTGCGCCCATGAAGCACGTACGCGACGTGTGCTAGTCACCGGCGCCAACAGCATCGGATCAGCGCGTGCGGCGCGATATGTCCATGCACACGGCGTGAATGACCCCAGAAAGACACGCCGGCAACGTGTAGGGTGAGAAAGGCGCCAAAGGCGTGGAGTCGCAAAAGGCGTGAATAAGGTGCAAAAGGTGCCTCTATAAGGCGCAAAAGGTGTGTAGAGACGCCAAAAAGCGTGAATAAGGTGTAAAAGGCGCCTCTATAAGGCGCAAAAGGCGTGTAGAAGCGCCAAAAGGCGTGAATAAGGCGCGAAAGGCGCCTCTATAAGGCGCAAAAGGCATGTAGAGACGCCAAAAGCGTGAATAAGGCGCCAAAGGCGCCTCTATAAGGTGCAAAAGGCGTGTAGAGGCGCCAAAGGCGTGGATAAGGCGCCAAAGGCGTAGAGGTGCCAAAAGGTGTGAATAAGAAGGCGCAAAAGGCGTGAATAAAAAGGCACAAAGGCGTGTAGGGGAAGAAAGGAACCAAAGGCGTGAAGAGGCGCCAAAGGTAGGAATAAGGCGCAAATACTGGTCCCTGAGAACGTGGGTGCGACGATGAGCTTGAGTAAGAGCCAGTAGCAAAAAGCAGCATTCGGGAACGACGAGCATGAGTCGAGGACAAGAGGTGCCATTCGGGTGCAAATTTTTGTAGTGGATACGGCGGTGTAAGGTCATGCATGACCTGGTAACGAGAGACCCGTTCAAGACACAATGGGAGGGCGATCGCGTGCGAGGGACGAGCGCTGACGCATGGTGTGCTGCATGATTGTGCAGTTCTCTAGGACGAACAGCGAAGGTGATGTTGCAGAGAATCGGTTTTTTTTGTGGGTGCCCGGAGGCACGACCGCACAGCAGTGTGCACAAAGCATATCAAGCGATAGCCAGAAAGAAGTGGAGTTCACGACTTATTTTTTCGAGTCTAGCAAAGCTCAGAATTTGGAAGAGTGGAGGGAAGAGTAGGAGCCTGGTATGGGATGGCGACGACGAGCGCACTGTAGCACAGCGCGCGCATACATCATAGCGAACATGTAGAGCTTCGAGCTGCGAATAGACAGAAACTTATAAAGCAGTGTTGAAGCAGTGTCCCCGAACAAGACCGTCGGATGAGGGGGCCGAGGATGGCAAGCAGATTGGAGGTAATGTTCGGGCGCGGCCTCATAGCAAATACAGGCACTGTGGGCACGACCCAGGGAATGAGGGACTAAGAGGTATTTGAAAGCAACGGAATGCGGGCGGTAGACGGAAGTACACCGAGAAGCGAGAGGTGATTTTTGGGTACGTCCTCAGAGATGGCATTCACGGACGGCTCCAGAACGAATACAAGGTGCGCACGGGCAGAGATTTGGCGCGAGTCGGTAGCAAGGGGCGGCGGGCGGGCAATAACACACAGTGTAGGCATAGAGCGCCTTGATCACGAGCCCCATGTCAGTGTTAGCGGCCAGAGAATCCCCAGTCAAGGCCAACTCGTAGTCGATGGTCTTGGAGATGCTCGTGTTATCGTAGCGCTCGGTGAGGCCATTGCGGGCGTTCTTGAGAGTCAGCGTCGTAGTTGCGACATGAAACATTGGAGAGCCCACGCCCGCGGCATGAGCAAAAAAGGACGTTCGCGACGTGGATCCGTGACGTGGACAGGACAGCTCACGCCCGCGGCGTGAGCAAAAAGCACGTTCGCGACGTGGATCCGTGACGTGGACAGGACGGCCCACGCCCGCGGCGTGAGCAAGAAAGCACGTTCGCGACGTGGATCCGTGACGTGGATAGGACGGCCCATGCCTGCGGCGTGAGCAAGAAAGCACGTTCGCGACGTGGATCCGTGACGTGGATAGGACGGCCCATGCCTGCGGCATGAGCAAGAAAAGCACGTTCGCGACGTGGATCCGTGACGTGGATAGGACGGCCCACGCCCGCGGTGTGAGCAAGAAAGCACGTTCGCGACGTGGATCCGTGACGTGGACAGGACGGCCCACGCCCGCGGCGTGAGCAAAAAGCACGTTCGCGACGTGGATCCGTGACGTGGATAGGACGGCCCATGCCCGCGGCGTGAGCAAGAAAAGCACGTTCGCGACGTGGATCCGTGACGTGGATAGGGCAGCCCACGCGCGCGGCGTGAGCAAAAAAGGCACGTTCGCGACGTGGATCAGTGACGTGGATAGGACGGCCCGCGCGCGCGGCGTGAGCAAGAAAGCAGAGGCGGCGTCGAAAGGGTAGCAATGCTCCATGTAGAAAAAGACCGTCGTAGTGCACAACTAAGTAGGGCTTGTGCGCTAGTAGAACTGGACATGTGCGATGGAAGGATTCTATATCGAAGGCGCATGCTTGCGTGCCTGGAGAGCCTCGGCGACCACTTCCGCCATTCTAGTAGGCATGTCGATGTGCATAGGAAAATCCAGCTTGTCGAGAATAAGAGTCTCTTTAATGAGATTTTTCGCCGCGAACGCAGAGTCGGCCGACATGAGTTCGTTCTCCACTTCGGGGTAGACGTAGGGAGGTTTAAGAGCGGGCCCGACGTCGGTGTTATTGGCCAGCATGCGGTCAGCAAGCGCTAGCTGGTAGGCAATGGTCTTCACCACGCTGAGGCTATTGAATTTTTTTGGTGACGATATTGCGCGCGCTCTTGAGGCTCAACATCATAGCGGTAGGCGCCGCAATGTCGTCGGGTGTCTGGCACCACGCATCAAAGTCGAACGACGCGTCGAGAGGCAGAGTGAGACCAGAAGCCATGAGTGTCAACATGTCGGAGATTTGTGGAAGAGCGAGAGTTTGTGAAGCAAAGTGGCTCGAGAGACAATTCAGACGGAAGCTGAGACAAGGTAAAAAGCTTCTGGAGCTGAGAAAAGCAATGAAGAATGCTTGAGGGAGCGTAGAAAACGCGCTGGGTTTTGCTGCAGTTGGCGACGGAAGCAAAGTGATGCGGCTGTGCCACTGTCAATCACAATTCACACGCGGTGTCTAATCTAATCTAACTTGCCTTCCACTCAGGCTGGCTCGCAAGCTCGCCTCGCCTGAGCTCGCAATAAGTGATCGGATCCGCCATGCCCACAATTCTTAACTTGTTTAGCAGCTTTTAGTAGCTGTGGAGAAACTGACATCTCTCCACACCGTTCACTCCCCAATTGAAGTCGAATAATCAACGTCGAGGACTTGGGAATCTTGGTGCATCAAATTTCGAATAACAAAAGTACCGCCGTTCTAAGGTGTCTGTCCAGTAGTTCTCTGCAGAGAATGCACTGGCGGTGGGAGAAATCCGAAAGTGTCGTTCAGAAAGTGCATATATATGGAAACACCACTCGGGACTATGGAGCAGAATTCGTAGGTAGAATTTACAAAAAGCACCCACTGAGGAAGCGAAGTCGAGTACGAGTCAGAATGATCTAAAAATGTACACTCAGTTCAAGTAGGCACCCATAGCGCGGAGTATAATCGGGCGAATAGCCTCGCTTATCCTACGGCCTGCCTCTGACAACTCCAGATCCTGGATTGATCTCCTAGGCGCAGTTGAAGCTGGCTTGCGGAATAGCTGTTGGTCCTCGTCGACAGCGCAGATAGTTCCGGATTTGGGGAGTGTGCCGTCCTAGAAGTATTTCCGCACATGCAGATATGTGCAGGAAGACTGCACAGTGATGGACGTGTGCTATAGAGTGCCTGCTAGATCAGCGGACAACGATGCAGATCGTATAAGAAATAAACTAACGCCGGAAGAATCTTGAGTCAATACTACTGTGCCGGGGAACTTGGACGCGGTTGTTTTAGCGCTAGTGGTAAACTTGTCAGAGTGCTCGCAAAGGAATTGATGTATTAGTGTGGCTACCTGGTCAAGGGGTTACTGGATCTGCCGTATTCCCAATGACCAAGAGCCGGGAAACTTGTCTTCCCAGCACCGAAAGGACCTTGGGCTCATTAGCAATATATATACATCCAGGCAAGTCTGCTCTCACCTAGGAAGCGGCCTTCTCGATGTATCTTCCAGCCACTAGTAACATCATCGTCATTTATTAAAGAGTTCATAAGGTCGCTGCTTCTTACGCGCAAGTCATCCTCCAGTTGATAATAACGTCCGAAAAGCTCGTTACGCGCGACTGGTCTGCGTAATAGTGGCGGAACTGGGACAGCGAGTCATTGACTACTGCCCCGTCTCCACACGCGAACACACGGGTCGCCTCGGGCCGATTTTGATGGAACACAGGTGCTTTGGTACCACATTTGGGGCACTCGAACGGCGCCACCTCGGTCGCTTTATAGAGTGCACTGGCGTCTCCTGCGGCCAAGAGCGCGAGGCCTTGAGCAAGGGTCTGAAACGTCGTATATGGGCTGTATAAGGCTTGGAAGAGAAGGGTTCGGAGGAGGACAAAATCGACGATTCCGTAAGACACGTCGGTGATGACAGGGATCGGTTCATTCTTGATGGCGGTGGTGAGGGCAGTAAGTTTCGCGGCGATACCGACACCGGTGGGTGCGTAGAAAGCACAGGCATTAGGACCGGCGGCGGCGCACCCATCGAAGAAAGTCTGCAGCGTCTTGTCGGCGTCCACCATTGTGTTCGTCAGATTGGCTATATGCATACTGTCGATATCATGGAAGCAACTGAAGCTGAAGATGCTTACCAGCATACCACGACGTGGGGTTCATAACCCCTTCGCTGTGAGCTTGCGGAAACCCAATAATAGTGGACGTTAGACTTACCATCGAGTACGAGACGGCCAATTTTGTCCTAAAAACGCAGTTGGAAAGTAGGCTATTAGAAGGGGATTGTGCTTACAGGAAACATAGTTGCAAATGTCGATCCTATCACAGAACCATACCTGCTCGACGACCAGATTGGGTCATTCTCCCTCCCGAAGTCGAGAACGTACGAAATACCATAATACTGCAATTTAGGAAAACCAAAAGCTTCAGTGATCCGCAACATGTCCCGCGCGACATTGTCAGTCGTCATATGCAGGAGAAGGTTCTCGGCAGAGTCGCGTTTCTTTGCCAGTGAGCCGAGAAGGTGGCTTCTTGCCCATTGCATTTGGAAAGCTACGTCGGAGGAGTTGAGAGAAGGCTGCTGGGGAGCTACAGCATTCCACAAGCTTCTCTCCGCATCGGTCTTGAAGAGCGATATAATTGGTGTCGAATAGCTGACACCTGCACTTAAACATTATGTGGCAATGATTATATAGTGAGATTCGTTGTTTGACGTACCGCGAGGATCAAATCCGACGATATCGAACTGCGCACCTAATACAGTCGCAAACGCCGCGCCAGTTTCGACGATGAGTTCGACTCCACTCGCCCCTGGGCCACCGGGGTTAAAGAGAACGGGGCCACGATACTGCGACTTTGGCGACGTGGAGGGGTATTTCACCACTGCGATTGTTGCGACACTCTTGTGTGGCGCGGAGTAGTCCAAAGGGACCTATCATCTGAAGTGTCAGAAATAACTATTCAGTGTAATTGGGACGCGCGGCGCACTTGCAAACGAGAACACTGAAATTCCGAGTAGCAGGGCTTCCACTCTAAACGTTCACTTGGTGTGAGCTAGTCCCCAAAAGAAAATGAGCGAAAATGTCGGAATTGAAGACGCGTGTCGGGACCAACCTTTGTCCATTCGAACTCGGAGGTAATCCTTTGCATGCAGCGCTGCCGCGGATGCTAAGGCTGCGAGGAAGGATGTCAACCTCATGGTTAGAAAGGGAAATTATGCGAAAGAGGAAATTATGAGGGCAAACTGGATCGCCGTACCTCATTGTCATAAATAGGCCCAAAGGTTCTCGCGAGCTAATCCGCCAGTGCATTCACCTCGCCCGCTCATGTGATCGTACCTGGAGCTGCGGACCGCCAAGTCGTTTGCGTGGTTCCGGTTCAACCTGGTTCGGGCACAAGCGAGGCCGAGCCTCGTAATATTACCTTACTCACCGGTCCCCCATTGATCCGAAGTCTTTGTTCCCGGTTCTTTCCGATAATGATTGCATCAGCGGACGGACACGCCGAGGCGGTCCGGTCTGATCCGCGCCACGTTTGTTGGTGAAAATAGATGTCAGACCTGACCTGACCTTGACCTGAACGATATCTAGCGATATCTGCGCGGCGACGAACACGAAGACGCGATGAACGGAATTATAAGTGCGTTGATGATATTTTTTCCTCTACACATGCTTGACTGTCTTTTCCTCGACCGTGATCATTGAACTTTCCTCTACGCCGATTTTTTTACAAACACTCTCGGCTCTCTGCCGTCTCTCGCTTGCCTTTCCCTCAGGCTGGTTATATCTGTTTGCGGTCGTAGTGTCCGCGGGGCTGATGTTCAGCTCTCTCCTTTTCGTCCGTGTCCCGCAGGCGTGGCTTAAGTTTGCAGCTGAACGTTCTCCCTCGGCTCATCCTGTTCGGGGAGTTCCGGGAGAAGATAATCAACAAGATAGACCTGTGCAAAGTGCTAAATCAAGTGCGTACACTCTTTTCTCTCTCTCGAGGTCTGCTGCCGATAAAAGGTTGTGTATTATTAGTTTAGCTTGCCAGAACATCTCGCTGCGCCTATTCTCGGCGTACTATTTCTTCCTCTCGGGACAATGGGTGACCTGTCCTGTTCAACGCCCCAATCATCGTGTACAATATCAAAAAGTATGTGAAACTTGTGCTCTCAGCCTGCGTTCTTTGACAAGAAACAGGATGCGGAACAAAGAACACAGGCTCGAGGCGTCCCAAATGAAGTTCGGACGGGTACCTTCCAAGTACATTAAAGAGAGCTGGGGCAAACTCGCCTTCTATTTGTTCTCGTTCGTCTATTATCTATATTGGTGTGTATGCTCTCCTGGTCCTCGTTTCCCACTTGCTAAAGGCTCGCGCACAGCACGTTTGTCGCGCTCATCGGAGTCTAGTCGAAGTGATTACTCGATTAGGGCACGAAATCTATTTCCTAAGTATTACGGAGCACAGTATATTAGGAACACGATGGGACACGGACTAGTCCCGCTCCGCACCTGGTGCATATTTCGCGCTCTTCCTCCGGCTTGATGGGGACGCGTTCATAATGCCCAGGCAAAATACAATATTGTCCGGAACTGCGTAATAAACTCCGGTACTGAATTCTGTCGAGATGAGGGAGTTCGCGGGAAGTACTTCGGCCGCGGGACTGTGAGGTGTTTTTTGGAAAGTCGCCCGATCATTGCTATGATGGATGATTCTCCATTTCTGACCACTCTTTTTTTTCTAAAAAGCCAAAAAGTCCAAAAAAGCCGACAAGTTCACAAGTTTTTTGTGAACAGGCTGATGGGTGGTCGAGATAAGAGAATTAAAGAGAAGACGCAGTGGGACAGGGAGATCGCCTCAGAAAAGGCGCTACATTGGTGAGCGAAATGGATCAGGATGCGGAAGATGTGGTCGTATCTCCGCAAGAACGGAAAACGTATCTTTCTTTATTCCATGGAGCTCTGACTAGCTCCGACGGAGAGGAACGAGCAGCAGGAGATTGATTAACCGTCCATCCAGGCTTTCCTTGCCCGCCCTTGGCCCGCCCAAATAATAATAATAATTCGGGCCCAGCAAGGCAAGAGAACTGCAACGTCTCTTACTTCCAAGCCCAAGCAAGATAGGATCCGAGAGCAATAAGAATAATTTAATTAGTATTTGTACAGGCCAGGGTCGAAGTTAGTCGCCCAGGCATTTTGCACGAATAAATCTGGCGGCGGCGACAATCACTCATTGTCGTCGTCGTCCTCTTCCTCCTCCTCCAGCACACCCCCCATCCTTGCCCGCCTCAACGCCTTGAGCTTCTTCTCCGCGCGGATCTCATTCTTCACGTTCCCGAGCTCTGCCACGAGGTCGACGTGTGTGTTTTCGCGCCAGCGCGCGAGGGCCCATTGGCGCACGTACACGCTGACCTGAGGTGGCGTGAGTATCGCACGGCATGCCAAAAGGAAGGGGAACACACCTTGATACTCTTTTTGGTGGCATACTTCTTGTAGAAGCTCTCGTGGCGGATAGACTGCAGCACGTAGTCGAGCATGTGGTTCGCGACGGGCACCAGCGCGCTCTCCGCGTACGTTGAGTAGTGGGCGAGGTTTGGCGTCCACACCTCCTCGCCCAGCGCGAGCTTCGCGAGCCACATGGCCGCGGCGGCGACGAGCGACGGCGGGGCCGCGACGAGGCGCCACTCGACAAGCGAGATCTCCGCGAGGTACTTGGCGAGCGTGCGCGCCTGCGGGTCGTAGTCGTCGACCTTGCTGATGCGGCGCAGGTAGTTGACGGGGCTCGGGTAGCTGAGATTCCACTCGAGCGCGCGCAGGATGTGTTGTTCCGCCTGCAGGAGGTCCGCGACCGTGTACGTGCTGTCCGAGACGACGATGTAGTTCTCCGCGGCCGGCGCGATGGTCTCCTCGTACTTTGCCGCGACGAAGAGGCAAGCGAGCCCGACGAGCTGGAGCTTGGAGGTGCTGATGGTGCGCGTGGAGAGGAAGCGGTCGATGAGGTTCGCGCAGAGAAAGAGCGTCTCGGCGGTGAGGCGGAAGCGCGTGTGGACCTGGATGAGCCACTCGTTGAGCAGCGCCCGCATCTCCCAGGAGAGCTTGGGCTGCGCGTCCATGTAGAGCGGGTTGGGCATGGTGGTCCACTGCGACGCGTCAGACACCGTAAAGCTGCATAAAAGGACAGCACGCACCTCGACCTCCTTGAGATACACCTGTATTTCCGAGACGTACTCGCTGACCATCATGGGGTCGTCGAAGTCCGCCGCGTCGAGGTCGTCCCAGAGGTCGCCGTCTGGGTCCGCCTCGGGCTCGTCCTCATCGTCCGTGTACGCGCCGAGCTGGGCGGCCACCTCGGTCTCGGCCTGCGCGTCCTCCAGGATCGGAGACGACGTCCTCGGACGTTTAAAGACGCGGTTCTCGCCACCGTCCTCCGCAGTCTGCCGCTGGAAGACGGGAATCAGAGAACGTCCACTAGACGACCGGCGGTGGTGAGCAGCGTCAGGCGGTGGCACGAAGACTGGTGCTCGCGCTGGGGCGGTAGCGACATCCGGCGGAGCCACGGTCGCGCGCAGAGGCTCCCGGACAGCGGTGGCCGCAGGCTTTTTCGGTATGCCAGCAATCATACGCGCCTCCTTGTCCTTTCCCTTCACCCCACGGTTCCGCAAAGCGTTCAGCTCCCGCAGCGCCTGCCGCTTGCGCTTGCCGCTCGCAATCGCGTCTTCAGTCCTCTCCTTGTCGACTGTAGCTGCCACCGATGTTGAGGACGATCCCACCGCGGCGGAAGGTCCAGCCGTGAGGCTCCCAGAAGCTTTAGAAGCGCCAGTAGTAAAGATTGCCTTGCTACGCCCAATAAAGCTCGCCGGGCGCGCATTTTCATTTTCTGCGCCAGCTGTCCGTCCACGACGAACCTGTAGGAGCGCAGAGTGAGCAAGGGGCCAGGGAAAGAGATTTGGCATGCATAGCATACAGGAATTTTGGAAGCCATATTAGGCGGTAACCTTGAATACGCTTTCTTGCAAGATTAGAGAAGAAGAGGAAGGCGGGCAAGCAACGAACGCGTGATCGTGACAGTAAATATGATGACATCCGGGATCTTCCGAGTTTGGACCTTATTTTCAACCAGTGTTCGATTATAACGTGCGTATACCCGAGAGCAAGAGTATGTGGCCAATGATTCGACGGCGGCACGGATTCGCATCTGCCAATTCTCCAAATCCTGATGTGCGTAGCAGAAGCTGTCTGAATCACGCTCGAGTCATACATGCAGACTTTTTTCCTAGGTTGCTTCTGTTGGAAGACGAGTTGCATGTGCACGCACCGCCTCATGTGGCGCACTTTGCTACCAGGTTTCCGCCGTTCATTCCTTCCTTCATTCCTGCTTTAGTGTTGATGCCCGTTATTGTACCCGAAAAATTAAATTCGTATCTTTAGTTACTGTAGACAACGAAAGATTCCCCGCGCGCTTGCAACGGGTTCACTGCTAATACTGGATTTCTCTCTTGATTCCAACAGCTCCTGCATCTGCTGCGTGCAAGAAAATACTTCCAGTGTGTGTTTATTTATGTAATTCCATAGTTGGACGTCTTCGGCCGCATTTTCAAACCCACGGGAGGTAAATCCCAGTTTGCATTGAAAAATTCGAAAGTCCTACCGGAATAAAAAGGGCTATAAAAGTCGTGAAGCCCGCTACTTCTTTTGATGAATGCGGACATAATTATGTTGAAATAAGCAACAAATAAGGAGTGGAATGGGCGCGTAACTAGACATGTTATTGTAGACTCGTGAACCAGTCGACGCTCGCGATTTCACCGGAGTTAAGGCTAAAGCGGGGAGATGTGCAAATAGCAGCAACATCAGACACAACAGGAACAACGGCAACGATCAATCGCGAGCGGACTGGGATGTCTCGGGGCCCTTTTGGCGGAGCGTTTTTTCCCCGCCATTTCAGACCTCGGGACTTCGTCAAATTTCGCCAAAATATCGAAAAAAAGCTTAGTAGACAAAATATCGTTTATTCTTGGTTCCGGCTTTAGGTACCAAGTCTCACATGTCCAAATGTCTGTCCGTCCGAGATACACTGCTTATTAATGATGCCGTCACTCTTTGTTGCACCATACTTGCATTTTGCTTGCATTGCATGTCCAGCAAATCTGAGTCTGAAGTTGCTCATGTCCTATACCAGGGCCCATTCTTGAATCTCTGCATAAAATTACGTCGAAGCCTTTAAAATAGCTTTAAAGTAGGTGGCCAGCATGGTAAGAGCTTCAATGACCAGCCTACACATCGCGTTGTCGCCCTCCTTTGCCTAGCTTGAGCTTGAGGTCCAAGAGTTGCAAGAATGCCAGTCAAGTATTTGGACTTATATGACAGAGATCTCAAGCTGTGATTTTCAGCTGCTATCGGCTTCCCTTCAAGCCACGGGGGCATTTTTCCAGTTGCCCGCCATCCAAACGAGCTATGCTGAAGCCCTCGGGTCTCAAGTTCAAATGCAACATACAATGTCGAGAGCACTTGATTCATTTTTTGGTCAACTCAAAATTCAACCATACATGCTGCGGAGAAAGGCCTTAGACTCAAGCTGGGGTCGCCAACTGCTATCCACTTTCCAAGTTCACTGAGCCGCGCCGATATTTTTCAAGTTGCTGCGGCCGTCAACTGCTATTCGCTTTCCTTCAAGCCCCGGCATGTCACCCACCTCTTCAAATCCACCTGTCATCTAAACTCGAGCTATGTCCAACCCAAATTCGACGAAGTTATCATGTTTGAACCAGAAAAGGTTCTGGACTTACTTACTTACATAGTTGTATCGCAACAGTAGTTTCCCAATCATTTCCCATTTTGCAATTGTATCAAAAGTTCATGAATAATGCAGACTTCAAATCACTGCACCTGAGGGTGCTGAAGGCACTGATCGTCAGTATTGTCAAGAAGGAGGCGCCGCGGCATCATTGTACCATGCATTGTCCGAAATTACAGTCAATTGGTCATTGCCCCAAAAGAAAAAAAGTGAAATGCGTGTTGCTGTGACAGAACCAGGAACCAAGGTGTTAGCCAGTAGAGGAACCAAGGCTGCCCGGAGGGCTTCTGTATTTTTGATTCTCTATCAAATGAACAAAAAAAGTTTTTTTGAGCCAAAAAAAAAAATTGGGCGGCGTCTCACCTTTTTTCACCGCAAACACAGCGATCACCATCCCCACGGCAAGACGATGCATCCCCAGGCCCATAAACATATACCTTAGGGGTTTCAATCTCTGACGGACCTGATTTCACTGTTGCTGGTCGTCGTCGCGGCTGACGACGACGACCACAATTATTATTATTTTCGATTTTTTTTTTTTTTGCCCGTTCGATAGAGAATGGAAAATGGACCATCTTTTGATTTTTGAGATTTTCGAAATTTTTCTAAGTTCCGACCTCTGAAATGGCGGGGCAAAAAACCGTCACCAAAAACAGCGCCGAGAGGGCCCAGCCGGTATCTGATCATGCGAGCCCCGAGCGATCAAGTTTGCTTGTGTTATTCAGATACCGGATGGGGACGAGCCTAATGTTATTGGTCTGGGACTACGAAGTTAGATCCATGGGGAAATTGTATAATTTACTGGCATCACATTTTTAAAAGATATAGTTCTTACACAAATTAAATATGATAACGAAACAGTTGAATGCATATATATAGCAAGACCACATTCCGGACAGGATGGTATAAGCCTGAAATGTGCAGAGCACATCTCAAATAGGAGGATATGTGGATCCAAAAAATGCCAGAGGGGAAAAGAGGACAAGAGGAAGAAAACAGACCATTCCATGATCAGAGGGCCAATAGGGACGGTCAGAGTAAGGGTTTCAGAAGGGTTTCAGCAAAAGGGTTTCTCGACGAATAAATTATACAAGACTGGTTTTACCAAAACCCGCCTACTCACTGTTTTATTACTTCGGCGCCCATCCCGGATGGCGCAAGTATCCATATCGACCATTGCCATGTATTTGGCTTTCTGCGCCGAACCCTTTGGGATAAAATCAACCTCACACTGGGAAGGGTTGCAAAGACCCTGCTACGTATCCTTGCTACTGAACGTCACTCCCATGTCTTGGACAAGCGTCAACGGTATCGATTGCTGGCTCAGGAACTTGTCGACAACGCTGTCCAGTTCCGACTGAACTCGTCTGAACTTGCACCCATCGTTGCGACAGTCATGGGAAACCCCAAATTGGCTCACCTTGTATTGCAATTCCCCAAGGACGAGTCGACAAACATGGATCCCGTCGTGAAGATGGTGGAAAATAGCACCGCTTTCCAAAGTAAGTTACAGACACTAATTTTCAGTCTCGTCCATCTCTAACTCCATGGATAGAGTATAAAGTTCAGGTCGCTGCTGAAAAATTTACTCTTGAAATCCGTCAGACCGCATACAATAGCGTTTAGTTGTAGAATAAATTATATTTGCGTTTGTTAGTATGTAAGGCTGCACAACATTTGATTCTGTACTTTTCCTATGACGCTCATTACCGACCCCGATGTCCACCTAAATGCCCAGAGAGACCCTTCCCCACTTTGGATACTGTCCCCCTTATCTGTCCCTGAGGAGGGACATTCCTGCACGACATTATGTTGGACCATCCGTCATCAAGGATACATCTGGTCCAATGCTCAGGCGTGGGCATCAAGCATGCCATTGTGGGGCATACAAGAAAAGGAGGTGTTGAGCCCCAGGCGACCTGCAGATCTTGTAGAAGGTATCAATTGGGAGACACTTGACAAGGTACCGTTGGACTTTTATTTTATTTTGCCTTTCATCAATGGCGCCATTCTGCAGGACATAGACGACGCCGTAGCCTACGCCGCCAAAGCTCGCACCCATGCTGGCACCCCCACTGTAGCCCCAGTCTTCACACCCCAAAGACAGACCAAACAACTTCTGCAGCGGACCATAACTGTAGAAGCCCCTCCCCTCTTTCTTTTAGAGTTTCCTACCTTTCTGACCAACATTATCAGCTTCAACCATCATCGTCGGGGAGGGGCAACAATTCTCAAGTGGACGATACCGAGGACAACACCTTGGACACCCGTGCACCAGACATCAATTCCCAAGCGGACGTGGATGCCGTGGACGACACCTTGCTCACCTGCGCCATGGTTAACATAACCGCCGTCAAGGGGAAACTGTTCAACACGTCCAAGTCTCAGCATTATGCAGTCTTCAGAACAATCCGTTACCAAGACCGTCTGGAAGCGCAGGCGCTTGCTGCTGACATCCCCGCCTATGTCCTTCTTCTAGGTATCCAAGTAGACGTTGCCTATCGATCTGGGCGAGAAGATTGTAATCGCGGCTTTGCCGCAGGAGGCGTGAGGGGGCTCCCAAAGACTTATCGTGGGGCGCTACTGTGGTGGCAGTTTGGTATGATTGCTCATGTCGAGCAATTCCTTTCCCTGATATTAGTTCCCAGAGGCGTGCTACCACCTGGAGGCCAAGAATCATGAGAAGCTTACCGCAGCCGGAAAAGCTTGGGATCGTCTAAGGCTTCCAACGGGCATAATCCGAGCACTCAGTCATTTCGTGTACCCTCAGTCCGAAGAAATCTTCTACGAGGGTGGGTGGAAGACACGTCGAGAGTATATCTATTTCTTATGTGGGGTATTTCCTTCTCTAATCTGTCCCACAGGGACATTGAAAGGATGTCCATATTCTGGGGCACGCGCCACTCTGAGATTACATTGCATCCGCGCGTGCTACAGGAACGCTATGATGCAGCAGGTTACTGATAACGGAGACCTTGTTTCGCCTGGCGCCGCTTTTTCGTCGAATGACTGGGGGTTTGTCATCCATGTGCACGATTTGCAGTCGCTGAATTAATAGAACCAGGTCTTCCCAAAGCTCACACCTAGCGAATGGCAACAAATCATAGTCATTATCTCCTTGCACGACGACAAGGACGAGGTTTGGGCTATGTTGCTGCTCGAATGGCTGGACCCCGCTCTTCTACTTGTAGATTTTTTGTGTTCGGTCTTTTCTACCTTGTTTTACCATGTGCTGATCTGCAACTGCAGTGTATCACATCCCAAAAGCGGACTATCATTATCAACATCGTCCCAGTGCCTACCTTCTAACATACAGTCGCCCCTGCACGATGCCGAAGCTCATTGCACTCAGCTGATTCCACCCGATGCTGCTGTAGATCAGATCAGGCAGCTGCTATTGCAGCATTGCAATGGGCACATATCACTGAATGGAAGGCAGAGCAAGAGCTTGACATTCGGGTTTACAAAGCCCAGTGAGTCCTAGCGTTATATTAGGCAAAGCTTTGCTGACTGACCTGCTACTCGCAGATATCAACTATCTAGAGCGTACTGGCACGCCACCGACGCCCAAGATGTGGAACAGTTATATGGTTTAATTTGGTGAAGGAGCTGTTGCATGGCGAGACTGCAGGTTTTAATACTGTTGAATATACTTGGTGTACTTTGTGTTACTTCGGTGTTCTGAATTTGTGAGCATTGTGACATCACAGGTCCAAAGCTGACACCCATGCCACCACGCATACCAATGTCTGACGAGCTCCTCCGTGAAGGCCCCATCGGCGAGCTGGACAACTTGAACAAGGCCTTATTGAAGCTGTTACGGCATGTGGAGCGTCGACGGGTGCCACAGGAAGCTGTGGCTGCCACCACCGCCCCCACTGGGACAGCGGCCACGTCAATAGCGCTCCCGACGGTCGTCTGCGCCTCGGGGTGAGCGCTTTGGCAGGGCCATATCTTGAGCACACACTTACTCCTTTTTGTCCCAATGCAGAGCCGAGCTCTAAGCGAGGTGACAGACTTTCAAGACGGCGAACTGCGGCCCAAGCTCAGTGGACGATCAGGACCGGGCTACCAGCCATCTCGCGACCGGCTCTGTTGGCCCCCACACACCATCACCCACACAGCTCATCCCGCCTCTACCACCCTCCTGCAGGAGCGTCTCGCCGCCCATGCAACCAATCCCTCCCCGCCCCATCGGCATTCATGACGCCAGAGGTGATCCTCAGCCGCAGTCCTTCTACCAGGGCAACTCCATCTCCACGACCTCCACCTTCTCTGCTACCCCCAATTATCACGCCAGCTTGCGCACCCCCCCCATCGACCTTTGTGGACATCCAACGACAAGACCTAACTACCTCCCCCAGCATGAGCACGGTTGGTCGGCTTCCATGCCAGGAGGACAACTTGGAGCTCCTCACGGACTCGGAGTCGACATCACGCCCCCGCGCATGCAGCCGGGCGCTGTCTCATACCCAACCGATGCCAGGCGTGACTATGGCTTGCGCGCAACTCTCCAGTATTCTCTGAACCCTGTCGGCAAAGATGAACGTCGTGGTGTGGACGATGTATGCTGCGAACACGTGTTGCCCGAACATCGACAGTCAGAAGAGCAGCTTCATCAGGTAGATCAGCGGCAGAGATTGGAGGACAAAGACAGAGAACGGCTGAGACGAGACGAGGAAGCTCGTCGCTGGTGGGATGAGCAAGAAGAACGGCGGAGACGAGACGAGGAAGAGCGTCGCCAGTGGGATGATCAAGAGGAACTGTGGAGACGAGACGAGGAAGAGCGTCGCCGGTGGGATGAGCAAGAAGAACGGCTGAGACGAGACGAGGAAGATCGTTGCTGGTGGGATGAGCAAGAAGAACGGTGGAGACGAGACGAGGAAGAGTGTTGCCGGTGGGATGAGCAAGACGTTCGTCAACGGGAGGACGGTGTGCGCGTGCGGGACACCAATGCCTGGACTTCGGGGCCTGCTTCTAGCGAACCGGAGCAAGTGGACAGGCGGGCGTTGCACGACGGATACCGCCCCCCCGCTGATATCCCGCGTGTCCAATACCCCAACATCAACGACGCACATC
Organism: Mycena rebaudengoi; assembly: GCA_029282285.1. Lineage (NCBI taxonomy): Eukaryota > Fungi > Basidiomycota > Agaricomycetes > Agaricales > Mycenaceae > Mycena > Mycena rebaudengoi. The sequence goes on along the minus strand of JARJCX010000015.1, from coordinate 1,119,713 downwards.
ACAATCCGTGGCCCGATGACCGTCGATCTCAGGAACATTTCGATCCCCCGCACGTCCAATACTCCCGCGTCACCGACGACGAGCCGGAACTGGATCCTCGTTCTCAACAGCATTTTGACCAGCACCGCCGCTATACACAGCATTGACAGTTGTCTAAACATACTTGTTACTCCACAGTATTAATTTCTTGGAAGTCGCCACCATTTCTTGTAGCCTCGTGCCCGCACAATAGAATGTACTTCTTGTAGATGAGTTATGGAGCATGCAAAGCAATGATCTACACCAAGAGATCGGTGGCTAATTCTCCCACCTTACTTCACCCGCTCACTTTTAGGTCGACAAACAGAGTCTTGGATAAAAAAAATTGGACTGAGAATGAATGAGCAACAGGGACTATAGTAGCTAGTGGGATCCCTGCCTCGTTCTCTGTTTCCTGCTCCTCCGTACCGTGGATCTGAATGAAGGTGTTTGATCGTCGTGAATGCGAAGCAGCAGCACAGACTTACAATTCTCCAAACCCCTGCAATCTGGCGGACGCTGAAGCCCGCCTCTTTTGCCTCTTCCTGAGTGACGTTGTACAGACGAAGAGCAGCCGCTAACTGGCTCCGCAACTCGGCTGCACGAAGGAGTGAACACCTAATTTGGAGGTAACACGGACACGTACCGTGGCTATACCTCCCGCTCACATAGGGGGCTGGAACACGAGCGACGCTGTTGAGGAGCTTGATCGCTGAGCAACCATCAGGTGGCTTAAGGTGGAAGTCATGGATGGATCTGTCGAAGATGAAGAAGAACGTACCAACTCGAACAAGTCCCAAGTAGGAGATTGAGCTAAGTGAATACGGAGTCTATGGGAAACCCATTCTTCCTCGCTCGCATCGCCGCCTTCAAGATGACAGCCTGACAGAGGCTGTGACCCTGGTTGGAGGAAGGCTGCTGCGTGGATGAGTTGAATATCTTGCACCAGTTGCAGCTCTTGGGTTAGGACGATGTTGGGGTTGTTTGGGGGGGTGCTCTTGTCAAAGACGATGTGTGTAGTAGTAGTTGTCATAACTGGGTGCCAGACAGCACCGAGGGGCAAGGCCTCTCGAACAATTGCGGGGCCCGACAAAGTCTGGCCCAGTGATCAGGCGCCATTGAACAGAACCTAACTGAGCTTACCTGAGCAAGAGCAAAGGAGATCCCTGCTGCAGGGCACACTTGTTTTTGCTCTGAATGGCTGTATTTGTAGTCGGCGAGGCTGGGGGCAAGTCAATTAATCAGGCAAGAAGCGCAAGACCAGGGTAGACATACGACGCAGTGCCCGTCTGAAGAAACCGTAAGAGCCAGAGGGTCTGCAAGGGGTGAATGTGGAGCAATCTGGCACGGAAGCCACCACCCACCTGGACGTGAACGGCGCTGGCATTCAGCTTGGACTGTTGCTGCATATTTGCGGGACCCAGAAGGATGTGGCAGGCATGTGTTTCAAAGCCCATAGGGTCTGGCCCGCGCGGCGCCCCAAGTTGTGCAAGGGCGGCGAGTAAGGTTCTAGCGCACTCGGCCTCGACCAAGTCGCCGATGCGTATTTTTGTTCCTCCAAACGATTCACTGAGTTTCATCGTTATGGACAAGAAGACGAGGTTTTTTGGCATTTCATTTCGAGTCACGTGCATTCTATTTACTTTTTTTTCCTGGCCTTAAATCGGAGTCGTCAACGGGTCTTTCTTCTTCGATGTTGCGTTTCAATACATTTTTGGTGGGCACCTCTTCTTGAGGGTCGAGCCTAGCACGCTTGGGCGAAGGATCCTGTATTGTCATTAGAAGGTAGGTGAAACAAAGAGATACAGATACAGACGGCTGAACGTGCATCTGGAAATCTCGGTGCCGGGCTTGACCAGGAGGCCGGAGGGCTCACACAAGGACTAGATTTGTACGTTGCTTGGATGGACGAAAGACCTGCGGATGAATCCGACGTGCATGCCGGGGAGGAGGATGGCGGAAGCCGATCAGGAGAGGATGTCTTGTTTGTGGTATCGCTGTAAGGAAGAACAACCGTGGGGATTATCGTTTCTTCTGATGTATATGAATGCTATTGTTAATGTTACTCAAGTTATACAGAGCTGGACAAACGGTGAGTCACTGCAGGCTTGGATCTTGTGGGCGGAGTCTTGGAAGTAGGGGCAGGATGCCCAACAGAGTGATCCTAAGGAAAACGTTCAGCAACTCATAAAAAGGAAAGCATAGTACATGCAACAATATCTGGTTCGAAGGGCATGACGGTAGAGATCAAAGGTGGCGGCGGGAAGTCGAAAGTGCAGGCATTACGTGCATGTGGTGATGGCGCAAGCCACGCGATGGTCGATGTGTGAGCCCATTACTAAAGGAAGTTCGGACATGAATTCAGATGCGAAATGAAGCACGCACTTATTCCGTGAGGCGCACCTATGTTGAAGTTAATACAGCGAAACGGAGCGGGGCCACTCTAGATCTTGGGTTCTAAGGACATGAGCCTTCATCTTTGGCACTCACACTGTGCACTTCTTTCTACTAGACCACTCGTACACTGCACACCTGGTGCGCCTCCAGTCCCTTCACTGTACATTTCTATTAACAATAGTTCTACTAGTATCCAAAGACCTGCCATTGCGCCCCGCTCCTGCCCGCCATGGCTACGCCAACATGGTGGTCAGCAGGTGGTGGAAGGCGGACCGTGGATCCGGGTTGCCAGGCTGCCATGTCCAGATGCCGTGTCCTGCTGATGCCCTCGGCTTCGTGGCAGGCCGGATTAAGATTGTTTCTGGTCGACTCCATGTATTGTATTCTACTCTTGCAGCTCTTGACAGCATTACAGACATCAATTCTGCGTTCTGTGGAACACAATTCTAAGTAAGAACCATGTTGGGTCTGCAAAATATCTTCTGTTTCATGGCCGACAAACTGGCCGATACGATGTCAAGAAAGTAATCTGTATTTTCATGTATACCGCAAGTTCCGTAGTAATATTTATTTTGGAGTCCCGTATCATATTCAGACATATACATGTGGTGTGCAGTGGAGATGCGGAACAAGATGCCGTTTTTTTGACAACGGCTCCTGTAATTCGGGCCAAAAGGTGCGGGAAATATAAAGCCGTGTGCATAGAAGATTAAATCTTACACAGGAGAGTACAAATACGTGGACCTATTCCCGTTGTGGCCGGTGCGCGGTCGATATGTCGCAAACTTTTTGATGCGTTTGGAACAGGAGTCCCAGAAGGGAAGCACCGAAATGGGTGTCTGACTGGCCTACCTAAACGGGCGATTATATTGATGCGTTTGGAACGGAGTCCCAGAAAGGGAGCACCGAAACAGGGTGTCTAACCATGTCGGAAAAATCAAATTTGCCTGATCAGCTCTTATAACTGATTTTTGATTATTCTCAGTCTGACTGGTCTACTCGCTGAAGCCGTACGAAATATATTACGGAGGTTGAAAAGATGGTGGTAAGGCTGATAATGTTCAAAAACCGATTATAACACCTGATCAGGCAAATTGGATTTTTCCGACACAGTGGCCTACCCAAACGGGCGATTATATGAAGCTGAATCACGCAGGGGCCAGAGTTTAGCAGGAACCGGCCTTGGAAAGGCTCAAAAGTGATTGAAGAGGTATGCGAGGTGCCAGAGTGGCTACAAACGGGAACGAGTATGTAATAAATAGGTGCAGGGATGAAGACGACTAGTAAGAAAGAGTACCCAGGTATAAGACTGGCCAAGACCGGCTTTGAGCTTGCTTTGAGCCTCTGTGTGAAAAGGACAAGTCACTTGCCTGGAGAGAGAACACAGCTAGCGACAGCGACCTGCAGGAATCGTCCCGCGTTGGACTTGCGACCTAGGCGGTGATAAGTATTGAGCACGGGAGACGGGCTGGGGAATAATCTCACCAATTAGACTTGCATCAACAATAATTGGAGTCCGATGCGCGAAAAGTCAGAGCTGAAGGTGACCGGGGGTGCAAAAAATTATGAGAATCCAAGGTTGGTGATAACCTGCGAAACATTGGACTTCGTGTCTCCGAGTCGGTCTGGGGAAACTTCTGCACTGAGGGTGGCTTCCGCAGGCCCAAGATGATCTCGGCAAGAAGCGAAATCAGTTGGTAATCTGGTGAACAGGTTGATCAGTCGAGAGTTCGCATGTAGCTCAGGCTAGGCTGAGTCACAGTAGCGGATCGAAGTGGTCTGCAGCCCCCTGTAGTTGCTGTAGGCCACAAAAAAAAAAACCCTGCAATGGATGTTGGCAACAATTGCAGGGAAAATAGTTGTACGAACCATGCGAGGAGCGGCCCTCAGTCTTCATCGAATTCTGCATCTTTTAATTCAACTGACTACCGTACTACCCAACACAATATGATAGGGTTAGGGTTAGCAGGAGGCGGAGTGGGTAGGGATGCTGAGTGTTGAACTCCTCGATCCGGTGGGGTTGCGACGTCGCGGTGGTGTAGAATGCCAGGCAGAGCTGAGCATCCGTATGGCGGATATGAATAATTGAGAAGGTATGCGTAGAGAAGAGAGACTCTCTGTATTTCACATTGTTTGACAAAGGCTGGGCCGGGATGCTGAATGTGATCACATGCGCAATGAACTATCACTCGTTTCGCAGTTGATTGTGACACAAATGTATACTGTTTTGGAGTGGCTAGACTATATTGCTCTCGTCAAGTCCCACCTAAAGAGATAATACTCAGACGGGCACAATACAAGTGAACCGCTGTATTAGATACCTAAAGAGATAATACTACGACACAAGTAGGTAAGGAGAAAATAGAGTAGGTATAAAGGGACAAACCTCAGACGGGCACAATACAAGTGAACGGCTGAGGAATGTCCCTGGGTACGTAGGAATATAAGTAAGCGGCAATAGATGCCCGTGGTACGTTGGTGAATTGGTAAATAATGACCTGTGTAGAGATGTTACAATATTAAGGGGCGAGGTCTATGCACTCGCACGCATCGCGCGTGTGCCGACTTTATGGGCGTGTCGAGCCTCTACTTCAACACCGCCTCTATGTTTTTTTCTTCGAACATCTTTCCCAGCTGATAGAACGGCTTGTCCGACTCACCGCAGGTCCTTACCGTGGTCTGTTTCCCGAGACTCAGCTTCGTGGCAGGCCGGATTATACAAATGGAAACAATTAGGCTTGTCCCCATCCGGAACTGGTCGGGTGATCAATCGATCACGGATCAAAGATCCTCGCTGATGCTCGTTACTCCCAGTACCGGCTGGGCTGCCTTGTCGCGTGTTTCAGTGATGAGTTTTTCCCCTGCCATTTCAGATGTTCGACTTGGCCGAAAAAACATCGAAAACACCCCCAAAAGTGTCCCGAAGTGTCTTACTGAAAGATGAATGGTTTTTAATTCTCTATCAGTTGAGCCAAAGTTGTTTTTTGGGTGAAAATGGACAAAACCAAGGCCAGGAAAAATATCCCAGAGAGAAGGAATGCTGAGAGGCACTCCAAGTGTGTTTTAGAAGCTTTAACTAGGCAGAGAAAGGTGTAGACAGAGCCGCAGACCATATATTGTGGGCGGAATCAGTGATTTGATCCAGCCTGAGGAGTGCTTCTAAATATATCTATTTTCACCCAAAAAACAAAATTTGCTCATCGGATAGAGAATTCAAAACAGTTCATCTTTCGCTTGATCTGAAGTACATTGATTGCATGCAGACTATGGTGTGTTTATTGATCCTGCGCCGTTGGAGAACTGACGGCTTTGACTTGTGGTCTGTGGTGAGCATGGAGATAGCCATGTCCACTGCGTTTGATTGTATGATGGCTCGGTTGTTCAAGGTTGCGAGCAGCGTGTTTGCGTAGCTGGGAAAGATATCGTCAGAGTTCACAGAAGATTGAAGATGATTGTCTGATGTCAAGGCAATGCACATGGCAGGTAAAATCACATTGGCGCCGAAGTAGTAAGTGCGGTTCTGTTCAACACGAGTCGATCGAAAGCAGGTCAAGGGGCGGCGAGAACTTACTGGCATCGTCTTGTAGAGAGTGAGAGCAATGACAGCCACAATTGCTGAAAGAGATGGATGAGTCGAGTGCCACAAGGATGAATAAAGAGTGCACCAGAGAATGAGTTGGTTTCGACGATTAAAACTACCACCGATTTGACCATTTTACGAGTACTGGGGTCGGTGGATCTCTGGAGCAGGACAGCAGTCATCGTTGCTGCTATCATCACATCCGCCACGGTACCGCCAATGAGCCACATGTCCGCGATCTGTAAAACCCTGTTAGAAGACACCATTATGTAGAAGGAAAAGTTGAACGCACAGGGATTATGAAGGCTGGCGGTGACTCAAGGCGATCACCATATGCGTATGCCGATATTCCACAGGCCATCCCATCAGCACAATGCGCACAGGAAATCTCCAAGCAACTCGTATTAGACGCGCACAGCGGGAGCGCTTGTGATGATGGCACACCAATGCTATGACTGCGACCAACGGCCACAATCTTCTGCGGCCAACGAGGAAGATCCGGTAGCAAAAGAATAGGTGCACTGTGAGTGCAATGATCAAGCCCCACAGTGGAATGTAGACAGGCGAAAGACGGGGATCGCTGAAGCCTGAGATGTCCCCGAAGCTCCTGGCAAACCAGAAATGTATATCGGCGGCTTTGAGGCATGTGCAAACCAGCACGCTGACATAAACAAAGTACACCGCGCCGAAGAAAGTTCGGTGTTGAGATATAAAGTGAGCGGAATACTCACCCATGAGTTTCAGCGCCAAGCGATCCTTGTGGAAGAACAGTCTGTACACGTCTGAAACGTCGTCAGTGTACGGGCTGAGGCCTGAGGACTGGAGAAGATATACATACATATCTGATCCGTGAGGAAACCAAACAGGAAGAAAACGAGGAGAGCCCCAATAAGCTGGGGAGAGACTCTGGCGTACCAAGTGAGGAAGTGAACGTGGCCACATCAGTAAGCTCACGTTTTGGAATAATCCCCGAAGGGAGTTGTCGGTGCGGTGGTGGTGGAGGAGTTAGACATATTCCAATGGGCAGCGTGACTATGAACGAGGCCTTCCTTTTATGCACCCCTGCCCATCTCAGACACGGCCTGGCATGTTTTCATCCGCTGTTCCGCCGCGGCTAAGCCACTAAGCCAGCTCTAGTAGATCGGAGTCGAGAGTATCCAGCTAACGAAAGACCAGAAAGTGCTTAGGCCAGAACTGTGGTCAACTGGCGCCAATCGCGCTCGGCCACTCAGGCAGGAGCCAGAGCACAAGGTGCACGCCGCATCACAAACCACGCGCGGCTCAGCCACTGATCGGCAAACAACAACCAAACAACTGGACTTTGAATCGTGCTTGCGAGCGGATCATGTATCTGCACCGCTGATTGTGCCAAATTCTGATCTCCCTTTTGCTAGCCCTGTCCGCCGTCATTGTATGCTCTGTCTCTAGAGTCAGCAGCGCAATTGCCAATAATTCAGCTTACTCGTTATGCGACGCCCTGACCTCCTACATCTGCTTACTTCCCTCGCTGTCTCATATTTTTCTGCTTGTATATAGGCTAGGTGAGAAGAAAGAAATTTTGTTCACTGAATTTATGATTTGAACCATCGTGTCTTATGCTTAGACTGTTATCCGGAGTTGTACGCTTCATTTCCAACTTTTGCTGGCCATACACTTCTAGACTGACTTTTTCGCAAGTGGGTTCCCTTTGGAAACCCGCACGAGCATAACACGATAATATACGACTGAGTTCCGGCCCATCCTTGCCTGCTATTTGATCTTTGAAGTGCGTCATCATTTCAAGTTGCGCTCCAACTGTATATGATGGTGCCCAGGTTTCCAGTACATTGTTGTTTAGATATTTGGCGGACGTGACCGGAGAGATCCTGGATTGCCATAGTAAGCCTGAGAATGCTACTGTGTATTGCCCCCACATATATCATTTTCACCTTTCCATGAATATCGCCATCTTTACGGCCAGCTCGGCCAAGTGCTAAGGACCCAAGTAGGTCCATGCCGGCCTCACACGGTCACCTCGCCGCGCCGACGACAGATCAACATCATTGCGCGCTTGCCGAACTTCTTTGTATTGCTAGAGTTGGTCGGAGCAAACAGGATAAAGTCCACCGGGCCCGTAGATCTACAAGATTGATGCCCGGAAAGCCAACATACAACTTGTTTGGCTAATGGTGAGTTAAGAGTCTATCGAGTCGGAGTTAGCCAGAGCTGGTCGTAGCAAATAGGATGAAGTCCGCCAGGCCCGTAGATCCAAACGATTGGTACCCTGAAGTCAACATATGGCACGTTTGGTTACTGGGGAGTTACGAGTATACCGATTCCGAGTTAGAATCTGTTGAGAAGGAATCTCCTTATATGGCGTGCAGCAGTTGTTTAGTTTGCATTTCTTTTTCTTTATTTGTCTGTTTCACCTTTGATCATATAAATAGCTAATTACCCCTAAACGACCCTCAGTCTTACGCTATATTGTGCGACTGAGGGTACGTTCTCATACCTATTCATTCTTACTTATACTTACATATCTTTACCGTAGACATACGACTTACTGTACGTCGACAGATTCGCAGTCAGACGTGTTACAGTGCTGGTCCAACAATCAGTTCGTGAACGCAAGAACGCCCGCAGACTCACACAATCTTCCATTCCCGTGTGAAATCCCCATTTTTACCCCTATGTCGTCGACATCGTCCATTCCTGTCCTCCCTCTTGATAAACAGCTGGAAGGTGACTCCAACTGGGGCACCTGGCAGGATTCCATCCTAAACCTGCTCCGTGCAAAAGGACTCGACTCTTACCCCAAAGGTCTCATCCAGAGCACGACTGCGGCGACTTTCCCTGGGTTATATGCCGTTCAGGCTAGTGCCATCAACTCCCGTACTCCGACCGCCGAGGAGTTTGAGCTCCGCGACAATATGGCTGCGGGCATCATTTACCAGAATATCCTCGACCCCCAGGCCCATGGGATTCTTGCGTTGGATACGAGCCGGGACATGTGGGCTTCCCTTCACACGAAGTTCAATCGCACATCCGAGGTGTTGAAGGCCGTTGCAAAGGAGAAACTCATGTCGGAGAAGCTCGTGTCGGGCGAGGGATTGCCCGACCACCTCCAGGCCCTCACGAAGATGCGCAAGGACGCCAATCACATCGGATGTCACATCATGGACAAGGAGATGATTTCCATCATTCTCCAGTCGCTCCCGCCTGCCGAGTTCGGCCCGTCTATGCTGGTTCTTCAGGTCATTAAGCGCCTCGGCGAGCTCAATGCGCACCTTCTTCAGTACTGGGACATCATGTACAAGGCCAAGGTCGCTGCGGCTGCTGAGACCACTCCCATTGCGAACGTGCTTGCCGCCACCGTGTCGTGCGGAAATTGTGCTGTTGCTGGCCACACAAATGACGCGTGCTGGGCATTGGGAGGTGGGAGGGAAGGGCAAGCACCGAAGTGGTGGCGCGTGCCAAAAGGGAAGGAACCGCGCCAGGAAAAGATTGATGCCTGGAAAGCCTCGAAGGCTGCGCGATTCTCGAAGGCCATCGCTGCCGCTGCAACCGCTTCGACCCCTGCTGCTACTGCCGCTGCTGCGACTACCCAGGCTCCCGCCACCACATCCCCTACCCCTACTGCTGCGTATACGTCGCCCATGGCCATCTATGCCCTCGGCTCCCTCGTCGACGCCGACGATGGTACGTCGCCATTTACATCTTCGTCAGGCTCGGTCGATAACGTGTTCTCTAGACTCGGATGTAGAAGATCAGCTTCTCCCGTTTTGAAAGAGCTCGTTAGTCGTACCGTAGCCGATGTAAATGTGCCTCCATCAATATATGCCGTCGTTCCGTTCCCAAATACTCATATTCCGACATATCTCGACACCGGAGCGTCAGACAATTGTGTGGTGAATCGAGGGCGCTTTATAATGTACCAACAAGTCAATCTTGAGGGCTCTACGGCGCTCAAGGACGGCGGGGATTTCAAAGTGGCAGGGAGAGGATTGGCTGAGATCGAGGTGCGCATAGCCGACGGATCAATGCACAAGGTCCATTTGGAATCCTTTCACTGCCTGGGATTGTCGATGAATCTGATCTCCGTTACGACACTTGATACGCGAGGGTTCCGGGGAACCTGGGGAAATGGTCGGCTGTCAGTCCTAAATTGGGATGGGAAGGTCGTCCTTGACGGACAGATTGCACGGGAGATGGGCCACCGGAGATTGTACCAGGTGGATGTCGTCGATAACAAGGACAGGGGAGACGTAGTCGCGGCGATTGCGGGACGCGACCGAAGCCAGCCCACCGACCTCGAGACTTGGCATCCACGCTTTGGCCATGTGGACATTCACGTTATAGAGCGCATGGCAAAGCTAAAGCTAGTTGACGGGCTGAATATTGTCAACAATAAGCTGCGGGGTATGTGCGAAGATTGCATACTCGGTAAGCAGGACAAGGCCCCGTTCGATGATGAGGTGGTGCACGAGACGAAGCCCCTCGAGCGTGTGCACCTTGATTTGTGGGGAAAGGCGAGAACCCCAAGCTGGTCGGGCGCAGTGTACATGATGCTGGCATCGGATGGGGGCACGTCCATGAAGTTTCCACTCTTCTTGAACAACAAATGCAAGGAGACTACGTTGGCTGCGTTCGAGACGTGGGTGATTGAGGCAGAGCTGCAGACAGGGGAGCGCGTGCTGTGTGTGCGGATCGACTTGGGGAAGGAGTTTGACAACGACCTCTTCCTGGGGTATTGCGCTAGGCGTGGTATTCGCGTCGAGAAAATCCCTAAAGATTCTTCATCAGCTAACGGACACGTCGAGCACGGAAATCGCACCGTTATCGAAGGCGCCCGCACACAGATAATCGAAAGCGGGATGGATCGCCGCTTTTGGGCCGAAGCGGTTACAGCGCACTGCTATGTGCGTGGATTCATTCCATTGTCGCGTCATCCCGATGCTGTGCCGTGGGTTGCGTGGTTTCGGAGAAAGGATGCGAATGGCAACCTGGTTAAGCTCAATGTCTCTCATTTGCGAGTCTGGGGAAGTGAATGCTGGGTGAAGGACCTTGATGAGCGGGAGGGGAAGCTGGGCGAGCAGAGCTGGAAGGGTAAAATGGTGGGGTACATGGGCCAACGGGGCTACCGCATCTATGACCCTGCGCGCTTCCGGATTTTCGAGGTGCGCAACGTAATTTTCGAGGAGGCAATGCCACACCGTACGCGGATCCCTGCGTTCGCCGAAGACGAGGAGCTTTTACCGGTAGATCCGAGGCTGTTCGACAACGAAGCTCCTGCGCCGCCAGCAGACCAAGGCGACCAGGGAAATGGGCCGCCGCCGCCCCCGAATCCTCCAGCACAAAACCCCGTTGCTCCAAATCCGCCCGCAATGCCAAATGCCCCACCCCCTCCTGCACCTGTGCAAGTTCCTCCCGTGCTACCACGTCGAAGTGCGCGTGCGCCGAAACCAAGTGAGAACCTCCTGCGTTCACTGATGTCACGAGAGGAGGAGGCACAAGCAAAGCTTGCAGGGGAGGACTGGGCTAAAGACACGCATCGCCCCTCGGTGAACGCTGTGGACATCGATTGGGAAGGCTTCGATGCGGAGCTGCTGAAGTCTCCCTGGGCGTTTGCGAGTCTTGTAAAAGGGGGGTGCCTGCATCCGGTCCCACGCTCGTTCAGGGAAGCAATGCGCGAGCCCAAGAAATGGGTGCCTGCGATGAAGGCGGAGGTTGATCAGCTGGAGAAGCGAGGGGTGTGGGAGCTGGTTGACTTGCCGAAGGGAGAGCGTGCCATCAATGGCATGTGGGTGTACGATGTCAAGGAGGATGGGGCTGGGAACGTGTTGAAATATAAGGGGCGGTATGTGGCGCGTGGTGATGAGATGGTGGAAGGCGTGGATTTTGCGGTGAAGTGGGCAATGGTGGCGCGAATGGAATCCGTTCGGATGTTGTTTGCGGTTGCAGCAGTTCAGAAGCTCCAGGTGCGCCAATGGGATTTTTCTGGCGCATACCTCAACGGCGAAATGGACACTACCGTGTACATGAGACAGCCCGCGGGTTTCGCAAAGCAGGGGGAAGAGAGCAAAGTGTGCTTGCTAAAGCGTCCTTTGTACGGGCTGGTCCAGGCGGGTCACATTTGGTACAAACTCCTCGCGAAGGGCTACGCAGATTTGGGGTACCAGGAGAACCGAGCAGACCCATGCGTCCGGACGCGGCAGAAACGCGGTGATTACATGATCACCTCAACGCACACTGATGATGTGTTGGGAGCGTCGTCGTCAGAGGGCGAGAGCAAGCGCGTTGTGGAGGAGTTCACAGCGAAATGGGAGCTGAAGGAGGTGGATGTTCAGTTGTTGCTGGGGCTGACTGTCGAGAAGCTGAGTGACGGATCAATTTCAATTAACCAAACGCAGTACTTCATCAAAGTCCTGGATCACTTCAGGTTCAGTGATTTACCTCCGCTGTCAACCCCGCTTCCTCCCGGCTATCAGATTCGCTCGCTCCTTCCCTGCTTTCGCTCGAGGACGCTGCCTTCATGAAGGACAAGCCGTTCCGACCCATCCTCGGCACTCTCATCTGGGGAAGCAGCGGCACTCAACCAGACATATCTTACGCATGTTCTGCCCTCGGCCATGTCCAGACCAACCCTGCGCCGGAACATTGGTCACTTATTGTCGTAGTTCTTCACTATATCAAGGGGACTCTGGACTATGGGATCCGATACTCGCCATCTGCGAACACCGATTCACTACCGGGATTCGGGATTAAACCGAACGGCTACGTAGACTCTGATTGGGCAGGCTGTGTGGACACGCGACGTTCGACCTCGGGCTATGTCTTCTTCATGGGCGGGGCACCAGTTTCTTGGTCTTCGAAGCGCCAGGCTGTCGTGGCCTTATCTTCGACCGAGGCCGAATATATATCACTCGCACGTGGAGCGCAGAACGCTATGTGGATGAAAAATTGGCTGTCCGAGGTATTCTTGCCACAGGAACTGCCATTTCACCTCCATGGGGACAATCTCGGTTCTATCAGCCTCACAGAGACGATGAAGGGACATGCGCTCGCTAAACACATCGAGATTCGATGGCATTTCATCCGTGACCATGTTAAGGCGGGGGAGATTGCTGTTTCCTCGGTACCAGGCAAAGAAAATGTCGCAGACATTTTTACCAAGGCCCTCCCACGCACCAGCCACGAGAGATGCGTCCATCAACTCGGTCTCGATTGGAAACGTCGGGAAGCTGCTCGCCAGGGGGAGTGTTGAGAAGGAATCTCCTTATATGGCGTGCAGCGGTTGTTTAGTTTGCGTTTCTTTTTCTTTATTTGTTTGTTTCACCTTTGATCATATAAATAGCTAATTACCCCTAAACGACCCTCAGTCTTACGCTATATTGTGCGACTGAGGGTACGTTCTCATACCTATTCATTCTTACTTATACTTACATATCTTTACCGTAGACATACGACTTACTGTACGTCGACAGAATCCGAGTTCGCTCCAAGAAATTCCACAGCTCAGTGGCTGTTTTCCCCTCAAATGTATCCTATCTAGAAAAATTAAGCGGAGTCCTGCACCATCCTCTCAAATGGAACCCGCTGTAATTAGGTTTGGTGCACATTCTGTACGCGAATGCGCCAGCCACAAATCGGTAGACATTTTGTGTACATGCGGCGTAACGGCGTCTGCATGGTGTAGCTCTTGTCATCCAGGCTCGTGATTAAAATTTTCAACCTTACATAAATATGCATGCAATGTTTTGCACCTTAAATCGTCCCCCCCACAAGGTTCATTGCCTTCACAAAATGGTTCCTAAACTTCTTTTCAAATTTCTTCTCTTTCTCCTCGTTCCGCTCGCACTCGCCTCAGTACCTCTAGCGCGATCAAAGACCTTTAATATTCCAGGGGCCCTACAGGATGCCTCCAGCCTCGGCCAGTTCATCACGTCCCGAGACGGTCCTGAGGCACCCAAGGTCCACCCAGTCAACGCATCCGTGTTCGACTGGTGGTATTTCGACGTCGTGTCGACGGATCCCACTTCTCTTGCCTCCGTCGTCGTTCTATTCTACACCACAACTGCCGATGCATTTGTTCCTGGCATAGGCACCGGACCCGTGTCTGCCCAGATTGCCGTCTCTTTCCCCAACGGCACTCTGTTTACAGTGAATGCCGAGGCCGAGGGCGCAACCGTGACGGTTGGAGAGACGAGCGCTAGCGGCGTGTGGCACGGCACAGGATTCCAGTGGTCGTCGCCTGACCCCTCAGAGTGGATTGTCACCATAAATGCACCGATTATCGGGGTCAAAGGGACCATCAAACTTCACTCGGTGAATTCAATTGATGCTATATACTAGTATGCGACTGATGCTTTCGTCCAGATTGTGCCAGGGCACTATCCTTGTGGTCCAATTTCAGTTGGCCAAAATATGGAAGTCGGGCCTCACATTGGCTGGGCAAATTCTGTACCTGATGCAGCAGGGGATGTACACCTGGACATTGGAGGCACCCCGCTCATTTTCACTGGTTCCGGCTACCATGATAAAGTAGGTGGTATCTTCTCAAAACTTGGGCTTAAGGCCACTGCGTGCGCATGGCAACGAGTCCATTTGCGCCTTTGGCGCTCCAGATCAAACCAAGTAAAAGTGCAAGTTAAATATAAGTGTTCAAGTACAATGAATGGGACGATGGTGTGCTTGCAGCAGGACCTGGTCGAGAGCACAGAAACAGTAATGGAAAGAGTGGGAATAGATAGATCAATCTATGGTTGCACAACTCCTACGGAAGGAGAAGCATTATAATTATTATAATTAATCATATGGCGGAATTTAGAGTTGTCTTTGGGGAATAAAAGTACTAAATATTGCAACAACCTCACTTTGCGAATCTGTGACCATGTTGACGGCCCAGTGGTTGTTCTTGGTCTCAATTAAAAAAATTCGCCCAAGCATGGAAACATGTGTCGTTGGGTTGGATTCAAATAGTCGGGTGCACGGAAAAGCCAAGGGATGTAAACATTTAGCCCTGAAGCCTACAAATACAAACGCACATAAAAACCCGCACAGTGAGTATTGGAATTTCGGTGAATGCCAAATACTGGACTGTGCAGAGCGTGCCGCACATGGACCATGTGAGGCACACTACCCGCTCTCCAACCATGTGACATGGTTGGAGGGCAGTATTTAGTGAAAAATCAGTAGCAGCGGCGTGGTGCTGCGGACAATACGAAATAAAGTCTGCGTTCAACAGAAAAGTCTGGCGCGGCGATATTGGTGGGGGAGTTTGCGGTGCGCCGCCGACACGTCACCAAGTGATGGTGAGATACAAGAGAAATGGCGATTATGTGAAAAATATTTGTAACATATATTAAGAATTGAATGCACCGGAATAATTTAAAAAACTCTGGGCCAATGGGATGCACTGACACACCTACGGTGCTAGTTGACACATCGAGTGGTAGTTCATGCCTCACTATAGGTTCCTACTTAAGTCAAAGATATAAGCACAAGACAGTGAACATACAACTCACTGGATACGTGTCCCGATTCGTTTGAAAGTGCTCCAACGGGGCGCAAGCAAGTATCCTTGACTATTGTGTTATCCAACAGCTTTTTGTACCCTGGGAGCGTGCAGTACCACGGTCCACATTTATTATTTAAATTTTCAATGTTCCTTTATATTTCAGGCTCTGAGGTGGCGCTGCGTTGCTTCTTCTATTCACTGCTAACTTCCAATTGAAGTTGAGCTGTTGACTTCCCGTGTCTACTAGTCTTACAACTTCTTGCTGATTCTTCTCGCCCAACTTGACTTTGTCAAATTCATGCAAGCTCTCGCTTTATAAATCAATGAAGTTCACACCCTGGAATCCAAACCAACCCTCCTGACGAAATTACATTCATTGAACCTCCTCCATTTCGAAAGCGATGCCCACCACAGGAATTTAAATCAAGCCCACCGACCGGATGCGCCATTCTGGTGCCTTCTTGCGTTTTATTCCGATTTTTCTTCCTGCATGTACTTGCTTGTTCGATTTGCCGCAATCTCCCGCCTTTAAAACTGCGCCGGACGAGAGCCAACAAAAGCAAACAGAGTTTGGAGTATACAATCCTGTATGGGCCAGGCCCGAGTCAAACGGGCTGTGTCTGCTGCAGGAATGCCGCTGCTCTCCAAGATGTGATACAGACGCGTGCCACGCACTACCAGACCTCCAGTCCATCCCTTGAACGATCAATATAGTTTATTATTCAGGTAACTCATATTCATTATTTTGCAATGGGACAGGCTACCAATAAAAAACCAAAGAATTATAAAGAATATTTCATGATTATCCATGAACTAGAAATAATCTCTCTGGTAGGTGGAACGAACAACGGCGTGTGAAACAAAAGCTGGCGCGCGCAATGCGGAGGTCGGACTGGGCACGACACGGTCCACGCAATGGATGGGATGACTTAGGCATCGGCACCACGGGTGCACACCCGCCCATTGACTCCACCCCATCACGCCCATACACGCCCCCGCGCCAGAAATGAAATATCATACATATATCCCAGGAGTGCTAAGAAAAAGAGAAAAAGAGCGCACGCACAGGAGGAAGGATGGAAATGGATAGCACGCATACAAGCTGGCGTGGCACGCAAAAACGCGAGTGTATCGGAATGGATGCAAGTCCTCGTGTGCCATGCACCAAATGGTCATTCCCACCTTTCCAGCATGGGCAGGCCGACCCAAACACAGAAATAGTCACCAGATGGAGGAACGATCAAGTGGCCGCCGAAGAATGGAGCGCAAGAGAAAAAGAGGATGCGACGGAGCGCAAAAGAGGATGGGGGCCCGAAGAACGAAGAAGGAAGGGCGGAGGGCGACGGGCGATGGGTTACGGAGCGTGCAAAAAAGGCCAAGGTTTTTGAAGAGAAAAAAAAAGGAGGGAAGGGAGGAGAATATGAAGGGCGGAAACTGATTTGAAAGAAAAAGGAGCAGAACACACCTGACCATCCAGACTGTGACGCAGTGGTGCAACATGAACTCCCAGTGGTTTGAGCAGTGGTCTTCGAGGCCCGAGGGTGAGGACCTGCGAGTCTCAGTTGGCAGGAAGAGTGCACAGAATAAATACAGAGATGCACTAAGAGCTGCTACAGCCAATACACAATTTGGGTGAGGTATTAGCACTTCATGGGATGGGGGTAGTCCTCCACATACCCATGACGGCGAAATACACCACCATACCCCTGCTCGCCGAACCTGAGCTTGCGTGCGCGGGTGATGCCCCACCTGTGTGCGAGCACCAGGAAGAACATGTTGAAGAGGAGGCACAGGAGGGAGACGAGGATTATGTACGCCAGAAGCAGGAGGTCCAAGTAGGACTTGGTGTAGAAAGGCGTGGTGGGGGTGAGTGCGGGGTACAAGGTCATTGAGGTGTGTGGGTGGGCGGTGTGGGATCCGAGGAGAGCTGCTGGCGAGCAGCCCACCGACGTGGTGGACTAGATCTCTGCAGTACAAGATTAGATTAGATTGTAGCAGAGGTAAAGGGCTTACTCGAGCGGGAAAAAAGTAATTATTTACATACTGAAATACAATTAATTAAACTAGTCATCGTGTTTGGCGCACTGGCACGGCACCGTCGAGAACTTGGGGTTTCGTCCGACACAAGTCAGGTCTGATCCGCGTTTACTACAGTCACGGCAGAAGTTCGTGCAGCATTCAACGCTTCTCGACCCATGTAATGCATGCTGAGGAGTTTGTCTCTGGTATGACGCACTGCTCAGTTGACCGGAGAGACATCTGGTGGTGGAGGCTGCGTGGGTGATGTGCCATCAAAAATTGGGCTGAGAGTGCTGCTTTGGATAACGTCGGTGGCCTGCGACAAATGGCGGAGGCATAGCGGCGGCATTGTACCAGGTACATGCTAGCAGTCATAGTTAGCACTCAAATAAAAAACCATTAAAAATATACTTACAATGCGCCCCTCCTCACGGAATCTTATTTGAAGAGGGTGTACCGGGGGATTTTGGAAGGACAGCCTACAGGGTGTTTGGCTGGGGCAGCAGATTCATCGGAATCCCAATCCGAATTCGAGGCTAGAGCAGCTGCCGCTGCTGCCTTCTGCTTTGGTCCTGTACCTGGTGGCCGGCCACGACGCGACTTTGGGACCGAGGGGTCAGCCGGTTCTTTCTGTCTGTTTTTCGACCCTTGGCCTCCCGGGACGGTGTTTAATGTCCTGAGCTGCCGAAGCGACGGAGTGTTATGATAAAGAAGGTGCATGAGTAGAATCACTGGAGCCAGATTTAATCGGAAGCCTGTCTAAATAATTTGCACACGTACTTTTCCTGATATTACAGGAGTTGAATGTTCAGCAATATTTTTGCAAACAAACTGCAAGTCAGCATAATAAAATTGGAGAACGGATGAAGGACTCACAAAGAGTCTAAAAACGCGAGAATATATTCAATTCCAGTCTTCAGAGTTCAATTCTTGGCCCACAGCGCGAGTGAGATAGCCCGACGCGTCTAAAGATACCACCATAGCCGTCCGAGCAAGATCCAAATTTGGAGAGGTTTTACAGGAGAGAAGCAGGAATAAATAGAAGACAGCAGCCCCAGATCAACCCCAGATAGTAGAAAAGCCTTTTTCCAGAAGAGCTGCCAGAGATTGTCAGTCCAGAAAGCCAACGCGACTGTGTCGAAGAATCCTATATATTAAGAGACAATGGACATCGCCACCATCAAAAGCACGTGAGGAAGTCACGAGAGAAAGTCACGACGAATTGCGCAATTTCGGACTTACGGCCTTTCGGCCATCTCGGATTGCCGCGTCGGGAACCGACGCCCGTCCGCCGCGAGCGTCAGCGAGCGGCGGGTACGTAAAGCTGGTGTATCAGAATAGAGCAAGTTAAAAGGGGCACCGGGCCGACCACGTGCGCAACTTTAAAACTCCGCCAGTATCGAAATTGCTATCGGCAACCGCCATCAGTAACGAGGCAGATATGAGAAGTAGCGAAGCGCGGCGAGCTATGTATATATAAGTAGCGAGGTGAGAAAGTGATGGATAGGGGGTACGGAGGATGGGGCGTGACGGTCAACGAACTTCAATTCAGAACTGGTCAGGCCAAAATAAAAATAAAAACACGCTGAACGTACAAAATACACTGAGGGGGGATCGATCATATAAAGGGTCTTCAAGTTTCCATGCTTTTAGAATGTCTCTAAGTGAACTAAACTCGGCCGTCGAGCCTTAATCCTATTTGAATGTGCATATCACGTTGTGTTGCATCGCATATGCACGGTTTCAAGAGGCTCGCTTAAATTATATCAATTTTATTTGTGCTTATAAGCATATTTTTAACTGATCCTGGTAGCATAAATGAGTTTATCAGGATGTTCGGAGCCTCACTGTAGGGCCGGGGGCAGGACGCTACAAAGGACTTCTGAGTTTACATCTGGGGTGCATGCCAAACAAGTTGACAGGCCACCGTGGCTTGAGGTGCGTAAGCCGCATTAGTGGGCCAAGTAAAAGCCAAGAGATCATACCCAAAAGGAGCTTAAAAGGCCACGTTTTCGACCCATAGATGGAAATGGTTCCAACACGAATCAACTACGTCATAAACAAAAATGATGATTTCTGGCTGGACGAGATTGGAAAAGAACGAGTCTAAAAATAAATTTTTAGGACTCGTAATCGGCCGATCATCACTGAGCCGTGTCTTTTGTATAGAACTGGGGCGAACAGCGTTTCTCCGATAATGTGGACTCGTGGTACTGGGGCCACGGACGTGTCGGCCCCTATTCGGTCGTGTGGTTCGACTTTTTGGGGCTGGACAGCATCGAGTACACCAGCGCATATGCCGCCAAGGATGGCAAGATTGTGACGGCCAACTGCGCTTCAGACAGCATTCGTGTACGGCCCGCAGGACAGAATTCGACCTACCCGCCTAAAATCAGCTCGGGAAAGCCGGAAGGCTATCACATCACCCTCGATCTCCCTGACCACGGTGTGTTGACGATGGATGTGGCGGTCTCGGCCATAATCCTCGACTTCCCCATCTACGGTCGCTTCACTGCCCACACTTCAGGATCGGTCACCCCCATCAAAGGGGGTAGAAAGGAGCTCTCGGCGGGAGTCGCACTGCTTGAGCAGTTTGCAATGACAAATTAGAACTAAACACTCTCCCTACAAGTATTCTTCGTTCTTTTCTCAACTAGTTTTACATGATTATTTTAATGGTACATTCGATACTCTCGATTTCACATGGAATATTGCCGTCATTCACAGAGTATTATGCAACTGATTCGCTCGATGCACTATCAACAAAGTCGAACTGTGGGAGGTTGACACCGGCCTGATCGCCAATGATTAATTAGGATCCTGAATTTCCCAAAGTCCCGCCGTAAACAATGAATAAGGGCTTCAACCTGAGATTGAGTTGATATTTTTCACTGAACTAGCGGGGGGAACGAGCCACACGACCGTAAAGAAGGGCAACATGGTTCTCCTCGAGCCAAGTCCAGGACGCCACGGTATTTATTGTCGCCCCGTCACAAATAAACCAGTCTGGGATGTGTCTTCCAAATGATCCGATACGGTTCAAATGCAGTGATAGGCGCCGGCGCTGCAACGCGACGCTCGTAGGCTTCGCCGTCGCGTGAAAAGGGGGGCGTGCGCCTCAGGCGCGTTAACGTTTCTAGCATAGGTCTGGTCAGACTGACCCCATTGCAGACGATGAAAGCGCCACAAGAAGGTTGGCTTTTGGGCGCCTTCCAAGGCGCCTTCTCTGACAACACCTTGTTCCTTGTGACATGTTATCAACTTCTGAAAAGCTCGGCGCCGCTAAGCGTAAAAAAATCCCTCGCGTTGGTGGCTCTTTGAATTATATCAGTCAGCATTCTATTAATGATGTTCAGGAAAGATACAGAGCTCACTGAGATGTGTATCGCAGATGATTCTACTCCCACTGTCTACGTCAACAAGGCAGAAAAGGGAATCAAGATAAATCTGCTGAGGATTAGACGCGCGTCTAAAGCTGCCGAAGGTAATGGCCAGTGCAGCGGATAGGTCACGGCAGTTGACATCGACACGAGTCTGGAGGCGTATTGCAAAATGAGGACATCAATAATCATCCGAACAAGAACTCACCTGAAAAAATATGCCCGATTATGCAACTCATAGTACGAATACCGATATCAGTCAACGGCCCGCAGCTACTCGAAAATAGAGCGCCGCGGTCACCGCTGACTTGAGTGGCCTTCGCAGCATCCAATGAAAGCGCTCGCAGGGGTGAGACAAGTCGCTAAAGAGCAGATACAGATGAAGAATAAGGAGGGGCTCATGCACCAGAAAGAAATATACGAGAGTGAAAAATCGCAGAGGTGGGTCAAACTAGCGTCTAGGTGCATACCTGGACATGTGCATGCAAGAGAATCGGTGGCGAAAAGTTTTGTATTCCGCGTGGTTCACATTTACCGCCGTGTTCACCCAGTCTACGACGCGCGACTAGGGTGAATGGGAATGCATCGAGGAGTACGCCGTCATCCGTTGAGCCTTGAACGTGTCAAATATAATTCTCTCTGATGTCTACCCACGAGGACTTCCCATGTCGTATGTTGGTATATAAGCGCTGAAATAAGGGGGTCGTTAGCACACTGCCCCTTCGGCCACTCATGCACCGACACCTTTCGAGCGTCCACAGCTCTCCTACCTGGCCCCTGCTGAAGATTCTCGGCATATGGGCCTTGGGAGGCGTCGTCGCGGTTGCTCACCATGTTTTTTACTCGCAGCTACGCGACCGGCCGGTGCAAGCTTTTCAGTACAACAAACCAACCGCAATCTTTCATTCGCAAGAAGGTGCCTCTGCCGTTGGCACGACCCTCGCACACCTTGCATCCCTGGCGCTCGCCACCAGCATTGGGATCGCATTCATGCAGGCTACGTGGAAGCTTGTGCGTAGCGGGTCATTTACCGTCGCAGATCTAGACGCAATGTGGTGTGCGCCGAACTCTGCCATGTCTTTCTTGCAGTGGAACCTCTGGAAGCAGCCCATGACACGTGGCGTCATGGTCGTTGCCGCTATGATTCGCTTGTCATCGCTGGTGGTGACATTCGTCCCAGGGACGTTGACAGTGCAGGCTGTTATTGAAACTCGGCTCTCCCAGTGCAACGTGCCGACTTTCGATTTGGGAAAAAATGCGCTCTTGTATGAGTGTAGGTGCTTCAGCCTCAGCCATCTGCATCTGCAACTCACCAAAGGAACAGCAGAGTTCAATAGTCCGTTGAAACCCTATTCTCAACCATCTTCCCTTGCACTACGCCTCGCCGGCGCCACACTCCTCGGAGGGCAGCCTCTCTCACCCACCTCTCCGTGCGACGGAAACTGCACATACACCATCTCGGTGATTGCTCCGTCCTTCAACTGTTCCGATATCCCTACACCTGGGAATCCAGGCGGACTTGGTAACAGACTACCAGCATACACTGGTAGCACATTCAATTCGAGCACCGTATCCGGCACACCATATACCGATTGGGATTTCACTGCCACCTATCGCTCCATGGGTCTCGCAGGGACGTCGGCTCCTGACCCGTACTCTTCAGGACGGAAGTCAGCTGCGTGGTGTACAACTCAACGTACGAGCTCAGACACACCTTCTCCGGCTCTACCTCGTCCATCGATGTGCAAAGCATCATCCAACACCAACCCGCGTCGCAGCTGCAAGTTGGGAACGACTCGGAATCCCTTACCTACCGGCTCTGCAGATGAGCCAGCCCCTTCCCCTTCTTCAAGTTCAGCCAACTTTGCGACTTTCTCGGACCCATTCATTGGTTCTGCGGGCTCAACTCCGTCTCAGGCTGTCTCTCGCCGAAACGTCGTCTCTCCCGCCCAGTTGCAGGTCCCTGTATACCCCCGTGCGACTGCAGTCAGCGCGTTTGCTGTCCCAGATCACCAATCCAACATCACCCATTCAGAGCAGTTCAACGCCACAACGAACTATTATGCGCTCTGCGCAAGCTTATATACATACCTTGTCGGAAGTGTCGGAGCTCCCCTCTCCATCGATGGAACAGAGACTTTTGAACTGGACCCCAAGAACCTGGCAGTGACTCAGAGTCATCTCATGACTGTCAGCTCGGGTGGGGTCCTCTTGTTCGCGGAAAACATGGACATTGTTCTGGAATCTCTCCTGCTGAACATCACGCTCTCCCTCCTCGTCGCGCTCCCACCGGAGCAATCGCTTACTATCACAACACCCTGCACAACGTCTAATGCCGTACAGATATTTACATACGACGCACACCGGCTCTGGCTCGTCTATGGGCTCGCGATCGGTGTGTCCTTTCTGTTAATCTTCCCTGGCCTCCTTGCGCTCCGGAAGAATGCATTCGGGGTGACGGGTGGGTTCACCGACATGCTCATGGCGACGCGCCACTCGGATCTTGCGTTCGTGGAGCCCAAGCAGCTGAAACAGACAGTGTTGCTCCAATATGGGCGTTTGAGAGCCGGCGGGGGAAAGTATGCACTTATGCCGCCGGAGGATTTGTTTGATGAGGATGAGACGGAGGGAGAATGGCATGGGAAGAGATTTCGGAGGTCCATGGAGTCAGAGGATAATATGGCGAGGCTAGACCGAGAGATGCCGTTGTTACCGCGACACTGGCATGTCTCGCCTTACGTGCCTCAAGTGTCAGAAGCTGGGACATTATCAGAATGAATGCTCTGATCCACTTTGCGCATTTTTCTCGACTTGTTTATCTGCCACTTGCCTACTATCAGTTCATCTTGCGTATTTTGCTTCACTATGCAGTCATTATTGGGGTACTGAGCCAGATCAGATGCAGGGTAACCAGTGAAATCATGTCCCCGAAACTATCTCGAACAGGGCATTTGTCACAATCCTTTAGTTTGAGCAGCCTCGATGATGTATACATATAGATGTCGTTACAGCAGAAGGGAATTAAATTCAGGACGGAAAAGATAGCACGACACAGCGCAGAGGGCCCGAAAAAGAGCGCGACGGTGTAACAAGTCTAAGTTACACTGGTGCACACAGATATCTTGCAGAAATCTGGGACTGCTATCCTAGTCTTTCCTCCTCGCGGCCTCCTCATTTGTTTGAGATCCGGGGTATATTTACAGACACGTAGCCAGAAAATCCAGGAATTGGCTGCTTCCTCTGGGTGGTAATGAGCCCGTTGTTCGTGATTGACTCCGATCAATGGTCCAGCCAAAAACCGCCAAATCAAATTGTCATGAGACCGGAGCATCAACCGGATGATACGGCGCTAAGCAGGAAACACCTACCTGTGGCCACGCTGGACTGGCATCATTCAGAAACTCCCTGCCGCTCTCGGCTCATCCCGTAACGAACCGGGCTTTGAATGATGAAATGGTGTAAACCCGGGCCGGTTTACCCTGCCGATCACGCTGCTTACGTAGACTAGTTGTACCTTGTCTTCCGCCTTCGTGTCGTAGCTCGTCGTCGTCGTCCCGAATGCATACCGTGGTCTCGTTGACTTCTGTGTGATTTAGATGCTCTAGTGTTTCCTGCTGGCCGCAGGCTTCCAAATGGGCGCCAATCGCTCGCTTCTGGTTCTTTCTGTCAGATGAGCACCAGATTAAAGCCCGCGAAATTAGTTTGTTCCACCTCCATCAGTAGTTTGGCGCCGTACTAGTTTGGCACGGCGCCAAAATATCCACATGACTGACCTTGTACATGTGGGCACAGTCAAGTTAGCATGGCAGTTGCAATCGAACTCAGAAGACTGCATACTTATAAATGGAAGACTTACTGGCAAGTTGAGGGTGGTTTCGGGATACCGCTTCCGCATCTGAGATAGGCGGAAGTCCGGTGTTCGTAGGCACTGGTCACGTAGTTCATTTTTACATGAAGGCGCTAAACAATGGCCTCTCTTTCCCTTCCTCTTCCCTTATCTGTTGTTTTACAGCTTTTTGCGGAACATGGGTCGCACTTGGATAAAGTGTAACATGAATCTTTTAGTCATGTCCCACAGATTGTCCCACTGCAGCCTCCACCGCGAGCTCAATTCGAGTCCAAATATTATGTATGAAATCTTGACAAACTCATGTTTGGATGTTGAGCCCCCATTCAACGTAGAAATATTGACCATTCCATGGAATTCTTTGGCAAGTCTGGGGCACAGGCGCAACGCATCGACGAGCGGAACGGATAAAAATCGAGCTTGGGAGGAGGCAAGAGTTCCCGGAGGGCTATCATATGTACAATCGTATTCGAGACATCTGGTTAGGAGAACGGATCATATGAAAGGTACATACATTTGTGCTATTACGGCCGATATACGTATATACTCCACCCCAAGCATCAGAAGCTCACTCCAGTGGGAGCGACCCAGTCCCACGCACTCAGACCAAACTCGGACTTAGAGTGCTCAGAATACTAGACTCTCCACTACCCTGACCATTTGCCTTTTGTGCATCCACGTCCGCCGCTCTGGCCGAACAGGTCTCGTCCCCACACAGTTGCCTGCCAGGACTGCAAAGCCCTAACGAGGAACGAGTCATTGTAGTCTGTCTAGGAGTGACTACAGGATCGCTCACTACAGTGAAAGGTGGTAGGAAGGAGCTCTCGGCATTTCTCAACTAGTTTTACTTGATTATTCTAATAGCAAGCCGATGCTGTCAATCTAGGATTCTAACATGGCATATTGTCGTCACTCTGAAACTTCTGAAGTCCCCGCCGTATGAAATGGAAAGAGTATTTCAACCCACGATTGCTTTGATATTTCTCCATGAAGTCACATATTTATGAAACGTTGGATGCTCGCAAACCAAACTACCTCCCTCACGTCTACGGTCTTCCACTCAAAGTTCGTTTTGAGTCTTGGATCCGTACGCACGAAAGTGCCGATGGATCTCACTCAGTCAGATACAACCATACAGTCGAAGAACGCTGTCCTACGGCATAATTCACCAGGCACCCTGGTTCGATTTATTCAAAAGTTCAAGCGGCGCCTGAAAATCGGAGAGTTCCCAATACATCAGTGACAGTGATGACACTTCGGTCACAAAGCTCCTTTATGTTATATCCGCGACTCGGAGTTTGAATCCAAAATGAATTACTACAAGTACAAGTTATACACATTATTTGTGAATTCGAGTTATTAAGAGGAGCAAGAGGGGAATCAGGCAAGATCCAGTAGGCGGATCGCAATTAGTGAGTGGTTTAATAGTGGTCCTTTCCCCCGTGATGACCGTGGCCATGTCCGTTATCGTGACCGTGGCCATGCCCGTGGTCGTGGCCGTGGTCGTGGCCGTGGCCGTGTCCATGTCCGTTGTGGTGCCCGTGCCCGTGCCCGTGCCCGTTGTCGTGCCCGTACCCGTGTCCATTGTTGTGCCCGCGAGCCCCTCCGCGCACACATGTGTCCGTACGTGCTGGTTCAGATTATCGCTCCTCGAGAACCGCTTATTGCACCGCGGGCACGCAAATGGGCGCTCCATCGTGTGCGTGCGCAGATGCCTTCTCAGGTGCTCCATGCGCTTGAACAGCCGCCCGCACGAGTACAGCGGGCAGATGAACGCCTTGGTCTTGAGCTCCCCCGGCGGAGCAGAGTGCCCCGCGCTCGACTGGCGGCAGGCGAGAACGCCGACGTCGCGTACCCCGCCGAGGTCGGTTGTTGTTGCTGCCGCTGCTTGCTGTTGTTGCGGCTGTCCCTGCTGCTGCTGAAGCGCCTGCGCCGCCTGTGCAGTCTGTTGCTGATTGACCGCATACGCCTCCCGCATCGTCTCCTCGTGGCTCCTCGGCCTCTGCACATACGCTCCCATCATCTCCGCCGCATGGTGTTGCTGCATCTGATGCGGCTCTGCATAATACCCCCTCCTCCCCGCCGCCCTCCCGCCCCCAAGCTCCCGCCTCACCTGCTTCACAAAGATCTCCGCCGCGCTCAGCCCCTGCACCGAGCTCGCCATCATCATATCCTCCTCCGCCCCATGCACCCTCGCAATCGGCGACGGCGACGCGGACACGCACGGGTGGTGCCCCAGCGCGAGGTGCTGCCGCTGCTCCTCCTCCGCGCGCCGCACCGCGCCCTCGAGCTCGCCCTCGTCCTTGCGCCACACGACAAACTGCTCATAGAGCGACCTTTTCCCGTCGTAGACGAACGAGAGCGCAGGTTCGCCGGTTATCTGGGATGGGTGCGTTAGTTATTTGATAGAGGGGAGGAGGGGGTAAGTTGATACGAAAGTGAAGGGGGAGAGTGGCCTCGTAAACAGAGGGATGGAGAGAGGGAGCAAGGGAACACCCGACCCACCTGCGTCGTCGGCTCCAGGCCCATCTTCTCGCGTATCAGATCGCGCTCGAGCGCATCGAGGAACAGCCGGTCGTGCGGGACGGAGAACCTGCAGGGAGAGGAGGAGTTAGAGCTCTGTTGTTGGATGGAGGGAGGAGGGAGGGGAGTCGGAAGATAGGGCAACGACGAGAACATCAACGCGGACCGGCGCGCGCTTCACTATCGGTCACACCGCACAAGGAGGGACAAGCCAACACCACCAACACGGCGACGAGCCCACACCACCAGAACATGTGTTCCCGAGAAAGAAACGGGGCGAGAATGGGGAGGATGGCCAGCACCAGAACCGCAAAGGGACAGCAAACCCACCAATAAAACACCTTCTGCCTCTTCTGCGTGCGGATGCACTGGTACTTGAACAGCAGGTCCAGGAAGGGCGACTGTTGGATGGGTTCAAAACAGGGAAGAGTGAGACGAAGCCCCAAACATGCCATTCAATGTCCGCGCAAAAGGAAAAAAAAAACCCTCAAGACAAGACAAAGCAAAAAACGCAAAAACGCAAAACGCAAAACAAAACAAAAACCCACCTTGGGCTCCTCAAGACACGCGTCCTGGCCCGGCTGGAGGTTGCACAGGTCGCTGAACACGCCCTCCTCGAACTTTTTCATATTGCGCACGGGGCGGGCGATGGCCTGTTGTTGTGAGTTAGTATTTTTGTTCCATACGTTAGTATTAAAAGAAGGGGGTAGAGGGGACTAAAGGGAGGAAGAGGGGAGAGGGTTTTTTGGGAAAGGGGGTGGAGGCTACGAGGTGGGAAGGACGAGCGAGGGAGGTATAATTATGGGAGACAGGCGAGAGGGAGAGGAGAGAAAGAAGGAGGGAAGGGGATGTGGTGCAGAGATGAGGGGTGCGAGGACGGATGGAGGCATGAGAGGGTAAGAGGAGAGGAGAGAGAGAAGGTGGGCGATAGTGGTAGCTTGTATGTGCCGCCAAAAAAAACCCACCGCCCCTCAAAAAACCATTATAGAGTCCCCAAAAAAACCAACAATGTATCGCACCAAAAACAAAAGAAGAAAAAGAAAACACCCACCTCGAACCGAAACACCAGCGCCCTCACAATATCCGTGCCCGTAATATGATACAATTCGTTCCACAGGACGCACGAGACGTACTCCTGCGAGGGGAGGAGGAAGCGGTTGAACGCGGGGTGGTGGGTGGGGGTTATTGAGATGTGGGCGGTGGAGGAGGAGGTAAGGGAGGGGTGGTGGGCTGCGTGGGGGGAGGGGGGTTAGTAAGTGGGTGAGGAAGGGAGATAGAGGTGGGAGAGGAAGCAGGCAAGGCAGACGCAGAAGGGACAAGCCCCTAGGAGGCAAGCAAGTAGAGACGAGTAGACCCCGCCCCCCAAAAAAACCAGGAATAAGGAAGAAAACGACTCACCCTCTCCCTCTTCCCCGCCCTCCGCGCCGGGGACGTCCCACCTGCTCGGCGCGGTGGCGAGGAAGAACTTGAGGCGCTCGAGGTACGCGAGGCGCTCGGTCTCGTGTGGCGTCAGGGGCCGCGAGAGCCCAGAGGCGAGGGAGGGGAGCGCGCCGCCATTCCCACTACTATTAATCGCACTTGCGCCGCTGCCTGCCGCTTCTAAGTTCTGGCTCCGCGTCGGATTCGCTTTCCGCAGCTTCAAGCCACTCCTCGATACGCTCTCGCTCCAACCCCGAGCCGGGGGGAGAGCCAGATTCTGGGTATATCGAAGAAATATCAGACCCATACTCCGATATGTTCTGTAAATAAATTAAAACCACGACCCGGATGAGGAATAACTGGCAGACGCACGTCGACACACGCGCGCAGCTCGTGATTCGCGTCTCGAGCAGCCCTCTTGAGCTTCCGAACGGCTCGGCGCTTCTTGACTTTTGTGGGAAGGCGGAACCACGATTCGTCCTTGTAACTGTTGAGGCTCTCGTAGTATTCATTCAGGCTTTCCTGCGACCTAAAAACATGAGGGATAAATCCGCTGCGACGTAGGCAAATAAAACAGAGTCGACATACGCATTCCGCTTACTGCGAAAGCTCTCGTCGTGGAAGAATATATCGCTACCGCTGCTCTGTGACGCGCTCCGGTAACGGTGGACATTGCGCTCCACCTCCGCAAGCTCGGCGCGATAGGAAGACTCGTGACGGCCCGTGAAGCCTGCGGACGTGGCGACTCTCGCTGCAGCTGCAGCGAGAGTAGTAGTGGCACCGGCGAAGGCTGCAACGATTTCCGCCATCGCAGGACGGGAGGGGGCTTGCAAGCTACAGTTCTGCTAATACTGGCAGCATGCCGTTACAAAAGCTGTACAGGAAAGCACAGCCTGGACCACATACACTGGGGAACCACTACTACATATGCAGTGCATGTCGGGATGGCATGGTACCTGCTCTAGAGCAGTACAAGGAATTCGAAGCGTGGAAAGTCGCAGTCTTAGTCGCTGGCATCTAGCTCGGCTTGAGCAATAAGAAGCAGTCTTAGGAGCGAGCGGGCAAGGCGATACGCCATTGAGACCGGATTCAGCCTCGAAGGCGCCCAGGCGATCCTCGGCCGCCTCGACGTTAGCTGAAACTTGGTCGAAGCAGTGGCTAGCAGTGGTTGGTCCAAGAGCGATCCGATAAGGAAAGTATGGCGTATCCAAATGGCGCATCAGTGGCAGTGTCGTTCGTTGGTGAGTGAGTGCCAGTGGCGGTTTTACACAAGGGAGATCTGTACTCTTCATCGGTATGTTATTCAACTTGTAGTCCAATTCATACCAAAATCGTAGTGTTTTGCAAATACACCAGTACTGGTCTAGGATTTGATGGGGGTACCTCTGAGAGTCGTCCGTGGGATGATGCTGAGTTCCAAAGCCTTGATCCGAGCTGAAGCCGTCGCGAATCACTATTAGTAATATCAAAATAGGGTGCACTCCATTGCGACTGAGTCGCGTCCTCCATGACTGAAGACTCGGAGGCTGTAAGGGACAATAAATGGATATAAAAACCCCCATGCTATACCTCTGCCTCCTATTACGCGGACCTTTTCAGCCAGGAAATCTGCTTTGAGGTTGCGACGCAGTTTTGCCCATCCCAGTTGCAACGACGCAGAAGACATCCTTTTCTCTCGTTTACTACCATAAAGAGGTATATTTGGCGTGGCCATAGCGTCGAGACCTTGCAGCGCGCTCTGAGTAGGGAGTCCAGCCATTCACACGAGTTCACAGCGGTAGGTGTTCCGAATGCGCGTCAAATGCGTCCCGTTCGTCCATCGTAGTGTTGAATAATTATAGCATAGATTACTTTAAGAAATGCAGCGGTATTGAACTCAGGAGAGCACGCAGAACGGTTGCGCGCTGGCGTTGGCTGAAAAGGGAAGGACCCGAGACGACGGCTCGGCAAAATTTCAAACTCAGCACCATCCCACGGACGACTCTTAGAGCAACCCCCCATCAAATCCCAGACTCTCCTTCCTTCCTTGAGAACGATTGTCTTCTCATCGAAAAAGAAGGAGAGTCTGGTTAACGAGACTACACCAGTATCACTAATATCGAGGACGCTATAAGTACCACTTCAATTTGACTTCAATATTGCTGAAGAGCAGCCGTTCGCGCATCAGCAAGAAGTCCAAAGTGCCCCACGCCGGTCAGGTGTTGCTTCACCGGTTTTATAGACCGATGCGTACCGAGGTCCACCCACGCCACGCGCGACGTCTCAGGCACCAAGCTGCACCAAGAGTATCCTCCTAAACTCAACAGTTATCACACTGAGCAGCGCGTTAACAGAAGCGACCCAGCGAGTGAATGAGTCGGCAAAGCCGCTGCACGACCGTGGGAAGTGCTCCGGATAGAAGGCGACAAGAAACTACAAAAGAGGTGCCGTCAGTCGGCGCGCCGCTTCGACGGTGGCGATGTCCTCCGCTGCGGCATGGGCCGCGCCCGACAGCCCTGCCTCCAAATCCACATCCACAATATGCTTGCTCTCGCAGCGTAGCGGATCGTTGCGGAGCAGGTCGATCATATATCCCATGGGGCGGTCCACCAATGTCGAGAGTTCTTGCTCTCCGAGTCGGAGCGGCAGCTCGGTATCCTCATTGATCCACAGCAGGGGGAACCCGTCAATGAACGCGAGTTGAACCACTTGTTCCCCGCTCTCCTCCAGCAATTTCGCGACCGCAACACCGATGACGCTCGACGCGGAGAAGGCGGCGAAACGATACGGCCCATGTGGTTGTTTCTGGCGGATCTTCTCCGCAAAGAATGAGGCAAGAGTGGAGAAGGGGGTAGTCGGGGTCGCTTCGGTCGCTTGAACGCCCCATAGTGTACCGGAGAAGTTGGCTCGGAGGTAGTCTCTCCTAGACAGACGCTTTAACAAATGAAGCTCGTACCTCGCTTGTTAAAGCTCGGAGGGACAAGAGGGGAGCGAGGCGCCCGTCGCCGCCAGAAAACAGGATCAGAGGGATTCCGGGACCGGAGCAGATTTCCACGATGGTCTCTCCCAACAAGTGCGATCCGTCCTGCGTCGCCGGAAATATATCATTGGACGCCAGGAGGTCCGTCCAGGTAGCGCGAGCCAGGAGTTGCTGCTGCGTTACTGTAAGGTGTGGGCGAAGAGCGGTTGCAAGTTTGGAGGCACTCAGCGGCTCCAACCCGTAGGAAATAAGGGGGATACTGGGGTCGAAATCGGCGACAAATGGGAGCGCCAGCCGTGGGAGAGTGTGACCCAAATAGTCTCCCCGAGGCAGAGTAGATACTCACCCGAACCTTCGTGCCTCAGGATATTCCTATCTGACGTCTGCTTTTTCCCTGGTCATTTTCAAACTCCGCTTTCATCACGTGTGGTTGACATGTGTCCCATTAACGCGTCAATTCGACGCGTTGGCACACCGTATTCGCGCGTCAAATGAGCAAGAGAAGACGATATACAACATATTTAGTGGCTATAGTGCATCTGGGATCAATTGGGATTTTTACAGGTCAATTTGAAACGGTACTCAGAAAAATCAAAGTAATCAATAAAATAATTGTCCTAAGAGCCTCAAGACGGTCTAGCAGGAAGGATCCACCATAAATACGATAGTTATTCACCGGAAACGTTTGTAGAGATACTATTTGCTGTTTGGTGCACGTACTACCTGCTTTTGAGCTATTTGGAGAACAGAGTACGCTCCAGAGACCCATTAGAAAACATAGGACCCAAATTTTGGAGTCTAAAGCCATCAGGACTTGTTTTTTGTAAATTGTGGGTGCATATATTAGCCCGTAGTCCGACTACTGAGTGGAAGCAGGCCAAATCGTTCTGAAAACAAGATTGTGCAATTTCGGACCTTTAAGGAGGTTTCGGAGGACAGGGTTTTGGCCCACATGTTGATACATGTTGTATACGTGCTCATGCAAGAGATTGAAGCCCTCACAAACGTATTCATAGAGAGCCCGAGGAAACATCTTTGAGCAAATTTAAAACCCCGCTAAGAGGGGAAATCGAGCGGAGTTTGAAAACAACCAACCGTTAAGGGTCACGCGTCAAAAAGCAGACGTCAGATAGAGATCTTGAGGTACGAAAGTTGAAACTATCTACTCTGCCTCAGGGAGACTAGACCCAAACGAAAGCACCGGAGGGGCTAGAACGAAACAGCCAACAAATAACCAAGAAACCAGTGCTCGTGGAAGACACATCCATCAGGCTTTTGGGAAGTGGCGGCTATTTAGATGTTCATACCGGGGGAGGAAATCAAATCGAGGGGAAACAGTCACTATATAATCCTCCGACAACTCACCTTTAATTAAATAGACCTCTCCCACTTCCGCTCCACTAGTGGAGCCTGTAGATGAGCGGTAGATAAGCGGTAGCACTTGCGGACTACATGTTACCCGGGTCATACATGTAGGCAATATAGAATTTAATCGGCAAGCGCACCGCTCATCTACAGATGAATTTCAGGCATCCCAAATCCCATAATTTCGGGTATAGATTCGGGCCCGGCCGAAACTGTGCCCGAAACTTACTGTACTATTTCGACCAAAGGTTCACGCCATGCCACCATCACCCTCGTGAACATTTTGGAAGGTGTTCATTCCTCGCTTAGCATGAGAAAATCCTATAAGGGGACATTCAGCCACAGGATAATAAGGGTTTATTCTCGGATTCTCGTCATATTCTGAGGAGCCCCTCCAAAGGGGGTATCAGTGCCGGCGACCACTGAACTCAAACCTACATTTTTGAGTAGCCCTGTCCTTTAATTTCCCGTAATGTGGCTTCCAGCGGCTTGGGAATTCATTTTTGTGCTCGCCGGGATTTTTTACAGGTGCTACGGATTTCACAAAACTATGTTTCTTCATTGATAATCACAGAACCTTGTAATTGGTATCGGGACCTTACCTGTGAACTAGTGCTCATACAAGTCTCAGGAAAAGTTGCATGATTGTGTAATGAATATCCCACCGGTTCTTAGATCTTTAAAAATCCTCAGAGCAAGTAGAAATTGCCTTGCCGAGCTTTGGGTTGAAGTTGGTTTGATCCCATCACACAGGAAGATATCTTGTACTTGTGCCAGACCAGGACTTTGTAGTTTTATAAGCCCATTGCGACTCCCGACTAATATAAATACTAGGCTAATTTCTTTCAGGCCAGAGTCCCACACTGGTATAAATATGTGCATAACAGGATTTTCTCCTGAACAAAATTCATCGGCAATGACTGGCTAAAAACCAGTAACACAAGCGGATGAGCTTGGAACTCTTCTGCAGACTAGGTTTCATTATCCCAAATGTTCCCCCCCCAAAAAAAGAAAATCTAACTAACTCTCTCAAATTTTCCTGATAATAACAACGGTACCTACAGCTCCGGTCAATCAAAGTCCACAAACTTGCTAGCGGCTCAAATACTATTTTCTGAGCTTAGCTGACCCCAGAATATATATAAAACCTTGCATTCGGTAGAATCAATCCGACAAAAAATGGGCCGGATAAACAGACTCGAATGTAGAAACTTGAGTTTACTAAAATAGTTCTCTTGAAAGTTCAGTTGGATCACTGGCAGTAGTAGCCTGCCCAGATAAAATCAATGGGGTGGGAAAGTTAGTGTTGAAAGGGAGATCTTCGAGTTTGGGAGATCAATTGAAAGAAAAACATGGGCTGGACGAGCCAGGCCAAAAATTGCGAGGTTGACAGCTGAGTCAATAAAGATAGACCATTTTCGTTTAGTTGAGTTCGGCAAGAGTTCGGCATCCGCCGGCGTAGCTCCACAAATGTGTCCTCGCACAACTTCCCGCACATTCGAGTTGTCTCCTTCCCTTCACCATGGCACGACGCGGCAACCGTCGACACATACCTCCAGAGCAGAAACAGTTGATAACCACCATGGCCAACCACTTGAAGCCCAAAGCAATAGCGCAAATTACTCATATGCATCAGCGAACCGTGTACCGGACAATCGAGACATGGCGTAAGACTTGTAATATATCCCTGCAGCCCCACCACATATGTCAAGAAGCTTATTTGGTGGAGAGTGGCTCGTCATGAAGGTTATTCTGCGCACAGAGATTATGGCGTTGCTCAAGAGACGATCTAATTTTAGGTCTTGCCGAACTCTTGCCGAACTCAACGCGAAAACGAAAATTGTCTATCTTTATTGACTTAGCATAGTCCCAGAAGTATTCCCACTACAAATATTTAGCGACTCCAAATACACAATTAACGGCCTTACCAAAAACCTCAAACGATGGGAAGACGAAGGGATATACACTATAGCGAACCTGGAGATCATGCAGCTCGCAGCGACAAAGCTGAGAGAGCGGCGGGCTAAAACCACGTTCATTTGGGTCAAAGGACACTCAGGAGTTGCAGGAAATGAGGAGGCGGACGCGCTAGCGAGTGCCGCGAACACCAGTTGCCGATGCCATTGACATCGGAGTAAACACAGCATTCATCCTGCCCGGGGCGAAACTGCAGGCAATGACCCAATCTCTAGCGTATAAGATCATCAGAAAGATTAAAATGAGGAAACCAGCGTACGCGAACCTACTGAACAGACGGTCCACCTTACGCAACATGGATCTTGCGCAAGTGGCGGCGACGGGCAACGACGGTGTCAAACCACCAAAAAACAGGATCTGGAAATCAACGAAACACAGAGATGTAACTCGAAGCATACATTTCTTCCTCTGGATGTTGATCCACGACGGCTGTAAAATAGGCGGGTACTGGGAGTCAATACCCGGCTTCGAGGATCGGGGACGATGCAATCACTGTGGAACAACGGAATCTATGAAGCACATCCTCACAGAGTGTGGGGTTGCATGCCAACAGGAAGTGTGGAAGCTTTCTGACGAACTATGGAAATTGAAAACGGGACAAGAACTGTTCAAGCCAACAACTAGCCAAGTGATGGCTTGTGCTATAAGCCAAAAAAGTAACGCGGGAGAGTCAAGACTACACCGTATACTTATATCCGAATCGGCACATCTTATATGGCGTCTCCGCTGTGAGAGGGTCATCCAGCAGAAAAACCCCGTGTCATTGCCGGAGATTCGCAATCGCTGGCTACACTCCATAAATAACAGACTTGCGATAGACTGTGCGATGACAAATGAATGGAAATACGGCAGGAAAGCCATCAAGCCCAAGGTGGTAAAACAAACTTGGTGCAAGGTTCTGGAGGATGAAAGAATTCTCCCTAAAGAATGGGCTAGGGGGGTCGAGGTTTTAGTGGGTATTGGAAGGAGCTAACGATGATGGTGTCTTGGTGGTCCGCCATCACTGAGGCACCGGAGTGCGCTTCGCCAAAGCCCCACACGCCGTGTCGACCAAGACACGACTCGGAGTGCG
Source organism: Mycena rebaudengoi (assembly GCA_029282285.1). Taxonomy (NCBI): domain Eukaryota; kingdom Fungi; phylum Basidiomycota; class Agaricomycetes; order Agaricales; family Mycenaceae; genus Mycena; species Mycena rebaudengoi. The sequence goes on along the minus strand of JARJCX010000015.1, from coordinate 1,083,661 downwards.
AATGCGCATTTCCTCGAGAGGTCTGAATTTTCTGTCTGGCCGGGTTTCAAGTCCATGGCCACAATTTAACGGGAGAGAGGCGCCGACTATGTCGGCCCGAGTTGATGTGTCGGAAGTAGCCGCCTGGTGGCTACGGGACGACGCGGATCGGGGTCAGAAATTCTTAGAATTTGTTCTCGCCGGGCAAGACTCCAAACGTTCCTCAAAAAAAAAAAAAGAGAAAAAAAAAAAAGAAAAGAGATGATCTAATTTTAGGTCTTGCCGAACTCTTGCCGAACTCAATGCGAAAACGAAAATTGTCTATCTTTATTGACTTAGCTGGAATGATGAATCAGGCGAAAGTTTATTCTTGAATCAGTACCATTATAGGCTGACAGTGGAAATTTGACGCAGTTGAATCAGGATGCAGCTCAGCTGTCTCACTACTATCTTTGGCCCACTTATGCAATTTGGCCCACTTATGCAAGATTTCAATGTGGCAGGTGGAATATGAACTCAAAGCCTCCATTAAAAAGGAGGGTTACTCTCCTGATATGATAAGTGCTGTTTCCAAGTTTGTAGAGCATTCCAAGAAGATTTGCACCCACCAGAAAATCGAATCCGGTTTTTCTGCAGATTTTGATGAAATGATCGCCTGCCAAATTACCAATCAAAAATCTTGCAGAAGCCGGTATTTGGTCGTTTCGCCTCGGTGATACTCCCGCAAGTGCAGTTGAAGCTCAGAAATTAGGCCACTTCACACAATTGAAATTCATATATTAAGGATGCTCCATCTGCATTCCGGTGGCCGTTGGGTAAACGGTTTTGGAGAACACGGCCGATCAAAGAAATCTTGCATAAGTGGGCCAACAATAGTATTTTGGAAACATATTCAGGACATGGCCGCGTGGAAAGACGGATTGTTGTCGGGCGCACGGGCCGTGACAACCGGATCGGGTGCAATTACGAATTTGTGACGTCTCGAATTTCTGGTTTTTGCCCTTTTCTAGTATGTATCGGACAAAACTGTACGTCAAATTCAGTTACCATTGCCGTTTCCAGAGGCAAAACGGATCTCGATCACAAGTGTACCAATTTGCACTGGCTCGAATAATTGATTTCAGACCTGGAACCTAAGTCAGTACCAGGAATTATTTTTGCAAATTGCAATAAAGTTTCAGGCTCCCTGAAGCGAGGTAAGAAATTCAGCTACAAGTTAGGGTGTTCTGAAAACAATTATTCAAGGTACAAAACAGGGCTTCCCGCAACTGGTTTCTGATAGCAATTATATCATCAGGTTGCTTGAAATTTTGGTCTGGAGAGGATGGCAGGAGCTAAGAAGCGTCTGCGGGCTTGACATCCCATGGCGCAGGGATGGGGGCTACATCCACGAGGTTGTAGTCGGCCCGGGCGTCGTTCAGGTGGTCTTGAGCATTCATGGCCATGCGTGCTCGATAGCGCACTAGGCGGAGCTTGGTACGTTTGATCCCTAAAGAAATAATGGTCAGCCATGAAAGGTCAAGCGCTGGAGGACGACGACGCACATGTATCAACGGTGGTGCGATCTTCGTCCATGAATGGGTTTCCCATTTGCAGGAGGTCGTCCCGCAGCGCATACAGACACCACAGTGATTCGTCGTACAGCTTCTCGCATTCATCCGGGCTCGTAGCTTGGTCGAAGAGCTCCTTGTGTGCGGCTGTGCAACTCTGGAGAAGAGGAAACACGTTGGCAAGTATTCTCAGGAACGAATCAAGGCAACATACAAGGACGAGAGCGTGGTCATATACGAGCTGGTTAAGCCAGCTCTTAGCCCAGTCGTACTGCGCCGGAAGCCACGTCTTGACAAGTGCGGCACGATCATTGCACTTGATGAAATGCTCTCGAAACCACGTCAATGCTAAGAGCGCGCAGTGAGCATAAAAATAACATCCGGCAAGACAACGACGAACCATCATCAAAGCCCTCGCTCACGACGAAGTCGTCGTCGGGGTGCCGCATCCTCATGTGCTCCTGGTGGTTGCGCAGCTTGTCGATGCCCTTCTGCGAGAACGACATGGTGAGCATGTACACCGCGACGCATGTGACAGCGTTGTATTCCGCCTTCATGTCCAGCGTGTTTCCTCCGCCGCGCATGGCTTGTCCGCCTCGCCCTCCCGCTTGGTGAACCGCGTAGGGTCAAGTAGCGGCTCTGCAACGGGCGTCAGCCGATCATGGACCGCAGTAATAACATGAAAAGCGTGCTTTGCGGGACAGCCTTTACATACTCGTACATCTCGTCCGCCCACTTTGTTAGAACAAATGCCTTCTGCGCAAGCTCCTCCAAGGAAGCTAGGAGCTCGTCCTCTGAGGGATCGCGCACCCCATTATTGTCCAGAGCTATTATATGGGTGGGTTGGGGAGACGGCGGGGCGCTGTCGCGGGACGAAGAGGCCCTTCTTTGAGTTGATGCTCCAAAGAGTTTCTTCTGCGCAAGATTAAGGGGACGATTGAGCGCGTTGGACGTGGCACGCGAGGCGATATTGGAGGGGGAGGATGAGAGTGACGGGGCGACGGGATTTGGAGGAGGGGGGAAGGATGTATTGTTATTGGCTTGAGTGTAGTCGAGAAAATCCTCCGTAGACGGCGTCGGGGGTATTTTGCGATTGTGAAGGGGCCGTCGTGGCGCTACGCTGAGTTCTGCGCGCAATTTGAGCAAGGGAAGAATATGTGTTCGATAGCAAACTCACCATCGACAGTGCGATCGACCGCACGGGTATCGCCCACCAGGACATACTCGCGCCGCAGAATGCCGTCTTCCTCAGTTTCGCCGGGAATGAACGAGCCCTCTGTCGAGAGAGGTCTGGGAACTCGCAGCGGGGACGAATTCGTGGGAATTGAGGGCCGCCTGACTTTCTCCGAAGGCGACGGGACCTTGTCGCGCGAGGAGGTAGAGCTGTCGACGGTGTGAGTGAACACCACGATGAAAGAAGGGAAAAAATCTACCTCGGCGATGAGGGAACCTCCGCAGCGACGGGGATCCGGGGGACATGGTCCGCATAATACCCCCTCCTCCCCGCCGCCCTCCCGCCCCCAAGCTCCCCCCTCACCTGCTTCACAAAGATCTCCGCCGCGCTCAGCCCCTGCACCGAGCTCGCCATCATCATCTCCTCCTCCGCCCCATGCACCCTCGCAATCGGCGACGGCGACGCGGACACGCACGGGTGGTGCCCCAGCGCGAGGTGCTGCCGCTGCTCCTCCTCCGCGCGCCGCACCGCGCCCTCGAGCTCGCCCTCGTCCTTGCACCCGATGACAAACTGCTCATAGAGCGACTTTTTGCCGTCGTAGACGAACGAGAGCGCAGGTTCGCCGGTTATCTGGGATGGGTGCGTTAGTTATTTGATAGAGGGGAGGAGGGGGTAACTTGATACGAAAGTGAAGGGGGAGAGTGGCCTCGTCAACAGAGGGATGGAGAGAGGGAGAAAGCGAACACCCAACCCACCTGCGTCGTCGGCTCCAGGCCCATCTTCTCGCGCATCAGGTCGCGCTCGAGCGCATCGAGGAACAGCCGGTCGTGCGGGACGGAGAACCTGCAGGGGAGAGGAGGGATTAGAGCTCTGTTGTTGGATGAAGGGAGGAGGGAGGGGAGTCGGAAGATAGGGCAACGACGAGAACATCAACGCGGACACGGGCGCGCGCCTCACTATCGGTCACACCCCACAAGGAGGGACAAGCCAACACCACCAACACGGCGACAAGCCCACACCACCAGAACATGTGTTCCCGAGACAGAAACGGGGCGGGAATGGGGAGGGTGGCCAGCACCAGAACCGCAAAGGGACAGCAAACCCACCAATAAAACACCTTCTGCCTCTTCTGCGTGCGGATGCACTGGTACTTGAACAGCAGGTCCAGGAAGGGCGACTGTTGGATGGGTCAGCATGCGGGCGACTAAGGAGCATTTGTAAATGGAAGATAAGGAAAGTGAAGTGGAGAGCGAAGTGAAGTGAAGTGGAAGGAAAGGAAGGAAGGAAAAAGCCAAAACAAAACAAATACACCCGAAACACCCCCCACGCCACGACTGCAGATCCCCCACACATCCGGATAAGCAATATAATATGCCTCCGCATCCATAACGAAAGGATCCACGATCAAACCCACCGCATCACTCGACGACGTGGAGGGGAGACGACGCTGCCAGTGTGGGTCCACACCTGATGCGGAGAGAGAACAGACGATCGCGCGAACCCGAGGAAAGATCATCACGCATCGGGAGTAAGGAAGCGCACCCGCATCGGGAAGGTGAAACACCCCCCGCCCAAAAATGGGAAGACACCGAGGTCCCAACGGCACAACGCGGAAACGCCATGCGCCCCACGCGCGTACAGGAAACAAACCATCTGCGGCAGCGGCGGGTTTCGCGTATTGAGTCTCGCGTCATCTCGAGACGAAACATCCCCAAGAAACACATGCCAGTGTCATGCGAATCCCCCAAAACGGGAAGAGTGAGACGAAACAAATCGCGAAAACACAAAACACCCAATACGCGAATCCCAAAACGGCAAGTGGACGAAACGAAACACCAAATACACCACGCTAACGCGAATCCCAAAACGGTAAAAAAGAGACGAAACAAAAACAACACGCCAAAACGCCGAATACGCGAAGACCGCTCAATGTCCGCGTAAAAGGGAAAAAAAAAAAAAAAAAGACAAGACAAAGCAAAAAAGTAAAAACCCAAAACGCAAAACAAAACAAAAACCCACCTTGGGCTCCTCAAGACACGCGTCCTGGCCCGGCTTGAGGTTGCGCAGGTCGCTAAACACGCCCTCCTCGAACTTTTTCATATTGCGCACGGGGCGGCCGAAGGCCTGTTGTTGTGAGTTAGTATTTTTGTTCCATACATTAGTATTAAAAGAAGGGGGTGGAGGGAAGGGAGGAAGGGGGTGGAGGCCTACGAGGTGAGGAGGACGAGCGAGGGAGGTATAATTATGGGAGACGGGCGGGGAAGAGGGAGAGGAGAGAAAGAAGGAGGGAAGGGGATGTGGTGCAGAGATGGGGGGCGCGAGGACGGATGGAGGCATGAGAGGGTAAGAGGAGAGGAGAGAGAGAAGGAGGGCGGTAGTGGTAGCTTGTATGTGCCGCCCAAAAAAAAACCCACCGCCCCTCAAAAAACCAATATAGAGTCCCCAAAAAAAAAACCAATGTATCGCACCAAAAACAAAAGAAAGAAAAACCCACCTCGAACCGAAACACCAGCGCCCTCACAATATCCGTGCCCGTAATATGATACAATCCGTCCCACAGGACGCACGAGACGTACTCCTGCGAGGGGAGGAGGAAGCGGTTGAGCGCGGGGTGGTGGGTGGGGGTTATTGAGGTATGGGCGGTAGAGGAGGAGGCAAGGGAGGGGTAGTGGGCTGCGTGGGGGGAGGGGGTTAGTAAGAGGGTGAGGAAGAGAGATAGAGGTGGGAAAGGAAGCAGGCAAGGCAGACGCAGAAGGGACAAGCCCCTAGGAGGCAAGCAAGTAGAGACGAGTAGACCCCGCCACCAAAAAAAACCAGGAATAAGGAAGAAAGCGACTCACCCTCTCCCTCTTCCCCGCCCTCCGCGCTGGGGACGTCCCACCTGCTCGGCGCGGTGGCGAGGAAGAACTTGAAGCGGTCGAGGTACGCGAGGCGCTCGGCCTCGTGTGGCGTCAGGGGGCGCGAGAGCCCAGAGGTAGGGGAGGGGAGCGCGCCGCCACTCCCACTACTATTAATCGCACTTGCGCCGCTGCCTGCCGCTTCTGGCTCCGAGTCGGATTCGCTTTCCGCAGCTTGCGCAAGCCACTCCTCAATACGCTCTCGCTCCAACCCCGAGCCGGGGGGAGAGCTGGATTCTGGGTACAGCGAAGAAATATCAGACCCATACTCGGATATGTTCTATAAATAAATTGAAATGACGAGACGGATGAGGAATAACTGGCAGACGCACGTCAACACACGCGCGCAGCTCGTGATTCGCGTCTCGAGCAGCCCTCTTGAATTTCCGAACGGCTCGGCGCTTCTTGATTTTTGTGGGCAGCTGCAACCATGATTCGTCCTTGTAACTGTTGAGGCTCTCGTAGTATTCATTCAGACTTTCCTGCGACCTAAAGACACGGGGGATAAATCTGTTGCGACAGAGGCAAATAAAATAGAGTCGACATACGCATTCCGCTTTCTGTGAAAGCTCTCATCGTGGAAGAATGTATCGCTACCGCTGCTCTGTGATGCGCTCCGGTAACGGTGGACATTGTGCTCCACCTCCGCAAGCTCGGCGCGGTAGGAAGACTCGTGACGCCCCGTGAAGCCTGCGGACGTGGCGACTCTCGCTGCAGCGAGAGTAGTAGTGGCACCAGCGAAGCCTGCAACGATTTCCGCCATCGCAGGACGGGAGGGGGCTTACTAAGTTACAGTCTTACTAATACATAGCAGCATATGATGCCGTTACAAAAGCTGTAGTACGGTACCTAGTGTTACCGCGGTCCGGTCCAGGTCCGGTTCACCCCTGAAAAAATTGTGAACCACCTCGGGTTCGGCTCAGCGATATGGCTGAACCTTGGACCGGACCCCAGGTTCAGGTTCAGGTTCGGACGGGTTCGGACCAAATTTGATTTTCCCATGTGTTAAGCAGCATCAACACTTTCTTGGGGACCTCTCAGGCATGAATAAATTATCTCTCGCCACATGGAAAAACTTAATAAAGCCTCACGATCAATTAAAGCTTAAATCCAACCACTCTAATGGCTGATGGAAACAGTTTAATGCCGTCACGAGGAAAGATTTTAGTGAGCGAGGTACGAGTTAGAGCTACTAAAGCGTCTGTCTACTGAGAGACTAAGGAAAAATTTATCCAGTCAAGTTTTGAAAGTGTAAAACTATTCAAAACTATCAAAGTGTTTGTAAATGCACCATGAAGTAGATTTGTGTACTCACTGGTGAAAAAATCCCCACTTGATGGCTGTTTTGATTGAATTTAGCAGTTAGGTCCGGTTCAGGTTCACCAGCGGTTCAGAACCTGACTGCGGCAACACTAAGCTGTACAGGAAAGCACTGCCTGGACCACAACAACTGGGGAGCCATTTAACAAGCGAGGTACAAGCTTCCGAGTCATTTGTTAAAGCATCTGTCTACGAGAGATTAGGGGAGCCACTACTATGCGAGTGCATGTCGGAATGGCATAGTACCTGCTCTAGAGAAGTACAAGGAATTCGACGCCAGACGAATACTATGCACAGCCCGTGCGAGTTTCACGAAACACCTCCTCACCGACCTGGATCTTCTCCCTGATCTCTTTGAATCTGTTCAGCGTACCAGCCAACAGTACCAGCACTCAGGATTAATCCTCATCGGAATTTTCCTGGAAGTTTGGATTAAATCCTGTGGCTCTTTAGAGGGCTAAGAATTTGGTGGAAGTTTACAGTACAAGATTAATTGTACAGTTACAAAAAAAGTTGCAAAGAATCATCGTGCTCCTGCAAGATTAATCCAAAGTGTACAAGATTAATCCTACGGTTAGAGAAAAAATAAGTTCCGGATTAATCTGTTGTCGAGAGATTAACCAGTGAAAAGGATGATTGATCGGCGGAAGGGCTTACTTGTGGGAGAATTATTTGGATCTTTATTCAAATTTCACAAGATTAATCGTTGTTGCGAAATTCTGATTCGGAGGATTAATCCATGTCGAAGATTATTTTGAACTCGGGTGACGACGTTGACAGACGAAGCTGAGGATGGCTAAGATTTAAAACATCGCAGTCACTGGCAATAATTAAGTTAAGGTGATGAATAGCATATTGAAGCATACCCAAACGTCGAGCACGAGCGTGAGCAAAAGCCACTCCGGCGTGGCTGGGGAGCGGGATCCAATGGGAGTGGGAGCGGGAGCGGCGGTGGTGGGAGAGCTAGTCGCACTTCTCGCCAGTTAGGACGACTGCGGCGGGGTGCTCGTCGACCGTGCGCGAGCTTGTGTGGCTGAACCTGACAACGTGCCCAAAAGTCAAAGCGTGCGATTGGAGTGACCACATTGTGGAATCCGACTCCAGGAATCGGCTAGGAGTAATAATCTTGAGGATGAGGACTGAGCTGAAGTAGTTCATGAGGAGAGCATTGTCGAACTGCCGTGGCACGCTAACGGAAAAGCTCGTGGTGGCAGCAGAGAGCAACCAATTGGCTTACGTACATCAAGAGTAATTGTGAACAAAGCGTCTCTGTCACAAAGGTGTAAGTTATTGAACCATTGTGACAGACACGCTTTGTCTCTCTTCCTCTTCCTCTTCCACCTTCCACCGACCACGACCAATGCAACTCAAGTCTGCAACACCACTGAGATCCTCTCCCTATGTCTGCAAATGGTTGGCGGCCGGAATCACGACATTGCACTTGACAAGCGAGGTACAAGCTTCATTTGTTAAAGTGTCTGTCTACTAGGGACTAATTGCACTGCCAGGCCGACATCTTTTGCAGACCTTACTTCGTGTCTACGTGATTCCAACTTTCTATTATATTACTGACTTCACTCTCGAAGTCCTGCTTTCCTTCTCGAGCTTGAGCATGCGTACCCAAGAACCAAGAATCTGGCTCAAATAACAATCCTGCGTATATAATCCCAACCTCAATACTCGTCATTGACTTCATCCCAGGATTATTTTCATGCATCATGCCTGACTTTCGCAGGATTAACCGTCTCGCCCAGTAAGCCTGCTCTAAAAAATCCTCAACTCTAATCATCTCGGATTAATCTTCGGCTCAATAATCCTGCGCTCAGAAGAAAATCCACTAAAAATCCCTCTTAGATTAATTATTCTGTACTGGGTACGTAGTACGATTGCTATTTCGGTAGCCGCTGGTTTAATCTTGTAAAAAATCCACTCTTCTCGCACGATTATTTTGGGTAGCCGTACGATTAATCCCGTGCTACCAATTCTTAGCCCTCTAAAGAGCCCAAGGATTTAAGCCAAACTGCCAGGAAAATTCCTGTGGGGATTAATCCTAAGTGCTGATATCACTGTACCAGCAGGTTTCACTCCGTATTCGGCAATTTAAAGCCACTGGAACGCCCCGAGACATAGATTCCTCTCTCCTTTTTTATTTTCCCTGCTTCTACTTTATTATCTAATTACCAACATATCCGCAGGCTTTATCACTTCGCATTTGCTTCGAGTGTTTGCAAAGTTGCCGTGACTGATTAAATCACCCATGTATAGAATACCCCAAACTCACCCAATAGCTATTACTGTACTATTTCGACCGAATGTTCGGCCCATGTCACCCGTCACGGTAGGTGTTCATTTTCTTGAGTGTTCAAAATGCCAATGTCACCATCACCAAGTCCCAAGTGTTCAGTTCATTCTTGCTCAGTGGTTATGATGCCGTGCTGTAGAATTAAATGTCATTCTGGTTGCCTCTGTTCAAGCTTCCTTCCAACCACTCTTTTTAGCCCTTATTTTTGATTAAATTTGTCAATGATGCACCAACATGAATTTTGGAGCTTTCACGTCATACTATGTTTGCCTTTGTGATGCACAACCCTCTGAAAATATAATAATAAAGTTCCTATGCCAAGGGGTACTGCGGAGGCAAGCAAGAGACTACCATAAAGTGAGCAGTTTGAAGCCCCAACGATCAATAAGTAGTACGAGATCTTGTAAAAAAACCACAAATCCAAACTCTCGCTCTCAACTCGCTCTGCTCGTCTTGCGTGCACTCAGTCGGTTGCTACTCGGTCACACGTGGGGGCGATGCCGAGACATCTGATGCGGAAGCAGGCTCCTGCTGTAGTTGGTCGTGGTGAGCACAAAAAAAAATTGGGGCCAACACTACAAGGCGGCCATTTGAGAGGGCCATTAATTATTATTTTTTTAATTAAAATTTTCACCCCTTTTTTTGGGGCCCAAAAATCGTTTTAAACGTGTTTAGTGGTCTCAGAAAAAGAGGTGTTCATTAATGAACTGTCACCGTCACCGACACCGAAAGTGTTCAGTTCAGAGGCCCCTGTCACGCGTCACTTGAACACTCGGTCGAAATAGTACAGTAGTATGTAGACAGATTTATATCCACCATATGTCATAGACATGCAGGATATAAAGCATGATTTAAAAAAAAAACAAAAAAAAAACAAGGAATTCAAAACATGGAAAGTCAATGACATCCGGCTCGGCTTGAGAAATAAGGAGCAATCTTAGGAGTGAGCGGGCAAGGCGCGATGCAATTGAGAAACGGATTCAGCCTCGAAGGCGCCCAGGCGGTCCTCAGCCGCCTCGACGTTGAAGCTTGACTGTGGTTGGTCCGAGAGCGACCTAGTCCCTCCTAGACAGACACTTCAACAAGGTATTAACTCGTGCCTCGCAAGTGCCTCGTTTTGGTGAACGATATGATGGTGTATCAAATGGCGCATCAGTGGCAGTGCCATTTGTGCCTGAAGCGAGGTAAGTACGTCCGTCAAGTACTAAGCGAAATACGCCTGCATAATACCAGGTAGCCAGAAAAATGGTTCAACCAGGCATTCTCTATGCGCGGGAAGATACTGGGTGGCCAGATGGGGCGGCGCGGAGCGCGGATATGCAGCCTCGCAAGCATTCAACAATGCCAGCATGCGGCAATAGGTCCAAAGAATAACTCATTTCTGGCAGTAACCATATCACGTTTGTTTAAACAATTTGCGTCTAGACGCAAATTGCTGTTTAAACAGGTGTTTAATCTAAATATGTTTAACAGCACGGGCCGGTGATCAAGGCCGTTGAAAGGGCGGTTTAAACAGTGTTTAAACACATCAAAAAAGTCATTTTATACCAGGGTTTGAACTCATGCTCACAGTCACATGAGTACATAAGCAAGGAGACGAAGCAGCAACCTTCTGATTGGGCCAACTTGGAGTGATGATTCAGGCATGTAATGCTCCTTTATCATGGGCCTGTGGCCCGGTACACAAGTCCAACTTGCTGGGTTGAACTGGACTCAAGGTGCGGTTAAACAGGCTTACAAGCCATAGTTTAAACACTGCTTTGAAGGAAAGAGGAAGAGTAAGGTTAAGATATATTTCCGACGAAGGGAGTAGTTGGATTTTGTTTCTTGTTAGATGATGAATACTTTACTTCTTTCAAGGTTTCCAGTGACTTTTCTGTCCGACATTATAACAGGCATATTAACGATGTCTTAAGCACAATTCAAAACTGCCCTGAAGCACATATACGAAGAGGTTCAAACTGGTGTATTTCTGATGGAGTTGCCCCCGGTTGAACTGCTTGTTCAGTTCAAAAGTTTACATGATCCCTTAAAGGACAGGCGATAATGTCACATCTTTTATGCGATGTGGATTATAAAATCCTGCTGTACCTGATATAACTGTCCGGAATCTGGGAAGGTGGGTCAGCTTGGGATATGCACTTCAGGTATATTGAAAAATGGTGAAATACAAGTGGTGCTACTCTGAAGCATTCACTTCCCACTCAGGCAAGGTCAATCAAGGAATTAAATGGAAAGGGCTGTTTAAGTTTCACCTTGGGGGCGCAATCTATTAGAATGCCAAGAGGACATCAAGTACTTTACCTCAAGGCCAGAGTGGTATGTTAAAAAAATGTGACTTCACTCAATTTGGTGATTGGTGGGTGCACCGACCCATCCTTGCTGCCCAGAGGATTTAGATACAAGGGTATTGTTGAAGTCAAATAAAATAAAGAGGAACATCAATCAAAGTTTTACTTTGAAAGTCCAAAGATGGCGGGCTGAGATAGGGTTGTATAGTATGGTGAGAGTCAGTTCAACATGCAGACGAAAGTTAAGCAAGCTATTAGATTACAGATGAATGGAACTTAGTATAAATGCACCAATAAGGGATTCAGACAAGCAGTGTCATCACCTTGGCCCAAGAACTTGGAGCAGCTGTGCGCAGTCAAGAAGTTAGTTTCTTCGCACTGATTGAGCAGAGAAAATAACAGGAATGAGGTTCCCAGAACACTCACACACATTGAACCTGTCTTCTTATATGATAAATAGCAACTCTGGGACAGTATTGTTCCGGCTCTTCGTGTTTATATCCGACAGATATTAATAAAAACACATCATTTTCTGGAGGAGTGTGTCCGCATGAAAGAAAATAAGTAATTTGTGTGCCTCTAAAGTTTTAAGATATATAATTATGCCAGTGGGATTTGAAAAGAAAATAATTTAGCATATTCTAGTGCCCAGAGTTCAAATGCTCGAAGTTGAACTCCGGGTTACTACAGGAAGGTTTAATACCTGGATTAAAAATAAAGGCGGCACGCCCGTGCACCACATCCAATACATGGCTCAAGCTGCTGGAGAACACCATTAAATACAGTGGCTTCATGAGCTACGCGAGGATCCGGAAAGGGACTGAATATGCACCTGATTTAGTCATGTTGGCTGTAGCATAGTCCCCAGAAACGGATTATAAGCCTTAGCCATTCGAAGAATTTTAGATTCAGAGTATGTATCACCAGTGAAGAAAGAATAGGCCCTGCAAAAGTTGCAAAAGTCATACAAAATGAGGTGAAGGAAACATAACACCAAGACTTACAGCTTTTTTCAACAACGGTATGTTGCTGCTCCATTTCTGCTTACCGATGTTTGCTGCGGCATCCACAGCTACCCTCGGCTGTAAATGCAATCACTTCAGATCGCTATAAGTTCGATCATTTTTCGTGTATTTCCCGCACATGTCTTCAATGGTGACCTTTACTTACTGAAAACGATCAAAGACACTCCTCCCCAACGATGTTGTTGCATGATGAGTGCAGTTCAGATGAAAGTGTGGAGCGCCGGGGTTGATGGACTCCACAGCCGAAGCAGCGAAATGGCTAGTCGAGGAGACTGCAGCAACATGGGCAAGCAGAAATGGAGCAGCACCACTCAATCAGAACTGGTATACTTTTGAAAACAGCTGTATTTGTCAGAATATCGGAAGAAAATCTGAAATGGGAAAAACTGTCCAATTGTGGCCAAGTTCATAAAAGTTCAACAAAATCTTGCACCCTACAATAGCAGCTACGAGTGTTAGTACTTTTTTTAAATGGCTGAATCAGAATTGGACTTCAAGTTGCTGGGTCAGTGGTAAATTCAACCTGACTTTGAACATGTGGAGTGGAGAGTGATGCTCAAGTACAGGCAAAATGATTGATTCAACTGTGTCTGTTCAACCAGCAGAAATAAATTCTAAGATATGCAAAATTGAATCAAGGCACTGCCAAGCCACAAAATTTTACTTGCACACAGCAATTGATAATATGTATAGATGTGAATGAACCGATGGACAGGAACAATTCTGATGTTAAATCACTTCGGAAATGAGAGCTCGGCCGCTCACCGCAGGGTCAAAGCACAGAGTGGGGGTTGGAGTGCCAAGGAGCGGTGCAAGAACCGTGATAATTTCCGCCAAAATATTCGAAATGGTGATCAGAAAACCTCGAAGAAAGTAAAGTATTCATCATTTAACATGACAAGAAACAAAATCCAACTACTCCCTTCGTCGGAAATATATCTTAACCTTACTCTTCCTCTTTCCTTCAAAGCAGTGTTTAAACTATGGCTTGTAAGCCTGTTTAACCGCACCTTGAGTCCAGTTCAACCCAGCAAGTTGGACTTGTGTACCGGGCCACAGGCCCATGATAAAGGAGCATTACATGCCTGAATCATCACTCCAAGTTGGCCCAATCAAAAGGTTGCTGCTTCGTCTCCCTGCTTATGTACTCATGCAACCATGAGCATGAGTTCGAACCCCGGTATAAAATGACTTTTTTGACATGTTTAAACACTGTTTAAACCGCCCTTTCAACGGCCCTGATCACCGGTCCGTGCCGTTAAACATGTTTAGATTAAACACCTGTTTAAACGGCAATTTGCGTCTAGACGCATATTGTTTAAACAAATGTGATATAGATTCTTTTTCTGGAGGGAGAAGTAGTGCGGACCCACGACTGGTCGACGTTGTTGGTGCTCAATAGCGGGTCACCGATGACGCCCGTCTGGTAGAGGTCCAGGGATTGCCGCGACGGGACGGTATTCAAACGGTAGTTGGAATAGATATGCTGCCATTTTCGCTGCGGAGTGTCCAGACTCCAACCAGAACGCTGCAAGACGCGACGAGTCCCAAGTAAAGTGTCCAAGACCGCATCGCAGCAAAAACAGCGACGCCCGAGTGCTCTATACGAGGCGCCTCTGACTTACTGACCATGGCATGCGTCATGCAAGCTCCCGAGGCGCGGAAGGAAGCAGTGCATCAAAGAATGAAAGAATGAATAGACGAGTTCTTCACCATCGAGATTTAATGAGAACGCACCTGTTTGAAGCAGGAGCACTCGCGTCCTGACTGGTTTTTTTTTTACTTTAAACAAATATGATTTCCCGTCTGTTCAATTCGAGAAAACTTACTCAGAGGCTCTGGATGTCCCAAGTTTTATCACATGTAGCAGAGAACAAAACTAAGTGAATATCGACTCAATGGCGGGATGGTCCGCATCTGCTTTACTTATTAGGCTTGTATCTGAAGATGTCATAGGCAGAAGGTGCCTGTTCGAATCAGGCCCGAGTCATAAGGATGTTCTAATCGCGTTTTTTTTCTTCCTCAAAATTACCCGTGTCTTTGACCAGTGATACATATGGGTGAATTGTGGCGAGACTGCTTTTCAGTTTGCTAAGCTCACAATCTTGCTTATTGCACGTTGGAATTTTCAGGTCAAACTTAAATTCCCAACCTACGTTGAACATTGCTGAACCTGTCAGAGAAAACAAGTAAGCAGATATCGACTCGATGGCGGGATGATCCGCGCATCTGCATTGTTTGCGGGATCTTCCAGTAGGACTATTCGCAGAAGGTGTCTGTTCAAATCGGGTTCGAGTTCACCGCAAGCACTTTTTTTTTGCTACACACCTTGCTCTACTTCTTCGGTTGAATGAGAACAATTTTTTATAGATCAGAATTAATTTTGCCTTGACTTGATTGTCGGAAAAATATTTGATGGCATGTATCGCCAAATATTCTCCGATATGGGGATTTCAGGCCGTCAGGGAGACAATAGGAGTATGAATAATTTCCTATTGTAGTAGGGCATGGTTGCCGGCCGCTAAACTCGCCCTCCTGCCGAGCAAAAAAGAAAAGAAAGAAACGGGGATCGTCCTCCGAGCTATGTACAGGAAATAAATTCGTACCAGTGAAGCAGACCATCAGAGACCATCGGGCTTGAAAACCAGTGATGTACGACGGATCAAGGTTCTGTTGGACCCCGAGTTGGACACCCCCACGCGTCTCCACGCGTGGGTGTCATGCTACCACTGCGCGGCTAGTATTAGCGAGTCATACACTGATAATACAGAGGTGGAGTCAGTGGACATCACGATTTTCCGAATCATTTGACTTTTTGTTCTTGGCAGTGCTTCTTTACTTTTATTACGTGTAGATACCACCTCCCTTCACCAAGATTCAATGACAAGAACAGACAAGAATAAAACGCCACGACCACGCCACGGCGCCAAATTTCGTGCCTTGCGGGACTTGCCATGCGTTTGAACATACATTGTTCTGATGGTTCCTTGTCATTCTTGATTAATGATCTTTAATGATCCCTCCCTCCAAAGTTGGGACCTGAAAGATTTTCTCGCTGGTCGCCAGGACGACACGTGTGCATGCAGATGTAAGTGTTGTGTGCTGTATGAGGCTAGCGGCTAACACCGTTCCGAAAGGGGACCTAGCTGGGCTATCAATTTATCCTGCTTCTTATCCCTAGATGCTATGCGAGATGATCGGTGTGGCGAGAGGAGAGGTTACAGTCACTAATGCTGGGTTGAATTTTTTTTGATGGGTTGGAAACTGGAAGGAATGGAACTGAATGGGAGCGGAAACTAGCCGAAATGAATTTGACGAGTCGGGTAAGGTCCGTTGGTCGGTGAGTTGCCGAAGACGGCCGTATTATTACAAATCGTTGGAAAGCCATTAATGGTGTTTCTCTCTCTCTCTCACTCTCAAGTTGTGATACTCAGTGAATGGCGGATTTGAAAATATCTGGCTCAGCATCATCAAATTAAAGCGGAATCTTCGCGGGATCGTTCCTTACGGAGAGGCCGAAAACCGTGACATCTGGGTTGTTGTCAGCACGACAACCGTTCACCAGTCTTCAACTGGGAATAGGAATATATCCCTGCCAGCATTCTGTGCCGTGCATTAAGAGTGCTGTACATGTGATGATAAGCTGGCTCTGGAGGAGCTAGGCACTGTACAGAGAGTCCAGAATGATCGGCACATAACAGCCGCCCGGGAACTGTGGTGTGTTGAAATTTATAGAATTTACTCTGTGCGGGGAAATGCAGTTTACAGCGTGGGCAGAAAACCAAATTCGCCACCTGCATGTTCAGCAAGCTCGGTAACTGCTGAATCTGTGTTGAACGACATTTTCGCCAGCTTTTGTGCAGTGCTAGTCCGAGCAAAAAGCTCCCAGACCAACACCCTTACATGGCCCACGGCATTCGACCGACATCCATGTTTTTACAGGGGCAAAGTAGCACTGAACTATGTCGGAATAACTCCGGGAATGTGCTCAACATGTACGTGGCGGATTAATTTCGTGTTTTTTGAGAAACGGTGCAGCCAAGGTTTCCTGCCCACGCTGTAATAATAAGATGCTTTCGCAAATTCATTTTATATATGTGACTCTTGTTAAGGGACTCGAGGCAGCCCATTTTTTCTGCAGGCCTGCATGCCCTCGGTAGCTAATGCGATGGGTGTTTCAGGGAGTGAACGGAATTCGCTGAGAACAGGCGAAAGGAAAAGTTGGAGGATTAATGGATGAATAATCAACTGGGGAATTGATTTTAGTGGCTTGAAATTTGCTGCCTGCGCGCTCGTCCTGGACTAAACTGTTCCCCGCGCGCGACATAGGTCGTCGCCAATAATACTGTCGCTGAATTTTTCCTGACGTGCATCATCCGCGTCCGCCATCAATCCAGACGGATCAAACACAATGTCAACTGAACGACAGCAACACTCTCCACGCGCCGCTGCCATGTCCCGCCACAATTCCGCCATGTCCCGATCAATGATGATTGAGGATTTGCGGGATGTTGATGCTTGTCGATGACGTTAGGGCACGCGAGGTGCGGGGGAGACAATTCCTAGACACCGGCTCGTTACGCGAGCGTTGCCACACTTCACATGTAGACCCTCATCCCGCCTGGGGCCGAAAATTTTCGCTGATTTACCTTAAGATTTTTGGGTTTTAGACCTTGATTTAGCTTACAGCGGACCACTCTTTGACCACTTTTGGCCAAAATTTTTGAAAATTGGTGGCTATACACCTTGTGTTTGCTCAAAAAAAAAATCTTGAGCCCCCAGATTTACCTTACTGCAGAATGAGTTGGGTCGCTCTGGGGCCTGTTTTGCCTTACTATACGGACTGCAAAATCGCAAATTTTCCTCATTGATTTACCTTAAGGCAGATTGAGTTATGGGTGAGTGTCCGAGGGCCTACACATGTACATACATGCGCTGTTGTCCCGATGACAACAAATTCTGAGATTTACACACTGGCATGCGGGTGCGTGCTGTGAGACATGCACACAATGGTTCCGATATTTGCTCAAACACGGAAACAACACTGGCGTCTTTATGACATGCAAGCTATGGGTGTCCTCTTTGGACAAAAATAACTCGGTTTTGCAGGTGATTTTTCGGCATTTTCACAAGCCAAGCTGCCTGTTTTGTCAATGATCATCGTGAATTCACCGTGATCATTGATGAAACCGAATGATTTGAGTTAATTCTAAGTGACCAAATTCTGGCAACAGCGGTGAAAACATTATTGAGAAACACTTGATCTTGATGGTGAAAACAAAATTTCCTCCAACCAAATCAAAAATGGCAGAAGAAAACCAAAATGGGCAGCACTCATTTTGTTTTCATTATCTTCTTGATCTTGCCTCCACCCTTTTCAATCTCACTTCTGGTTCATGATGGGAGATGCCGCCAACATTGTGGACTTTGAATATTTGATCTGGACCCTCGGCCACCTGAGTGCTGGAGTCCAATACATGTCACAATTTGAAACCAATCTTATCAAGACAACATGTATCTTGACACCCAAGATCTTAGCGCCCACAAATGGATATTATATCAATGATGATGATGACATCATGTTGAGTTGAGAGGATTGGGAGAATGCAGGCTAAGGGCAGGTATAACGCAATGGACATTGTGCTTTGAAGGAAACATATGGTTACGGGTTACAACCCACAGACATTTAACATAGTCTGACACTTCAATCATACTTTGATCGGTCCATGTATATTTATATCGAAACTCACATGGTTTTCAAAACAGTATAAGTAGAGTAGTTATTTGACTGTAGTAATAACCTTCTATTCAATCATCTTTTGAGTGTTCACATTCTCACTACCCAATCCCTCTCATCTTACTGAGAGCCTTGACTGTGACATAACAAAAGGTTACCCTTCATACCCTCGTCCCACCACCCACCGACCTCCTTTCCTTTCCACCCATCCCTCTATCCACTATTTTCTACCCCTTTCTGCCAACATGGTAGCCTCTTACCTGAAGATCCATTCATCCCCCTCAACCTTCTCCTTCGTCCACACTGAGGTAAAACAATTGCAGCGCCAATCATTGGTGGTTCACTCGAACAGACAGACACTAGGCCACAGGAAATGGTGAGACTGTCCCTAGCCACACAGAAGTCGTAGGAGTGCTGGCCTGACCTTCGGGAAGGACCGCCTCATAGCCACCAGGGGTGTCGTAGAAGACCCAGGACTATTCTGTTAGCAACAAACCACATCGACCCTGCCAACCACCTCGTGCAGATTGTACCAAAGTCACGACATTTGGTGCACCCTCATACATCTCCACCAATTCATCAGACAGTGTCAAATTTGATCACAATCTTATCAAGACAGCGCCCATGATGACAATGATGTCATGATTAGTCATGAGGACTGGGAGATGGCAGGCTAAGGGCAGGGATGATGTCATCAATATAATTATCCCAGAGAACATTGTGGAACATTGTAGAACATTCAGACATGAGGCTACGGGACATTTACCTACAGGCTTCCATATGGTTTGCTGAACAGTATAAGTAGAGTAGTGTTTTGACTGTAGTAGTTAACCTTTTATTCCATCATCTTCAAGTCTCTACATACGCACTACCCAATCCCTCTCATCTTACCGAGAGTGGACGCGTTGAGTCTTGACTGTGACAGACAGTCCTATTGAACCCCCCTCCCCATCCCCACTATCACCCGACTACATCTCCACCTTTTCATCTCAGCAACTACCTTCGCCACCACCACCCTTACAACTACCCTACACACTGCCCCACATGTCGCAACCTGCCTCTCCCACATACATGGAGCTCGACCCAAGCCCTCGAACCACCTCCTACATCACCTACACCCAAGAAAACATCAGACGGATGGCACACATGCGTCTCATGACAACATGGCAGGGGAAGTCCAAGCTTACAGACTTCATACAAGCATTTGAGTTGAATGCAGAACAAGCAGGGTATGACCCCAACAACGACAAGGAAAGACACCACAACTTTTTCCTCGTGCGGACCCTCGAAATCGCCATCAACGAAGATGTGCGGGACCAGCTGTATGCTGGAGGAGATGTCCCGGAAGACTACATCAGTCTTCGGGACAAGCTGATTAAAATCAGCGGAATAATGGAGCGGGAGAAGCTCCGAGTAGCTCAGCAGAGCCGGGGCAGGAAATTCTGGACACCTGCAAGGACTGTTGTTCCCCCAATGACACAAAACAAGGCAGGGGGCATGCAATTTTTGGCAAAGAAGATTGGTCTGGGGGAAACTGCCCCCATGGACAGGGCGCAGCAGAATCTGCGGCCCTTATTATGCTATAACTGTGGCAAGGAAGGCCACATGAAGCGGAAGTGCCCAGAGCCTCCCAAGAAGAGGTTTAATTTCCAGTCATTCAAGATCGAAGACTCCACCCTCCGTGAGAAGGATTTTTAAAGGGGCCCCCACTTGCGGCCAAAGCGGTGCTCCCAGATACAAAGTATGGATGTTTCATGGAACTAAGTAATGCAGATACCATAGTTGATGATATGTATATGAAGGAAAACACTAGTCTACAAAGAGCATAAACGATTTCTTAGTAGCTAGCGTAGAAAACAACAACAAAATACGAATCTTGGAGAATCAGAACTGGAAATATAATTTGAAGACCATCCAGTGGATATCAGAGCTAAGGAGGGTGAGCCCGATAAACGGGGGATGAAGCCTCCATGGACCGCCTTGATCAGGACCGAAACTTGATGGCCGGGGACATTATTTAGTTTTGCAAGTAAATAAACAGTGCACAGGCTGTGCCGAGATCTGCCGAGATGTGCCGCCGTCATCACCACGTGGCCTGCCTCGGGCTCTCGGTACACCTCACCACAGAGCCGCAGACCTTTGCCTCAGTGCCCAGGGAATGCACTGTTAGTGGTAAATATAGGTCGAAGGAATCAGGCTCGAGTCAGTACTCTTTTTTACTACCCACCTCGAAATTTATTAAACCTGGCAAAGGACTAATAAAGTGAATATCGACTCAATGGCGGGATGGTCCGCATCTGCTCTACTTTGTCTTGCATGATGATAGGATAAGCAGAAGGCACCTGTTCGAATCAGGCTCGAGTCAGTACTCCTTTTTACTACCCACCTCGAAATTTATTGCATCTGGCAAAGGACTAAATGAAGTGGATATAGACTCGGTGGCGGGATGGGTCCGCATCTGCTCTACTTGAGAAGTTGCCCTGCAATTGAAGCATTATAGGCAGAAAATGCCTGTTCGAATCAGGCTCAAGTCATACTCTTTTTTGCTACCAGCCTCAAAATTGATTGAACCAGATGAAGGACCAAATGAAGGGGATATCGACTCGATGGCGGGATGGGTCGCCTCTACCACACTTTGACAGTGTAGCAAAAGATGCCTCTTCAAATCAGGCTTGAGTCATGTGCCTCGGCAACGTGTTTTTTTACCCTGCACGTCGAAATTTATTGAACTTATCGGAGAGTCAAAGTATGCAAATATCGGCTCGATGGCGGGATGAGTCCGCACCTGCTCTACTTAGATCAGGGGAAAATATAAGCAGAATATGTCTGTTCGAACCAGGCTCGAATCATTCCCAAGGTCCATTTTTTTTCTTTTGGTTTGACCACGCACATTGAAAGCTACTGAACCTATCAGAGAACAGAAGTAAGTAGATATCGACTCGGTGGCGGGATGGTCCGCATCTGCTCTCTGTTCGGTGAAGCCTTAGCTGTGTAAGCAGAAGGTGCCTGTTCGAATCAGGCTCGAGTCATAGCATACAAAAATTTCCGCTTTTTAAAAAAAACAGTGCCCCGGTAGTGGCGGACGGGAGTTCCGAGGCCACAGGTTTTTCATGGCGCTGGGTGGAAGTTGTATTGGAAGCTATTTTATTGATGTGAATTGATTTGAGCTAATTTAATTCTGTCGGACTCGGGACACGCAGGTGCGACCGTCCATCGAGTGGGTTACCCGCCGGGCAATGCCTACCGACATAAAAAAAGAGACGGAGATTGTCCTCCGAGCCGCGAGCGTCAGGAAGTAAGTAAATCTGTACCAGCGGATCAAACCATCAGGGTTGAAAAACAATGATGCCGGACTGGATCACGGTTCTGTTGGACCCCGAGTTCGGGAAGGTTCGGGAATCGGCATCCCCACGCGTCGCCACGCGTTCGTGTCATACTACAAGTTGGTGAGTAGTATTAATACTTACCAATACTCCTTGCGAGAGTCAAATGTACAGAGTAGGAGGCATCACGATTTTCTCAATCGCGATTTATGTGATTCGATTTGATTTTTTTTCGTCTTCCTCGATCTCGACCTGACTTCAACTGCTTCAAAGTTCATCAATTATCCAGTATGCAGAACGACACCGGTCATGTTTTGCATCCACGCGGGAGGTGCCGAAGTGCTGAACATTCAGCACAGGCCAGGCACCGCACCGCCTTGCAGGACCTGGAAAGTTCTCTCGAGACGTTCGTCGTCATGACGACACGCGCATGCATGTGGAGGTGTGTATTATGCACAAATGGCGCATCTAACGGCTAGATGCTGTGCAGAGTGATTATATTGGCGGAAAGTTGAACCAAAGTGAACGCGGTACAGCCACTGATCATGATCGTGGACAGATGGTTCGGCCTGCTACACAGCATCTGACCTGAAGGAAAGTAGGGCGAAGAAGCTGAGTCCTCCAATCTGTAAAGCCAAATTTCCTCCCCGAGAACAAGCGTGCGCCGCTCTAACATGAATGTTTAGCCGTCGTGGGAGAAACTTCAAGTCAAGTCAATAAAATAACTTGCAATGCAATTTCCATCTCGATTTGTGTACGAAGCCGAAAAAAAGAAAAGACTGTTCCCACGTCCGCCATCTGTAACCGCCGAAATATTGAGCGCGGCCAAAAAAAAAGAAGGTTTTCCGGGCATATGACTCGAGCCTGGGTCCTTCTGCTTACATACGACATCATACGACATATGCACACGGAGCAGATGCGGAGACCATCCCGCCATCGAGTCGATATCGGCTTATTGGGGTCTGGTGGTAAGCTCAATGGGAACACTCAATCAAATAAATGAACAGAGGATGGGGATTGTCATCCGAGCGCCGAAAAGTAAATCTCTACCAGCGGATCAGATCATCGGGCTCGGGGTTGATTAAAGATACACGACGGATCAAATCAAGGCTCCGAGTTTGTTGGGACATCTTCACGCGTTGGTGTCAAGGTGGATCACGATTTTCCGAATCGTGATTTGATTTGGTTTTTTTCGGTTTAGTATTGTAATAGTGAGCCCTTCTTCTGTACCGCCTCCATCGAAGATTCGACGGAACACGAGGAACATTTATAATTAAATTTTGTTCTGCCCTCCTAGGCCCTCCTCAATTGCAATCTGCAGCTGTTTGTGCATCTGATAGGCACCGAATCGCCACTAACAACACCGCCTCCAAAATTGGGGATGGGACCTAAATTTGGAAAAGGACGGTATGTACTTCAATTTCATTTCGCTCCTCACGAGGACACGCCGTAGCGGTCGCGTCCGCGTGGAAGCTGCTGTGTGAGGCTGTGGCTATCGTCTAATCCCCTCAGGGATGGGGGTTGGCACCGCCACTGATGCGGTGTTGGAAATTCTTGAGGGAAGTGTGGGTCGAGAAATGAAACGAAAGTTGAGGAAGCCGAGCGGGGCGGTTTGGTAGGTAGGTAAGTTGCGGATGGCGAGCCGCTGCATGCATTGTATTATTTATTGCGATCGCAAATTTTCGGCTCGATGCTCTGCATATGTAATATGTAATTGAAGTTGGAGCGTTCCGCGACCAACGGAGGGAAAAAAAAACTATGTGAGGGACTGGGTGCTAGAACAACAACCGTCAAACCGACCGCGAAGATATTGATGTGGAGCTCAGAAAAAAAAAAGAATGATCTCACCAACCTATGACTCGAGCCTGGGTCGAACAGGCATCGAATTCTGCTTACATACACCAGTGCGTGCTCTACAGCTGAACACGGAGCAGATGCGGACCATCCCGCCATCGAGTCGATATTGGCTTATTGGTGGGGTGTGGTAGGTTCAGTAACTTCAACGTGTGGTTAAGATAAAAAAATTAAAGGAAACGAAAGAAATTGGAGGGACTCAGAGATGGATTACAAGGATGGTGATTCGAGCCCGATTCGTAGGCGCCGTTCTCCCATATGCTGAATTTTTGATGTGAACACTCGATTACATAAATAAATATATGAAGGACGGGGATGGGTCTCCGAGCGCCAGGAGGTAAAATCTCTATCTCCCACTGCGGATCAGAGTCATCGGGGCCCGGGGTTGATTAAAAACCATTATTGGATCCGGATCAGGGTTCTGGTGGACTCCGAGGGCCTCCGAGGGCCCGGGTTCGACACGCCCACGCGTTGGTGTCATGCGAAGGTGTTCGACAGAGTGGGATCACGATTTTCGGAATCGTGATCTGATTTGGTTTTTTTTTTCGGTCTTGTATTGTTTAGCGAGCGCTTCTTCTCAGTAAATACGTACCGCTTCCATCAAAGATCCAACGCCACGCCTGCCGGGATTTGAATCTGTTTATAATTAAATTTTGTTCTGCTCGTTCCTATCTTGGATCTGTTCATGTGCAATCTGTTCACCGCACCGCCTCGAAAGCGGGCCTGAAATTTTTTCGCGCCAAGTCGCCACGACGACACGCGCGTTTGTGGGAGGCTGTGGCCTGCTGTGGCTATCCCATAAAGTATGCGGGATGATCGGCGTGGGCACCGCCACTGATGCGGTGTTGGAAGTTCTTGGGGGAGTGAAGTTTGTCAGAATGAGCTTGTTGGCCGCCGCGTTACGAGTGGGGTGGGCCGCTGCATGCATTGGGTTTATTCTATTTTATTGTGATTGCAAATTTTCGGCTCGACGCGCTGTATACATGTGTAGTTGAAGTTGGAATTGAACGTTCCGCGACCAACGGAGAAAAAAAAGCTATGTGAGGGCTAGCGCTAGTTTCTAGAACAATATCTGTCTTTGGAATACTGTATTTTTTCCTGGGATGATGTAGGCGGTATTTATTATAAGTTAGACATGCATTCCAGGATGATCGGCTCAGGTGTTTTTTTCTTTTTTTACGCAGCTCGGTCGATTAAATAAATAAATACCCAGATTGAATTTAAATGCCGTGCGCGTGCTCATGCCCGGGTTTTGCGAGGTGGGATAAGTTGGGGATGGACACCAGTGCGCAGGATAATATTACTTCCGTTTCAAGTAGATTATGTGCCAGCAGACTGTGCGTCGTAGGTATTATTCAATACATACGTCCAAGGAGCGAAGTCGAACGGTCGAGGGGTTTGACTTCTCGGAGCGGAATTTGATGTGTAAGTAATCCCAAGGGTGGCATTGAGCTTATTTATTATATATCCAGATGTAAGTACCGCCGCCTTTTGCTGGTTAAATAGTGAATACATTTTAATTTCGAGTGCGTCCAGGGAAGTAGTCGTGAAGAATAATTATTTAATGCATATGTCGCTTGGGTCTGCCGAGTTGGCCCGAAGCGAGTCTAAATCTAACCTGCGACGGATCAAGATTGAGTGACGACAGCGACAACATCCATGCGCGCTGCCAGTTGTCCCGTCGCCATGATACATTGTCCCGATCAATATTGAGGATTTGCGGGATTTGTCGATGACGCGAGTGCGTGAGACACGATCGTGCGTGGGGGCGAGGCGAGGCGCGCTTTTATATACGATTATATGCGCTAGCGCGGGTTTGTTCGTTATTACTATCTATACTACGCGAGGTTGCCAGAGACCACATTGAATGCTTGTAGTTAGACACCGGTTGGGTACTCCCATTCCGAATTCGTTCCGAACTTAAGTAACCGGCTGCGGTTGCGCGTGCTGCGACACCGGCTCCGAGTTGGGATGTTCGACATTTTCGGACCCTCGGCAACGCCCGAGGAGTCGTGTACGACGTCCGCGATTGAAGATGCACTGACAGGATATTTTCGCTGCATTTGCACAAGGAAGGATCGACGCAGGGTCTTGGATGCCGGAGGATGCTCGCTTCATTTCACAACCACTCCATTCATTTTACAGCAGTCGCCGCGTTAATGTTCATAAATTCCACACTCGCGTAGTAGATAGCATCTCGACGCGGACCCGGTGGAAGAATTATACTTTATGCATGTCGCGCCACTCACGGCGTCTAGCGCCTACGCGCCTTCAACTTCAACGCCGCTTGCGCAGGCCACCACGCCCGACGCCGCCCCCGCACAATCGATATCGTCGTCTGGCATGTGCGAATTAAATTACATCTCAACTCGTTGCCAGGCATGCATACCAAAGGGCGAACCGGCGTCACGATTCAGTGATAACCCGCCACCCGCGTAGATCCTCGCCACGGCTATCACCGATTGGCATGGCATGATGGCGGCGCGCGTGGATCCTGTCCAATCCAACACCGACGAACGTTATTGAAGTGTGATCCGTCGCGTCAACCTACATACACATGGCGCAGCTCGGCTCAGATGTTATGTAATAATAGAGCATAATTCGCACCGCCCAAAAGTTTTCAGATCGTTGCATCACTTTAAGCCGAAGTCTTGATTGATGTGACTTTGGGTGACGGACTGGGCTCTCGCCTTCTACTTTGCGCAACGCCCGCGAGAAACTTTCCACTGAAAAAAATTGGATTAAACAATAGGCAAGGCAACGGCGGTCCAGGAATTTACTCAGGCTGAAATGATCAAAAACTGCGCCTTTACTTCGTTTTTGAGTGTCACTTATTCCCTTTTGGGAGCCCCACTTTTCCTGCATCAAGCATCACTTTTGGATCAAAGGGGGATTTTGGGTGGTGCGAATATGCTCTAATTAGCGATGTGCTTCAGGCCCAAGCCCGGGCTTTTGGGCCCTAGGGATCAAGTCCAAAAGCCTGGGCTTGGGTCGAGCATGGGCCTGAGTCTGAGCCCGGCACAGCACTATGTAGCCGGAACTGACCAGGCGCACGCACGCTAGTAGCCGCTTTGGTTGGAAATATTTCATTTCCACATCGCTGTTGATTGACGCGTTTATTTTTATTTTTATTTTTTCCCGATGTGCGGCGTCAGAACAAGAGCCAGCACGTATTATTATTTGATTTCCTGACGCGAGGCGGGAGGTTGTTCAACCAATAACCAAGACACACAGGGAAAATCTGAGGAATGCAAAATCTTGAGCCCGACCCTGAGATGTCCCTAACTGAAGTCGGGTCCAAAAGCTCGGGCTTGCGAGCCCGGCACCACACTAGCCGGAACTGCCACGCTTGCATCTCATCTCACAGCAGGGCTGGAAATTATTTCATTTCATTTTATTTTCATTCCACAGTGCTGTTGATTGGGTGAACTTGCCATATCCATAGCTTAGCTTATCTTGCCAGATTATCCGAGCTTCGAATTCGTTGAAGGTGCCAGTTGATGGGATCAATTTGGACGGGGCTAAACTTTTTTCGCTCAACTCCAATCTGAAGATTAACATATAAATCGCCCCATCATTGCACCATATTTAAGGGGCTGTAAAAATTCCTGTGGAACTGAGGCTCGACCATTGGAAGGGAGTTTGGCTCAAGTCACACTATGTAAAGCATAAACCATCCCAGTGAACTTTATTCATCGAGTATTCGATCTGTTTGGGGGGTAGTACAGATTTGGAATATTTAAATTCTGGACGTTTTTCGGGTGATGGAGCTGATGGGGTCCTGAATAATTGGTGATATGCCGGGCTCGGGCTCAGGCCCAAGCCCCACCCAGGCCCTACCCAGGCCCCGACTTCAGGTAGGGACATCTCAGGGTCGGGCTCAGGATTTTGCAACGACCTGAGGTGCACATATCCTGCGCCTTGTCAGCGTATTTAAACTTCATTTAGGACATACAAAAAGTGTTTCTCAGATTTCCATGTCACTTGGTTGTTGGTTGAAAGAAAACAACGTAGCACGGAATAATCCGATGCCGTTTAGAATTTATAATGTATGTATCTTTTAAAACAAAATCAGTTTGAGCATTTTTTTTTTTGGAGGTGAGGAAGGACTGGTTTCAAAAGCTTTGAGCCCGACCCTGAAGTCGGGCCCAAAATCCTGGGCTTGGAGCCCGGCACCAACACTAGCCGCCTTCATCTCACAGCAGGGTTGGAAATTATTTCATTTCATTTTTCATTTTCGCAGCGCTGTGAATTCATATGTATTATTGATTTGGTGACTTGGGATAGCCATACATAGCTTATTTTACTAGATTATCCGAGCTTCAGTTGAAGGTGCCAGTGATGGGATCAATATCTGGATTGTGAAATCTACTCTGAAGATTAACATATAAATCGCCCCATCATTGCACCATATTTAAAAGAACAAGAGGGATTGTTAAAAATTCCTGTGGAATTGAGGCTCGATCGACCATTGGAAGGGAAGTCACACTATGTAAAGCACGAACCATCCCATTCATCGAGTATTAAATCTGTTCGGGGGGTATGTACAGATTCTGCCAGGAGTTTTTGGAATGAATTCTGTGTGATGGAGCTGATGGGACCTGCCTCGGGAAAATACTCAAAGATATTCTGGAGAATATATGGAAGGTCGCCCACTCTTATTTCTAAACGGCCTCCGTATCAAGAATATCGGATTACATTCCGTGCTCGAAATTGTTTTTCAACCAAGACATCAGAGATGCAGGTAATATCTAAGGCTAAGGAACATTGTCCTTAAAATACGATTTTGAATCGCTGACGATTTAAAAGCCCGGGTCTCAGGTCGCCCGACCCTGAGCCCTACATACCTGAAGTCGGGCCCAAAAACCTGGGCTTGGGTCGGGTCCATAAGCCCGGGCCACCTGGGCCTGAGCCCCAGCCCGGCACAATACTTTGTAGCCGGAACTGCCACGCTTCATCTCAACAGCAGGTTGGAAATATTTCATTTCATTCCACAGCGCTTTTGTTGAGGCGTTATGTTAAAGGCGCAACGTAGTAGGTGATACATATAGATGCCGGCGCTTGGTTCGACCTACCCTATATTTTTTAAATAAATAAATAAATGGTAGGACCTGTGCTTTGGACTCTGTATGCCTTAGCCGAGAACCTTAGACCGTGACGGATCATGCCCCCGCCGTTCATTCAATATGTTGGATTTGGCCATTATGTCGTCGGTGATGGCCGTAGTTATTTCTGCAACGGAGGGTAATTTAATTCGCGCATACGATTTGTAGGGGGGGGGGGGGGGGGGGGGGCGGTATGCCGGCGGCATTCCGGCGAGGTGCTAGACGCCGTGAGGCGCTGGCAAGCAAGCGGCTCCGACATGCATAGAGTGGAATTGAGATATTAACGCGGTGGCGGGTTATTCCGACACCTTGACATATTATGAGTCGTCATACCACGGCGTCTTGCCACGCGCGTGAGATTCATGGGTGATTAATTTGGGATACCAGTCAATTCCATGCAACAGAGTCGGTTGGTTGTTGAGTTTTTTTTGCTGGTTAGTGAAGTCGGTGGCTAGTTATGGAGCCCCTATCAACAGGCCGGTGATTGATATGCCGAGCCGCGGCGAACTCCTTTTTGAAATAATGCGCCGCGGCGGGGCGGGGACGTTTTTGATAGCCGGTAGTGGCGGCGCTAAGACGTGGGGCATGGTGAGGCGGTTCGGTGAAATGCGCGGCGGCCCGTCGGAGCCCGTCGGACGAACGATGAGCCGACCCGAGTCCGCACTCGGCGGAAGGTGGCGGTCGGGCTCGTCGGGAGTCGGGGGGAGAATCACACAGTGGATCGGCTAGCAGTTGGGGGGAATCACGGAGGGAGTCATCCCTGTAGAGATATCGCTATCAATCTCGATTCATCCATGCATCAATCCCACCGACTGCTCAACGCCACCTTGACCGCATCGCGGCATCGCTGCATCGAAATTGCATTGCAAATATAGCTGTTTTTTTTACGAGGGGAACGGGATTTCGGATTGGAGGGACTAGTTGGGATTGCATTATGATTGAACACACAGCCCCTCTCGGGCTTTTTTGGGTCCCTGAGCATAAGCAAAGGATCTGACCAATCAAAGGACTGTTCTCACGCCCTCGCCTCCCTCCTCCTGCGCACTACTCACCCTTACGCACACTAATCTCATTACATCTCGACGACGACGAACGACACTTACGATTATCACAACTACACACGACACACACACACACACTTGAACCCTTGTTATGGACCTGGACCAGCACGACTCTGGCGGCCCCTCTGCACCGTCCGGCTCCTCGTCCGCGTCGTCCTCCTCCTCATCGTTCTACCCACATCCACATCCACACGCCTACCGCCCGCCAGCCGGTGCGCGCGCAACATCCCTCCAGGTCTCCACCTCCTCCCTGCACCCCGCCTCCTCCTCCTCCGCATCCACCTCCGCGTCCAATGCAGCAGGTGGCCCACAGCAGGACGCCAGCGGCGGCGACACAACCGCGCGCCCCTCCAACGCCCACCTGCATGCCCAGTTCCACTCGCTCTCCCTACCCCTCCCCAACACTAATGACGGCAGTGGGGGCATGCTGCTAGACGACTCCCTCATGAATATGGACCTGGGGCTGCGCGGCATGAGCACCGACAACATGGGCGGCAGTGGGGGCGGCGGCGGGGGCATGATGGGGCTCGGGCTCGGCATGGGCGGGCTGCTCACCATGGACCCGGACGAGGCGGGCGACCTCGACCTCGAGTACCCGTCCTCCAATCACAGCGCCGCATCCTCCTCCGCCTCCTCCGCCTCGCACCTGCACACCCACTTTGCGAATGCGAATAATGGGAGCGGCGGCTTTGCGAATGGGAGCAGCGGCTTTGGGAGTGGGAGGAGCAGCGCGGCGGGGTCTGCGAGTGGGATGAATAACAACAACAGCGGCTCGAGTGGCGCGGGGCTCGCCTCGGCGCTCTCGCGCCCACTCACACCGCACGAGGCAGAGCGCCTCGCGTACCTCGACCGCCTCAAGTTCTTCCTCGCAACCGCGCCCAGCAGGTGGGACGTCCCTGGCTCAGAGGGCGGAGAGGGGGGTGAGGGTGAGTCGTTTTCTTCCTCTTATTCCTGGCGGGGTCTACATACTAACCCCTTCCCACCCAGCCCACCACCCCTCCCTCGCCTCCTCCTCCGCCGCCCACACATCAATAACCCCCACCCACCACCCCGCGCTCAACCGCTTCCTCCTCCCCTCCCAGGAGTACGTCTCGTGCGTCCTGTGGAACGGGTTGTATCATATTACGGGCACGGATATTGTGAGGGCGCTGGTGTTTCGGTTTGAGGTGGGTGTTTTTTTTGGTGCTCTGTATTCTATATTGGTTTTTCATCCGCCCCCATCTCTGCACCACATCGCCCTCCTTCCCTTCTTTCTCTTCTACTCCCTTTTCCCCGCCATCTCCCATAATTACACCCCCCTCGCCCGTCCTCCCTCTCGTAGCTCCTCCCCTCCCTCCCCTTCCCCCCTCCACCCCCTTTCCCAAAAAACCCCTCGCTAATACTCTCCCTCCCCCCTTCCTCCCTCCGCCCCTCCGCCCCTCCGCCCCTCCCTCCCCAACCCCCATCCATCCTCGTATGCTCGCTAACTAACCACCCCCCCCGACACAGGCATTCGCCCGCCCCGTGCGCAACATGAAAAAGTTCGAGGAGGGCGTGTTCAGCGACCTGCGCAACCTCAAGCCGGGCCAGGACGCGTGTCTTGAGGAGCCAAAGGTGAGGTTTTTTGTTTGCTTTGTCTTTGTTTTGTTTGTTTTTCTGCGATTTGCGGTGTTCTTTTTTCTCTTCCGGTGTTCTTTTTTCTTTTCTGGTCTTCTCTTTTTGATTGGGGGGTTTTTTTACCCCGAGTTTCGATTCTTTTCTTCTTCTTCTTTTTCTGTTTTTTTTCTTTCTTGCGGCAGGGGGTGGGGTGCTTTTTGCGGGGGTTGGTGTTTTTCCGTGGGCTGGGGTCTTGCGGGACCTTTGCGTGAAGAGATGGAGTCCCGTCTTGATCCGCCTTCCCTTTTTTGCGGGTTTTTGGGGTTTTCGCGTGTTCTGTGGGCGCTGGCTGGGTTGCTGCGTGGCTTTTGCGTCGTCCTTCGTGGGCGGTGGCGCTCTGCGGAGTTGTTGGCTAGCGCCTTTTTTGCGTCTTGTGCTCGGCGTGAAGCGACCCGGTCGAGAAGCTTTGGTGCGGAGTCTTTGCGTTCGTTTGGCGCAAAGGAGGTTCCGAGAGCGTTCGCCTCTTCTGCGAGAGGGGGCTGTTTATCGCCTGCGGTACTTATACCCCCCTACCCACACACACACACACCCGATGCCTGATACCCGTTTTCGCGTATTTGGTGTTTTGGGTATTCGGCGTATTGGTTGCGCGTCTGCAGGCGGGGGGCTGGCACCCATCCCACCCATACACCTGCGGTACTTATACCCCACACCCACACACCGCTCCGATGCCCTCATACCCGTTTCGTCTTTTTTGGGGGTGTTTCGCGTGTTCGGCGTATTCGAATTCGCTTAACGTTGGTGTTTCGTTTCGTTTCGTCGCTTTTTTTTTTCCTTTTTGGGATTCGCTTCCGCCGCGCGCGTATATTTGGCGTTTTATATTACGGAGCGTGCGCCTGCACACTGTTTCGCGGACATGAATTGCGGCTTCGCGTATTCGGCGTTTTGGTGTATTCGGTGTTTTGGCGTTTTTGGCGTGTTTTGGCTTTTCGTTTCGTCTCTTTTTTTCCCGTTTTGGGGATTTCGCGTATTCCGCGTTTGGGGGGACATGGCATGACTGGCATGTGTTTTATTGGGGGTGTTTCGTATTGGGTTTGGGGTGTTTCGTGAGGATGCGAGATGATGTCGCCTCCCGACGCCGGTGCGGGGGCGCACGGCGTTTCCGCTGCTGCGTACCGTGCCGTGCCGTTTGGGACTCCTCGGTGTCTTCCCGTTTTGGTGCGGGGAAGGTGTTTCTGTTTCATCCTTCCCGATGCGGGTGTCCGCGCGTCCGTGATTGCTCGACGACGCTGTGGGTCCGCATCAGGTGTGGACCCACCCTCCATGTCGTCGAGTGATGCGATGCGGGGGTGGGGTTTGATTGTGGATCCTTTCGTGGCGGAGTTGTGGCGGAGGCATATTATATTGCTTATCCGGATGTGTGGGGGATCTGCAGTTCGTGGCGTGGGGTGTATTTGTTTTTGGCTTTTTCCTTCCTTGCCTTTCCTTCCTTCCCTTCTCTTCTTTTTCTTCTCCTTCCACTTCACTTCACTTCTTTCCAGCGAAGTGAAGTGGGACTTTCCTTATCTTCCACTTCAAATGCTCCTTATTCGCCCTCCGTACGACCGCATGCTGACCTATCCAACAGTCGCCCTTCCTGGACCTGCTGTTCAAGTACCAGTGCATCCGCACGCAGAAGAAGCAGAAGGTGTTTTATTGGTGAGTTTTGTTGTCCATCTTCTGACTCCCCTCCTTTCATCCAACATCTTCGCTAACCTCTTCCCTCCCCCGCAGGTTCTCCGTCCCGCATGACCGGCTGTTCCTCGATGCGCTCGAGCGCGACCTGAAGCGCGAGAAGATGGGCCTGGAGCCGACGACGCAGGTGGGTTGCCTCTTTCCATTCCTCTGTTTGACGAGGCCACTCTCCCCCTTCCCTTTCATATCAACTATCAAATAACTAACGCACCCCACCACAGATAACCGGCGAACCCGCGCTCTCGTTCGTGTACGACGGCAAAAAGTCGCTCTATGAGCAGTTTGTCGTGGGCCGCGGGGGGCGCAAGGACGAGGGCGAGCTCGAGGGCGCTGTGCGGCGCGCGGAGGAGGAGCAGCAGCAGCAGCGCCTCGGGCTGGGGCACCACCCGCAGCGCGTGTCCGCGTCGCCGTCGCCGCACCCGTCGCGCAACGTGTCGCGGCACGGGTCGGGCAACGCGTCGGACTCGCCGCCTGGGAAGGACGGGGAGGACGGCGGCGGGGCGGCGACGCCGTTCTTTGCGATGTTCCAGCTGTTTGAGGGGAGCCCGACGTACAAGCAGAGGAGGAAGAAGAGCGGGAAGCCGTCGGGGCTTGGGATGGGCGGCGGGATTGGGGGGGAGGAGGAGGAGAGGAGGGGGAGGAGCGCGGGGCGGTATATTGCGGGGGTGCATGGGGCGGAGGAGGAGATGATGATGGCGAGCTCGGTGCAGGGGCTGAGCGCGGCGGAGATGTTTGTGAAGCAGGCGAGGGGGGAGCTTGGGGGCGGGGGGGCGGCGGGGAGGAGGGGGTATTATGCGGAGCCGCATCAGATGCAGCAACACCATGCGGCGGAGATGATGGGGGCGTATGCGCAGAGGCCGAGGAGCCACGAGGAGACGATGCGGGAAGCGTATGCGGTCAATCAGCAGCAGACTGCGCAGGCGGCGCAGGCGCTTCAGCAGCAGCAGGGACAGCCGCAACAACAGCAACAGCAGCAGCAGCAACAGCAGCAACCGACCTCGGCGGGGTACGCGACGTCGGGGTTCTCGCCGCCACCGTCGAGCGCGGGGCACTATGCTCCGCCGGGGGAGCTCAAGACCAAGGCGTTCATCTGCCCGCTGTTCTCGTGCGGGCGGCTATTCAAGCGCATGGAGCACCTGAGAAGGCATCTGCGCACGCACACGATGGAGCGCCCGTTTGCGTGCCCGCGGTGCAATAAGCGGTTCTCGAGGAGCGACAATCTGAACCAGCACGTACGGA
Source organism: Mycena rebaudengoi (assembly GCA_029282285.1). Classification (NCBI taxonomy): domain Eukaryota; kingdom Fungi; phylum Basidiomycota; class Agaricomycetes; order Agaricales; family Mycenaceae; genus Mycena; species Mycena rebaudengoi. The sequence continues at coordinate 1,049,495 of JARJCX010000015.1, read as the reverse complement.
CGCATGTGCGCGCGGAGGGGCTTGCGGGCGGCGGGGAGTGGGGGGCTGCGGGCGCGGGTGGAGGTACGGGCAGTGCGAATGTGAGCGGGGGGGAGGAGGAGGAGAGTGGGGGCGAGGGGGAGGAGGTGGATGAGTTGGCGGGGGATGATGATATTGGGGGCCCCGGGGGCATTGGGGTGACGCTGGGGATGTATGGGGGCCCCGCGGGGGTAGGGATGGGCATGGGCATGGGCGGGGGCATGGGCGGCGTGGGTGCGGGGAGGGTGGATCTGGGGTACGCGGGGGGCGCGCCGCTGGATGTGCAGATGTGCGAGGTGGAGGTGCCGGGGGATGTGCGGGAGGTGGTGGGCGACGAGGAGGGGCTGCTGGCGATGCGCACGGGCACGCAGCGCTCGGCGAGCGGGGGCGAGTTTTATGGGCAGGCGGCGCCGGGCAGCGCGCCGTATGGGAGCAACCACAGCTCGACGGAGTATGTCAACAACGCCGCCGGGGACCCGCAGTGGGCCGCAATCCGCACGTCGCAGCAAGGCAGCCCGGCGTTCAGCTCCATGAGCGTTCCGTCGCCCCCGCCGCCGGTGACGCGCGCGTCTCTCGGCGGCCCGCCGCAGTACGCCCGCCACTCATCATCGTCCTCCAGTAGCTCCGTGTATGACGATTTCGTCACGTCCATCTCCGCGCCGTCGCACAAGCAGGCGTTCGACCACGGCTCGCTGTACCCGCCCAACATGCTCCACGACGCCAGCACCGGCGCGGGCCCCATCCGCCGGCACCGCAGCATGACGCCGTCGCTCGTGCGCAACGGCGAGCCGATCCGCCGCCCGCTCACGTCCAACAGCGGCGAGTTTGCCGGCGCGTCGCCCGGGTCGGTGCGCGGGTACCATCCCTATGCGTACGGGTCCAACGCGGGGTCCCGCGCGGGCAGCGCGCACTCGAGCCCGTCGTACAACAACGTCCCGCTCGCGCCCGACTACGCCGCGCGGCGCTCCGACTCGCGCAACTCGAATCTCAGCGGGAACGGGGGGGAACGGCAACGGCGGGAGCAACAGCACGGGCGCGCTGCAGGAGCAGATGCGGCAGATGATGAGCATGAACCTGGACCCGCGGCAGCAGCAGCAGGACACCACGGAGTATGCGGCGGGCGGGGGGTTCGGCGGGGAGATGTACCGCTCCGAGTCGCCCGCGCCGTTTGTGTCGTCGTCGTCGCCGGCGCCGTTCACGTCGTCGCCTGGGATATACTCGACGGAGCTGCCCGCGGGGGGGCAGTACGACTACGCCGCGCACCACCACCACCAGCAGCACGCGCAGACGGTGCCGGCGCAGTTTGTTGACTCCAAGGGGCTGTATGTCATGGAGTCGCAGTTTGCACCATCGGGCGACGGGTACTACCAGCATCCCCAGCACGTCAGCACCATCTAATTCGACGCCCACCCGCGATATGTATCGATCAAGACTCCCTACTTATTCACCCACCGAAGATCTTGGCCCTAATTGTTCGCTCGAAAAATCGATGACCGCCCTTCGCTGTACCAATCAATCATCATCACCGACCCGCTCTCTATTAACACCGCTATCGTATGTATCCTGCGCGCCTTTACGCGTGTCATCTCATCATCATTTTTTGTTCCATACAGTACATATATCATATTCCATTCTTTTCTCATTCCCTCTCCTTGTCGCTGCTGCTATCTTGGGCCGTCGTAGTACGGCCGCCGCTATTTATCTATTTATTTCCTTTTGACCCCGCAGTGGGGAATATAAATATACACACCCTACTATTATCTTCTGTGTCTATACCGCTACCTAACTAATAATGCGAAAACGGATTGTGCTTGTATTTTGCTGTGAGGAAGCGAGGAGTACGGGATCAGCTCCCCTTATCGAGGAAGCGCGCACCGAATAATCAGACGAGTTTGGCAGCGACCATCATTGCCCCGAAGTCGGCAAATGTCATGGATTGGTCGGGGGAGGTGGAGAATTCTGTGAGCATCTCCAAGATCTACGGGACCGTCAGAAATATGTAGTAGGAAACAAAAAACCGAAGACACGGACGTCCTCTGTTTTTAACCGGTCGCCGATGAGCTTCGAGAGCCGCTGGATGTCCTTGATCATGATACGCTGCTCCGGCAGCTTAGACTCGGGCGCGTCGGGGAAGAATAGCGCAAAGGTTTCGAGACACGATTTAGTCTGGCGTGCCGTGAGCTTCTTGGGAGTCGACAGGGAGACTGATGAGGATGCGGAAGAGCTGGCACTGCGTCTGCGCTTTGTAGTGCGTTTTCGGCGCGTGGCAGATGGGGATTCCTCGGTGTACTCGTCGGCGGAAGAGGACGCGTCGGATTTGTCGTCCTCGGGATCGCGGTATTCGTCGGAATCTTCGTCGTCGATCCCATCGTGTCCAACAGGCGCGCTGTCACTCATGTCCTCGTACTCCTCCGCGTGGTGCTCGAGCAGCACCGCGCAGACCGAGCGCCAGTCGTCGCGGCTCACAAACAGGTCCTGCGCGGCGGCGTCTTCCACGCCGATCTCTTCTGGGCGGTTGGTGGAGGATTTCCACCCCGCGGCTGCATTTCGGAAGACCAGGAGCACTTGCTCGTCATCTGGGGGCAGGTCGAGCAGCTGGAGCGCTGCGGGGATCGCCGAGAGGGATATTTGGGAGATGTCCTCTGCGCTCTGAGAATCTGACTCGACAAGAAATCCGCCGCCAGAGTCGCTTGGGCCAACTGCATTTGGGTTACTATTCTGCTGGTCAAAAGCCTTGTCTATTCGACGCTGTAAATACACTGGTAGAGCGGTGAAGGAGTCGCTGGAAGACATTGAAGATGGATGCGGCCACGTGATGTCAGGCTTACTTCCGACTCTCATGTACCTTCGGGGACTCAGCGCATCCTAGGGCAGACTGGACTTCGGGTTGCACGATCCCAAAATCCGAACTGAATCCTAGATGTTCACTGGTTTCGGCGGTATTGCTTGCACTCAAAAGTGGTTATTTTCACCTCGAGTGGCGCGTCTTTGGCTATTGGTTGATGAAAAAGTCGACGGCCAATAAGCGCTATATCTGCCAATGGTTTTCTTTGGCGTCTCATCGTCGTGAACAGCACCTCTAGTATCGGATCTCGGTGATAAACTCAGTGATTTCCGCGATGCAAGCAAGATGCAAGTCGATATAAGCATGTTTCAAGAGACCCTTGGCCTGGTAAACACAATTAGCAGTGATTCCACCGCCGCGTCAACTATTGCCGATAATTCCCCGCTTCGAGTTCTCAGTGGAAAAAAAAAGTCTTCTACGCGCTTTGACATGCACTGGCGGCGCTAGCTTCTTCGTCACCATCAAGCTATAGCCTTGCGCTTGATTTTAACAGTGATGCTCCATCCCCACGTAAGTATATAGCATCCGCTGTGGATTTTTTGATAACATCCCACGCCACAACCAAGTATCATCAAACTGCATCGAAGCTGGGCAACTTCTGCTCGTCGATGTTCTTGCCGCTCAGAGCGACTCACCACGCCGCATGGTATCCAAGCGTCGGACGTTTTTTCTGTCGTTTATTGTGTCTATGTTTAACGAGCGCGTTTCCCTTGGCCAAGGAAGCTCAATCGGCTTGTTGACAAGATGGGCACGCCCCCAGATGTAAATATAAACAAGCTGAGCGCCATAGGAAAATAATATTCGTGTTTTTTTTTTTTTTTCAGACGGGCACCAAGCTCAACACCAAGCTTTTCAGCTCTGGGCCCCGTTATTAGTTTTAATCCCTGTTTGCGCCTCCCTACCAATCATTGCAAATTCCTTTCAAACACGGCCAACTGGGTCAATGTCGTCAAAAAAGGTACAGCCGCGATCGTATTGCTCTGTTGTTGGCGGTGCGGCATGTAGGAGCGTGGAAGACGTCTTCGCGGTCGTCTCTGTCGCGTCCAGAGCAATACATTTTTCTTTTCTTTTTTTATGACTTCCTGCGGTGTTGGGACGAGCATCTTGGACAGCACCTTCTGCTTCAAATTATTCGTCTTCACTCCTGTATTGCTGATGCGGACTCATCCCACTATGGAGTCAATAATCCCTCACTTCCGTTCTCTGGTGGGGTCAAATTTGACAAAAAGTTGGGTTGGCTCGAGCCCCGAGTCGAACAGGCACCTTCTGCATAGTGGTCTCTCCGTTGTACCCGATGCAGTACATATATGGACCCCGTCATCGAGCCAATATCCAGTTATTCCGGTGTTCTGCTACATTCGATGCCAAATTTCAACCTGTATAGTGATTCTGAAAAGGGGGGAGCAGACCTCGAGCTCGGTTCGAAACATCATTTTCCACATTATTTAGTGCAGCCCCATTTCAAGCAGACGCGGACCCTTTCCACCACCGAGTCCGAGTCGATATCTACCTACTTCTGCACTTAGGTCTCTCAGGCTCGGTCCACTGAAAAAAAAGGAGCACAACTTGAAATTATTCGACTCGAGCCTGGTTCGAACAGGCATCTTCTGCATATACTTGCTGCATCTTCCAAACATACGGAGCAGACGCGGGCCTGTTTCACCATCATCGAGTGTATATCTACTTTTCTAGTTCTGCGGTAATTTACATCCCCTTGGTTCTCTATTTTTCTGCAGCCCAATCATCTTGTGAATTTCGTTTCCGTACGAAGGGTCGAAGCAAAATCAATAGTTTGACTGAAGTGCTCACCCCCAATTCCGAGTCTCAATGTCTTCTGTTTTTCCCTATGCGCAAAAAAATTGCTACAGCCTTTCTCTCACTTTTCTCACAATTCCACCACTCACCGTGATATTCAACATTCAACATTTTCCAAATACAGAACAGTGGCTGTACTTCTGACTTCACCGATCACTCTGGTCTGTAGGAGTTAGCTCACTTCCACACGTAGATAGATGTCCCCTTCAGGTACGGTCGCTGGGGCAACGAGAAAATTTTCCATCGAGCGCTTAAGAGCACCGGCGGTTTTCGTGATCCCTCTGTGAGGCTTCTACTCGGCACTTAGCGTCAATCAGAATTGCCAGTGGATCGAGACAAAATCACGATTCACGATGGTGAGAGCGCGTGGAGAGGCGTGGGGACGCCAATGGTACAAATGAGTGTTTAATTTTGAATTGAGCGTGATCCGTCGTTTACCGTCGGATTTTTTTTCAGATCCATGATCCGTCAGTGGAATCCGGAAATCACTTCAGTTACACGCTAGAGTTTTTTAGATCCAGCTACTGGTAAAGAGCGAGCTTTTTTTGGGTGGATGGGTGTACGTCTTCGCCGGCGGGTAACCAAGGTAGTTGAGGGAAGCGGAGGAATATGGACCCATAGGCGCCCATTTCTTTTGTACCGGCAGAGCCCGGATTTCATGTATATTAAGGGCGAGGATCTCCATGAATATTGATGCATCATTTCATGTCCAACATAAATCACAGACAATCTCCGCGTGGCGCAGACAGAATCAGGTAAATTTCTGTCTTCAGATTTTCGGATTCCATTCAGTACGGAAGTTTTGAGAGAAGAAAATCATAACGTCGTGGTACCAGGAATACATGTGGACCTGTCTAGATGTATGTTCAGGCAATGGATGATCCGAGACGTTGGGAGTTTGACAAGGAGGCTTTTCTTCATGTTGCGATGCGAATGGGCTGATGATATTAGCACGAGGCTCCGCGTACTGAATAATTTACTGCCAGAACAGCTGTGCATAGATCTCTGCGTATATTTTGAGTACCGAATAAATTTCAAGAATGAAGAGCAATGCCAAGCGACGGCGGATCGGAATTGTGATTGGTTGAACTTCCGAGCCATTCGGAGGGAAAATCAGAGTGCGCTAGCGTTCTATTGTGCATAATAAATTGAGAAAGGAGTGTTCTTGACATCACATTCAACCAAAAATTAGTCTGCACTGTTCTATCCATTTGCGAAGTCAACTTTTGGCCATTCAAACCAAACTTGAGAACCACGTTCATGCCCTTGGAGCCAGATGCGAGTGGTAATTATTACTGATGCAGGCCCAAAAGACGGACGATAATTCATTAGGCAGGGACAGGCACCGCGAAAGAAAGGGAGATGAGAACCAGAGAAGCGACGGTAGAATTGACGAACATGTCCAGATACTCGAAAAGGGGTAGAGAAATCAGGTCAATATGATTCCGTGTTCTTTGGTTCCAATTGACTTATATAAGGAGACTGCTTGGCCACTCTTAATACAACATATCTAACTACTAATTATAAGTTGATTCGACGCGGTCCGCATTCGCAGTTGAACTTCGCACGTGACATGCTCTGAGTTCAAATCGTACATTAGCTGCTTGCGCTGTGCTCAAAAATACAAATATCCAATCCATGTCCATGTGTCTTACTCGAGCCGGAGTCGGGCAGAGACTTCTAAAAGAAGCCACAGCGGAGAGATGTGGACCCTCCCATCGACGAAGTTACGACGTTGCATAAAGTTCAACAGAATCCAACATGTACAACAAAAAGACTTGAATGCTGGGCCTGATTCGAACAGGTACTCTTGGCATGCGAGCCATGAAGTTATAATGAACTTGCCAGAAATTATGAGGGTGGAAATTCCCGGGGACGACGGTGAGAAACGGTTCTCGGAAAACGCCGCAGTCATTGCGCAGCCAGGAGGCGAGGATGGATCACTGCGGAAATATATATTGGCATAGCTTTAATGGTACAGGCACTGATCGTTTTAGCCGGCGCTAGGTAGGTAGGTAGGTAGGTAGGTAGGATTACACGGCCGATGTATGCGAGACGAGTTGACGAGCAATTCTCCGATGAGATGAAGAAACATCTGAACAACATCTGAGGAAAGCGCCGAAGAGCAAACTTGAAGTTGAAATACAAAGAGCGGCGTTGTGCTAATGGTATGATGTCTTCAATAAGTACAGGATAATAACACAGCCTTGTACAAAGCTGAGCCGATTAGAGCGGTCCCACTGTCGGGGCGATTAGGGCATGTAATTTCCATAGTTCGCAACTTACAGTAGTCGTAGACCAAGCGAGCCTTGATTTCCTCATCCTTGGGTCCCTTGAAATCGACATGCCTGACGTGGCGCCTTTCCCCGTTGATGTCTTCCATCCCCCAGGTCTACACAAATTTATAAGGAGACAGAAATTTGGTGAAAGTGAAGCCCACCTGATTGGCAATCCACGGCGTACCGCTCTTGGGCGTGTCGCTATTCACATACGACTGAATGAGGCCATGTTCGAGGGTTTCTGCCGTCCAGTTCTTAGTTAAAAAGTCTTCCTCCAGTTCGGATGCTTTGACCCTCCTTTATCCCTGCAATCAACGAATATGCGAACAGGGCCGGCAGTATGCCATACCTCGTCTTGCCCACGACGGCTCCAAACAGACTATCCTCTGCATATCCATCAGTCCAGGATAATATCCGTTCTTCTCTTGTTCCGGGGTAGCCGCCGGTGATGGTCTGGGTGTAAACAGATGCCTGAGACCTCAAAACTAATGACGAGTTCAACAGCTCGTACCTGGTCGATATCAATGCACTCAGCGCCCTCGTCGTTCTGGTAGTGCTTGATGTACAAGGTGACCGTACCGACAGAGATTACTTTGCGTTTAAACCAGCCGATACCCTGCAGCTGAAGAATCGGCTCGAACGGGTCGCTGAGGAGCTTGTTCTTGGTAGGTTTAGAACCAAGGGAAACGATGAAGGCGATTTTAGACAGACCATGACGAATTTTCCAGAGATATTTGCAGTGGTGAAATCTGCAGGGACGGCCATGGTAGAGCGTTCTGAGAAAGACTAGTTTGGGCCCATTCAAATTGCGCAGTGCAAAGTCAGTGCAGCAACTTTGATGTCGATCCGAAGCGGCCCGAATGGTGACTGTGCCGGATAGGCTCCGATTGGCTGGATAAAGCGCTGCGTTAAATTTGCGTTTCCAGTTTCGCTTGGGAGGAGCTTAAGAGGCGCACGGACAGCCTTGACCTCAAGCAAGGAGCGAGTAGGCTTCCAGGGAGGCGAGGTGAAGCGGCAAACCAACAAGTAGCCTCTTTCACACCGCCGAACGTAAAATATCAGTGCATCTGATGCACCGATGATGTTCCCGAAACCTCAATTCAGGCGGAGTTTCGGGCGTGGCCTGAATTTAATTACCATATCGGGAAATAGATAAGATCAGATAAACTATATCGGGTAATCGATTTCAAGCGGCAAGTCGAGCGGCACCCGAAACTGGAATTGTGAGGTTTCAGATGCACTGAAATTAGTTGAATTACATAATTTACAGTGTTTGGGGCCCCAAAAAAAGAAGCAGGGAACAGTACGACCAATTTCCTTTCATACAAAGACACCCCCTGTACCTCGAGATTGGACTGTTACACTGCTCCACGTTCGCTATTCAATAAAGTTTTATGTACCGGCTTGCAAATCACGATACCCTTCTCGTTTTCAGCTCTTCCATAAATCCCAAAGTGATTATTCCAGAGTACACCCGATTGTGGCGACGATTGGGACTGCAATATTCAGAATAAATAATTAGAACCACAGGTATACGAGGAATTATAACAAATCTCAGCTCCAACGGGTCGTAACAGTAATGGTGGGAATTAAAGGAAAGGCTGCACGATAAGTATGCGTTGACTCGAGTGTATGAGTGATCCTCAAGGACGCTAATGTATGACGAAACCGTAAAATGAGCGCCTGGGCTGTAGCAATCGTCTGGGCAGCCCGACCGCCCGAAACCGAGATTGACATACTGGAGAGCTGGAGTGGTGAGCCTGTCCAGGAGGAATATAAACTGATATCCTAGCGCCAGAGATTGCAGGCACCTCAGAGGCGCCAAGGGTGATAGGTGTTTACCATCGTCGGGAAAGACTCCATCGCAGCGAAACTCCACAAGGGCAGCGGCGTGCTGAAAGATATTGATGCATTCGGCTTCACGAAGGCTCTTCACGGAGATTGACGTTAACTTGACCGTGGTAGCTGAATAGCAAAACGCAAGCCCGAATAGCAGGATAAGATGACTTCCTTTCACTTGAGCGCGTTACCGAAAAGCGATAGTGAATTTGCTGCACATCCTCAGCCTCGCCGTGCCCGAGAGTCGCAGAACGGAGTAAGGGGAAGTCGGACCCACTGGCAAGTAATTCGAGGATTTGGAGGTTGAGGAGCGCCCTCAAATCGATGTATTCCTAGCGCTCGGTGTGCGCTATGATTACCTCGACGAACGGCCTCGATCTTCATCTTTGGAAAATCTTTATCGCATCTGAGGCAAATTGATAGAGAGCAATTTTTGGAGCACGACATCCATGTTCTGAGAAACCCAGTTCCATGGTCGAAGACGTATCTCCATGATGCAAGTCAATGGTCCGCCAGAGTTGCGGCGTGCTGAGCGCTATTTCGCGCCATGTCCGGCAAATCTGGCCTAGTATGTGCGGCCCCGGCCCGCGGGGAGAGGGCCCAATGGCAAGGGATTATTCTAATGAGAAACCCCTCCAAAATTGGATGTGTTATTGGGGAACCCGGTTTCTCGTGAAACCCCGCCGGCCGATATTTCCAGGATGATCGATTGCCGAAGATATCCCACGGTTCCTGCCACCGTAAATAAGTTCAACTGTATTCAAAGCCACATCAGTACTGGATATTCTACTCTCTCGGAGGGGACAGTTCGACACAATGCACAAATAATGTACGCCCACGGCAGATACTACAAAATAAGAATTACCTGGCGACTCGGAGCTTGGATCAAATTATTTGTATCAAGTTTGTATTCTGGTCTTCCGAGCGCTCATTCAGTCCATTGAACAGCTGAAAATTAGTTTTTTTTTGACCTCACCAATCAGCTTGTTAATAACTTGTTGACGCGATTTTCTCCTTCAACTTGGCCACTGGTTCGGATGAAGATATTTATTACTTACCCATGCATCAATGCCGTGATAAGTCATGGCAACCCGCAGAGAAAATACAACAGTGTCTCTTGAGGCTCCACGGAAGAGAGCATTGCCAGCTAAAATATTGTCTGATTTATCTCTTCATCACGCTGTAAGTAGCAGGTTTTTGCAGTGGTACTAAAGGTCGGATGGCGGCGTGGGATATCCGGTGGGCGGAAAGATCCGCGCACGAAAATATGCCCGGCCACTTTGCTCTATAAGGACTCGATACTGTGCGCACCGACTCTCTAGGCTCTCAGGGACATTGAGGTCTGTGCGGCAACAACGACGACCAAACGACGACGAGAAGGGGGACTTTCTTCTCTCATTGTTGCTCCTCGAGTTCTATCCTCCTCCTCCAGTCTTGCGCAATCGACGAGAACCTTTCGAAATGGAGTCAAAACGACCGATTATGACGCTGTCCCACAGTCCCCCGAGAGGACTGCTTAGCGAGAGCACGAATGATGTTGCGTTAAGTCGCGTTTGTCCCTGTGTACTTGCTCCTGGCACTCGTGGTGCCGATTGGGCGTCACCGATACAACGGTGTTTCGAATCCCCGCGGGTTCTTTTCGCTATCTTTGTTGGCCGAACATACATGTTATTGGCATCCTATTATTACCATTGCCTCTGTTGCTCTGTCCAACGGATCTACTCTCACACTCTGTCGCACGGAGTATTAGCGCTAAGTATTTTATTGATGGTTTATTGAGGTGAGTTAGTCGTTCATATTTCTCAAAGTACCAGACGCCGACTGTTTTTCCGAGGTTCAATTTCCTCCAGTATGAGGCGTCTGGGCGCCGATTCACCGAAGCCTGGTGACTCGTGGACGTGTCTTCGACAGGCACCGGTTTGGTCGTTCGTTGCCGCTTCGTTCCAGCCCCTCCGCCGCGTTGACGTTCTTTTAGGTCCCACGCCTGGCGCTCCCATTTTTTCGCTTTTATCGCGCCCTTTCTGATTTTCGCTCGTTGGGCCGTTGGGCACCGAGCATCTTTCGTCGGGATTCCATCCCGGGTGGTCAGGGAAGCTCCCCCTTTGCCTCTCCTCACGCTTTGTCTTAGCTATTCCAGAATGAACGACAGGCATGGCCCTTGATATGTTCATTCGGATCTGATCAGTGATATGTTCATCCAAGGTTCACCATGTCTGAACATGTCTTCTTCTCCCACCTTTATCGATGTAAATCAGCGATTACATTCACGGTCCTCTCCCTAATTGTGGGGCTGATGTGCTCCGCGGTGAGCAATGTCTTATCCTGGACCGTGTGGATGTTGTGTTATTGTATGTGCAGCTTCATGCATCTGCGGTTCCATGCCATACTAAAAACGGTGTTCCGAATCTAGAACTCACACCGCCCAAATATTTTTGATTGATATATCATATGAGAAACCTATTTATGGAAATCCTGAATACATATAAGCACAGGAACCGCGGGTCACAACACTAAGAATGGCCCCGAAGCAGCTGTCCGCAGAGTTCAAAGATCTCATTACATATACCACTCTTGCAGCCACGACGGCACAGGAAATTGCAGGCAATGCAGCAATACCATTCCTGGCATCTACTTCTGGATTGACTTTGTCAATCCTTGAATCTGTCGAGGTAGGCTGGCCCATATATTTGACACCCCGTGATTAACCAGAAACAGGCTGCCCATTTGAACAAGGATGAATGTTTCCAAATGGTGGAGCAAATACATGAGATTCTCTGCACCATCTTGAACCTCTATGCTGTTTCCGAGATGAAAGGGATTTTTTCAACTGCACTGTTATATGATATAGGGAGATTTACGGAGTAAGAAAATGTTATATCTCCTGGGGTGTGCATTGAAATATTACACCAGTACACTTCAAAAATTGTACACATTTCTGAAAGGGCAAGGAAGGATGGGAAAGATAAAACAGATGTTCAGGCAGCCAGATAATGCTGCAAAACTGGTGCATTTCAGGCAAAAATTAAACCGATCTCAAGAGGCATTCAAGGTAGATGAATGCGCACTTGTTATTGTGTAGATTTAATTTATTTCAGGTTCGAGCAACTGGTTCAACATTGTCCCACATAATGCAAATAAAAAAAGATGCGAAGCAACAGCATGAAGAACTTGTTGCCCTCTTGAAAGCTCACCCTGAATTAACCAATTCTGATGATTCATCTGTTAGTCCCCTTTATCTTCCCTGTTCCTTCTTCTGAGGTTTCTCAGGATTATGGGACTTTATCAAGTTTTGGAAATAGGTCGGTTGAACACCTTCCTACTACAATTCTTGTGTAACATTCAATATAGCTCTGGAACCTTGTCAATGCTCCCACCTTCTCCTCAAATCTTCCACGGCCGTGAATCCGAGCTGCGGAAGGTTGTGAATATTCTTATTCAGGACTCTGCTCGCATTGCCATCTTGGGTCCTGGGGGCATGGGAAAGACCAGCTTGGCCACAGTGGCTCTCCATGACAATGCAGTGGTGGAAAAATATTCACACCGATACTTTGTTCCATGTCACTCAACTCCAACATGTCTTGATCTGGTTTCCGCTGTTGCGGATTATGTTGGAGTTGAAAAGGGATCCAATCTGTCGAAAAGAGTCGCCAGTCACTTGATGGACACTCCTCCATCTCTTCTAGTCCTCGATAATCTGGAGACATCTTGGGAATTGGTCTCATCCAGAAAAGAAGTTGAAGAATTCCTGTCTCTCCTGACAGATGTTCCCCAGCTGGGGTTGATGGTGTGTGACATTGTGCTCAATTAATTTCACAACTCAACTAGCTCATAGATCACCATGCGTGGGGCTGAATATCCAGCAAAAGTCAAATGGACTCGCCCATTTTTGAAACCTCTCGAGCCACTTTCCAGTTCTGCAGCGCACCAGACATTTATGGATGTTGCAGGCAACATATATGAAGAAGAAAAAGTCGAACAACTCCTTGAGCTCACAGGACATATGCCCCTAGCAGTCAGCCTCATGGCAAGTGTAGCTGCCCATGAGGGGTGTGACGAGGCATTGTCCCGATGGAAAACTGAAAGCACACACATTCTTTCAGATGGATATGACAAGAGATCCAGTCTCGACATCTCAATCATGTTGTCTTTCACAAGTTCACGAATGACAGCAGGAGCTCAGGACCTGCTTGGTGTTCTCGCAATTCTTCCAGATGGCCTCACAGATGTTGATCTGGTGCAATCCACACTCCCCATTCCCAATATCTTGGCCTCCAAGGCCATTCTTCTCAAGACATCCTTGGCATTTGTTGACCGGGATCACCGGCTCAAAGCTCTTGTTCCAATCCGAGAGCATACCCTTAGTATTCATCCTCCAAGTGATGTACTGAAGATGAAACTCCGGCAACACTTTCGTGCACTTCTGGATCTCTGGAAACAATTCCGAGATCTGAATCCAACAAATATCATCCCACAAATTACCAAAAACTTGGGCAATCTTAACAGTGTTCTCTGGGATGCATTCCAAACAGAGTGTCCTGATGCCCTCCGCAATTTCCAGGACATCCTGTTTCTGAATCATTTTTATGGGAGGATACTGGAGACATATTGCCCAATCATGCTCATTTTATCTGCGCACATTTCGCATTGGCAAAACCACTCAATCTTTGGAGACTACTTGGTTGAGTGCCTTGAAAGCTGTGCCTACTTGCCATTATCGGATGCAGAGACCCAGATTACCTTGGGGAGTGAATATTTCAGTAACAGGAGTCCATTAGAACAAGGTGTGCCAATTTGCCTTATCTGTGTTGGTTTTAAAACTCAATCTGGTCAGCCAAGTGGAACCTAGCTGTTGGGCATTATTTTCTCCACAGGGAGTCAAATGTGGCTACTGCTCTTGAGTGTTACCAAAAGGCACTTTCTTGGTCGGACCTGACTGGATCCCCCACCTCACCTGGCATCCGAGCACTGAATAGCATTTCTGAGCTCATGGTCCTGACAGGAAGTGCTTCGGGTGCATGGCAACATGCAAAAAAAGGCGAGGAATATGCTGAGCATCTTGGAGATATCTATTCACAGGCCCGATGTCTCCGCCAACAAGGCTTATGCCTGTATATGCTTGGAAACTATCCACAGTCTCAGACAGTCCTCCGGCATGCCAGGAGACTCCTACATTCTTGTGGTCTCCAAGAAGGCTTGTTGGATATGCATGCCATAAATCATGAGGCAGAGATACATTTGTTGAAAACAGAGTATCTGGAGTCTCATCACATCCAGGTCTTCATCAAATCCCGTGTCCAACCGAAAACCTATCGTTCCATTGTAGCCAACTTGAACATTGCTCTCATTAATACTATGACTGGTGTGGACTCCACACTGGTTCACGCAAATTTGGACACTTGCAGGGCACAAATCAACAAATTCTATGGATGGCACCAGATAAGTGCCAACCTTATGGTCAGCCTGGTATTTGGAGAACTCGTTCTTCGAGACGGAGACCACACAACTGCCAATATTCTATTGGTGCAAACATCTGCTTCAGCTCATCAAACGGACATTGAGGTGACACTGGAATGCCTTGGAAGACTTTCAGATCTTTCCACTGAAATGGGCAATGTTCAAACAACCTTGGGATGGGCAGGAATCTTTCTTGTTTTAGCATTGAAGTCCAGGAACAAGCTAGCAATATTGAAGGCTTTACGTTGTCTCGGGCAGATTTTTGTTGCTCACGGGGATGACAATACTGCTCTCAGTCTCTTCACTGTCGCTCTGGATGGGTTGACAATTATGGATGTGCACCACTGGAGGGCAGACTGCATGATTCACATTGCAGATATTTGGGAGCGCAAAGGAGAGATCCTGAAGTCAGTTTGTTTATGGAAGGTTGCAAGACCACTGTTTCAAAGGTCTTCACAGATGAAAGATGTTGCTCGAATTGACAGAAAGCTTGCTGATGTGGACTCGGCAATCTTAGAGGAAAATAACAAGAAACTCCAGCAGCTTGCAGAGTTGAAGGCATCTGTTAGAGAGCTGGAAGATGCACACATTGATGAAGATGAAGAACTTCAGTGCCTTCTTCAGGCAGAGGGAGCCTTTGTTGAATTGGCCATCTGATTGTGGAATGGTCTGTTTCTATTCTGTTTCTATTCCTCTCTTCCCCATTCTGCCTTCTATTTTTAGACACACATACCCTCCTGTCTGTGAAGTGCTCTCCACACTTCAGGCTTATACTATTGTGTCTGGAATATGGCCCTGCTATATATATGCATTTGATGTTTCACTACCATATTTAGTGTGTGTAAGGACGATGTTTTTTGAAAATGTGATGGCAGTACTTTACAGCTGTTTCCGAAAACCTCGAAACTGAGCATTCTTTCTTTGCCTGTGCCAAATTTTGATCTATTACTGTTTTTGGACTCCAGCTGCCTCAAGTTTTGCAAAAGAAATTCATCCAGGCACTAGTTCACAGTTTTGAATGGGAGGAATTTGAGCTGCAGGAGTAGAATGGACCTGGGACCTGGTGGTTAATCTGAGCCCAAACAAAAAGTCTTTAGCGCGGGCAAAAAAACAATATTCAGTCTAAACTCAAGGTTGTAGGAAACCGCTGTACTTAATTATACGATTTCCCTGTGATTTTAACTTCATAGTCCCGGCCCAATAACATGTTTAATTACGCGCCGATTCCAATCCTTGTAAGTTGCTTATCACTTCAACATAATTACACATCCATCAAAAAAGCAGCGTGCCTCACGACTTTTGTAACCCTTTCTTCTATTTCGAAATCTCAAAGCAGTGGGGGGTGTGCTCAAAACACGAATAGTAACACAATTGCGGAAAAAAGTAGGGGTATAAATGAGCAAATTTACTGCGATAAGACATTCAAATTTACCGCCCGTGCACGTGAATATGCGGCCAATGACGTCCAACAATACTATGTCACTACTTTGGAGTTACATAAACATGCTCTGAAAGTATTTTCTTGCATGCAGCAGATGCAGAAGCGACTTAGGGAAAAAAATCTGTCTGCAACACATGCACTTAATTCGAACAGGCAACTTATGTTACATATATATATATATACACCTAAGAATGAGGGGCATATGCGGATCCGTACCGCCATCGAATCATTGACCATATGCTCTTACGTATTCGTAAGTAAGAATTGAACGCTGGTTGAAAGTACAGTCTAGACCCGGAAAATTAGAAGTGCTTGCCACATTTTTTTGGCATTTGGTTACAGACTGGTTATGAGTACTTGCACTCCTTCTCCCTCCACAATTCCTGTGGCAGCGGATAAATGAGATTGTATATTTTTGAACCTATCCCCGCATGCTTGCCTTGTTGAATGCTTGCGAGGCTACATACTATCTGCGCTCTAGGCCGCCCAATCTGGCCACCGAGGATCTTGACTCCCCCCGCTGCCTGGTTGAACCATTTTCTGGCGAAATATCTACGTATACATAGGACACTAAATTTTGATATTTTTACGTGATGAACCGGGCGTATTTCCCATAGTATGTAGTTGACGCTCACTCGCGGATGTACCTGCCCTGGCATGTTCACCAACCTAGCAAACGACACTGCCACTGTTGCGCCATTTGATCAATTGATACGCCATCATACTTTCCTTATCGGGTCGACCTCACTGCTTCAGCTAACGTCGAGGCAGCTGCCGCTTGAACCCCTTCGGCCGAATCTGTTCTCAATGGCTAGCTCCCTGTCAGATGCCGCTCAGCTCGCTCCTAAGAGTCTCTCACGACTGCCCCTTATTGCTCAAGCGAGCCGGATGCCATCGACTTTCCACGCTTCGAACTCCTTGCACTTGCTCTAGAGCAAAATACCATGCCATTTCGACATGCACTCACAAAGCAGTGGGTTATGCGGTCTAGGCTGTGCTCTCCTCCTGTACAGCTTTTGTAACGGCATCATCATACTAGCAGGACTGTAGCCTGTAAGCCCCTTGGCGGCTGACAGTAGCCACCACCCCCTGCTTGCCTTTAAATACGAAGTACTCTGGATTATTATCTTCGGAATTTATTCACTGCACCACCTGGATCTTAAATTATCACAGACCTTAGAAATCTCTTACAAATCAAAATCCTCGTCATCCTCTCAACATGAATCATAAAGTAATTCTTCAGTAATTCAGTCATACAATGTACTCTGGCACGAACCACAGGAAGCAAACACGAAGCAACCATTTTTTGAGACTCATCGCGCCCGTCGTCCGACGCAGCCGACGCGGGCGAGGAGAGGTACGCCATGGGTCGGTGCGCGCGGGGCTGCGCAAAGTCGGCAGCGGCGCGTCGCAAAGTCGGCGGCGTGTCGCGCTGTGAACTCGGTGGTGCGCTCCGTGTAGACGAGGGCGTCGTATCCCTCCTCCTCCCCTTCTCCCTCCTCTCCCTCTGACTCCTCCGAAGTCGACTCCTCCGAGGCGGAGCACGACTCGGACGTGGTGGAGCCCGATCGCGAGGATGTGGACGCAGACGACACGGGCGATGACGCGAGGGTGTAGAAGTAGAGGTCTTACAAATCATCAAAAAAATGCACGTTAGTTAGGGTTCGTAAAAATGGAGGCGGAGAACAAGAACAAGAAATAAAACCCACCTGATGCCCCACCACCCCCTGCCCCGCGTCCTGCGCCTCCCCGTCCAGATATTCATACCTTGCCGTCAGTGTGAGCGGCGTCGCGCAGCGTCGTGTATTACGGCGTCGCGTATTGCGCTGGCGTCGGCGAGGAGGCGCCCGGGGCGTACGTGGTCGTGCTGCCCGGGGCATACTGCGCCGTCAAGCCGTTCGCAGGTGCCGGTGTCGCATACTGCCGCTGCGCAGGCGACCGTTGAAGGATACACATATCCCACCCTCTCCTGCTGCTCCCGCTGCTGTGCCGGCTCCCAATGACATCGCACCAAACCGTTCCAACGGCGAACTCGTGCTGCTGCTCCCCGCCCCATTCGTGTATCCACTACTGCTCCTGTTCACACCACCGGTTGTGTATGGTGCACTCCCACCCGAAGCGCCCGAGGAATATTGCGCAGCCCCCCCAGAATATGGTGTATGTGCAGTGGACATAGAGGAGTACGAGGGCGTGACCGCGCTCCCGAGGCTCGTGTACGGCGTGCAGTACGCCGGCCCACTCGCATTCGCCAGTGTCATGTGGAAGGTGGAACTGGACGTGGCATTAGAGGTGGTGGTAGCATTGGATGGGATGACGAGTGTGGGGCACTGTTTCTGTTGCGGGTGCTACGCTGCCGTCGTCGCCGGTGGCGCAGCGTACGCTGGATACGTAGACGTCGGATAAGTAGAAGATGAGTAAGTGGGAGAAGATGGGTATCGGGGGAGGTCGACGTCGTGGGGTAAGAGGTGGAAGATGGATTATACGTGGCCTGCGCAAGGACAGACGTCACCGTCGGGGTTGTGCCTGTGATGGCGTAGGGCAGAGGAGGATGAGGCAGGTGTTCAACGCACAACGCACCTCGGGGGAACACCAGCACGCCGCATGGGAGCACTAAAAGAGCGAGTGCGACGTAGAGAGAGCGCGGTGAGAGGAGGGGAAAGCACAGTGGGAGGCGGAGCATGAAACGATGAAGGAGGAGATGGTTAAGGGCGAAGAGGAGCGGCGGTTGCTGTACACCGGGGGGAAGGCCATTGCGGTATTTTATCGGGTAAGGCCGGTGCTGGAGGCGGAGTGTTCGATGTCGGCAGTGAAGGGAGGAGGGCGCAACTCGCTGCCGTGGAGGAGTAGCGCGAGTGGGATGTGATGCGCAAAGCGCGGAGGGAGGGGTGCGCTGGTTCCGAGTTGTGACAGCGTTACGCGCGTTATGGGCGTGTTCTAATCCATACTGGGCCCTCCGGGGGTCTCTTATTGGTGTGGCTTCCTCTTTTCGTGGTAGGGAATGTTAGGCAGGCATGAGGAGAGTTTTTTTATTTTTTATTTCGGCTCCGCAAGAAGGGTGTTATGGCGTTCTTTGAGCTGGTGGCTGGTGGGTTTTTCGCGTTGAATGGGAACTTACTGCACGCCGGGGACTTCCAATTTTCATTGGTGCTCACCTCCTTCTTTTCTTTTCTGCTGCACTCTCACCCCCGCTCACGCTCCGTTCTCCCCTCCTTCGTTTCGTTGTTGCTGTTGACTCACACCTAATGAACACTTGGAACGCAAGGGATGGTCCCGCTCGCAGTGGCGCAGCTTTTCTGCGTCATGCAAGAGCTTAGGGACAAAGGCGAGTATATATCTTCCAGGGGCAATTTGTCGAGATTGTGAGTTGTGCACTTTTCAGGTGTTTATTTTATTTTGGGCGGAATTTGCGCGTCGTGCACCGCCATATTTGGGATACCGCGCGGTGTGCGCCGTCTTTGCGACGAGCTACTCTCAGATTTTCATTTGGCTCGCATCAAGGTTCTCTGTGCTCCTATGTGCGAAGCCGCTGAGTCCCCAGAAGCTGTGTCATTCCTACGTGTACGACAGTTTTAGTGCTATCTCCTTCCTATCTCCTCCTTTCACATGCAATATATCCAAATATCGCCACTTCACGTCATCTGTCATTTTATAATTATCGAGCACTACTAGCTCACCCCCTTTGCTGCACATTTATTTTCGTGGTGGTGAGGGGCATGGCTGATTTTCTTTCTGGATGCCACCACATTGCTGGACCAGAAATATGTGCATGGAGACAGCAGCTTTTCTTGGCTGGAACAAGTACAGGAGTATCCTTGTCTTCACTACATTTGAAAGATTTAAACATAGGTCTGTTTCCGGTGTGCAATGTCAACAGACACATATACCGTGTATATATCATTTGGTTCATATCAAGCTCATAATAGCCTTAACGCACAGCCAAAGATATATATATAAGCCCTGACGAATGGAACTCCTCCCTGTCATCAATGCCCACCATGTCTATTACCACGAGTGTCGAGAATCTTCTCCAATATATTATACTGGCAGCAACTACTACCAAGATCATTGCAGAAACAGCCAAAGTGCCTTTCCTTGGCTCAACTGCTGTATTGTGCTTGTCAATCACAAAGTGTATCGAGGTAAGCTGATGCCTCCACCCATTGGCACCATATTTAACAAAACAAAGACAACCAAATCGAACAAGGAAGAATACATTGAGATTATGGAGCACATTCATGAAATCCTGTGCATCATTGTCCAGCTTGATTCAACTTCCGAAATCAGGGGTGTCCTTCCAACAGCAGTCTTGTATGACATTGCAAAATTCACCGAGTGAGTCCCATTTGATTATGTCATTGTATTCATTTTATATTTCACACCAGGGCACTTGAAAAGTTGTTCACCATTCTGAATGGGCAACAAAAAAGCACTCTAGGAAAAATAAAGGGGTTTTTCAGACAGCCTGAGGCTCCAGAAAGATTGGAAAAATGCAAACAGGAGCTCAGCCGCATGGTTGGATTGTTCAAGGTATATCAGATGAAATCTGTTTCAGTGCACATTTAAATCATTTGCAGGCTCAAGTTACAGGTTCAACCTTGTCTCAAATGGGGCAAATGAAAAAGGATGCCAAGGAACAACATGAAGAGCTTGTTGCCCTTTTGGAGAAAGACTCTGCCCTCACCAGATCTGATCGTTCCTCAGTGAGTAGCAAAGTACAACCATTGAAATTTGTAGCTCATGGTTGTTAGATGGCAGGAACTCTGGCAAGTTTGAAGAATAATAGGTGAGCCAAACCTGCAAATACCATCAATCTTGCTAAAGGTCTTGAACAGCTCAGGATCTTTTGGTCTACTTCCACCCTGCCCCCAAATATTCAATGGCCGCGAATCAGAGCTCCAGGATGTGGTGAATATTCTCAATCAGGATTCTGCCCACATTGCTATTCTTGGTGTGGGAGGCATGGGAAAGACAAGCCTCGCCACAGCAGCCCTCCATAATCCACAAGTGGAAGCCAAGTATTCCCATAAATACTTTGTTCCATGTCACTCGAGCCCCACTTGCGCTGAGCTGGCAGCGACAATTGCAGATCATATTGGGTTGGAGAAGGGCCCAAACCTGCCAAAAAAAATTGCACATTATTTTGCCCATGCTCCCCCTTCCCTGCTGGTCTTAGATAATCTGGAAACCCCATGGGAAGCCCTTTCAGCTCGCACTGAAGTTGAAGAGTTTCTATCTCTTCTGACTGATGCCCCCCACTTGGGCCTCATGGTGAGTGATGTTTGAGAATTTATCCAATAATACCTTTTAACTTCCTGTAGATCACCCTGAGAGGTGCTGAGCACCCAAGTAAAGTCAAATGGACCCGCCCCTTCCTGGCCCCTCTCAAGCCACTTTCCAATGTGGCTGCTCTGCAGACCTTCATTGAAGTTGCTGATGAAGGCCATGATGAAGCCATCATCAAAGAACTCCTTGAACTGACTGGAAATCTTCCCCTGGCAGTCAGTCTCATTGCAAGTGTTGCTGGTTCTGAGGGATGTGCCAAGGCACTTTCTCGTTGGAAATTGGAAAGTACTCGGATGCTTTCTGATGGGTATGACCAGAGATCAAGCTTAGATATCTCTATCATGCTGTCATATACCAGCTCCCGTATGACCCCAGGTGCTCAGGAATTGCTCAGCATTCTTTCCATGCTACCAGATGGGCTTGCAGATGCTGATTTGGTGCAGGCTAAACTGCCAATCCCTGATATACTGTCTTGCAAGGCTACTCTGATTCAAACAGCCCTTGCCTTTGTTGGCCAGGATCAACATCTCAAAGTTCTGGTTCCCATCCGAGAACATATCCTTAGCATTCATCCTCCCCAAAATACTTTGAAGCTGAAGCTACGGGAACACTTCCATCAAATTCTTGATCTTTGGCACCAATTCAGGGATCTCAATATAACAGATATACTCCCTCAACTTTCAGGAAATTTGGGCAACTTCAACACTGTTCTCAATGATGGGCTTGAAGCAGAGGGGCCTGATATTGTCCAGAATTTGAGGAGCATCCTGTTTCTCAATAATTTCTATAGACGGGTTCAACACACATATTCACCCCTTTTGCTGCAGCTTTCTGGGCAAATGCTGCATTGGAAAGACAATCAAATCTTTGGGGAATATCTCATCCAGCTATTGGAAGCTTCGGATTATTTGCCTGACCTGGATCTCAGTAGCGACATCACCCTAGGCACTCAACATTTCACATCAAAAGATCCACTGGAACAGAGTAAGGCACAATCACAGTCCCTGTGTTCACCTAACTAATGTATCACCAGGCAGATGGTACTGTGCTCTGGGAGTGTATTTCTGGTTAGCAAAGTCAGATTTAGCAGGAGCCCTGCAGTATTTTCAAACTGCATATTCTCTGGCAGAAAGGACTGGATACCCCACCATTGCTGGCTACAGTGCTTTGGTCAGCATAAGTAGCAATCTTCTTGACACCGGAAAGCCCTTGAGTGCACTCACACATGCCAAGGAGGCATATAGATATGCTGAGCACATAGGGAACATCCGTGGACAAGCTTTGTCTCTCACCTGTCAAGGACAAAGTCACATAAATTTGGCAAACTATGGGCATGCTCAACATCTTCTGCAAAAATCCAGACATATCCTGGCTGCTCTCGGTCAACAACAAACTAGATTGAATCTTTCCATCTTAACTATTCAGGCTCAGATACACCTTGTAAAATCTGAGTATTTGGAATCGCGCAAGCTGCAAGTAGCCATTGCATCCAGTTGCCAGGCAACTTCATTCCATGCCATCCTGGCGAACTTAAAAAATGCTTTCATTGATATTACTACTGGTGCTGACTCAAAAATCATTCTCCAAAGTCTAGACATTGCCCGGTCTCATTTGAAGGCATTGTATGGCCACTATGGCAGAGAATCAAGTCTTTTTGCTGATTATGTAGCTGCTGAACTCTGTCTTCGCGATGGGGCTCTTGGGACTGTGAATGCACTGTTTGAAAAATGTCTTAAATTGTCTCTGGATTTTAAAACAAACCTGGCACTCAAATGTTTAGAAAGACTTGGAGATCTTTCAACTGGGATGAATGACACACAAACTACACTGCGATGGACCGGAATCTTCCTTGGACTGGCCTTGAAGTGCAAGGACAAGCACCAGACAATACAGGCATTTCGATGCCTTGGCCAGATTTTTTCTGCTGAAGGTGATGATGAAACAGCTCTCAACCTATTCAATGTTGCTCTTGATGGATTCACATTCATGGATGTCCATTACTGGAGGGCAGATTGCATGGTTCGAATTGGCGATATATTCAATAATCGTGGAGAGGTCATTAAAGCAATTGAATTGTGGAAGACAGCCAGGCCCTTGTTTGAAAGGTCCTCTCAGATGAAGGATGTAATCAAGATTGATACAAAGATAGCAGAGGTTGACTCTGCCACTCTGGCCAAGTATGAGGAACAACTTCAACACCTTTCAGAATTGCATGTACCTGTTAGTGCACTGGAGGAGGCATACATCACTGAGGAGGAGGAGGAGGAGGAAGAAAACAAATTGGCTCAAGGAAGTGACATTTGGGACAAGGGGAGGCATGGAGTGTTGGTTTGAATTGTATTCTGGGGTTTGTGTTTCAATCTTATTGTTCTTTCTCTTCAACTTTCCACAGCTCCACCCTTATTTGGACAAATACATACCTACCTGTTCTTGGTGTGCACAGCATGCCTTGTCCAAATTATAGCCTTTTGTCCAGTATGTAGCCTCCCTATTTATTTATTTTACCGACATCAATGGTGATTAAGTGTGGTCTGAATTGTGAAGGCAAAGTAACTACCATTCCCTGCAAGTTGTCACTGATGTAGCCTCAAATATTTGAATCCACCGAAGAGTTGGTAGCTGTATGGTCCTGCACCTTCCTGAGGTGATAGCCCACAAGCAACAGTCACTCAGTACGGAGATTATCACCCATTAGGCAGAGAAAACATTTCATTTCATCATGATCTTTTGTCACCAAGTGCATGTAATAGTACTACCTCATGATGTAGGCCAAGAAGAAAATCCAACAGGATTTGGGAAAGGGCTGACTCTGTACCACCTTGCCATAGCTTGCAGTTGAAGGTTATGCCCAGTTGGGAGGAGAACACCACCTGTGATTTGGTTTGTCCTGAGCCCTGCATATGCTACAAATTGCTTCTCTCCAAACTTATTTCATTTGAAGTTGAACATATGGTCTAGACCCGGAAAATTAGAGGTGCTCACCACATTTTTTTGGTATTTGGTTGCAGACTAGTTATGAGTACTTGCATTCCTTCTCCATCCCCAATTCCTACGGCAGATAAATGAAATTAGATATTTCTGAACCTATCCCCGCATGCTTGCCTTGTTGAATGCTTGCGAGGCTACATACTATCTACACTCTAGGCCGCCCAATCTGACCACCGAGGATCTTGACTCTCCCCTGCTGCCTGGTTGAACCATTTTCTGGCGAAATATTTATGTATACATAGGACACTAAATTTTGATATTTTTATGTGATGAACCGGATGTATTTCCCATAATATGTAGTTGATGCTCACTTGCAGATGTACCTGCCCTTGGCATGCTCACCAACCTAGCAAATGTATAGGTGTCCTGCTTGGACTAAAATATGGACTTAGTTTTCAAGAAAGAGATCTCGTTTTCGACCCATGATCATTGTGATCACCGTCAAAAGTGAGAATTCTGTGGAAATATTTCCAAATCCAAAAACCATCAAACCAAAGTGAGATCCACTGCACCTAAAACGAAATCTCAAAAATGAAAACGAAAGTGTGAAATCAAAAATGAGATCTCGTTTTCGCACGGTCTGTTTTCGTTTTCGTTCTGTCTGATCTTGTTTTCGAAGCGAGTGATGGGATCAAGTGCTGAATGATGGCCTCAGCCTGCCGCCTCAGACAACTTGTTTTCTTTCAAACATGTACCTGGTGCCATACCCGAGACCAACTGAGGTGAACCAATCCAGCACAGGAACATTGGAGAGATTATGTCTCCCAACATTCTAAGAGTAACAAGCCGGTGTTAGGCATAATTGGCCTTAATTACAGAGCTCGTAGTATTTTAGCTTTACATTCAATTTTGGCCAATTTCGGGGCCAAGTTGGTGATGTTTCAAATACATACCTAAAGCAATCATTCAAAGGGGTTAAAAGAGACTGAATCACCCTCTGTTAGGTCATTTCAAGTAGCCACAAGGGTAGCTGCCACTGGATACTTTAGAGGCTAGGGTGTGTCTTTGTCTGAACTTTTGTTTTGAGACATGTGGGGACAACCCTAGTCCAGTATTGGATGGCAAACACAGCTGTGGAACCTAGGGACACATGGTTCATCCAACATCGGCACAGTGATGGCTGCCATTCAACAATGATGCCATCATTGTCCACATCTAAAACGAAAACGAAACCTGCACAGATCAAACTGAAAAGCCTTGAGGCAATATCTAAATTGATTGGGACAAAATTGAAACCTGTGGAAGTAGACTTTCATTTTCACTTCAAACATTTCGTTTTGATTGAGCAAATTTTTGGTTTTTGTTGAGCAGGTTTTGGTTATAGGAGATAGAATTATGATTTTGCAAAGGAAAACCAGGGGATGTTGAGCACCCATAATTCTCTGTTTCTGGCAGTGATCATCGTGAATTCACCATGATCACTGGCACCAGACTTTGCCTAAAATATAGGTCGATCAATATACTGCGAGTACATACAACTTTAGTAGCATAGGCATTCATGAATGCCTATTGATGGTGCAAATGCCTATTGCCCAGATGAATGCCTACTGCCAATTCAATTCCCCTTTAGGCAATGTGCCTCACTTGCTCATTAGAAACAGAGGAATTCACATAGACTTTTCTTCATTTGTGGAAGGGGACCAACCATTCAATGTCCCTCCCCTCTCGTTGCGCTCAGGGGGTCCCCCAAGCCGGGGCATTTCAGGTTGGCACACTAAAACCTCGATCCACTTAAATAATGTCCATTAACCCTAACACCTGAACCCGAACCACCTAACCCGAACCCTGAACCCCTAACCTCTAACCTGAACACCAACCTATGCATATACCCGCAGTTAGGGCGCTGCGCTTGCCCTAACTGCTCGAAAGTTGCATTTTTACGCTAATACAAAGATGATATTGACATTTGATCCCATCACAGTAATTGATGGATAGGCATTCAATTGATGGGATAGGCATTCGCGAATGCCCATGCTACTAAAGTTGTTGTGCTTCATATATTGCTTATATGTGGTATAAAAGTGATATATTAGAAGAGTATTTGCCAAATAATATCATTGCCAATATTGCGCTGTTAGTCGCTGTATTGGAACCTTATGGGCAGAGTATTGGCACACCGGTATATTGGTGCAGCTCATATGGGCACTTTTCAGTACTCGAGCACAATTAAATGAGAAAACAATTGATCCAATAATGGCAACTACCACAGACATGCGTGTAATTACAGGCCTAGGACCAGAGCATTGAAGCATACCTCGAACACGGCGCACCCTGCAGAGCTGACCTTTGCTGAATCTCACAACTTCCGACTTAATCTATCTTCTTGTCAGCGGGAGCGTGAAAATAAAAGGAAATCCAACTCACATCACCAGTATCAAAAGAGGACAAAAGCTGCAACTGCAAAATGGGTTAAGTATGAGTAGCAGTAGAAAAGGAAACAGGGCTCACAAAGTTACTACGCCGCGTGCACGCGGAATCGTCGAGAATTTGGAGTTGCAGGGCAGCGGCCGATGATGTATCAGTGAAGCTCAGTGAGCGGAACGGGTGTACGAAGGCGGAGCCGGTGCTCGAACGCAAGGTTGCGGAGACAAGTCTCAAACGCAGGCGAGTGCGGAGCCGGTGCTCGAACGCTGGCGGGTGCCGAGCCGGTGCCCGGACGAGCGCGAAGGGAAAGTGAGGCGACTACTGGTGACTGTACAGTAGGCTCGACATGCTGAGTTAAATGTCCGCACCTTTTGAATTCGTTGCCACCATCCACATCCACGACAATAGCTTGAGTCGATGTTGCGGTCAGCAGGCCTGCTAGAGCGTGAAGAACAAAGATTAGGCCTGCAGACAAGAGCGAGGGCTGTGGGGATGGTGGGTGGCATGGTGATGGGAGACGATGAGCTAGCGCTGGCGGCTGCCAAAAATGGCGAAGTCCAAAACCCTGTGCCCTGGCCGTTTGTGCGACGTAAAAGCTCGTATTTACAGGACTCCGGCTAATTACATCGCTAATATTCCTTGTAAAATCGACATATTGACCGCTTATTATTCGGGCCGAATTCCGGTGAAATTTAATCAGTAATGATCGCGTGCGAAAACGTGAATTATGCCTCGCCAAAACTATTTTATTTTTGTCCAAAGAGTCAAGTTTGAAAGAGGACACCCATGAACCGACACTGCCACTGTTGCGCCATTTGATACGCCATCATACTTTCCTTATCGGGTCGACCTCACTGCTTCAGCTAACGTCGAGGCGGCTGCCGCTTGGACCCCTTCGGCCGAATCTGTTCTCAATGGCTAGCTCCCTGTCAGATGCCACACAGCTCGCTCCTAAGAGTCTCTTACGACTGCCCCTTATTGCTCAAGCGAGCCGGATGCCATCGACTTTCCACGTTTCGAATTCCTTGCACTTGCTCTGGAGCAAATACCATGCCATTTCGACATGCACTCACAAAGCAGTGGGTTATGCGGTCCAGGCTGTGCTCTCCTCCTGTACAGTTTTTGTAACGGCATCATGATACTGGCAGGACTGTAACTTGTAAGCCCCATTCTCGTCCTGCGATGGCCGAGTTCCCCTTCCTCGCCTCTGCGCTCTCGCGCCCGCTCACGCCGCACGAGGCGGAGCGCCTCGCGTATCTCGATCGCCTCAAGTTCTTCCTCGCGACCGCAACCAGCCTGTGGGACGTCCCTGGCTCCGAGGGCGGGGAAGAAGGGGAGGGTGAGTGGCTTTCTTTCTTTGTGTTATGTCGTTTTTTGGGGGGCGGGGCAGGGGGTTGAGCAGTACCCAGTTTTACTCTATTTGTTCCCTACCTGCCTGCCGTCTCCTCCCCACCCGGGCCCTCCTGCGTCTTCCTTTCCTTCCCTTACTCTCTCCTCCTCTCCTCCCTTACAAACCCCCTCCCCCCAGCCCACCCCGCCTCGCATCTCACTAACTCATCCGTCACACCCACCACACCCTGCCTCCCCTCCCCTCCCCCTATTTATATTATTAATCAATAAACGATCGCTCACGCAAAACCAGGCCTTCGGCCGCCCCGTGCGCAACTTGAAGAAGTTCGAGGACGGCGTGTTTCGCGACCTGCGCCACCTCAAGCCGGGCCAGGGCGCGTGTATCGAGGAGTCATGGGTGCGCATTTTTCTATTGTGGTTTCTGGCGGGGGCTTAGTTTTTATTTTTATTTGGTGGTTGGCGCTCAGAGTTTGCTATGATGACAAGCGATGATGCGGGGACGATGGTGGGGGATCTGTGGCAGCATAACGCCCTCGTCTCCGACGGCGATATACCAGGCAGACAGGATGTCTCGAGTGTATTCGGCCTTTTCATTCCGGTTTTAGTGTCACGCTTTTCTTTCGCTTTCCTTGCCTCCTATCCGCTCTTTCTGGATGCTGACTACCCATTATGTAACAGTCGCCCTTGCTGGCCCTGCTGTTCAAGTACCAGTGCATCCGTAGGCAGAAGAAGCAGAGGGTGTTTTATTGGTGAGTTTTGTCTCCCTCTTCAGACGGTAGTGGTGGCTTGTGGCTGTTTTAAGAGCGAGTTATGGAAATCCCCAATCGATCGCAACAAAGCGGGGCTCTGATATACAGTGTCGCCGTTCCTGTCGACGCATTGTCGTGTCCTACATACCCGTACCTTCCCCATTGTCCTCTTCTTCCCCGCTGTCCCCACCTTCTTGGACTTCCTCCCCTTCCCCTTCCCTCAACTCTTGCTAACACCGTCATTCGCAGGTTCTCCGTCCCGCACGACCGCCTCTTTCTCGATGCGCTCGAGCGCGACCTGATACGCGAGAAGCTGGGCATGGAGCCGACGACGCAGGCGGGTTTGTTGCTCGTTTTTGGTTGTTTTGAGCGGCCGCGCTGTCGCCCTATGATCATTTGCATATGAACTGCGCGGATCGTGTGCTTCTGAGCGAGCGAGAAGGGAGGGAGGGAAGGCTGAGGCTATAACTTGTGGCAGCTTATATTTGCTTCCCTCCCTCCTCCCTCTCTTGGACGAGGGCACGACCAATTACTCCTTCTGCTATCATAGTCTGTTATCAAAAGCAACTACCTAACGCACCCACCCCAGATAACCGGCGAACCTGCACTCTCGTTCGTCTACGATAGCAAAAAGTCGCTCTATGAGCAGTTTGTCGTGGCTCACAGGGGGCGTAAGGACGAGCTCGACCGCGCCGTGCGGCGCGCGGAGGAGCAGCAGCAGCAACACCTCGTGGAGCACCACCCGTCGCGCAACGCGTCGACGGGTCGGGTAACACGTCGGACTCGCCGCCTAAGGGCGACGGGGAGGACGGCGGGCGGTGACGCCGTTCTTTGCGATGTTCCAGCTGTTTGAGAGGAGCCCGACGTACAAGCAGTATGCGGCGGGCCGGGGGTACGGCGGGGAGATGTACCGCCCCGAGTGGCCCGCGCCGTTTGTGTCGTCGTCTGCGCCGTTCACGTCGTCGCCTGGGATATACTCGACGGAGCTGCCCGCGGGGGGGCAGTATCACTACGCCGTGCATCACCACCAGCAGCAGGACGCGCAGACGGTGCCGGCGCAGTTTGTCGACTCCAAGGGGCTGTATGTCATGGAGCCGCAGCTTGCACCGTCGGGCGACGGGTACTACCAGCACCCCTACGGCTCCCACGCCGGCAGCGCGCACTCCAGCCTGTCGTACAACAACATCTCGCTCGCGCCCGACTACTCCGCGTGGCACTCCGACTGGCGCAACCCCAAACTCAGCGGCAACGTGGGGAAAGGCGGTGGGGAAGGAGCAGATGCGGCAGATGATGATCATGAACCTGGACCCGCGGTAGCAGTACGGGAGATGCGACGGGGAGATGTGCCGCTCTGAGTCGCCCACGCTCGTGTCGTCGCCGGTGCCGTCGCCTGGGATATACTCAATGGATCGGGCCCAGCTGTGGGTAGCACTGCCACTGATGCGCCATCACTTTAAACACGGTCCCGGCCCTTTGCGATCAAACACGTGTTTAATTGTGTCTGACGCAATTTTTTAAGCAAAAGTAGTTTTTACCTGAAATTGTTGCTGAGTCAACCGACCTCCGATGTGACTGATCCAACCCACGCTTCACAGCAATTGATTCAACTTGGCAGGTGCATAGAATTTCTACTGATTCAACTTTTAGAGCCTATTGATTCAACCTCACATTTGGTCTTACTCATTCAGCCTATGTTTTCCTTCAGCCCAACTCCCATTCAACACTAATTGATTTAACTTTCGCACCCGATTGATTTTTAGTTGAGGAAGCTACTGATTCAACCGTACTTTTGTTGCCTCAAGGGTTATTGATCCAACCGTAAGTTTCTGCATCCGAGTCTACTGATCCAACCTCATTTTTTTGCTAATCGGATTGATTCAACCCAGCTTTTGTGTTGGCTCTATTGATTCAACCTTACTTTCCTATTTTAGATATTCAGTCGTGAAGTCCCAACTTTAAAGTCCTGTAATCATTGGCCCCTGCGAAAATGCCGGGATCTCTTAATTCGGTTTATCCGAGGCGGACGATGCTCGAGTCAAGTCCAGGATTCTTGACCAGGTATTTTTGTGGTGCCCTATGTTTTTCTTTTTCAAACGTGATCAACCAAGTGTTCACCAAAAAATTAGGGTTGTATCAGAAGACTCAGAAGACGGAGACAAGTCCGGTTCATTCACAGAAACATATAAAACGAAGCTAAATAGTGGCTCAAGATGGTTGAAAGTGCGGTAGGTTTAACAGGATCAATTCTGGCAGTAAAAGTAGGGTTGAATCAGTAGGAAGTTGCCAATACATGTGAGGTTAGATCAGTGGTTTAGACGAAGTTAAGATGAGGTTAGATCAGTAGGACAATGCTATTAATTAATGTATGGTTGGATCAGTAGGTTATTTGGCAAATAAAAGTTGAACCAGTCAGTGCGGAATGTTGAATCAGTAAGAGAAAAGCGCTGTCGAGCACTGGTACAAAAGCAGGGTTAAGTCAGTAAAATGGTCAGTAAGAAAGTGGGGTTGAATCAGTAGCCAGTATTTGTTAGATCAACAACTCAGCCGATGCCAAGTCAGACGCCGGAAGACCGAAAGTGAGGTTACATCAGTCAAAATAGGGGTTGGGGAATCAGTCCGGAACAAGTCGGGTTGGGTCCTCCTCCTCCGTCAGGTAAAAACATATTTTCGATTTTTTAATATAATCCTGCTACTTGAAATCCCGTCGATCGTAGCGAGGGATATTTGCGTGTCGATTGTATTCCTATTAATAAAGGGGTTTGCGAGACTAAATGGAAATTCTGAGAAATGAGCAGCACAGGTCGGTATGATTTAAGTTTCCGCTTCATGGGTCTCGAAACCACTCTCGACCCCCACGAAGGATAATGAGTCATCATGAGATGTCAGCTCCTCTCCAGCCGCGTGGTGCTCTCTCCCAATGAATCAGAGGAATATTATCCGCCGAACCAAGTGCAATGGCCTCAGTGAGTCGCGGTGGTGGTCGGTTCAATTTCGCCACAACTTGTTGGAGGACGGGGAATAATTTGTGATCCGATGAGAGATTTGTCAAGTAGTTGACGGTGGAATCTGTCAGCAATTTACGAGCTGAGGGATCATTGAGCCAGTTGAATCGCAGATCTCGCATATCATCATACGAGGAAACAAATGGGTCCCAGTGTTGCAACTGAGACCAAACGGCGGCGATGATTTCTTGATGATCGTTGGTGACTTCCTCCAATGTCATGATGTTGTGCATATTATTTGCAAAACGTATTTGGTGGCAACGGTGAATAGATGTCTTCTCATCAAGGTCTAATTCACGAAAGGTCTCCTTGGCATACTTGGGCGGGACACGGACACTGCAAGCACCTAGCAGATCAACGAGGATGCGAAACCTCGCCTGCTTCCGCAGTTTGAAAACATCGGAAATAATTTCTCTTTGCACGTCAGCCTCGAGTTCCGTGTCAATTGAGTCACCAAATGCCTCCCCAGGAATATCTGTGTCGCTCTCGACTGCCATGATGGGGTGCCTCAAGGCACTGAGCAGACTCTCCCTATCCTCGAGGTCTGCCGTATGATCCATCCATCGGAGTTTCATCAGAACCACGGCAGGGTGAAATGCAATTGAGGGAGGCGAGTTATGGAGGGATGAGATGGCGAAATCATAAAGACGATATGAAATTTTAGACGGGTCAAGACTGACCCACTTCCAGATAGTATTGAGACAACGGATCTCCACCCGAATCCCAGTGCCTCTAAACTCAGCAGGATCTCGCATATGAGCCACGACGTCTGCGAGCAGGCACGGGAATAATGCCGACACGTCCCATGTGTCGAGAACGCACAATAGAGCTTCAGTATCTGTCTGCTGGTCCAGGTAGCTTATCAGCCCCATAAGGGTATTGATATTTGACTGTGGGAGGGGCCGCCAGATGGAACCCAAGAGGGCAAAGACACAATCAACCACACCTGATTTGGAGGATTCGAGAGTTGGACGGTCAAAAAAAAGCAATCTGGGTGAGGACATTTTCCACATAGCTTATCGCCCGGTTCGAAGGATGTAATTCCGGAATATGCAAGATTTCTCGAGTGACGTCGAATTTGTAAGGAAAGTCTTCGTGTAGTCGAGAGGTGCGGTGGAGGTAATGTATCAAAATGCCATGTGGGAAGTAAGCGCAAAAAGCTTGCAGAGCGCGGAGCCGTTCCTGGCCCTGGGTTGAGATATGCATGTCACGATGTGGTTTCGTCGGTGTTACAAGGTCAACTTGTACAAGGATCACATCAAGAAGGGACAGTTTGGCATCACTCATACGACCATTTGACTCGGCCTGAAACTTTGAGAGGATTTGGTGGACATGACTCTGGACCCAACAGAATAAATGCCAGTCCGCGAGTGCAAGAGCAGAGACTGCGTGTGTGAGAACACCTTGAGACACGCCAGGTGACGATGCTTCCCCTTCTCCCGCCGAACACAATGCGTCCAGGAGAGATAAGTCGAAAAGAAAGGGATCTTGTCTGGTTGGATCCGCGAGGCTTGCGATCGACCACAACGCTTTGAGACAAGTAATTTGCCGACGTTCTTTGAGCTCGATCGATAAGAGCCCACTGTCGCAGCTACGAAGCAAGTCCTCTATACGGGTCACCAAATGCACCTCGGGATCGCTGGCGAGCCTGAGGATATACTTGTCGTATAACCCACGACGCCCGTTGGGGCCCCAGAGGACATCCGGGATGCTCTCTACGAAGGGCTCCAATTCAATCTCGTCTGTTAACGATTTGACTGTCCAGACCAAAGCACGTTGATCTCGGATGGCGCGGGCATCGGAACTCTCGGAGGCGCGTCGAACCATGGCTTCGGCCATGGTATCGGAAGGATCAGGGGATAGAGTGCCGGAGGGTTCATTGGGGGTGGGGTGTCGCCATCGGATGTAGAGACGCAGCATCTGTAGAAGTCTCCAGAATGCGCCAGAAAGAGGAGTGCGATATGGGGAGTCGAAGTAGATGAGAGGGAGGAGAGTGAGAACCAAGTAAATGGCCGCGATAAGGCCAAATATCGCCACAGCTATGCTCATGATGAGCGTGTTGACGGGAAGCAAGAATAGGACAAGTCCCGCGAAGAAGAGCAGAAGCGATGCGTGCAGAAGCAGAGGAATGACCTCCACAACTGTGTGCATGTTGAAACGCTTTAACCCGTAATATAAATACGAGAATATGCGTGCTCGAATGACGGGGGCCGACCGCAGATCTGCTCTGTGCAAGAAGTCGCGTGCCCATTGTTCGAGGAGAGTCGCAATGAGAGCGCAACTCAGGCTAAGACCGAGGCTCATGAACCAAAGCGCATTGCAGATGAGGGCTGTCGGGGTGGGGACGAATGGAGGAGAAGAGGGAACGGAGAAGGTGCTGTTATTCGCCTGACCCGCCACGAGCTGGTTGGAGATCTGCCTCAGTAGCACCACGGTAACATCTCCAGAGTCTGGGGAGAGTTCCTTGTAGCTCTCGATCAGGAACGCGGTCAAGCTTGCGGAGAATAGACCCGCCTAGGAGCAGTTACGTATACGGTTGGTCTTGGGTTGGTCAGAGAGTTGCAGGTACACCCACAAATATTAACATGCCACTCATGTTGCTCCTCCAACTTTCAACCAGGGCTTTGTCGTACTTTTCGGCTTCGGAGATGTACACTGTCCATAATTTGGCGGTGGCTGCTTCGTGGCTGGGATCTTGTTCTAGAGTTCCGAATCAGCATGGAACATCTTCTATGAAGCCTGAGGTCGACAGAGCACACCCTTTCGATATACATTAGGTCCCTTCTCCGGGTCGGCCATATTGTGCGGCAGAGATGACAGATGAAGACCACGAACAAACAAAGCATAACGCGGCGTTTTTTAGCTCCTGAAATAGAAGAAATTCTTCAATGGATGGGAAAACAAAATGAAAATTTATATGAAATGGTACACGACTCCTCCCTCACTCCAGCGTATTATCCCACACACTCCTCACACTCACCCCCTCCACCCACCTCCCCTTCGACCAATCCTCCCACACCGTAAACACCACCTCCCGCTTCTCCCCCTGTCCAGCCAGAACCCATTCTCCGACCAGAACCCCTGCACCGCCGTCGTCGCCACGTCCACCCGCACCCACGCCGCCACCGCCTTCGTCACCTGCACCGTAAACGCATATGTCTTCCCCACGCCGCCCCGGGGCTTCGTGAGCACCAGCCCCGGGTCGCGCAGCGCCGCCTCCGCGAGCGTCGCGGGGTGGAACACCGTGCCGTGCTTGTACGCCACGCCGCCCGCCGTCGCGCTCACCCCGAGCACCAACAGCGCGTCCGCCGCGCCCGCCCCCGCCTGTGCCAGCGCGCCCTGTACATCCGGCACCCTCAGCGCGTCCACGCCCGTCGAGTTCACCGCCCCCACGCGCACGCGCACCTCCCCGCCGGCGCCGAGCTTACCAAGCGCGCTCCCCGCCCAGTCGACCCACTTGTACGTGACGCGCGCGTCGACGGCGCTCAGCAGATCCGACGTGACCCACACCTGCAGCTCCGCTGCGCCGCCGCTGGTGTTGTAGTATGCGTGCACGATGACGGGGGAGAAGACGTCCTTGGCGGCGTAGTAGAGCACCTTCTGGCGGTTGTTCGACTCGACGCTCGACCAGGTTGGCGCGGCCCTGCATCGCCAGTGAGTGAGTGAGATACTGGCGCAGATGGAGTGCACATATCATTGATCGTTCAGCATCCAGTACAGCGCGCCCGCCCATCTGGCGCTCGCGCATCCCCGAGCCGCGCCGGTAGAACGCAATCTGGTGCGCGATGTCGTCCACCTGCACGACCTGCGTCGACCAGCACCATGCGCTGCATACGTACGTATCTCAGGACCACAAAACAAAAAGTAAAAGGAAAACGCACGTAAAGTTCGCCCCCGCGTCCCTCTTATCCGGGACGGGCAAATACAGCCTAACTGCGGCCGTCATCTCCGCGATGCCCGTGCGGGACAGCGCGGCCGAGTCGCCGCCCGCGCCGAACGGGTAGTGGCGGCTGTGGTCCACGACAGTGCGCGACTCGTAGAACTGCTCATCCGCGGGCGCGGCGCCCGCCCACGTCAGCGCGCTCGGCATGCTGCAGAACCCGAACTCGTTCGCGAAGCGCCCCACGGGGTACGTGCCCATGTCGAACAGCGCCGGCGCAAAGTAGTATTACAGTTGTACGCGTCCGTGTCGGCATACAGCGCGTCCGTGCCCGAGGCGTTGAGGTACCGTGGGCGCTGCGGCATCTCCGAGGTGAAGTTGAGGCTGGTGTACCCGTGGTACGTCGAGGACGGGATGTAGCTGATGGAGTGCGTGTTGGCGTAGACGCACTTGATGAGGAGGTGCTGGAAGATCTGCTCGTACTGGCGCTGGATGGTCAGGCGGGGGGGAGTGGAGGGCTGCGGGAGGCTCTGCAGACGGTCAGAGCACGAGCCTGAGCGGCGGGGAGGAGGGGAACGGGAGCGACGGGGAGGAGCGGGACGCGTCGCCCGGGTCTGTGTGTGGGTACTATCCCTACGCAGCGTACAGGTCCCACGCCGGCAGCGCGCACTCCAGCCCGTCGCACAATAACATCTCGCTCACGCCCGACTACTCCGCACGGCGCTCCGACTGGCGCAACTCCAAACTCAGTAGCAACAGCAACGGCACCGGCGCGCTGCAGGAGCAGCAGCGGCAGATGATGATCATGAAGCTAGACCGGCAGCAGGACACGGACGCGCAACAAGACGGGGGATGCGACGTACCGCTCTGAGTCGCCCGCGCTCGTGTCGTGACTCGTCGCCGGCGCCGTCGCCTGGGATATACTCGATGGATGGGGCAGATAGCACTGCCACTGATGCGCCATCGTACTACCTAATCGTGTCACTTTAAACACGGTCCCGTGCGCCCATTGCGATCAAACACGCGTTCAACTGTGTTTGACGAATTTTTTAAATAATTCGTGCTCACTGCTCAGCATCGCTATTTGATATCCGTAGTGGGGATACTTTTGTGTAGATTGTATTCCTATTAATGAAGGGGTTTGCGAGTCTAAGGGCGATCTGTTTTCTTAAATGGAAGTCCATGTACTGACTCGAGCAAATGAGAAATGTGCGACACAGGTCGGCGTGATTTAAGTTTCCACTTCATGGGTATCGAGACCACTCTCGACCCCCGCGAAGGGTAACGAGTCATCATGAGATGCCAGCTCCTCTCCAGCTGTGTGCTGCTTCTCTCCCAATGAATCCTCCTCTGGAATATTATTTGGCGAACCAAGTGCAATTGCCTCAGTGAGTCGCAGTGGTGGTCGATTCAATTTCGCCACAACTTGTTGGAGGATGGGGAATAATTTGTCCTCCGATGAGAGATTTGTCAAGTAGTTGACGGTGGAATCTGTCAGCAATTTGCGAGCTAAGGGATCATTAAGCCAGTTGAATCGCAGATCTCGCACATCGCCACACGAGGAAACAAACAGTGGGTCCCAGTGTTGCAACTGAGACCAAACGCTGGCGATGATTTCTTGATGATAGTTGGTGACTTCCTCCAATGTCATGATGTTGTGCATATTATTTGCAAAACGTATTTGGTGGCAACGGTGAGTACAACACGTCAAGAGAGATAGGTCAAAAAGAAAGGGATCTTGTCTGGTTGGACCCGCGAGACTTCCGATCGACCACAATGCTTTGAGACAAGTACTAGGGAAATACCACACCTCTACTTTCGACTACTAAGTTGTCTTTCGCGACGGCCTACGCCTTCTGTGACACCACCTTGGCCTACAACCACTTCGTCTCTACCGCCGACTTTGCCCCAAGACAGCACCTGTGTCGTCAGGGGCGCTGTCGCCCCCCATACCTGCGCGTCAACCGACCAGAGCTG
This sequence comes from Mycena rebaudengoi, assembly GCA_029282285.1. Lineage (NCBI taxonomy): Eukaryota > Fungi > Basidiomycota > Agaricomycetes > Agaricales > Mycenaceae > Mycena > Mycena rebaudengoi. The sequence continues at coordinate 1,012,211 of JARJCX010000015.1, read as the reverse complement.
CGCAGAGGCTCACGAGCTTCCTTTCGTTGGAGCGTAGAGCCGGAGCTGGCAGGGCAGCGCTGCAAACGACGACTGAGCCTCCTCTACCCGCAGTGGCGGCGCAAGTGGTTCCGCCTCTGTCCACCGCAAGCACCGTCGGTATTGGGGGCATGCCCGGGCCTGCTCTACCCCAGACGCGTCCGGCAGTGAAACAGCCCGTCGAGCAGACTGCCCGCCCGGTTCCGAGGAGGAGAGGCCGCCCGACGGCAACAGCAGTCAGGGCGGAGACGCAACTAATGGGACCGTGGCGAGCACCGACAGCGCGAACCATTCTACCGCCCCAGATGCGGTAGTCAGTTCTGGTCGGTTCTGTCAAAATTTGTTCAAATCAATTCCGAGAGCCGTCGACAGAACCTACTGCAGAACCGTCCAAAACCCCTACTGTGACTGCCCCTAATACCGAAGCCCAAGGAGCATTCATCATGACGAACAGAGAGGCAGAAGGCATTGCTTCCCAAGAATAGTCCGAATACCTTGCAAGATGGACTAGCATAGCGCACAGGCTCGCCGACAGGTCAGAGCATATGGCTAGATTTGTCCGCAATAGGCAAGATAACCTGACCGATCTATCCGTTCATAATGTCGCGCCTCAACATATTCCGTATACTCCGGGACAGATTATAACCATTTAGGCGCCCAGGTTTAGCGCGCGCGCGCAAACGAAAAATACAGCAGTAACGCTGTCAGATATCTATGGTTGTTCATTCTCAGTGCCTAACGCCTTCCATTTCAAGTTCCACACCAGAACTAGCAATAATACAATGCAGAAGGCATATTTCCTGTTTCAACGGACGTGAGTCAGTGCGTCTGGTGCCGGGGTTCTCAGCTTCGATTTGGACTTCACTCGGGTCCAGGCATATAGCAGCGGCTGAAGAACGCTGAAAGAAGCTTCAAGCGTCCCGAAACATCTTTTCAGGCACTCATATTCCAATTTGAGCGTCCATTTCAATTCCTCCCAGAGTATGGTTCATTTTCCGCCCCCGGCGCTTATAGTTAGTGTAGTGGGTAGGCCCTCCCGTTTGGGCGAAATTTCCTACGTTTGGATGTCAACAACTTTCGCGATTCCACCTGAGGCAACAATCTTTGGCTCACGAGGAGAATCGAACATAACTTCACGCCCCGACAAAATGCCACGGAGATACTCCGAGTCGGACACCAGCCAACTAAAATCGAAGTGGGATTCAGACCGGAATACCTCCGCCGTTCTCACCGCGCCTGAAGCAACGAGCATGGCTTGAGTATGGCAGCTATTTTTAATGCTTTGTCCAGTAAATTCCTGGAGAATGGCCGGCGCGTAGCTTATCCGAGTTCAGGAATTATGGGAATATGGCCTCAATTCCGATTCCCGAAGACCGATTTGTGTGAGGTATCCAATTAAAAGCCATTCTCTCGGCGTCCAACGCCCGTTGGGATCACTCCTGGCGCTCTTTCTAGGCGCTCGTGGTAAGCGGGTAAATTTCTTCAATTCCTTGGATTCCACTGCGATTCAACTTCCTTGACTTTCTCTTTTTGTCCGAGTCGTGCTTCCTCGCAAATTGGCTGCATTAAATATTTACAGCACAATAATTGGTATAGGCGGGTGTTCTAGCTTGCAAGAGCCAGCGCTAGAACTCATCAGTGGCAGTGTGCAATTTGCAAATCATAAGGTACGTATTGGGCGCGTGGTTTTCCCGTGCCTGTCTCAAGCACAGAGGCATACTGTATGACAGATCTTGCAACCTTGAAATAGCTTGGAGCCACATCCGAGTCGTCGAGGGCTGCTTCCTACCACATCCTTTCAAAATCTGGCACAATGCCGTTCCCCCGCCTCTTCAAACGACATAGGACTACTAGTACCTACGACGACGCCGAATCGCCATTACAGCCTCCAAGGCTCATATCTGGACGAAATCAAAGTCATCCAGCTCTTCCAGCCCCGGATCTTCGTCGCGGAATGTCTCTTCCGTTGCTGGTAGCAGCGCCGAATACCTTTTCCCAAGATCTTGACGCGCCGTTAAACACTGTGCCTGGAAAAGCGCCGATTGGCAACAGCTCTCTGGTTATCCCAGGCGCGAGCAATTCGAAAGGATTGCTGCCTACTCCGACCTCTGCCGGGCCCAACCCCGCGATGTCCAACGACCCAGATGGCATGGGAGCCATGTGGAAAGGCATCGAGAATAAGGACGCCAATATATCGAAAGGGGAGAAGACAGTGAATAAACTATCTGATTTCGCAAGTGCGTAAACTCCACTTCTATCTTACGAGGCCGACTGATGGAGTTGTAGCCGGCGCTGTTGAAACCACTACCGCCACCGACGGCGTGGTCGGGTTCGTCAAGGGCGTCATCGCCAGCGAAGAAGTTCAAGCGATAGAGAAAACGATTCTTGAAGGGGTTCCGGCTATAATGAACACTCTTGAGACGTTGACAGAAGTTCACCCGTTCCTTAAAGGTGATTTGGAATTCATCTAGATCTTTATTCATCTTTACCCGATTTGTTTAGTGGCGTATCTCCCATTCAAGCTCATTTATCATCAGTAAGAATCACGGCTCAATTAATCGTTTTCGGCTCACTCGCCCCTTGATGAAGAGAGACGCAGCGACGCGATAATAACAGGAAGAGAGGCATCCTATTTGAGAAGATCAAGGATGTCATGCTCGTCCTGCTTGAGTACATCCTAATTTTTGCTCGTTGCTTTGAGCAAAAAGATTAAACAAATATTTTTAGATTAAAGGGCTTTTCTCGGGACGATACTCGGACTACTCCCGAGGGAAAGCCTATTCTCAGTCGCCTTAAGAATATCTGCCAAGACATGCGAAAAGACATTGAAGAGTGCTACAACGGTACGTGCTCAAAAAAATATGGGTACCGTTATTTAATTGTCTCTCTTTCATATCAAGTGCTCAGCGCCCAGGATAAGCACTCAGTTGCGATCAAGTTCCTCAAGGCTTCAAGTTGGAATGCTGAACTGTCACAATATGGGAGTCGCTTCGAGACCAGACGTGGGGAACTCAGCTTCACCTTGCAAATGCGGACGACCGTCACCGTAGAAGAGACGAACAAAAAGTGCGTTTTTCTTCTTTATTTTATCGAGAAGATCTGACTTTTCCCCCAATAGCATGAAAATGTGAGTAATAGTCTGCGATCTGTTGGGAAAAAAAACGCTAACTTCGAAAATGTAGCATGATGGAAATGTTCCAAACGATTATGACCTCTCAGGAGCGAGATATGGCGAACTGGATTAACAAAAATGGTGGCGACGCGAAAACAATACTTGCAGACGACGCCAAATGCGCCGCGATGATCAAATACGAGGCATCCATTGCGGCGGACAGCGACCCGACGAATCGGAGCGAAGTGAGGAAGCCTGAACAAAGTAAAAAAGACGAGGCCAAGGCCATCGCGGCGCTCCGAAAGTCGTACCGCGACGATATACAGGTTGTCATCAAGGAAAACTTTGAGAGCTTTTCCAAGCTCTTCGAGATGGGGTTGGATGATATATACAAGGATCTTTCGAAGGAAATCAACCACGAAGGAGATCGTGTCATCAAGTACCTGCAGGGGGGACCACACAGCAGGATCAACGATAAGGTAAGCATTACGTTGTTGTTCAACGTTGCGGCGAACTCATTCAGCACAGATGCTCTATCATATCTGGAAAGATCAGGCCAGTTAACCGTTTCGCTTATTTCCTGCATCATAATCGTTACCATTTCACGTAGGGGTGGAAGGGTAGCGCGAAAACACGGCCTTTGGTGTTGGCCATACGCGACTACTTCGTCGAGCGCGTCGAGCGCAGCAAATTGCGCACTCAGCGGGATGTGGTCAAGAAGCCTCCTGCTGAAAATGAGGACAAAGACGATGACGATGATCCTGAGAGCGACATGAGCGTCCCACTGCCCGACGATTGGATGGCCGCATACCTCCAGGTCAAACGCCTCCGCTATCTGCAACGTAAGTCCCAATTGAGGTCTATTAGAATAAATCTGATGACTTCCGCCATAGAAATTCTGGACGCCGACGCCTCGGGCTTCACAACAGTATCCGAGATCAACAATTTCACGCACACACGACCGAAAGATTGGAGGTGAGTGATGTGTAATTTTATGTTTATATTATTGAGCGACTTTCAGTTTGCCGCGATGGATCTCCTACTGGGCCATCGGCTGGCAAATCTTCGCCACCCAGTATTGCATCGAAATTGAAGAGCTCTATGCTCAAATGTCCCTCGTTCGGACTCAAATCGGAATCCACATGCCGGGCAATAAGTGCTATGTGAACGACTACATTGAGGGGACCTGGCAATATGTTACGGCGCTCACTAGTTCCATCGAGCGCTACGATTCCGCTCCGGCTTGGTTGACGGATAAGTTTACCAGCTACGTCGAAGCGCAGGAGGCGAATCTCAAGGTCCGGCTACAGAAGATTCAGTACGACATTGCTACCCTCGAAACGGTTAATCTGATTCTGGGTCGTGAGCCGATCGAGCAGGTACGTGTACCGGGTGGTCAATTGATTATACACCGTGTTCCGTGACGTTGACCTCATGTACCCAGTGTATATTCGTCCTGTTGGTTCTGCTGATGCGGAGACATCTTGCAAAAATGCACCTCTGCCTGAAGCAAGAGATCGACTGGAGAGAGCTTGGTGGGCATGTGTTGTATACCTTACGCCGCCATGGTGTAATATCCTCCCAGACGACGACCGAGACACTGTCACTTGGGTAGTCGCCGCCGTATGGCAGCGTTTCATTGATCTCAAAGGTTAGTTTCGCAACTTTACTGCGATGATAGGCTTCACGGCTGTTTTAACAGATTACTTTGGCCACCAGCAAGTGCCTGATTTAAAGCAAACCTTCGACTGGTTATCTTGTGGCCTTGTGAGCGGTGCTTCTCTGTATTTTGATAATCCATTTACGCACAGTAATACAGTTCAAAAATTATTTTGATTGGAATGAAAGGACTAGCGCAGCTCATTTTATGGCCAGCGACGAGACGGCTTGGAGCTCTGTTGATACTATCAAAGAGTTGGACAAGGCGGACCTAACCAAAATTTTGCTTTATGACACCCAGACGGCCGTCGTCGTCAATCGGGAACCAGAAACAGAAAAGTCTACTCCTAAAGAAGCGTCACCACCTCCGGAAGAACCTTTGGCTAATCTTATCAGGTTATTCCTCCGTTTTCCTATGCGATGAAAAGGAGCTAACGGATTTCTTCAGTCCGGTTTCTGAACCTTCTACAGCCGAAATGTCCATGTACAACCAGGCTTTTCTCGCATTCACAATTGCTCACGTTTTTGTTAGCACGGGCACCTGGTATGGGTTTCACTGGACCGAAGACGTCGCTCCATATTATCCCATGGTGTGTCTAAACGTTCAATGCGGGGAACGGCAAGATGACTCCGTACCAATATCTGGGAGTGGAACAAGTGACAATGGTTTGGCTTTCACTATTTACGGTGAAATATTTTCCACAGGAAAAGGCTCTCTATCGGTCATTTTCGAGCGTGTGTACAACATTGACGGTTATTCAATCCGTTACGTTGGCACCTTCTTCCACGAACGAGAGCTTCTTACTGGCATCTTCGAGCGCTCCGGCGCATCGGGGTCCTTTTTCTTCAAAAAAGTCGAGACCCCGAGCGTTCTGTGCTTTCGACCCTTGAAGCAAGAACTCGATGCGAAGGAGCTATGGTCGTACGCCTATAGCGCCGTTTTGGACAATATCCGACGGCAAAGACTTCGTACCACATATCTCTACGAACGAATAACCAAGATGCGTCAAGTTGTATTCTTCATAAGGAAGCAAGAGATGAATACCCTGAGCGACGTGGAACGCGTGGAACAGGCGCAGCTGTCCAAGAGCTTTTCGTACGCTGAAATCAGAGAACTTTACACCTTGTATAACTGGTATGATCGCCTGGCTAATTTACAACCGTATGTTCTTCTCCATTTTGCCTTGCTCCTGTGTTGATTTCATACAATTTAGGCGATACTACAGCTGTGATGGATGTAAAAAACCGATCCAAAGATCGAGAGTGGTTTGCCTCGACTGTGTTAGCAGCGACTCTCCCATCCAAACTGTGGACTTCTGTTTTCGGCCCGATTGCATCGCAACTGCGACTGTTCCACAGCGCACCGATATAACGCATCTTCCCTCCCATACGATGATGAAGACTCGGGACCTTTTTATGCTGAAGGATTACTATACGTCCAAGGCGCGAGCGCAAAACTGCCTGGCATACGCTCGTCGAATCTATCAGGATCCGCCCAGCGATACGAGCCTGACTGCGCCACTACCCCCCTCACCATCCCAATCCAACTCCCCCATTAGCGCGATAAATAGCCCGACTGCAGAGTCGGATCCTCCGAGTCCCCGTCTACCTGACTCGGAGGATCCTCCCTCTGTGGGAGCGACCAACGGTTCTTTATCGATCACTGTGGCTGCAGTACCGTCGATCGACAAGCCTGCCCCATTGGATATCCAGTACCCTAACATAGATTCCGTCCTTCCGTCTGACGAACTTTTGGAAGCGCCGGATAGTACCAGTCTTGACACCGAAAGTCAACCGCGGAGCCCCGGTTCAAACATTCCGGCGGAGGATCACTGGCAGGCTGCCTTCAAGTGCGTTATATGCCGTGTCCGCGTATCTACTCCATGCTGGTATTGTATGGACTGCAGTGATAGCATTAGTATGTGGATTTAAACTGTCGTGACCATGCTAATTCGCTTTCTTTTTTAGATGGGTTCGTATGCGATTCTTGTGAGGCAATAATCGACGATCTTTCACCCTGGGATTATCAAAAACGTTATCGTTCCGAGGTCCAAGATTCATCCTCCCATAATGTGTTTCACCTGCTCGTTCGTGTCGCCCGCACTGACGGCGCGGATGGAGAGACTGGAGAAGCTGCTATTGCGTCGCATAGCCCAGAGCCAATGGCATCCCCAGTCGGTCAGTGGGAGCATGTTGAACGGCGAATCGAAGAACTGATGGCGAAACAATTTGAAGATGTCCAGAGCCATGTTGATAAACGCCTTGAAGATATCCAGAGCCACGTTGATAAACGCCTTGAAGATATCCAGAGCCACGTTGATAAACGCTTTGAAGATATCCAGATCCACGTTGATAAGCGCCTAGAAGAGGTGGAATCCAGGTTGACGACAGGTTTTGCCAGCATAGAGAAGCTACTGGCGACCATGATGGCAAAACAATCCTAGGTTACTATTTAGTATGGACCGACTGGGAAATATTTTCGTAAATTAATTTTCTTGGCTTTTAATTTGGCCCATCACCGTTCCGCGGCAAGCAAAGGTTATATCCTGGTTTACGTTGGTCTACGTCGGCCGACGCTAGTAGGCCGACTGCCTACTGGGGTCGGCCAATGTAGGCAGAGGTAAACTTTGGGTAAACTTCCCAGGTAAACCAACTTTGCCGACAGGGCCACGGAAAATTGTCGGAAAAACCTAAATCTTGCAATGACATAATAATGCTCTTGCAAGCGAGCGCAAACAATTGCAAGACCATTGCAAGACAGCCAGAGACTATAACGCCTTAGCCTTCAGACCGCCCTCTTCAGATACCTCCAGCCCTCTGCGGGCCTTCCCTTCGGTCTGACTTGTACCTCAAATCGTCGTGCCATGTCATCGACAAGGATTTGTTACTAGTGCGCCAACCCCCTCCCCACAGACTTGCTACTCATACGACATAGTAATGCTCTTGAATCTGCTCTGGGTCTCATAGTCACCAACGCCGGGGTGTACCACACAAACTCGCGTCGTGCACCATGTTTCGCTGCGCTCCGAGGTGCGTTACGGTCTCATCTTCCTTCAGTCCACTAACTCTCGAGTTTCTAACCCAGTGCCGGCGAGTCGGGGAAGTCGACCGTGCTCAAGCATATGAAGTTCATCTACCTCGACAGCTACAACAACCAGGAGCGCGACGCCTACAACGAGATAATATTCTCCAATATGATCCAGATTATGCGGTGCGTCTTTTCTTGTTATCCCTGCTATTCAGGAGTGGTATTGAGGAGTACAAAGCGCAATCCTCGAAGCGATGCCCTAGCTCGACATCTCGCTCGCGCGGCGCGCCCCAATACGACGCTGCCGTGCCACCATCCTTGCCCTCTCCGGACAGATCGAGGAGTGCGGACGCGTCAGCACGCACACGGGCATCGGGGGAGCACGGCGCAGCTGTCGACGTGGGTAGTAGCACGGACGACGAGCAGACGCGGACGCACACGCGCATGCGCTCGGGGACGGCGACTCGAGCGCGGAGGCGGAGGCGGAGTTTTTCTTTGCGGATGCGCGGAGTCGGGCGGGAGTGGGGATGGGGATGGGGATGGGGGGCGGGTCGAGTATTCACAGGAACGCCAACGGGAACGAGAACGGCACGGAACACCAACTGCAGCGGCACCGGCAACGTACAAGGGAACGCGCAGGGGAACGGCACCGGAATAAGCAGTGGCAAGGAGCGTGGTGGCGGCAAAGAGAGTGGTGTGCGCGGGATCCCGGGGCTGGCGCTGGTGGAGAGCGTCGCACCCGTGTCGGCGCGGGTGGGGAGCGTGGGGAAGAAGTGGGAGGAGCTGCAGCGCGCGTCGTCGTGAGTTTCTTCTTTTAAATTCCCCGTCTGCAGACTTTATTGACTACGATTTCAGGTTCACAAAGAACAGCAAGCGGGCGTCGCTGCTCTTCTCCGACATTGCGTATGCGCTGCAGGTCGAGCCTGCGCCCACCTCGTTGGCGCGCGGCTCGCCATCACCGTCGGCCTCGCCCACGCCACTGCCGTTGTCGCCGGCGCTGTCGTCGTCGTTGTACGCGTCGCTGCTGGACGACGACGAGGTGGGCGGCGGGCTCGACGCGTCACTGCTGACGCCCACACCGCTGACGTCGACGCCTGTGTCCGCGGTCAAGCCCGTGACGACGACCTTGACAGCCACCCCCGCGAAGCCCACACCGACGCTAACGCTGCAGCCCAAGTCGCACGCCCCGCTCTCGCTCAACAAGGTGTGCGCCACCCCGCAGGCAAAGACGCAACCCCCGCGACATCCCGATGCTTGTGGTGACTGTCACGTTCCTAAGCTACTACGAATCCCCCACCTATCCTTCCCTCCCGTCGTCTACCACTTGTATATTATATAGTTTGGTACTGATATGACCTTAGGCGCAACCCCGGCATGAAGGAGGTTGTGTTCCGCTCGCGCGAGTTCCAGCTCAACAACTCACCCATGTACTGCTTCACCTCGTTCGACTACCTCCCCACGGACCATGACATCCTGCGCTCGCGCCGTGTGCCGCTCACACGAGCATTGACTGACAACCTTATGATGTGTAGCCTTATAATGCAACTTTTCTGTTGCAAGACCCCTGCAATGCGGCCAAGTATTAGGACCTTGCAAGGCATTGTAAAGCCTTGAAAGATGATTTCAGTTTTTCCGACAAATGCAGTGCATGGTTTCAACAAGTTATTTGCCCACGTTCTTTGAGCTCGGTCGATAAGAGCCCACAATCGCAACTCTGAAATAGAAAGCTGTATCTAGTCTCTCAGTGGACAGACGCTTTAGTGATTCTAACTCGTAGTACGAGCTTACGAGGTACGAGTCGTACCTCGCAAGCTGTATCCAGATGAAAGACACAAGAGAAATAAAATAAAAAATAAAAAAGTGCTTGAGACTACACCTGTACTGTAATATTTCATCTCAGTTTCGTCTCTCGGCAGATGCAGTTGAATAAAAAAACAGATCACTTGGTCGAGTCTCAGGACGGAGCGCTCAGGCGGACAAATTACTACCACTGCAGGAAAGTAAGTATCAACGGCAGGTACAGTCGATGAGAATCAGAGAGATATTAGGGAAGGACGCCGAATGAGGCGAGGAATGCCACAAGTTGTTTGGAGAGACTCACACGCGTCGATCCAGGTTCTCCACCGTCCGGGGAGGAGCCGATATACAGGATACGCGCGGGGTCGGATCGTACAAACAGCAGATACGAGCGACAGTCCAGATACCGGCGGAAGGAGAGCTTAAGAGACCAGGAATGAAACTGAATAAGGAGCAGAGAATTAGACACATTCGTTATTTACCGACCCACCACCTCCCTCACTCCAGCGTATTATCCCACACACTCCTCACACTCACCCCCTCCACCCACCTCCCCTTCGACCAATCCTCCCACACCGTAAACACCACCTCCCGCTTCTCCCCCTTGTCCAACCAGAACCCATTGTCCGACCAGAACCCCTGCACCGCCGTCGTCGCCACGTCCACCCACACCCACGCCGCCACCGCCTTCGTCGCCTGCACCGTAAACGCATACGTCTTCCCCCCCGCGCCGCCCCGGGGCTTCGTGAGCACCAGCCCCGGATCGCGCAGCGCCGCCTCCGCTAGCGTCGCGGGGTGGAACACCGTGCTATGCTTGTACGCCACGCCGCCCGCGCTCGCGCTCACCCCGAGCACCAACAGCGCGTCCGCCGCGTCCGCCCCCGCCTGTGCCAGCTTGCCCCGCACATCCGGCACCCTCAGCGCGTCCACGCTCGTCGAGTTCACCGCCCCCACGCGCACGCGCACCTCCCCGCCGGCGCCGAGCTTACCAAGCGCGTTCCCCGCCCAGTCGACCCACTTGTACGTGACGCGCGCGTCGACGGCGCTCAGCAGGTCCGACGTGACCCACACCTGCAGCTCCGCCGCGCCGCCGCTGGTGTTGTAGTACGCGCGCACGATGACGGGGGAGAAGACGTCTTTGGCGGCGTAGTAGAGCACCTTCTGGCGGTTGTTCGACTCGACGCTCGACCAGGTTGGCGCGGCCCTGCATCGCGCGTGAGTCAGTGAGTGCTAGAGGGGAGGAGGGGGATGTATGTACATACCATTGATCGTTTAGCATCCAGTACAGCGCGCCCATCTGGCGCTCGCGCATCCCCGAGCCGCGCCGGTAGAACGCAATCTGGTGCGCGATGTCGTCCGCCTGCACGACCTGCGTCGACCAGCACCATGCGCTGCATACGTACGTATCTCAGCACCACAAAACAAAAAAGTAAAAAAAACGCACGTAAAGTTCGCCCCCGCGTCCCTCTTATCCGGGACGGGCAGATACAGCCTAACCGCGGCCGTCATCTCCGCGATGCCCGTGCGGGACAGCGCGGCCGAGTCGCCGCCCGCGCCGAACGGGTAGTGGCGATTGTGGTCCACGACCGTAGGCGACTCGTAGAACTGCTCGTCTGCGGGCGCGGCGCCCGCCCACGTCAGCGCGCTCGGCATGCTGTGGAACCCAAACTCGTTCGCGAAGCGCCCCACGGGGTACGTGCCCATGTCGAACAGCGCCGGCGCAAAGTAGTTGTACGCGTCCGTGTCGGCATACAGCGCGTCCGCGCCCGAGGTGTTGAGGTACCGCGGGCGCTGCGGCATCTCCGAGGTGAAGTTCAAGTTGGTGTACCCGTGGTAGGTGGAGGACGGGATGTAGCTGATGGAGTGCGTGTTGGCGTACACGCACTTTATGAGGAGGTGCTGGAAGATCTGCTCGTACTGGCGCTGGATGGTGCTCGGGTCCGTCGCGCTGAAGAAGAAGGCGAGGATAATCGCCTCGAGCTCGTTCCCGCCCGCCCACAGCGCGAGGCTCGGGTGGTGGTTCACGCGGCGCACGTTGTAGTACGCCTCCGCCTCGTACGTGCGCAGGTACGGGGCCGTGTTCGGGTACTCGGCGTCGGAGAACGCGAACTCGGACCAAAGGAGCACGCCCGTCTCGTCCGCGACGTCGTAGATCCAGTCCGGCAGGTACGTCCCCGACGACCACACACGCAGCATGTTCATGTGCGACGCGCGCGCGAGACCGAACAGCTGCTCGATCTTCGTCCCGTTCACGCGCGCCCAGAACGGGTCCGGCGGGACGAAGTTGGCGCCCTTGGCGTAGAACGCGTGCCCGTTGACCTCAAAGTGCCAGTGGGCGCCCGGCGCGATGCCCTGCGCGCGCTCCGCGGCGGAGACCTCGCCCAGGTTGAGCACGATGGTGCGGAAGCCGACGCGCTTGCGCACGGTGGTGATGGGCAGCCCGAGGAGGCCGTCGACCGCCACGCTCGCGGTGTACAGCGTCTGGGCCCCCATGCCGTTCGGCCACCACAGCGCGACGGCGGCCGCGGCGATGGTCGTGCTGCCGGTGATGGTGCCGCCGCCTGTGCGCACGCCCGTGAGCGCCTGGCGCAGCACCTGCCTGCCGCCCGCGTCGGTGAGCGTGAGCGTCATGCCGCGCTCGCCGATGAGCGTGCCGACGTAGTCGATGCTGCAGTTGAAGACCCAGGGCTGCGCCTGGTCCGGGGGCAGGTTGGGCATCTGGCCCTTGCGGTAGATGTCGATGAGGGTGTTGCTGGGGTAGACCTGGCCTGCGACGAGCTGAACGGCGTGGATGGGCTGATAGGGGCCGGCGGGGACGAGCGCGGGGGCCCAGTCCCAGCCAAAGTCGCTCTGCTCCTTGCGCGCGTAGGGCTTGCAGCTGAACTCGCTGCTGGTGGGGCTGCAGCTGTCGGCAAAGTTGACCTCGGGGACCATGTCTGGGCCTGCGCTGATGGCGTGGGTGATGTTGACGGCCGAGCCAAAGTTGAGGGACAGCTGGGGCTTGGGGCTGTGGCATGCGCGCAGGATCTTTGTGACGTCGAAGATGTACTGCAGGAACATGTTGTTGGTGTCGCCCACGACCTGGTCGCAAAGCGTGATGTGCGTGAACGTGTCGAGACCCTGGAAGACCAGGTACGTCGACGTGACGAGGCCAGTGAGCTTTAGGTCGGTGAGTGCGCGCGAGGTGTACGTCCAGTTCTGCAGTCGGACCCACGACTGGTCGACGTTGTTGGTGCTGAACAGCGGGTCGCCGATGACACCCGCCTTGTACAGATCTAGGTACTGCTGCGAAGGGACTGTAGCTGGGACAGATACGCTGCCATTTTCACTACGGAGTGTCCAGCCAGAGCCCGAGAGGTCCGTCACGAGCTGCGCGCTGCAAGACGCGACGAGTCCCAGGTAAAACGTCCAAGACCGCATTGCAGCAAAAAGAGTGATGCCCGAGTGTTATATATGAGGAGCCGCATACCTGCTGATCATGGCAATGCGCGCGAGCTCACTGCGAGGTACCGAAGCGCGGTCCAGTGACCAGCGTCGAAGCATGCTGGTGGGAGCACCGAACCAGGAAATTGCCCCTTTCGGGTGCAGGCCCGGGCGCATCAAAGTTGATCCTCTCTGTGCCTGTCTGGTTCCTGGAAAAGTATTCATGTGGATTTCTGTGTGTGGTAGAGACCCATTTGTCAAGGCACACATTTTAATGAATATCGACTCGATGGCGGGATGGTCCGCATCTGCCTTACTTTGACCACCAACGGGTTCCACATGGAATATTATTCGCAGAACGTGCCTGTTCGAATCAGGCTCGAGTCATTAGCGGCAATCCTGCTCCTTTTTTCTTTTTCTTTTCGAAATTGGCAACCTGTCTCTTTGAGCAGCGATGAATGGATTAACATTGTGGCGAGACTGATTTTTTAGTCTGCTAAATTCATAACCATGCCTACCACACGTTGGAATTTTCAGTCTGTTACTGTAACTTCCCTACTTACTGCAGCTTTGAAAATTACTGAAGCTATCAGAGGGCCGAAGTAAGCAGATATCGACTCGATGGCGGGATGGGTCCGCATCTGCTTATTTGATAGATGAAGGAACCCGAGCTATAAGCAGAAGGTGCCTGTTCGAATCAGGCTCGAGTCTTGTTTTGAGCCGTTTGAATTTTTTTCTTTCTCAAAATCAACCTGTTCTTTAGGATAGGCGGATTGTAGACTGCTTCTCAGGCTCTTAAGCAAGGTCGTGAGTGCACATTGGATTTTTCCGAGTCCCATTACAACTTCTTAATCTCCTAATCATTTACTGCACTTTGGAAATTACTAAACCTATCAGAGGGCCGAAGTAAACGAATATCGACTCGATGGCGGGATGAGTCCGCATCTGCTCAACTTGCTACCTTAATCCCCAAGCAATATTAGCAGAAGGTGCCTGTTCGAATCAGGCTCGAGTCTTGCTTCGTGAATATTTAACTTTTTTTCTTTCTCAAAATCAACGCGTCTCTTTGATCAGCGATGGATGGATTAACATTGTGACGAGACTGATTTTTCGGTCCGCTAAACTCACAAACTTAAGGTGCTCACTACACGTTAGAGTTTTCAGTCTGTTACTGTAATCTCCCCACTTACTGCAGCTTTGAAATTTATTGAGCCTATCAGAGGGCCGAAGTAAGCAGATATCGACTCGATGGCGGGATGGTCCGCATCTGCTATACTTGCAACTTGAAGATCGTAGGCATAAGCAGAAGGTGCCTGTTCGAATCAGGCTCGAGTCTTATCTCGACAAGTTGAGTGTTTTTTCTTCTCAAAATCAACCTGTTCTTTAGGATAGCTGGATTGTAGCACGACTGAGGCTTTTCAGCCTCCTACGCAAAGTCGTGAGTGCACATTGGAATTTTCAGTTTGTTGACAAACCCATTATAACTTCCTGATCTCCTAATCATTTACTGCACTTTGAAATCTATTGAACCTATCAGAGAGCCAAAGTAAGTGCATATCGACTCGATGGCGGGATGGGTCCGCACCTGCATTATTTAGCGATCTTGTATCAAATGGAATCTTCGCAGAAGGTGCCTGTTCGAATCAGGCTCGAGTCATCGGACGACTGTATATATTTTTTACTTTTTTCAAAATTAACCAGTTTTTTTGGTCAGGATGGATTGTAGTGCAAGTGATTTTTCAGTCTGCTAAACAAGGTCATGAGTGCACGTTGGAATTTTCGTTCTGTTGCAGTAAATTCCTAGCTTATTGCACTTTGAAATGACTGAACCTACCGAAGAATACAAGTAAGCAGATATCGACTCGATGGCGGGATGGGTCCGCATCTGCATTATTTGCCGGTTGCATGGAATCTTCGCAGAAGGTGCCTGTTCGAATCAGGCTCGAGTCTTTCTTTTTTTCTTTCTCAAGATCAATCCGTTCTCTAGGATAGATGGATTGTAGCGCGACTGCTTTTCAGCCTCCTACGCAAAGTCGTGAGTGCACGTTGGAATTCTCAGTTTGTTGAAACATTCCCGTTATAACTTCCTAATCTCCTGATCATTTACTGCACTTTGAAATTTATTAAACCTATCAGAGAGTGGAAGTAAGCAGATATCGACTCGATGGCGAGATGGTCCGCATCTGCTATATTTAAAAAGTGTGCCATCATAAGCAGAAGGTGCCTGTTCGACTCAGGCTCGAGTCTTATAATTATTTCGGTGCTTAGTGATTTTTTTTCTTTCTCAAAATCAACCTGTTCTTGAGAATATATGGATTGTAGTGCGACTGCTTTTCAGCCTCCTACACAAAGTCGTGAGTGCACATTGTAATTTTCAGTCTGTTGACATTCGCATTATAACTTCTTAATCTCCTGATCATTCACTGCACTTTGAAAATTACTGAACCTACCAGAGAGCCGAAGTAAGCAGATATCGACTCGATAGTGGGATGGGTCCGCATCTGCATTATTTCCTCGATAGCCAATGAAATAGAATCTTCGCAGAAGGTGCCTGTTCGAATCAGGCTCGAGTCATAGGTTTCCATCATCCCCCTTTTTTTTTTCTCAAAATCAACCTGGCTCTTTGGTCAGCGATGGATGAATTAACATGGTGGTGAGACTGCTTTTTTAGTCCGCTTAGACTAAACTCACAACCGTGCTTACCACACGTTGGAATTTTCAGTTTGTTACTGTAATTTCCCTACTTACTGTACCTTGAAAATTACTGAACCTATCAGGGAGCCAAAGTAAGTGTATATCGACTCGATGGCGGGATGATCCGCATCTGCATTATTTCACGGAGATCTATTAGGAATATTCGCAGAAGGTGCCTGTTCGAATCGGGCTCGAGTCATAAGTGGCTAGCATCCATTTTTTTGTTTTTTTCTCAAAATCAACCCGTCTGTTTGATCAACATTGGATGGATTCTATCATTGCGAGTGATTTTCAGTCTGCTAAGCAAGGTCATGAGTGCACATTGGGATTTACGTCCTGTTAAAAACTTCCCTACTCACTTCACCTTGAAATTTATTGAACTTATCAGAGTGCCGAAGTAAAGCAAATATCGACTCGATGGCGGGATAGGTCCGCATCTGCTATACTTGTAAATTAACCATGGTACACATAAGCAGAAGGTGCCTGTTCGAATCAGGCTCGAGTCATGTCCACAGTCCGTCGACTGGATTTTTATTTTTCTAGTATACTTGATCTCGCAAATGATTGTGAAAGCTATTCTGACGCGGCTGAAAGTGATTTGTGATTTTGGGTCTGTTAAACTCCACCGCACATTTAAGTTTCTTGAGCCCACGGAAATAAGGATGCGCCATGGTGCGCCCAAAAAATCGCCTGAAGAACACGAGCTATTCATTTCATTTCACCCTCCCGACGCTCCACGCCGTCATGATATCCTCGTCACACAAACACGTCTTAGAGGCTAAGAGGATACCAACCCTGGATCCGAGCCGTGAACCTTAACAAGGGCGTAGCACGGAGGCTGCATGCGCCGAGATGCGAGAGCGTCCGTGCTATGCGGCGGATTTCCGCGCACTGCCTATGGGCGGTATGGGGTCTAGGCGGATTCCTAAGTCCTGCCTCCATGTGGATCGCATCTCCGGATCGTTAACCTGTGCTTGCGCGCGCCGGGATCCTTTCGGCCCCCGCAAGCGCAAGGACTTGAAATCCGGCGCGGGTGGATTCCGGTTAAAACTTCAGCAGCGCATAAACTCGGCAGATATTGATGGCGCGAGTTGGCCAAATTGGGAGAGCGCGGGTGTCTGAATCAGAAAAAATGGGGAAGTTTCAGAACGTTCATGAATTATCGAGAGATACGATTCGGTACGAATATTAGCAGACACCTGCCGGCATATATTTCGAGAGGAATAAGAATAGCATCTGCGGCAAGCTTCTTGTCCTGGGGCCAGCCAGTGTGCGCGACGCGGATCGACGCCGAAATTCATCACAAAATCCATTCTATACAAAAACCCAAGGACGTGGTATTATTTTGGTATGCCCTATATGTTTCAGCGTAATGTAGCAGCGTGGAGGTATAACACACGACGGTGAGCCAAAAAATACCTAAAGCCTCCACCACCTCGCTGATGCTCAGCCCAAGAGTCCCTCCATCTATCGCTCACTTCTTCTTCTTGGGCTTCTTTTTCTTCACCCCACCGGCTGCTGGTCCTGACGCTGCCGGTGCTGCGCTAGATGCGGCGGGTGCTGGAGGCATAGAGACGTCGCGCGCAACGCTCGCCTTCGCAGGCTCCTCCACGACCGCTGGCGGCTCCTCCTTCTGTCGGTTCTGCATCTTTTCCATCAGCGACAGATTCAGCGCCTCGAATCGATTCAGGAAGATGGAGGAGTATGTCTTGAACTTTATACACTGAAAGTGAGCGGTCAGACCCCCAGAACTGAGGAAAGTGTGTAGCAAGACGCACTGTCGTGTCGTCGGTGATTTTAAGGACCAGCTTTCCCTCAGAAGACTTCCATTTTACACAGTATCGCGTCTATGGTGGGGCCGTCAGATTCGCCGAGGGATGAGGGCGAGTAGGGTGCACCTTTGTAGGAGACTTGGTGTAGAGCGCCTCTGCGGCATCCTGGTATTCTTGCCAGGCATGGATGTACACCATGGCATGGGGCAGCAGCTAACGTGTATGTGACGCCTCGGCCTGACTCGGCTTTTCCGTTCCGTAAAATGTGACTGCGTGACACTTTCCCCGTCTTCCTTTTTCCACCACGACGATGGCCACCGGCGAGAAGAAATGTCGGTAATCCTCAATCCTGAGCCAGCGCAACTGTTCTGAAGTCCCTCAGCCCTTCCTTTCATTGCAAATTTTGCGGCTGGCGCGATTGCAGGCATATCAGGAGATTTTGACATTTTATCCTCTCGGTAAGGCGTCCGGAGCATCCAAGATCGCTAATAACCCTCGGGAACTATTCAGATGTTGTGCGTACTCTCTACGGATCGTCTGGCAGGCGTGATAATCATGTCCTATTAGGTGAAAACGCGGATGCAGCTGGAGACTGGCAAATCGCAGCATGGTCTTGTAGGAAGCTTTAAAACAATTATTAGAGAGGAGGGGTGCGTCCTCAGTCTGCATCTCTAGTCTATTTGGATTACTGAGATACTGGATAGTTTTGGGCGATTATATCGCGGTGCGTCGAGCGCCGCATGGCACCACGTAATATTATTCATGGTCGCGTGCCAGGTCTCGTCCCGCCGTTATTATTGGAGGCGCCGAAACGTGCAGTCAAATTGCACTGTACTTTGCGTATAGCCTCTTTTATTTGGACGGCTCATCCGTAATCTTCCAGTGCCGCTAACGATTTCTGGGGAAAGACATACCTCGCCTACTCCGGCGAGGCCAAGATGACGCAAACATTATCGATTTTGACTGGATGCAGCGCCGGCGCAACGGTATGCTCTGCATGAAAATTATACTGACTTCAAAACTCACGGCCAGCGACACAGGAAAGCTTCGTCGTCGTCCCTTTCGAGCTGGTTAAAATCAAGTCCGTCGCATTCTCCATGAGATGCGTCCTCTGATGGACATGATCAGAATGCAGGACAAGGCCAGCACGTTCAAGGGGCCCATCGACGTAGTCCGGCACATTATTAGAAAAGACGGTATGCTCGGTATGTATGCTGGAATGGAGTCGACCTTCTGGAGGTAAGTCCGTTGGGATTTACCGTGGGCGCTTAATTAATTTTGAGTATTTGTTAGGCACTTGTGGTGGAATGGAGGATACTTCGGTTGTATCTTCCAGGTTCGCGCGTTGCTGCCCAAGGCGGAGGTGAGTCCAGCCTCAATCGATGAAGGCATAGACTTGCCCACGAGTTCATAGACTCCCCAAGCAACGTTGCTCAATAACTTCATCTCCGGGTCCGTAGGTGGTTTCGCCGGAACCGTAGTCAACACACCGTAAGTTACTTTCCATTCGCGTTACTCCATCTCAACCATTCCTTCAGATTCGACGTATAGTGTCCCCATATCTAATTGCGATCCATACTAACGCCCTCCCTAGGTGGTCAAGTCGCGCATCCAGGGCACAGCCAAGGTCCCCGGCGTCACCCCAAAATACAACTGGACATACCCCGCCATCGCGACCATCTTCCGCGAAGAGGGCCCGGCGGCGCTGTACAAGGGCTTCGTCCCGAAGGTCCTGCGGCTCGCACCCGGTGGTGGCGTGCTGCTGCTCGTCGTCGAGTTCACACTTGGTGTCTTCCGGAAAAGTAAGCCTGAACGAATGAATGTGTGTCTTATAATGTGTGCTGACGAAGAGAACGTAGCACTGGGCCCACCGTATATTTAATTTAGACAGAACGTTTGCTGCGTCGAGGACCATGGCGATGGAAATTCATGCATGCTGTCTCCGTATATTTACATTCAGATCAGCGGTACAGTTCGGACATATGTGAAGCTCCCAGCTCGTACATACACAACGTGAAGAATCTTCCAACACTGGATACAATGAATATGTCGATGGAGCAGAGAGTGCTTACATTCCCTCGTCCGTGATTCGACCCCTCTAAAGTACATTGTTCAAAACTCAAAATGCCGTCTGAAATGTGAGTAAATGTTCCTATTCGAAATGACGGGCAGTAATTGTGAATCAAATATTAATATAGGGCAGCGCACTACGTGTACAACGCCGTAGACTACGAGGAAGCTAACTGATTGTTAGGATTCCAAGGCTATCAGTTACCACCAATGAGGAGCTTGGTGCCATCGCCAGTAACAAACGGCGACGAGTAACGTGGCTCTAAGCCTTCCCATTTCACATTATCGCGTCCTTATACCCAAAGACGCGTCCCTCGGTGGACGTGAAAAAGAGGTCACCACGGGCAGTGTATTTGACGTCCCGAATCTCAATGAAAGATGCATTAGGACCATCCAAATCTATCTGCCGTGTCTGCTCGCACTCTCCGGACGCAACGTTGAAAACCTTCAGGGTCCCGCCGGACGCCCCGGCTTCGAGAAGGAGATTGTCCGGCGCGAAGGACATGCTTCTGGTCCAGGCCCGGAAACCGCCGAAGGTGTGGAGGAGCTCGCCGGTCTCGACGCTCCAGACCCGAGCTTTTTTGTCCCCGCAGCCCGCAGCGACGAGCTTCCCATCAGGCGACCAAGCTCCCGACCAGCTCTGGTTCTCGGAGCCGCTGAGAACGTGAAGGGTCTCCCCAGTTTCCATACTCGAGATACGGACGGTTTTATCCCAAGAAGATGTAGCGACGAGCGTGTCGTCGGGGCTGGTCTCCGCCACATGATTGCGTCGGTATGATCGGCGAGAACAAAGCGTTCAGCCAGGGTATTCGAGTCTAACACAGCGACGGTGTTGCGAACAGAATGGAACAGAAATGAAGTTCCATCGTGGCTAAACGCTCTTGCGGCTAGGTGGCCAGGGAAAGCGCGGCGGGCCCGCAGCTCAATGGCGGCCTGAGCCTCGAGGAGAATTTGCTTCACCGCCTTCTGCAAGTTCGCAGATTCCACGTCCGATGCTGACCAGCGCTGGAGGAGAGCAGTAGAGGCCGCGGTGGAGGCCGCCTCAGCTGCGGCTGTCTAGATGCCCCATGTCGTCCTGAGGGGCATCCAAGTCCCATACCTTGATGGTGTTTGTGATCTGACGGGAGGAATAGAACGATGAACTCGATACGAGTTTGCGTCCATATGGCTGGAATTGCAGGTTCGATACATCGCCCGCAATTGAGCTGCGCCGTGACTGCGTCATATACACGTATCTTGTTCCCCACACCAGCAGCAATGAGTGCGTTGTCGTAGCTCGATGCCACAACGGATGCCTTTCCCCGAGCTCAATTCTGGATGACTCGGAAACCCACTGCCCAAACTCTGCCGGGCGGCCGTCTTGCTCGAAGTCCTGTTTGAGCGAGTGCTTAAAGGCGGCGAAGAACTGCTCAGAGGATATCATGGCGGGAAGGAAATGCAACTAATAGGCTGGGGATAGGTGTGGAGCTTAAATAATAAAAGTTGTACTAGTAGAGAGAAGGCTGCGCAACTGCGGCTGCGCCTGTGGGAGTCACTCATCGAGCTCCGGATTGGGCCCATCCATCAAAACACGTGAGGACCCTCCCCCCAAATGGGGAGGCAAAACCAGTTACCTTGCCTCCAAATGGCGCTGAATCAACCGGAGTTTGAAGTTATTGATGTAACCTAACCCAGTCTTTTGATGTAACCCAGGTTTTTGGCACCTGAACCAACCTCGCGCTCTCATTGATCTAACTAGATTGACTTATTGAACCATCCCAGCTTTTTGTCTATTGAATCAACCAAACTTTCCCGCACGGTCATCTATTGAGTCAACCGAGCTTTTCCGCCCGGTCATCTATTGAACCAACCGAACTTTTCTTCGACCCTCCGCACTGATTCAACTAGACTTTCTGATTTACATCCTTATTGACTCAACTCATGTTTTGTCACAGGTAGGTCATTGAAACAACTGAACTTTTATCTGCGGTGCTTTATTGATTCAACCTAACTTTGTCCTTTCAGGTTATTGATTCAACCCAACTTTTTGTCTCTTCCCGTCATTTCATCAAACAACCATCTACACAATGAGCCCATGTGGCATGTAGTATTTCTGAAGTCACACCAGCTAACCTGCCCCATTCTCGCCCGGATTCAGCAGCCTTCTTTAGCAGTAACTATTTCAGTGGAATCAATGCTGAAATCCTGGCGGTCAGTAAATCACAAGAGCCGTGTTTCAAATTCAGGCTAATTTATTTCATGCGGGCGGTCATACTTAGTTCTTGGGGGAAATCGATCAATCTGCGGGCGACGCGTAGCGCCGCCGTGGCATTTTATCCAGTCCCTGGCGTCCCAGGCACCTCTATGCATGCTCCGAGCGTCAGCGGCAGGTGAGCTGCCCCGCAATTTTTAATTCAAGTCCTGGGTTCTCCGCAATCTCCACTCCTCATCATGCCATGCCGCGGTGCGCAGCGCCGCTACGGACTTTTTAATCAACTCCTGGTGTCTCCGTCGACTGTACGCGCGCGCCCCGACGCATCCGTGCCGCCCCAGATTTTTTTTCGAGTTCCGCGCTCTCCTTGAACTCGGTACACGGCTTCATCAATTCCAGACGCGCGCACGGCGCATCTTTTATTATTCAAGATCTGGTGTTTCGCGGGGCCTCATTCACCCATCCTGATCGTCTACCCTTTACCAGCAGCGTAACAGCGTACTAGTAGAAGTAGATATTGACGCAAGCCTTCCCCGAATTGCGGTATTTTTTGCAGCTGCAGACAAATGCGCCATCAACTTGTTTAGTGACTGGCTGTGTGGTATTATTGAACATGCTGGTCTTTACCGGTCTTTTCGAATTCAGTGGTTGAGTAGATAGGGGGAAACGGCTTTGATTGAGAAGTGCCTGTTTTGGGAACTGCCCGAAAAGTGAGGTTGATTCAACAACACGTGTCGCAAAAAGGTAGGTTGATTCAATAAGGTGTAGACGGAAAATATGGGTTGATTCAAGTGCACCACGCATAGAAAAAAGACGTTGGTTCAATTACTTCGGTTAAGAAAAAGTGGAGTTGGATCAACAACCTGCGCATTTGAAAAGTGAGGTTGAATCATGAGCCACAGTTCGTAAAATCGAGGTTAGATCAAGGAATCGGCGATGTTGGATCAAGCGGTCGTGTTCGGTTAGATCAACGGGGCGGAGCTTGAAACCGTGGTTAGTTCCGAGGCCAAATGAGGGGTTGGATCAATATATTCAAACTCCGGTTGACTCAATATGGTCTGGAGGCAATAACCTATTTTCGAATGGGGACGTCAGTTGGATGTCAGCAAGACGTCAGCATTTCCGCTCAACCACTTGAACCACAGCTCACATCTTTGTGCAGCATATTATTGGGTCTGAAATGTTGTTTCACTCACCGGTGGTACACGATGGGCGGAAACGGCCAGTTAAGTATTCGCGCATTTAGTTTGAGAAATCAATGACGCATTGGACAATTTATTTTTCTGACCTGTACTTTCCCTGTACTTGTGGTAATAATGAAAGATACAGTTGAGATTGCTCTTAGGAGCTCTTAGGAGCCTTTTTAGGCTGTTGATTCAGATGGTCGTTCATTGCAGGATTTCTCCCGGAGGTAAGAGCGCATCAGATAGATTTAAGCCCCGCTCCATCCACGCCGATGGCGCCAGCACCACGCACTGGCACGCAGTGAGCCACCGCGGCGAGCGCGGATGCTAGTGAGCGCAGTGGCGAGCAAAAACACTCGAGTCCGCGCCATCTTCGTCACTTCGTTACTTCGCTTAAATTCATCAGTTTGATGGCATTCTATGAAAGTTCGTGAGTTTCAGGAATTTCAACGAAAGTTCGCCACTTTCCCTGTATCGACGTACGGCGTGCCTGTCGGCACATCACAGAATCAGCCGTGTGCCGAGCTCGGCCGGTTAGGTTTGGGTTAAGTTGGTTAGGGTTAAAGGTCGGTCGTTAGAGGTTAGTGGTTAGTGTTAGGGGTTTGGGTTAGTGGTTTTGGTTTTGGTTAGCAGTTAGGGTTAGTGGTTAGTATTGGGGTAAGGTATCTATATGAAAAACCCACCCGGCCTTGTGTTGAGGGAACAATGATGGCCGATGCTCCGGGTTCTTGAACGTGCCGAGTGAAAATGACGAACTTACACAGAAAATCATTGGAAGTAACGAACTTTCCCTAAATGTGCTCAAAGTGACGAGGTTTTGTGAAAATAAGCGAAGTAACGAAGTGACGAAGATGGCTACTACCCAAAACACTCACAAGGTCGTTTCCGGTCATTTACAAAAACCCTAAAGTCTTTGGAGCTAACATTCACTCCTTGTTCACTCTAACTCCAAAAAAGCCACACTGCCCTGTGGGCGGGAGTAGAAGGTGTTCGACAAGTACACACCTTTTTTTAGAACCAAACGTTGAACGTTCGAACTCGACACTTCTTCTGACAACTTATAGATCGAACAAACGAATTTGCTGTGGTTTTCTATCGGGCAACGTTCAGATTGTCTTGAAGCGAGGACAGAGTCAAAGCAGTCCGTCAATGACCCGAGAATTTCAGAACGCCACGCAAGGCTTCAAGAAAAGGGCTCCAGCGCTCAAGATTAGACGGGGGAGAGTATCTTGAATCGAAGCCTCGGGAAGGACCAGTACCGTTCCTGCCGGCCGTCCTTCTTTCGGTTGAGATAGGCCACGGAGTCACGGACAATATTAACTTGAATGCCAAGACTTTGCGTCCGGAATAAAGTTTCTGTAGAAGGAAGGTGTGCCATTTACGGTCGCTCCCCCCAAAAAAACAGTATAACACGTCCACTTATAACCGGGGAAAAGAATCCATACCTCAGCACCCGTGTCGCTTCCTCATCGAAGATTCCTCATCTCTTAATATCGCCCCCGACGCAAACCTACGCATACAGATTGTCTGTTTTGTGCATGTGGGGCGGCGCAGACCCACTTGGAGGAGCTCGGACTCTGAAAGCGCTAAAAACACTGGGAAATTATGTTATTATTTGGCAAGGCTAGAAGAAAATGAATTTCCTTGGCTTTTGCGCCACTAACCCCCGGGAGGAGAGATGTCGTTGAAGAGTTCGAGAACAGGTATGACGAAAGTGCGGAGAGGGAGGACATATCGGAGTTAGAACCGAATCTTGGGAAGTAACTGTATGCACGGGCCCAATTGCCAATCGAATGGTGAAGCGCTCTCCGGGTCATCATTGGATTCCGGGTTGCCGGACGTGTTAACAAGAGCCGAAAACATACAATGTCGCCTTGGGAGAAGGTTTGAATGAACCAGCGAGTAGTAGCGAGCAGACGACGTAGGAGAGGTCCGAGTCTATGGCGAAAGAATGACTTGATTCTGCTCATCCGATCTCCAGAATAATCTGTGCGGTCACAAGGACCGTGCCTGATTGATGTTTGCGGATTTTGATGGCTGGATTATATTTCCGAAGCGTGGACGGCGAATTGCCGGATGCATACGTGTTCCCATTGTAACTTCCCATCTTGCCTGGATAGGGTTAAAGTAAGACTGGTGATGGGATTTTTCTGTCCATATATCGTGCACGGCGGCGAAGTGCCAATTGGTCCCAGCCAGGCGGAGATTTTCGCCGAGAAGTTCGATTGCTGTCTGGATCATAAGGAAACACGCCGGTCCGGTGTAAGCAGTGTTTGAAAGGAGATCCAAGCGTAAGGATAGGGCAAAATGGGGTCTAAGAAGTGGTCCAACGAGGAGAAAGCGGTACCGCGCGTGACGGTACTGAACATCGAGTACATAGCTTCTGGCTGGTGTAGACATGAGCGAGAGAAAGAAGTCCTGAAAAGGAAGTCAGTGTTCCACGATGCACGTGATGCTTTTCGGTTACCCAACAGCCGTCATCACCGAGCCTCGGTTACTGGGTTGGCCAGCTTTCCGAGACGTCTGGGAGGCTTCTAGACGAGGGAGAATTGTGGGGAAGAAGCCATTTGTCCTATTAATGGATTCCCTATTTTTCCGTCTCACGCTTCCCCACGGCGCCGTCCTCTTCTTTGACGCTCTCTGTACTAGGCTCTATGCTCTTCGACTCGCGGCTTTCTTCGTTTAATTGACACCGTTAAACTACGCCATCTCGCCCTTCAATGAGGTCCGCTCTTTTTTGGCGACCAATTTATTGATTTTTCATGTTGCGATGTCGACAGTTGGCCCTCCACACTATGGACACTCGCCTTTCTCTTATTGTGGTGCGGAGGCCGGATGCGGGTGGTTAGCGGATCTCAGCTTAATATCACTGTCGATGACATGGATCCATCGATTTCATATCGGCCGTCGACGTCTTGGAATTCCAGCGGGATCGTCTGCTCATCTTGTAACAATCCGCCAACGATTCTGGCGGCTCAGAATACGTATCACAAGGGCGTTCATGCAGAGCTTCCGGACGACGATGACAAGGGGGGGGGGAACGATGACGCACCCCCAGCTCAAGGACATGAGGTTGCCAAAGGTGGCGGCAAGGGCGACGGCGGAAGCGGGGGCGGGGACGGGGGCGGAGGTGGGGGCGGCGATAAATCGAATAATATCCGTGCTCTTCACCTGCCAAGGCTGGACTTCGATGATGTCGGTTTTGTGGACACACCTGTGACAGCGGAATTCCAGTTCACGGGTGCGCTTTTCAAATATCACAGCTTAAAGCCCGCTCATTTATTATCAGGCACTGCGATCTACATATACTGCATACAGCCTCTAGGACTATCGACGCTTCCAGAATCTCTGACATTCATGAACACCACCTTCTCACTAGACCATAAAGTCTCTTCCACATTCGTTCATCAAGGATCGGCCTCGAATTCAGGATTCGCGTCTGGTGTTAACGTTTTCGGCAAGCGGGACTTGTCCGACGGTCCGCATGTCGTGCAAATCAGCCTCGGCCCTAATTCGGTGTTCATATTGGACTACGTGGTATACACCCAAAATGCGCCTGATCCTCTACCACAGTCATTCTCTCCGTGAGCGTGGAAATTTCTCAATCACCTTATTTACTTAGGGAGGACACAGAAGCAGCCACGAAAGCTCCCCGTTGCCCACGGATTCCCCGCCTACCTCCAGCCTAAACATCAAAGAGCATGTCCTCATTTTTCTCAACGATCCCCATCCTAATGCGAATTTTTCAGGAAGAAAAAAGGGACAGCAACTTTTGCCGCAGCGTTATCAGCGAGTCTAGGCGTGCTCGGAATCCTATGCTTTGGAACTGCATTCAGCATTTACCGGCGACGTCTGCTCGCAGCGCGGCGCGAGCGGAACGAGAGGGTCGATCCAGTGCCGCCGATGATGATAGGACCAGCTCCTTTCGTTCCCAGATATTTCCCGGGAACAGTGATTCCGAGCGTTCCCCCACCATACGCTCCCTCCGACTCCTCCTCGCGTTCTTCCCATGACAATTTGCACGCTGTGTCGCAGCCGCTGCTTCCTCCGCATGATTCGCGTACATATGCGGACAACCCTCCACCACTCGACGATATCGCGCCCCCGTCGTTTGGCGTGGCTATTGCTAGTCCCGCTGCAACGATCTTGAGCAGTAATGTGTCTGGCGACGCCTTCACTGCTCAGGAACTGCGTCCACCTAACTGGGACGCAATCCCATCGCCAGAAAGTCGAAGGTCGACTTCAAGGGCGGCGTCGCTGTTTTCTGGCAATGACGATCGGGCTTAGGGTGTAAAAAATATTTCCAAGTCCAATACATGGCTTCGGGCTGGGCGGGGTAGCTAGACAGGCAATATATGAGTAATTTATCTCTTTCGCACTTCATATGAGTGTATATGAAATTATTCCAACTGGTTTGATCTCATTCCACAATATTAATTACAGAAGGTGCGCCATCAGTTGACGCAGAGATATCGACAGGGAGGCCAGCAGCCATCCACGCCTGATATCCTCCAATGATATCAGTAGCATTGAGGAGTCCGAGCTCCTGCAGCGCGAACGCAGCGAGACTGGAAGTATACCCCTCCGAGCAAAAGACAATGATGCGCAAATCAGTAGCGATCAACGATGATGAGGCGATCCACGCTCCTCGGGTCAAACCGCCACTCGAGAACATTGCGTTCAATGATGAGGGAGCCGTGGATCCCGCCCTCGCGCTCTCGCTGTTCCGCAGGCCGAATGTCAACGAGAAACGTCGGCGCACCGAACCTCGGGCTCTCGCAATTCCGAGTAGGCCTGCGATGGGGTCAGCCGCTGGAGCTTGGCTCGCGCATCCTGCGAGGACTTGGTCGATGCCGCGCGATCCCGGCGGAGGGACAAGCGGGTCCATTGGTGCGCGCGCAGCTTTGCGGACGACGTCCCACAGGGCCTGCTCATCGTACGGCGAGGCACCTATGTCGCGAACGACCGCAACCCAAACGTCGCCGTCGTTCTTGGCCATATCGATGCGCCCCATAAATTTGGAGCTCGCAAGCAGGACCGCGCGTTGAACATAGTCTTCCGGCGAGCCGCAAATGACCAGAGTGTTGGCATTAGGATGTGTGCGGGTCGACTGCCCTGTTGTTGCGACGACGAAGACCTGATTTAAACACGGTTTATACTCCGGATTTGCAACAAGACGGGAACTGACAGACATGGTGTTGGAGTAAAAGTTGGTGCTTGCAGCACATCCGCGACGAGTCCGCAAAAATCCGTCATCATCGGATTTAGAAAATGTCAGCCCGACGCCCAGTTTCACACCTTCGTTAAGGTTTTAGATGCTGGATTTATCGAGAACGATCTGGATTTACCGTCGACAGGTTTCTGCCTTGTTGATAGTTCTGACCGCGACCTCGAATGCGACCTGGTACCGCACATCTTCTAGGGTTCGCTGAGGAGCATCTGGAGTAAACTGACTCTTTTCAGGGGCCAACAGATTCATTGGATGTCGCTGATAAAGCTGAACGGTCTGAACCATGACGTTTAGACATGAGAAAGGATTTGTAGCTCCCCGACGCCGCCGACAATTAAGGCCAAACATATGCACATACAAAATCTCTTTTCATATGCTTCGTTCATGTGCTCCTGCCCGGGTAGTACGATGTTCGTTCGCGAAAGCCAATTACAGCAAATCTAATCGAAGGTAACTCACAACAACGTTTATGACACTCGGGCTCAATTTTTTGGGCAGAATCGACCGGGGTGAAGCCCCACCGCAAGAACATGTAACAGATCCGACAGTGGGCCTAAAATCCCTCCAACTAATTTAAAGATCTTGTGAGATGACCGTTCCAAAAAGCTTTCTCCTCTCAAGTTTTTGCAGCCACAACCCGGAGGATGCTCTGTCCGTAAAAATGATTCGGATATTTGAGGCTTCTCGCCTTCAATATCCGAGACCCTCAAAATACCCGTCGAAAGCTTGGATCGGACCGTTGAAGCTCCATCTAGATATCCAGGAACGCGTACCGTCCGTAGAGGAGTTTCGCGAGCTGGTACTGCTCCTACCGGAACCAACCTATGGCGGTTTCCTTCGACCTCCGGACAGGCTGGAGATATCCCCGACCAACCCCAACGCCCTCAGCGGATGCCGTCAAAAAAAATCCCTCCGCTTTGTTCTGGCCCATCATCGCAGATGTGAACCGAGGCTATTTGAATATTGGCGGCACAAAATATTTCGCTCTTCTCAACAAGATCAGGCGTCTTCGTGACGATGTCATCCGCCCGTCTCTGGAAGATCCTCCGAGTGCGTTTGAGAAACATCCCCGTGAACGATAGACTATGATTAATCTTCTTGTGAGTTTTGCTCGTAGCCGTGAAGAATCATCCGCTCAATCCCCGCTCCCCGGTCCGCGTAGTTCCATGTCCTATTTCTAACCTAATGATGCGTTCGATGTACACAAATCGTGCGAATCTAACGGCCTTCTATGTGCCTGAGCATCAAGTGACTATGTCAAGCCCACATTCCACCTTACTCTCGATGAGCTCCACCAATGGCGGCCATTACGACCGCAACCTCCTTGCTCATGCTCCTGTAGCTACGCGCGCGCAATTGCAGGTACATGGTTGAAGCGCCAATCACAGAGTAGCACCCTTATACTCAATTAGGAAGGCTATGACACCGTCCTCCTCGAGCCGAACCGCGCCAAACGCTCGCAGTCCGACGTTGCGTTAACTGTTATCTCCAAAGAACAAGCGCAGTCGACCCCTACTCGTTCATTTTGGCAGAGCCGGAAGAGGCACCTCATCGGAGCTCTAATCGCCCTGGTGATACTCGCCGCGATCCTCGGTGGCGCGGTTGGCTCTACTGCGAAAAAGAAGAAAACTCAGCCGGATACTTCACATGAAAATACCAGTACCAGTACACTTTCATCTGCGACGAGTACCTCAGGCATATTTGGAGCACCTGTGATCTTTGGCAGCGAGGATGCCCTCGCAGCCTTCTCAGAACGGTGCAACCTCGCAAGGAACGATATCTCCTCTCCCAATAATTCCTCAGATAACTGCGCGACATTTCGTTACTGCGTGAGTGATGGTGTCAATTTCTTGCACGCCCGCCTGAATGACAATCGCAGCCGGAGACGATGAATACCACGTTACGCCCTGCGTCCACCGTGTTATAATTACATAGTATGCATGAGGGAGGTCAAAATGGCAAGAATGGGTAGATACAATATAAGGGAGACGTATATGTACAGCACACACAACATCCATTGCGACTTCTCCGCCCTTCAATCAACTTGATGGCGATAGTGCGGCGGCGCGCTAACCTCTGAGCGACCGCTAGAACTCGATCCTGGTCGGGTATCATTCTTTCGTAGCGAGTCGAGATGCTGTCTTGAACCCGGCCGCGGTGGCGTGTGCAAGAGCACCGAAGCCACCTCCATCGCCAACGTGTTGATGTCGACGTGCTGGGAGCCCTCGTATCCCTCCGCGTCTCGGGGAAACGTCTGCGACGGTACCTTGGGCAACGGGCGGATATTCTTGGTGGGAGATCTGGCAGGGGTTTCTGCATGTTCCCCAGCCGTCTTTTCCGCGTCGGTATCTCCAAATGTGGGCGGCGGCGTCATGGGCAGGAACGCATGTTGCGTGCCGGGGACGCTCTCGTTCGGGGACGAGGGTGTGGTTCGTGGGGGTTTGTCGATGGAGTGGAAGAGGTCTGTGAGGCCCTCGTGAGGAACCGGAGTGGGAGTGACTTTGTACCGGTACGTCCTCCAGCGCCGGTACTGACAGACAAAGAGCGCTATGAGGAGTGCGATGATGACTATTCCGGCAATCGCGCAACCAGCGATGAGTCCTCGGTTGGATCCAGAGGAGGACTGGACGTCGGTAACAATCGAGGATGCGGGTGGGGAGGCGACTGGGCGATGGACTGGTGGAAGAGCTGGAAGAGCTGGAGGAGCTGGAGGAGCTGGAGAATCGCAGAGGTAGAGGTCGGCATTGGTGAGTTGGTCGCAATGGCGCCGTGGCCGGAAGGAACGAAGGAGTGTGATGCCTATGGATTTTAAGGTTTGGAATGGAGCTAGGAACCTTCTAAGACGTACTGGTGCCAAGGTACTAGGG
Organism: Mycena rebaudengoi; assembly: GCA_029282285.1. Taxonomy (NCBI): domain Eukaryota; kingdom Fungi; phylum Basidiomycota; class Agaricomycetes; order Agaricales; family Mycenaceae; genus Mycena; species Mycena rebaudengoi. Next base: position 981,166 of record JARJCX010000015.1, on the reverse strand, counting down.
TTGACCAACTTCGCCGCGGCAACAAACTGATTGTACATGTCGATGGAAGGTGGATTTATAGCCCTACTGAAACATTTGAAAGGTTGCGGAGATCGATATTGCAAAGCACTCACCCAACCATTCCGGACGCACAGTGCGATATCGGCTGCGTCGCCTGGCAGTAGAACCATATAGCTTTCAACTCTAGATCAACACTGCACGCCACTGCACGTCGAAAGGGCTCGCACCTTCGGAGGCATTCGTGATACGGAGGTCCCAGCTCGGCGTTGGCTTCGTAAACTGGGCTCCTGTTCCAGCGAATCCGCTGTTGAAGCCTCCCGGAAGTGGGACACACGGTGTCCGGAAGTCGGTCTGAGTAACTGTATGGATATCTCCTCCAAACACGAAGGTCACAATGTCGTTGACTTGGGCAGAGGTCGTGGATGGTACGAAGAAACTCCCCTGTACTCCCACGGTGACCTGGACTTACATTGTCAGAATGGCAATAACTCGGGTAGCCTCTCGCTCACGGTGTGCGTTGTCTGGGCCAGTGCGCCGCAGAAGAGCGCGAACACGCTGAAAGCAACGGAGAGCACATTAATCATCGCAGACCTGCCGTGAGGTTCGTGAGGGAGTGGAAGAAAGAGCCTGGAAAATCCAACTATACCTTCCGCTTCCGCACACGAATCATGATAATATTATCATTGATATGGGGCGGCATCACTCCCTTGGACACACGGAACACTACCGATAATGCCGCGACTGTTCTTATACCCAGCTGTGATAATGCGCCTCGATATCATTGCCTCGGATGGTGATCATCGTGAGCAAGGGACGAGAGAACACAGCAACGAGAAGTACCTGATAGGAGTACAGCTGAGCTCCAAAAGTCCTTGTAATGATAAACGAAATATATGGGCTCGCCCTAGTACTACTGTGATCGCCGTCCTCACCACACTTGTGTCACTCTGGAGCGACGCCGTACCGGGGTACTTCGGTGGAGCAGAGAATCACCGGCGGATCAGAGCATTGTCATAATTAATTTAAATTGCATTCCAGGCGGCCAGATTAGGAGGGAAGTGGACACGGCAAGGACAGGCAAGGACACGAGAGTAGTACCAAAGTAGTACTTACCAGCAGGGAGGGCGACATATAGGTGTAGTAGGACGGTGTCAAGAGTCACGCGGGACCTGTCTTCAGTTGAAGGTCCATTTATTTGATTGAAAGGTTGCAGCTATTTGCACGCCCGTGGCAGATTCGACAAGACGATGCATTATATAGAGGTTGGGATCAAGCAGGGGGCAGTACACGTGATACACCGCGTCGAAGCGAGATGACAAGCAGAACCAATCAGATGTTCGATTTCGCCTGGTAACGAGTCTACCTGGTACCGAGGTTAGCTGATTCTCGGGTATACGCAGGAGCTAAAAACGCGGGGGTCTTTATGTCTCGCAATTCATTGCGATCCTGAGTTGACTTGCACCTCATTCTAATCCGCTAAGCGTTAGGAAGGTGAAGACGTATGTATCGCCCACTTAGTATCTCTTGGACAGGCGCTACAACTCGTACTTCGCATATTGTATCGCCCACTGTCGGTCAGAGCTCTGAGTTCCAAGCCGGAGACTCCCCTTACTATGAACAGATGTACGGCATGGGTCAGTGTTGTGCAACAGATCAATGTCGGAAATTTATCTTTAGTCTTATAAGCGCCTTCTATTACGAGGCCTTGTCAACCGCTTATAATAAGCTCAGCAACGTATAAGCGCCTTAAATCCACGCACCCAAAACTTGATTGCAAGCCTGTGTTGCGTCCAAGCCACACACCGCTAATATCCCACATCCAGAATAGTGTCATAGATAGAAACTTCAATTTTGCATACCAAAAAGTCCCAATAGCTACGATCCTGGGGAGGAGAAAACATCCTATACGGATATCTTTATTCCGATAATCCTTTCATAAGGGGCACAGCTATTATGCCATTATTGGGCCTTACGGAACCTTATGAGCGAAATTACAAATTTCCGACATCAGCTTAAATTATAACTCCTTTACAGCTGAGTCAAAAAAGATAGACAATTTTCATTTTCACGTTGAGTTCGGCAAGAGTTCGGCATCCGCCGGCGTAGCTCCACAATGTGTCCTCGCACCAACTTCCCGCACATTCGAGTTGTCTCCTTCCCTTCACCATGGCACGACGCGGCAACCGTCGACACATACCTCCAGAGCAGAAACAGTTGATAACCACCATGGCCAACCACTTGAAGCCCAAAGCAATAGCGCAAATTACTCATATGCATCAGCGAACCGTGTACCGGACAATCGAGACATGGCGTAAGACTTGTAATATATCCCTGTAGCCCCACCACATATGTCAAGAAGCTTATTTGGTGGAGAGTGGCTCGTCATGAAGGTTATTCTGCGCACAGAGATTGTAGCGTTGCTCAAGCGACGATCTAATTTTAGGTCTTGCCGAACTCTTGCCGAACTCAACGCGAAAACGAAAATTGTCTATCTTTATTGACTTAGCTGTAATTGTTTTGATCTTCGAAGACGCGCGCATGAGAGCTGCGCCCACAACCGCGATATTAGGAAAACCGACGTGCAGGTATGTGGTATCCATGGCCAGCACTTCATAACCTCGCAGGCTTGCACGACATAAATGACAATAAGATATCATCCTGAGTTTTCCAGCTGTACTCCGACGCTGATTCCTCTTCTCACCTTCCCGATCCTTCAGGCTCCCGACCAACACTGACACTGCGATGGGAACCACTCAGCCCAAGATGAGATTTTACTGTATCTGGAACGATAACAGCTATCACCTTTTACTTATATAGACCTCCTCCATCCGTCGAGGTCTCCCTCACGCTTCTTCCCCGACTCAATCCATGGCGTCCCCAACTCGAGTTCCAAGTCCAGCCGCCCTTGCAGCAGCAGTTGAACAAGTCAAGCAGGTTTTCGCCACATCATTCATCGGATTTGCCGTGGCCACAACGTCTGTTACTCCCGGTCAAATTCTGCTTATAATCCGTTACTAACTGTTCAAACTTCAGAGCCTATGGAATTTCCGTCCTGCAATGTTACCTCTATTACCGAAACTATCGCAAAGATGCCATCCACCTCAAGGTCATGGTCTGTGCTACATTGACACCAGTCCCGGCAATGAGTATGACACCTTGCGCTACTATAGGTGGGGTGCCTATGGTATGTTTGCAGAAATTGTATATATCGCTTCCCTGTGTTGAAAGGAGTCAAGGGTATCCGACACGTTGATTACAATCATGGTTTCCCATTCACTCTACACCTACTTCGTGACGAATTTTGGCGACCTTGCTGCTGATGCCTTCATTCCTTGGTGCGCATATCTTCTGCACATGGCATCAATATTGATATCAGTTTTAGGGAGCTTTGCTGTGAGTGAACAATTTTCGATAGAGAAGAAAATGATTCCTCAATTATATCCTAGCTTGAAAATGGCCTCCTTGTAAGTGCCTCAGTTTTTTCTCGCTACGACATTTACTGAATATTACATATTCAGACGATGGTCACCATAACGGCTCAATGGCAAGCAAATATTACTCGTTTAATTGACCGTCATTGATAGTTTTTATGCCTGGCAAGTTTGGGCAGGTGAAGTTTAATCGTGCTGGTGAAGTTTGAACCGTACCTGATTTTTCCGACCGCTGTCTAGTCGGTCGCAACATAATTATGACAGCCGGAATCGTGCGAGCTCACAATGTCGGATACAAGCATATTTTGGCTGACATTATCAAAAGCTCCTCCTTGCATTCACGTCCTTCGGTAGCCTCAGTTGCATAAATGATGCGTCTTAACTCAATGGCGATGCTCAGGATTCGGTCTCGGTGAGACCTTATACACAATTTTCTTTCTCATCGTCGAATCTTCTAATTTCTTATAGCTCTCACGGTTCACCTGTATGCTCCCGTATGGCAGATGCGCCCCACACTCATTATAATTCCAGCTTTCGCGTTCCAGAAGTGGCATATTTAGCCACACAGTCAATACAAGCAAGTGTTCCCCCCGTCTGCTAAGCTGATGCCAACTTTCTGGATAGACCATCAGTGGGTCAATGCAAGGTACTGCCGCCGCCTGCGATATAACAATCCCGCTGGCCTTAATCTGGTATCTCCGCTCAAAGAAATCTCATGGAGTGCGAACGTATGCAGACCGTACATTCTCGTTTCGACAAGCTCATTGTCGACTTCAGCACCGAGCAAATGATTGACGCCGTGATCCTCTACGTTATCTGTCGTGGAATATTGACTGCGTAAGCTTTATGGAGGCTTACTCTCGAGTCTCCTCTGACATCTTTCAGAATCACCCAAATTATCTCCCTGGTCCTAGTAATATTCATTCGCCTTTTATATCATTTCGCATGCCCACGGTTTTTCAGAGTCCCACCTTTCCTGACCGGACATATTGGCAACCGTTCCATCAAATCCTTGGAAAATGTGCAGTGATCATTCGAATTCACATATTCGAACTTACATGTATATGCCATGCAGTATATGTGAACTCTGTTGTTGCGTCTCTCAACGTTAGGGACATCATTAGGGGACAACCAGATATATCCGGTTTGAACACTCCCATCCTACAGAAGAGGTGGGCTCAACGGTATGCCATCCTTACTTCTCGTATTTTCCTTCCAGTCTATTTTTGATGTGTCCTCGATAGACCCAAAACATATCTTTAGCGTTCATCCATCATTCAAAGACCGAGTCCACTGGGAACCTCGGTCAAGGGGACACCGTTGAGAGCCTCGATCATCAGGAACAATATGTTTTCTCGGATCCTCATGCAAATGACACCGTGAGTGGTCTAGTTCAGCTTTGTATGCGGTTCTGAGCATGTTGAACCTCATACAGAAGGCGAGAATTTCCAACGCGATCTGAACCTTATGTCCTCTTCTTCCTGGTTTCTTTCTGAAACGACATCCGCAACATGTACTTGGGGCGGAACGTGATCATAACACCTCGAACCTGCGCTGTAATACCACGTATTTATTAGTCTCCGAGTTGGCGTAATATATTTTTGCTTTATTTTGCACCGCCGGTATCCAAATCGAGTCGGCCAATTGTATGGTCCACTAACCAAGTCGGGATTCCCTTCAAATTCCCTCAATACGAGTGCGTACCGAGGTCAGTTGAGTGGACGCAGTAATGACTCGTGTTTTATTCACTATCCTGAATTGACTCGGATCTCAAAGTTCATTCCCACTGAGCGGCTGGCGCACAATCTAACATGAGCCCTGAGGATGCGTAGGCCAGTTCTTTCCCGGAGACCTTCAAACTTCCATACCACGATAATGGTGTTCTACTCTGACCACAATCAATCATGCATTTAGATTATGCTGTAATCGAAACACGTTAAACGGCTGAACGAATCGCCTCCAGAGTCGGTTATTGCGATTATGGCCGATTATGGCCGATTATAGTTTCCGTCAATTATCCCACGCTGAAATAAACACATATCAGGTTCACCTGAAATTAGAGCGGTACTTGTGATTTTTAGTATTGCTGGAATGAAAAATGGTACGGTTAGTTTAGTTTTCAGGTTCAGCTGGGGTTTAATGTAATCTGAAAACCAGTGTTTAAGTGGAGCCAAATGTTAATCTTATTCAATAGTTTAGGTCTCAACATGAGTTGGCTTGAAACTACAAATTTAAAATCCAGCTTGCCTGTCAGTGTCTTTTTATTTTTATTTGATACTTTGCCTTTCAAATTGCACCTTCCACTATTCTAGTCTATACTGTGCTGCGCAGTGTTGCGCAATCTTTAGAGAAAAACAACATTGAGGTATAAGTCTCCCGACAGGCGGACTGGTGGACAATTATATTGTTAACCGTTGGCTGTGCCTAAATTTGGCAATATCAGGTGTGTTTTTAACTCCTCTTTTGAAGCTCGTGTACATGGTCGGCCGCCGGTAGGTAGGTAGGTAGGTAGGTTTTACACGGCATGGTCCCGCTTAGGAACGCCGGTTTGGGGAAGTATCCCGGTATACAAGCAGGTATTTATGTACACCATCGTTCCCCACCTCCATTAGTCTTCCGAGCCGAGCTCACGCACCCAGTTTCCCGTCACGCTGTAGAACCCAGTCGACCAACAGAAGCAAAATAGTGAAACAGAATATTTGTACCTTTAGATCAGTCAGCCCATCCAAAACAAGGGAGTCGCGTAAAAGATTTCAAGAACTTCATGGGCAAATTTAGCCAGGAGAGCGACAGTTGAACGTTCGTAAAGCACGGATTTGGAGCCGGAGATTCAATCTCACGCCGCACAACATGTGAGTTCGAGTCCAGCTGACATCGTTCGAAGAAGCTTAAGGCGTTAAAGTTTAAGCGAATTGCTTCAGAGACTCGGAGACTCGGAGTACTCTAAGCCGACGGCAAAGTGATGTCTTCGGGTATCCAGCATGTACACGAGCTTACTGTCGTCGGTCTTCGTCGCATTCGCAGCAGTGGCGGTGGCACAACAGCCATCCGTGACTATAAAGAACGGCACAGTCCGGTGAGGATTCGTAACGACTTGAATCAGTGCAGATGTCTGATATCTACGCAGTGGTGTCTCTCTCCCTCAATTTGGCCAAGATCAGTTTCTAGGCATACCCTTTGCCCAACCCCCAGTCGGAAACCTCCGCCTCGCACTCCCCCAATCGATGTATGATTATGTCTCTAACTCAAGACTTCCGCTGTTTTTAACATACCTATGAAATCAGCAACACCTCATTTGGAAACCTCGAAGCCACTGCATATGGACCGCACTGCTTCTCGAGATTTACTACGGGCTTTGTACGCGTCTTTCAATGTTCACCAAAACGTTTTTTGACTTCAGTAATATTTGTAGGACGACAATTCTGGATACGTGAGCGCCGAGGATTGCTTGACACTCAACGTGATTCGTCCACATGGGGTCTCTGAGAGCGCGCCAGTTCCCGTTCTTGTCTGGAGTGCGTAATCGATTTCCCCTCGAGAACTCATTTGTCTTAACGTCCACTTTCAGTTCACGGCGGCGGTCTTGTACGCTGTTATCATTCAATATCCAGTTATTCTGAGGGTGTTACTTCTCTTTACAGTTCACGGGCGGCGGGGTAAGTTCGCTTCGACTCCCGATATTTTTTGCTTACATTAATGATAGGGTGACTTCCGCTACAATGGAACATGGATGGTACAAGCATCAGTGGATAACGGGAGCCCTATCGTCTTTGTCTCCATAAAGTGGGCAGCATTTAATTCGCAGGCACTCGAGACTCATTCTTCGATTTCAGCTACCGTCTCGCATCTCTAGGCTTCTTAGGCGGGAAGGCGCTCCAGGATGGCGGCCTCCTTAATCTAGGTTTTCGTGACCAACGCCTCGCTCTCCACTGGGTGCAAGAGAATATCGCAAAATTTGGCGGCGATCCGAGGTAAGATTTTATTTGAGTCTGGACACAAATGCCGAAATGTTCAACTTGTAGAAAAGTGACGATCCAAGGAGAAAGGTAAGTAGTATTTTGATTATTTACATCAACGTAACTAAATCGGCGTCAGCGTAATATCACCCAAGTTTGATCAGTAGCTCATTCTCAACAAGCGGTTCTCTTAGTCCGGTGGCACCAGTGTTCACGCCCAGACAGTCGCCTACCAAGGAAGAGACGATAAACTGTTCAACCAAGTGATCGCTCAAAGCGCGTTCGATACTGGCGGACAATTCATTAGAGGCGACGCTGCAAGTTTCCAAGCGAACTTCAACTCACTCATAGTCAACACTACCTGCGCATCCACTGCAAATGCGTCGGCAACTGTTCAGCTGAGCTGTATCCGGTCACTTCCGATCGACGTTTTCCGCAGAGCTTCTGTTGGTACAACAGGGTTCGCATTCGACGGAGACTTTCTCAATACACCAAGTTTCTTCAAGTCCTATCGGACAGGGAGATACATCAAAGCTGCATTCATCGTGAGCGATACAATTCGTACCCTCGTCATTGCCAGCTAATGTGTTATTAGGTCGGTAGCAATACGGACGAGGGCCGGAGTTTCTCACCCTCTGGAGTGAACACGACCGCACAGGTCATCGCGGCCCTGACCGGCATTCCTGCTCAATTCCGCGACGCTGCCCTTGCGCTCTATCCTGATGTACCGTCATTGGGATGTCCGTTCAATACCGGCGAATTCCAGACTTTCGCTGGCGTGGCTCCTGGTTTGCAAAACAAGCGTATTTTCTCCATCTACGGCGATGTGGTCATGGCAGCGTTAGTGTTTCATGGATAAACTCAAGTCTCATACTAACTTCTTCCCCCAGAGGACCTCGAGCGCTCGGCCAAATGATCGGTTCCAGAGTTCCGGTCTACAAGTACACGTACTGGCAATTTTCCGCGAAGCACAGTTTAGTCCCTGATTATTCGTTGTGAAGGTTCAATCACCTCCCTTGGTCCACCTCGATCGGTAGTGTACCTGACAATGTCGGACATTTCCTCGAGGTGCGTAAAGAATGCTCGGACATTTGCCATAATAACTTATATCATTACAGGTTGGCTATGTTTTCAACACTCAAAACAACGAGTGAGTTCAACCACGATTTCAATTTCAAAAAGCTAGTTTGACCATTTTCGCCAGCACGGCTTTCTGGATCACTAATCGCTTCACGGCAACATATCTGGGCTCCACAGCACCTATTGCCGACCGTTTCCTCGGAGTGTATATGTCCAGATCCTGGGCCGCATTCATCGCGACGGGAGATCCAAATAATGCCAACGGTGAGCACCGAACGGGGCATCGATGTTCGAGCGCTCAAGTTCTACTAGTCCCGTCAAAGGTCAGATGGCCAAAATACTCTGACGGACAGCAGGAAGTCCTCTGGCAAACGCAAGGCTCTGTTACTAGGAAGGATGTAAGTTGAAGTTTCCTCGGATGATATACACCTGATCATACTAAATCATTCCATATAGGACTATCGCGGAGCTGGGATGCAATTCATAATAGACCATGTTCTGGTCTGAGATGGGGGCAATGTCCTGGCGCTTCATAAAACTTAATAATCGCCTCAGACTCTTTGTTCGCGCCAATCATTACTTATAAGGACAGAAAATTCCAGACCTTGGGCAGGTGGCGGCCATCCGCGACTATTGATGCGTCGTGTTGTTCTGTGCGCGCCGGAGGGTCGGCCGCGGGGACTCATGATACACCCACCATTTGACGCTCAAGTTTAGGACTGCGAATATATATCGCCCACTGTCGGTCAGGGTTCTGACTTCCTCGCCGAAGACTGACTCCCCCTTCAAACTTCAGTACTATGAACAGATGTGACATGGGTCAATGTTGCGCCAGAGATCTAGGGCCCTGTAAGTTAGGCCTCTTTGCAAACCGGTTTATAAACAGCTGTTTATAAACCAGTTTTTAAATGGTCGGAGTAAAATGACTTGTTTTAAAATATTTCGGGACGACGGACCGCCGGCAATCAGCCATAGAAAAATATCGGCGCAGCTTTACAATGGCCATATTTGGCTCTGGGGCCATCTGGGGAGACTCGCTATAACCAGGAACTGAAGTATCTGCGATGACATGGATGTAACATTGCTTTTTTTCAGAGATTTGTTGGCAGATAAGCCTCTTAATCAAGCCGGCACCATCAACAGCCTTGCAGACGTCGGGAAGAGTGTATTCGCAGGTGACAAGGGTGAGCAGGCCACTGGGAAGATTTTTTGGGATAGCAAGGCTGCTGACTCCTGAGGTCGTATCTTAGACTCTGGTTTAAAAACTGGTTTAAAAACACCCGGTTTATATAACCTGTTCAAAAACCGGTTTTCAAATCGCTGGGGATAACTTACAGGGCCCTACAGAGATCAGCTTGACTTTATACTCTTCCAGGCAAACAACACATATCTTGGGTCCAAATCTTCGTTTCGGTCCAGAATTGGCACAGCTTGGATTGTTCATCATCAAAGACGCGTCCATGAGACCCGCGTTTTATAACCCCTCATTTCGACTCTAAAAAAAAAGAAGAAGAAGAAATGGCACGGTTTTGAGTATTTCTTCCTCCGATATTTGTCTTCAAATATTTTTCATGTTGACGATGCGAGTGAACTGCAAATATTTGAATATTTGAATTCCTTTGGGCACACCGCCACCTTCCCACGACCAGAAGGGTTCTGACTGAGGATCGCCAGTGATCGGCCTTCGCCGTAATGCTGGCAGGCGCAATGCATTCTCCTGGATGTGTACATCCCAACCTGTCCCAACTGCGTTCTCGCCTTCCCCGATCACTCAGGCTCCTGACCAACATTGACAGTGACACTGCGATAGGAACTACTCAGCCCAAGATGTGGATTTTGTCGTCCCTGGCCCGCTATCAGCTGGATATCGCCGTCCACTTATATGGACCTCTAGCCGTCGAGGCTTCCCTCAGGCCCCTTCCGTAACTCAAATGGAATCCCCAACTCGAGTTCCAAGTCCAGCAGCCCTTGCAGCAGCAGTTGAACAAGTCAAGCAGGTTTTCGCCACATCATTCATCGGATTTGCCGTGGCCACAACGTCTATGATCGTGCTAATCCCCGCAAAATTCTGCTTATAATCCGACTTCAGAGCCTATGGAATTTCCATCCTGCAAAGTTACCTCTATTACCGAAACTATCGCAAAGATGCCATCCTCCTTAAGGCCACGGTATGTGCTATAATCACACGAATCCCGGCAATTAACATGACTCCCCGACACTACGATAGGTGGAGTGCTTATGGTGCGTTTATTTTGTGTATCGCTACCCTGTATTAAAAGGAGTCAAGGTTATTCGACATATTGTCCACAATAATGGTTGCCCATTCACTTTACACCTATTTTGTCACGAATTTTGGGGACCTTGCTGCCGATGCTCTCATTCTGTGGTGAGTAACTTTTCTGCACTGTTTCATGAAAATCCAAATTATTTTGCCCTCGTTACCAAGAGCTTCACTGTAAGTACACAAGTATGGACGGAGAAGAAATTGATTCTTCAATTATATCCTAGGTTGAAAACGGCCTCCTTGTAAGTAAATGCGTCTGTTTTATGCCGGCCACAACGTTGACTCTATATTATCCAGACGATGGTCACCATAACGACTCAATGGCAAGTAAAAATATTTTATTGATCCCCTTCATTGACGGTGATTTATAGTTTTTATGCTTGGCAAATCTGGGCAGGTGAGAAAGGAAGGAAGGAAGGAAGGAAGTTGTATAACCGCGGAGGTATAATCGTCCGGTGAACCGTAGCTGATTTGACTTTCCCCCGCTGTCCAGTCAGTCGCAATATAATTGTCACAGCCGGAATTGTACGAGCTCCCAACGTCGGGTACAATTATATTCTGGCTGACATTATCAAAAGCTCCTCCTTGCATTCACGTCCTTCGGTAGCCTCAGTTTCATAAACTATGCGCGTTAACTCAATGGCGATACTCAGGATTCGGTCTTGGTGAGAACTTGGACACAATTTTCTCTCTCTTTACTGAATCTTTCTTATAGCTCTCACGGTTCACAAGTATGCACCCATATGGCAGATCCGCCCCACACTCATGATAATTCCAGCTTTCGCGTTCCAGAATTGGCATCTTTGGCTACAAAATTAATACAAGCAAGTGTTCCCTCCGTCTGCTAAACTGATGCCAACTTTATGGATAGACCATCGCTGGGTTAACGCAAGATACTGCCGCTGCCTGCGATATAACAATCCCACTCGCCTTCACTGCGTTTAGGCCCTTCCTAGACTAGGCTCGATTGCCAGCCTGTCGAATCAAAACAGTTTGTGTCGATTGACAGGCTGGTCGATCTGAGTTTGAAATCATAGCACGCGCAATATACCATAAAAGGCAAATTTGTAAGCGCTATCAATGGCCTCGGAAACATGAGTAAACAACGCGCAGCTTTCTTTCTACCGTCGTCTGCGACGCGACAACTTCATCTATGCGCGTCATTTTTTGGTTATGGACTCCCTGGATGTCTCCCTGGATGTGGAGACCCTCAATCTTGTACAAGAACTCCGCCAATCACCTCTAAAAGACCTTGAATCCCCACGGCTGGCGGTGGCGGGGAAATAAAGTATAATTAACTATGAATATTCGTCGGGAAGAGAAGCAGTACCAAACCGCATCGCAGGACACTCGTCCTCCTCGTCATCCTGAAATCCATGTCCTTCAACCATCGCCGCCATTTTCTTGTTGAAGGTAGCCAGTGTCGACGACTTGATTTTAGCCTCCCCGGTTTTTTTTATGTCGACGGTGGCTTTCCTGCGGGAGTTATTCGGCCGGTCGGGTGTGAACTCTTGTAAATCGTGATCTGCAACATTTTCCTGGACTCTCCAGGCCAGATGCGAGGTGCTGGGGGTCGTGTGACCGGTGCTTTGATATGCAGTATCTAACGCTGCCGAAATCTTCTTCTTAACGCCTTGGATGTGTACTATGGCAGCCGAAATATTGCCGAGACGATCCCAGGTCGACGTCAATCCTTTAGCCTGTAAAAGGGTCTAGAAAGAAATTCATGAGGGCCAAAGACAAATGTGTGCAGTGCAAGCGAACCTTCAAGTACCCAATAAGATGCTCAATGTTGAGATCTACGCCCATACAATGCCCTGCTCCCTTCCCCGAGATGCAGATGATCATATTGTCGCGCATAATGTCACTAAAGCAACGAGAGGTTAGCGGAGGCAAATGACGTTCCAGAATTAAATTCCTACGCAAATTCAGGAGTCCAAATGTGCTTGAGATTCTGTATGAAGTGTAGAATCTCAGTGCAATACTTGTTACACCCAGATCCACGGAACATCATCGCGAGATGAGGAAGTAAAACTTCAACCCGTCCAATGTCTCCATCGGAAATTGCACGAATGAGGACTGCGATCATAAGCAGATCCCGAGTTAGTAGGTGGATATTTTGGTGTGCAATATCGTCCTTTGGATCTCGAGGCAGCGGACGTAGGTTTTCGTTGGAAGGGTAGTAGAAGACTCTGAATCCGAACCCGAATCCGTGGGTTCACCATCTAATACAACTTCTGGGGTGGTCTCTGGTCGGGTTGCAGCCGTCAGAGGGGTCGAATAGTTGTCGAGAATTCGTGTAGCAATTTCTCGTAGCTTTTCAGGCCGTGGTTTGGACTCCGCAAATAATTCCAGTGAGCTGAACCCGCACTCGCGTTTCCAGGCGTTCAGAAGGAGCCCATCCAGCACTTGTGTTAATGCGGCGAGGAGTGAGTGATAGTCGGGCTGATCAGATCCCAGACGTGTCTTTTCCATCAGCGCAAAAAAATAGCTCAAGCTTCCCTCCTCGTTTACGCTGCCACGATGAACGTGAAGGATAGCCCAGACCAAATTAAGGCACAAATGAAAGAGGCCAAATCCGAGTTGGAAGATTTCGCGCCGTTCCCAGGCATTCACGTCTTTGGCACGCAGGATCTGCCCCGAGCGTATGCGAGCATTGGTGAGTTGGTCGTGGAATCCGGGAATGACATATTTACTGAGCGACTCGGCGGTACGCCCCAGTTGTGTGATGTAAATCTCATCGTGGAATTGTAAATTTCCTCGTGTGGTTGCTTCTTCTGTCGTGGAGGCGCGGACTGGGAATTGGGGGGTTTTATAGCCGGTAGGAAATGGGCGGCGGGCTTTATGTTGAAGATGTGGGTTCTTCACGGCGTCCTGGAAGTGTTCGCTGTGCCGTGCAAGGGAATATATTATGGTAATCACAGACTGATCATGGAAGGAGTGAAGGTGGTCGAGAGATGGCCTGATGTCGCGATTAAATTGAAGGCCCGTTATTTCTTTGAATCGTTTCATGATGGGACCCATGAGCATATGCTCCCACCTTGCATTCCGAAGGCCGTATAAAAGACCAAAGGTTCCAGACGTAACCTTTGCAGGGCCCGCAGCGCCACGCTGTTCGACGAATATCGATGTGCTGAGGTTCATGTTGTCGTAGCAGAAGCCGTGCGGCCGTTTGGACATCTCGATCGCCTCGGCCATTGAGTGGCTCGCTAGCGTCTCAACAAGGCTCAGGACTGAATCGTATGAGACGGAAAGTCCGCAGCGAAATAATGCATCAATTGTTTGGCGTGCACATCCGGTGGCCCACAAGAACAACCCGAAAGCCGCTTGGAACGCTAGGCAGCGATTCGATGACTGGTAGAGGAGCTGACGCGTAACAACTTTGCACAGCTGAATTTCGACGTGAAAAAACTTCAAGACCGGAGGAGTAATTATACGTACCTTTCCTGGTTTTTTCTTTTTATTGTGAACCTTTGCGCGCTCCGTTTGCGCGGCCGTTTCCAAAATCTGCGATAGGAAGGGTGTGGTGTCTTCTTCTTCCTCGAGATTATACGCGCTGATGAAGGACGGTGTAATGACAGAAATTCCCTGGAGAATGGATTTCTTGCGCCTGGTTTCCATCTCGTCCGCGACCGTTTCGCACGCGAATTCAACGAGGTGAGGTTTCATGCACGCAAGTAGCTTGTCTTTCCCTTTACAGTCTGCCATAATTGTCTCGATTAGCTGTGACAACTTCACCCCGGCATCGCGGTAAAGATTGCCTCGATAGCGGTCGTACGCAACGTCCTCAGCATCTAGCACCTGAATAAGGATGTCGATGGGAGATATCCGTTCCTTTTTCAGCTCGGAGAGAAAGCCGTGGATTTTTGTGTATACGTCGGTCGTGCACCGTCGACGGTATGGAAGTGAAGCAGCGTCGAGACCATCAAGCTCATGAATCAGATCAGGAGATTCAACAGCAAAGTCATTTGGCTCAATTGAAGAGAAAGGGTCATCCCCGAGGGAGACGCTAGAGGATGCAGCAGGCGGTGCAGTGCGTACTTCATTCAAGTCACTCTGACAAAATATGGGGCGCGGCAGAGACTGTGGAGTGATAGGAGGGCGGAATTGAACTGCAGAAGAATAGGCAGGAGTAGGAGGGATGTAGTAAGGCATGGTTGGTGGGGAGTTAAAAGCTGGGGTGCTTGAATCTGCGAGCGAGAAGGCAGAGGAACCAGGCAGCCGTTTTCTCTGCTTTAGATGAGGTCCCGATGGATGGGGAAGCATTTCAATCTGTCGGCGGAGGTTTTCGAGCTCATTCGACATGTCCATGGCGCGAATTAGGCGTGTGGTGACGGCTTTTAGCAAAGAGACGTGTTGTTTACTCATGTTTCCGAGGCCATTGATAGCGCTTACAAATTTGCCTTTTATGGTATATTGCGCGTGTTATGATTTCAAACTCAGATCGACCGGTCTGTCTATCGACAGTATTCATAGACAGACGGTCACCGGTCTATTCCTAGACTTAGCTGAGTCTAGGCCACCTAGACATAGCTACATAGACCACCTCTGTCTAGCCCACTAGACACAGTCTGTCTAGCTCTGTGAAGGTTGTCTAGCTCTAGGTAGATCTGTCTAGCTCTGGGTAGGTCAGTCTAGGTGTGTTTGGGTCAGTCTAGGTCTGTGTAGTGGCCTAGACAGAGCTAGCATATGTGGCAATTCTCTCATGAAAACATGACCCTGGATGCTCAGTTTCTGCAGCGTCACTCACTACCAACGCAGGCGTGCATCGAATGATTCGAAAAGCTTAAAGGTGATGTTTCTAAAAATATCTGTTCAGCCACAGCCTGAACTCACACGCACTGTCATCTCACTTGGAACGAATTTCTTACTGGCCCGAACACTAGGACAGCCGCTAAACCCAAATTCGGGTCAATTCAATCAATTCAGATCTGTCTAGGTACCTAGACAGACCTACAATCAGCTACACTGATCTACACCGAGCTAGCCAGAGGACCCAAACGCAGCTAGACAGGGGCTACACTCAACTAGCCATAATCTGTGTCTAGAAGGCTAGACAGGGTCTGTGTAGTGGTCTAAACACAGCTAGACAGACACTACACTCACTTAGACACACTGAGTCTAGGGGGGCCTTAAACGCAGTGCTTAATCTGGTATCTATGCTCGAAGAAATCTCATGGAGTGCGAACGTACACCTGCACAGACTACAAAATCCTTTCAAAAGCTGATTTTCGATTTCAGCACCGAGCAAATGATTGACACCGTGATCCTCTACGTGATCTGTCGTGGAATCTTGACTGCTTCAGTTTCATGGAGGCTTACCCTCGACTCTCCTCTGACATCTTTCAGAATCACCCAAATTTTCTGTTTGGTCCAGGTAATAGACGACCTTTATATGATTTTGCATGCCCACACTTGACTGTATAATTTTTCGGTGTTCCACCTTTCCTGACCAGACATATTGGCTCCCGTTCCATCAAGTTATAGGAAATGTGCAGTTGAATTATCCGAATTCGCATATTCGAACTCACATGCCACGCAGTATATGTGAACTCTGTTGTTGCGTCTCTCAACGTTGGGGACGTAACTAGGGAACAAGCAGAGGTATCTCGATCCATTCAGTTTGAACACTCCCACCCGAAAGGAGGGGTGGGCTCAACGGTATGTCATTTGCTTCTCTTATCTTCCTTCCTTCCTGTCCATTTTTGAGGCGCACTCGATAGACCCGAAGCATTCCTCTAACGTTCATGCATCCAAAGACAGAGTCCACCGGAACCCTCGGTCAAGGGGACACCGTTGGGAGCCTCGATCATCAGGAACAATACGGTTTCTAGGATCCTCACTCAAATGACACCGTGAGTGGTCTAGCTAAACTTTGTACTGTGGTCCTAAACATGGTGTACCTCATACAGAAGGCGGGAATGATTTCCAACGCAATCTAAGCCCTATGCCCTCTTCTTCCCGTTTTCTTTCTCCAACGACATCCATAACATGGCGGCATTTGAATGGCAGCTCGAACATGCTCTGTAATCCCCGAGTTGGCGTGATATGTATATTACTTTATTTTGCACCGCCAATATCGAGATCGATAGGTTATTTGTATGGTCCACTAAACAAGTCGGGAATTCCTTCCCATACGACTGCGTAGCGAAGGTAGTTGGTTCCCCAGCGGTGGACGCAGTAATGCCAAATTGAAGGATGTTTCTATTTGGCACTGCTTAGATTTTATTCACTAGCTCTGGAGCGAACACAACCGCGCAAGTCATCGCGGCCGTGACCGGGATTCCTGCTCAATTCCGCCAAGCTTCCCTTGCGCTCTATACTAACGTACCGTCATTAGGATGCCCATTCAATACCGGCGACTTCAAGAATCTGGCTCCTGGTTTGCAAAACAAGCGTCTTTTCTCAATCAACGGCAATGTGGTGATGGTAGCGTTGGGGTTTCATGGAAAACTTAACTCTCGTACTAACTTCTTCCCCCAGAGGCCCTCGAGCGCTCGGCCAAATAATCGGTTCCAAAGTTCCGGTTTACAACTACTGTACTATTACAATCAATTTGACAATCACCCGTCACGTGGGTACCTGTCGACGCGGAATATTGGTGCTCTGTCACTCATCACTGGGGTATTTGTCGAATTTTCCAGCGGTTTGTCACGCCAAAAAATCAATATACCCATACAAAAAAGCTCAATTTCCGCCAAAATTTAATCGAATTTGTCAAGGCGCCACGCAAAAAAATTTGGTTGTCGAATTGTCGGAAAATCGGGTCACGCGTAACCCCCAATTCCCACCTCCCCTTCGTCGTCGTCAGCAAAACCCCTATTTCTGGCAACGAGGAATTCGGTTCCATTTCCACCCCATCCTCTGAGACCGGCGATGCAACGTGTTCAAGTCGTCTTTCTGCCGCGTACCACGATGGCCCTTGGACGACCAGAATCACGGCCGTTCCTCAGGAATGGTGAGTACTACATGTCTCAGATCGTATACAAACGTGCGCCACGGTGTATAAATGTTGTGCATCTCCGGACCCATGCTATTATTGGCAAGGCTGTCCTAGTATCGGGCTGCGGCAACGCTCCGCACAGATGTCGTCTTCCGACACCGGCGGTAGCCCCTATTGCCAGCAGCAGCCTTGAGGCCTGGTCTGGATATCGAGCCGCATGAGGGACACCTCTGACTGCCACAAGAGACGACTATTTTCACCACAAGCATGTCTTGATGAGTGTTGTAGTGAACTCAGTGCGGGAGGCGATCTTCCACAACCGTCGCAGTCAATGATCCTTGATTCTGTGAAGAGAAGACCGTTAGCTATATGCCGGTGAACTCAACAGTACAAGGAGTTCTTCCCATGGCAGATTCGACTCTTCAACGCTGAAGTGCACGATCATAGCGACAGCGATATATGATCTTCCTGACATGGTGCATTTATTTTTGGTTCAATGTGAACCATGAAAGCGTCCAATCTAGCAGCTCAGCTAAAGGCTGATAACCGGAGCGCTCCCGAACGCTAGATAATATATCTGGAACCTGATTACAACACATGTTCATGCCCTGGCATTTGAGATTGCGGTTGCATCACAATATTAATGCTATCCAGTGGTGTGAGAGTGTAACTTACTCGGGGATCACAACCTCAGCGTCGAGCGGCTCCGGTACCCTTTACGATATAGGGCCAGGATACCGCGCAATCTTCGCCTGTGCAGGTTCTGTAGGGGGGCCATTGAAGACGAGGTGCATGCTTTATTTGACTGCACTTTCAGCCCTCACCTCATGCTATCGAGGTCGCAATTCTTAGCTCTTCTGGCCAGTTGTGATCCTGATATCAGTGCACAACACGCCGCAATCTGTTAAAGCTTGTACGCTCGCGCAAAGCGGTGAAGCTGTTTGCCAAGTACGTGTACGAGGTCTTGGCTCTCTTTGATGAGATGCCTCGCTGCTTCCCCGTTGCCTTCAGGATTTCTGGTTAATTCAGCACCCTTCAACCAAGTCCATTCGTGAGATGACTATTTACTATCAAGTAGGTAGGCTACCAAAGCGCCGTGACCATTGATGACTGTAGCGTACATTTTGGATGCTGTGTACGTAGGTACAGTACCTGCTTGTTCCTTTTAGGGACCTCCGCAGTAATACATCCTCCTCCTCCTCCTCCTCCTGTCGATTTGATTGCAGTACACGTACAGGCAATTTGTCCCCGATTATTTGTTGTGGAGGTTCAACCACCTCCCTTGGTCCACCTCGAACGGTGGTGCACCTGACAACGTCGGGAATTTCCTTGATGTGTGTGAATAATGTTCGGACTTTTGCCGTTTTATCACTGCAGGTTGGCTATGTCTTCAACACTCAAAACAACGAGTGAGTTGAAGCACAACTCAATTTTAAAAGCTAGTTTGACCATTTTCGCCAGCACAGCTTTGTGGATCACTAGCCACATCCCGGCAACATATCTGGGCTCCACAGCACCTATCGCCGACCGTTTCCTCGTGTACTTTTTCAGGGGGGTCTGTCGGTGTCAAAATCCGTTGCCAGGTCACGCATCACAGGGGTACTTGTCGAATGTGCCCAACGGTCCGTCACCTACAAAATTACCAAGGATGCGCCAAAACCTCATTTTCGACGAAAATTGCGGTTTTTGTGTCGAACATTTCTGGTTGGTCACGCAAAATTCCCGGGCTGCCAGAATTGTCGAATGGAGATGTTGCGTCACAGTCACACCCCCTGTCGAATCGATTAAAAAAATACAGTAATATGTCCAGATCCTGGGCCGCATTCATCCCGACGGGAGATCCAAATAATGCCAACGCTGATCACTGGTCCGAACAAGGCATCGATGTTCGAGCGCTCAAGTTCTATCAGTCCCATCAAAGGCCAGACGGTTGAAATATTCTGACGGACAGCAGGAACTCCTCTGGCTCGTTACTAGTAAGTTGAAAATCCTCCTCTTCCTAAATCATTTCATGCAATCGCGGAGCTGGGATCCAATTTATAATAGACCATGTTCTGGTCTGAGATGGGGGGCTTGAGCCTAGCCATAAAACTTGAGAATCGCTTCAGACTCTTTGTTCGCGCCCATCACACCAGAGAAGCCAAAGATTCAGGAGCCGGGCCAGACCCAAAATTAACTACGAATTTAGTAGTTTCAGGGCTGAATTCCCAGTCTCCAGTGTGCATAGGACAGAAAATTTACGACAGTGGTGGCTATCAACGACTATCGATGCGTGCTGTCATTCTGTTCTTCCTGCGGGCGCCGGAGCGTCGGCCGAGGGGACTCATGGGACATCCAACATGTGACACTGAAGTTCGATTTGGTGATATCGGGCCAGCTGACCCACTCACGGAGTTCCTTTGCAAATTCTGGCTCAAAGGGTACTTAAGGCGGACAGGACATCGAAAATTTACCCGCGGACCCTTTGAAAGCATGTACAAGAGCTTACTGTCGGCGTTCCTCGCGTTCGGGGCGGTGGTGGCCCAACAACCATCCGTGACCATCAAGAACGGCACAGTCCGGTGAGCCTGCGGCTCGCGACAGCTTGAACTCGATGCAGACATCTAAGGTCTATGCAGTGGTGTTTCACTCCCTCACTTGGGCCAGGATCTATTCCTCGGCATTCCCTTTGCTCAACCTCCGGTCGGGGACCTTCGTCTTGCAATCCCACAATCAATGTAAGACTGTTCCCGAGCCTCACGCTATTTCTAACATCCCGACGAACGTAGCAACACTTCATTTGGAACCCTCGACGCTACTGTGTACGGACCGCACTGTTGGTCCAGATTCACTACGGGCTTTGTACATTTTTTTTCTTTTTTGAAAACTGTCCACCACCATTTAGGCTAAATATATTCAGGACGACAATTCTGGCTTCAGCAACTCCGAGGACTGCTTGACCCTCAATGTCGTCCGCCCGCACGGGATCTCGGAGAAGAATCCAGTGCCCGTTCTTGTCTGGAGTGTGTATTAATCGCATTCATCCTGTGAATCCTTCAATCTCACCATCATAATTTTCAGTTCACGGTGGCGGTCTGGTGCTTTACATCGTGTACCTCGCGAATTCACCCGTCCTAACCATAGTTTTTCTCCCCCTAGAGCACTGGCGGCAGTGTGAGTCATTGGTTATTTTTGTCATCGTTGATATAAATAATCGCCAGGCCGACTTCCGTTACAATGGAACGTGGATGGTACAAGCTTCGGTGGACAACGGCAAGCCGATCGTGTTTGTATCCGTAAAGTGAGAAATATCTCACTCGAAGGCAGCAGGACTTATTCTTCGATTGCAGCTACCGCCTCGCATCTCTTGGTTTCTTGGGCGGCAAAACACTCCAGGACGGTGGGCTACTTAATCTCGGCTTCCGCGACCAACGCCTTGCTCTCCACTGGGTACAAGAGAATATCGCGAAATTTGGAGGCAATCCCAAGTAAGCGGTCCGCCTTAAATAGAGGAGAATAATTAACGATCATGTCAACTTGTAGAAAAGTGACGATTCAAGGAGAAAGGTAGAGCGTATTTCGGTCAATTTGGGCAATATAACTAATCCACTATCACAGTGTAAGACCACGTCCGAGATCGATGAACGACTCGTGTTCAATGCGGCTTTTATTTTATTTATTGTAGTCCGGGGCTACCAGCGTGCATGCTCAGGTAATCGCCTACCAAGGACGCGACGATAAGTTGTTCAATCAAGCGGTCGCACAAAGCGGTACCGGTGGTGGACAGTTCAACAGAGGTGACGCTGCGAATTTCCAGGCGACCTACAACGCCCTCCTAGCCAACACCACCTGTGCATCCACTGCAACTGAGTCCGCGGCTGCTCAGCTGAGCTGTATCCGTGCACTTCCCATCGACGTCTTCCGCAAAGCCTCTGTCGGCTCTACGGGCCTTGCACTTGATGGGGACTTTATCAACTCGCCGAGTTTCTTCAGCGCCTATCGATCGGGCAAGTATGTCAAAGCGGCATTTATCGTGAATATTATTCATTACTACGCTTTGTATCTTCGTTCCCGGGCAGCTAATGTGTGTGTGTATTAATTAGGTCGGGAGCAACTCCGACGAGGGCCGCAGCTTCTCGGCATCTGGAGTGAACACGACTGCGCAAGTCACCGCCGCTCTGACTTCCATTCCTGCACAATTCCGCGATGCTGCGGTTGCACTTTACCCTGATGTCCCGGCACTGGGATTGTCCGTTTAATACAGGCGACTTCCAGACGTTCCTCGGCGTTACTCCTGGTGCGCAGAACAAGCGCCTGGCCGCCATCAATGGCGATGTGTCCATGGCTGCGTCGGTTTTCAATGCTAAAACCTCCTCCTAGTACTGACCAACCTTTTACTCCAGCGGCCCTCGAGCGCTCGGCCAAATAATCGGTTCAAGAGTTCCTGTTTACAAATATACGTACTGCTCTATTTTTCCCTAAATATAATCCAGTCCCCTGCTTATTTCTTCCCAAGGTTCAATCACATTCCTTGGTCTGGCTCCTGCTGTAATTTCGACTATATCGGGCATTTCCTCGAAGTACGCATAAAGGATATTCCACAATACGTGCTATATTGACCTCTGTCAGGTCGGCTACGTTTTCAACACGCAAAACAACGAGTGAGTAGTACCCCATTTCAAGTCCGCAGAACTACTTTTTAACATTCTTCAGCACGGACTTCTGGATCACCAACCATTTCACGGCGACGTACTTGGGCCCGACAGCGCCTGTCGCAGACCGCTTCCTTGGCGTTTACATGTCCAGATCGTGGGCCGCCTTCGCCGCGACAGGTGATCCGAACAACGCCAATGGTGCGTTACTCTACTGCGTGCTGGTAGCTTTGGCGTTCAAAGCAGCACCCTCTTTTTTGACTACACAGTCCCATCCAAGGTCAAATGGCCGCAATATTCCGACGGAGCGCAAGAAATGCTCTGGCAGACGCAAGGGTCTATTACTCGGAAGGACGTGCGTTGTCCCTGAAAACCTTACTCCTGTTGGAATACTCATTTTGTTTCGCTGGCATGCAGAACTTCCGCGGGGCCGGAATGCAATTCATCATTGACCATGTCATGGTTTGAGATGTGGGGTGATAAATAAAACACTGTAGTATTTCCTGTGTCCGAGCTCGGTATATTCAGACTATTTCTTTCTCTACCTGGTACAAGGCCCGGTATCACGTCAGCTGGATGACCCAAATTCGGCCCGCACTTCCGGGCGTAAGTGATTTCATCCATTCCTCCATTGGCAGCGAGGACTCCACGACTGGCTGAGTCGCCGACCTACGAACCTGGAGCCTGATGACTCACTATATGAATGGTACCTTTGATGCACATATAAAGCCGCAGCATCTCAGAGGATCGGCACCGAGCAAACACCGAGGATTCGCTGTGACTCGACCCCCACTCTCCCTTTCCGTGTCAAATAATGGCCCAACGCACCAAACCGTGGCTACACGATTTCTTCGGCGACTCATTTTCGGGTCCAATCGACTTTGGCGAAGGCGAAGGCACCTGGACGCTCGGCCCCATAATCAAACAGTGCAACGACGCCAACTCTGAGGCGTCCGGCCCCAACGAGGCGCGCGCGGTATATCTCGCGCGCCGCACGGATGGACTGGAAGGGGAGGCGATTATTAAGCTGAGGATGCAGTACGCGGCTCATCTTGCCATGCAACTTCGCAGTCTGATTTTGTTTGAAGAATCCCGCCCGCACCCGAAGGCAACTCGTACCACGTTGAGCTAGACCCGCACAAGAACGCGCGGCACGCCGTCGACCGCGCCTCCGCGCACTACTGCTTCCACGAACGAGATCGCCGCACTCACCCGTCTGAGCGATCGCAAAGCTGCACACACACCGCGCCTGCTTGCGCTCAAGTGGGACGTGCAGAAGGCGGAGATGATTGTCCCCGGGGGATATATGGTTTATGTTTGTCAATTGTGATCCTGAATCTTTGCTCGCCATACTAATTTAGGTCCAGATCCTGATGTCCAAGCTTCCTGGTGCGCGGCTGACGCGTGAGGCATACCACGCGCTGCCAGTGCTGGAGCAGGCGCACGTGCGGGTAGCGTTCCAGGAGGCGTTGGCGGAACTGCGCGGGTGTGGGATTCGGCACGACGATACGAGGCTGGAGAACCTTATGTGGGACGTCGATAATAAACGGATGTGAGTTACATTGAATTTGCATATGAACTCGACGTTTTTTGCGTTGACCTTTTCTCTCTCTTTTTTTTCAGATCCATATTGGACTTCGAAGAGATCGTGTGGGAGGAGAACGTGGTACCTGTGGACGACACGGACCTCACCGCTTGGGGCTTCGGCGAAGAGTGGAGTTCGAAGTGGCAGATTGCGGAATAAACGGCGCGAGAATGGAGTATGTACAAATGAAACCAAGTATCTACGATTTACAATTTAGAATACCGCATGATTCCTAGGAGTTAAACCGTCTTCGCGCAAATCCAGATACCTTGCCGCAAATTACCGTTCACCGGAAGGGAGGATGTACTGCTGCAAGGTGCATATTTTTTCTTCGTCACTTCAGCCTTGAGAATTTTGTGAATATCATTAGTGCTTGATCACGCTGTTCGTGTTACCGCCACACAACGGGACAAAATAATAACTGATAAGAAAAAAATATAGAAAAACTGCACGCTCTCTGTAGGCCACACAGATAACTGAATTAAATTTATAATAGTTGTCGCCCCCCGCGCCTTTTAACCAACGCCTGGCGTGCACACAGAATAAATGTGGAGCCAGATACAAGCGTAACCTGTAACAACAGTCACTTGGCGGACACTGTGAAAGCAAAATACCCTTACACATCCGAACGTCAATGGCCTCCACCAGAGGTATTGTGGTGGGGATAAAAGTGCTCCCGCAATAGGGTTCCCGCTTAGAAGGGCAAGCCCAACAGCCAAACAAGAAATTCCAATCCGAAGGCTAGCAATAAATTCAGATCTTCTGATCCGCGTGATGTGTAGAGGGAGGTACAGACCCAATGTCATTGAGAGTTGGACTCGTGCTGAATGCAGCAATTGAAGGTGATGACAGTGAGAGAAAAGCACCCAACACAAATCCGTACAGCAGCGCAAAAACAGTCACACCTGCAATGCTGTGGACACCAAGCAGAGCCCACATGATTGTGCCGGAGATGACTCCGCAGGGAATAATCACTGGGAACGTTAAATCAAGAGGGAGAGGTAGAACTGTTGCACCATTCAGTGGCCCATATCGATCAGCCAAAAAACTGGGCATGATTCGGCCGAACATTGCACCTATGTTGAGAATGGGGATCTGATAAAGTTTCATTCGGGGGGATGTTAAGTGAACAAATGATACGCACCACCCACATCAACGCCTTGCTTGAATGAGAACAGTTGAAGATAAAAATCTGGATATCCATGAGTGGCTCCAATCGCTGGAAATCGAATCAAGCTCACACGGCACGAAAATGCCCCAAAATCCGAGAAAGAGACTGCAAGGGCCCTTAGCTCGATTCAAATAGAAGTGTGAGGCAACGCATACCCAAATATGGTTACCCAGTACGGACCGTCTTGATATATTTGTCTCATGTCAACCGCCTCTGGCTTGATAGTGGGAGCTAAGAAAAGCATCAGCTACACGGCTTTCAGAGATTCATAAACTCACGTCGAGGCTTCATTGTCAGATTGGCAACAGCCAACAAGAAAACGTTTATGAATGCGACAAAACTGTCGGTGATCCCTGGTCAACACTGCTCCTCCTCTGCAACTGAACAATTTACCGCATGGCCCATGGGAAACCAAGGTCCTCACGAGCAATCATTTTGTTCAGCAAGATGGAGAATATCACTGTGTCCTAAAGAACCACCTTGGAGCATTCAGTGCCAAGTGAGAACTAACTTATTGGAACTGACTCGAAATCATGATGCCCATGGCCACCGCACGCCTTTGTCGGAAGTAGTGGGATGCGATACCGAGAGAAGGAAGAAATACAAGGCCGCTTCCAATGCCCATACCAAACCCTTGCGACAGCAGAACCTGATAGAAGTGGTGTGGCTTAGCCAGAGAGAGCATAAAAGATCTAGAACATAGTATCATCACTTTGCATTTGAAAAAGAAGAGCAGTACGCACGAAAGCAGAAACAGCACAGTACCAGGTAACATAACGGTATGAAAGTGTCCATTGTCAAAGAGCTTTCCCGATATCACGCCGATGATATACTGTAGAGCGAGCTGGACGGAACCTATCCAGCTGATTGTCGAGGGAGTCTCATTGCTGAGAAATTGGCGCTTTAGAACGTGTTACTTGTTGTAAGTATGGGCATTCCGATTTCCATACCGTATAGAAATCTTGAAAAACTGGGGAGCGTCATTAGGCGTTGATGAAATGAACATGAAGCAACCCTACCTCCAAAGGACTGGGTACCAGAAGAATATCAGCCACACCGGAATACAAAGCATGGCACAAGCTTACCTGATTATTGCCAAAAGTCGCTGTGTGAAATGCTCTAAGCACGGTGTCCGATATACGGCATGGACCGCCCTGAAAACATACCAAATAAAACCAGAGAGCTATATATCCAATGTAGTGAGCTACCGGTGTAGCTGGGAAGGCGAATGGAAGGCGACATACCCTCCAAGTACAGCGAGCCATCCAGAGCGGGTTCCCTCGACAAAATTATCGGTGGGCAGGGGAAGTATCTCCGCCTTTGAATGACTGGGGTGGCGGAGATTCACAGAAACAGGTTCCACGGTCTCACCATGCACTTGGGAGTCCAGCATGAGGTAGATGGGATTGAGGGCGCTGTAAGATATGGGGGGGAAGAAGCACTCTCAAATGTACCTGGGTATCTTATTTCTAAATCCGTCCAATGACCGCCTCAAGCCGGCGATGATTGCGGTCTTGGTTATCGCCGCCGCAGTCTCGGTTGTTATTTGGGAACAGGGGTTAAGCATCAAGTAACGAATAAGAGCTTATGGCAGGTTGAAATTGCGAGATTGAACCAAGATTGAATATTGAACCTTAACTCATTTGGGGCTAGCGATGCCGCACATTCCGGATCCGAGATGCCGGGATTTTGTATCCTCTGACTTCACCCCCGTACCGCCCCATAGATCTGGAACCTCTTGCGCGCAGGGTAGGCGACGCTACATCGACGGCCCAGGAGTGCTCCTTGTGCCGCATGGCCGCCGAGCGCTGAAAAGGAGCCGTTATTGCTTTTGTCTTCTTCGATTGCGTCTGTGGGCTCGGCTTTGATGGTTTTGGAGTTTCTGGAATCGTGCCATTCCATTGGCTGGATTTACTCAATGGCGCCATCTTTTTTCGGCGACGTTGCCTTGAGATTCACCGACGGCGTAGCCAGCTAACACAAACATCCGCATAGACGGACCTCGTTGCTTGCTGTGGGCATGCAACCTAAAGATCCGCGTAATAATTGTAGCTGACTTGGCGAGATATAGTTAGCGACCAGAATATGGACTAGAATTTTGTTCGGAGCGCCCTCGAGAGGCAGGACTCACCGAAAGTTTTCAATATTAATGGTCAATTCGCATCTGGTTTTTTTCGCCTTCTTCACCATGTCTCCTGAGGCGTCTGTCTTTTCCACGAGATATGTGTCCGGTATACCTCCTACTAGTCTGCTCTTGGCTCCTGGCACTTATACTTCATATTAGCTGTGGGGGTAGCGACCCTTATTTACGATCATTTACTCACCTTCGGCGATGGGCTCGACTTCATCTGGCTCAACTCAGCTGCCGGTATCGGCAATAGGCTCTGCTTCATATTAAACAGGTACATCTCGGAAGGGATGACAATTTACGTGGCATATAGCAAGTCCCCGATTCCTCCCTCTCAACTTTCACTTACTGGAAGTTCAATAGTGGTGAGCGGCGGTGGCCACGGATTAACGAACACTGTGAGCACTTCCCTTTCCTATCGTGTCATAGTCTGACCACGACTGCTGCTTGCCCAGGCGTACATTTCTTTTAGTAAAAATTTTAACACTGCCGTCTAATTGCTGATACAGGTGCAAAATATTCATCTGGATTTATGGATCCACGTCTTTGGTCTTCATTACCGTCTCACATTGTGCGTGTTACTTTCCTGTGCTATTTTTAAGTGACCACACATCTAGTCGTCATAATTGGCCGCGTGTACACACTGTGGGACCGTCGCCGCCGAATTAAATGGATTCTCATCACCGCCTTCGGGGTCGCTGTATCCGTCTCTGTTGCTTTTTCTACCCTCGCCGCGTACCAAGTTCAACGTATACCGCCCTCAATTGGTACTCCGGCTCGTCCCTGACTATTCTCCTCCTCTTAAAGAATTCGTGGACTACAACCCGTTCATAAACATGTGCACGTTTGCGCAGAAGCCAGGGGCACTGAAATATTCGCTTGCATCTTTGGTATGGACTTGTCCGCCCGCGTACTTTTTTCTGTGGCTGCTGACTGGCCCCGCGTTGTACTTAGACGGTGTTCGATCTCTTCATCATTGTGATGTCGCTTTTCTATGCCCTAGAGAAACCACATCAGCGGCAGGCGGATGTTATGATTTCACTCCAACACGACGGGGCACTGTTGTTTGTTGTAAGACTGGAGTCCTGCTGCATGCGTACCTGACACAGTCCCCCAGTGTCTATTTCGTAGATAACCTATCCTCCAATCTGTTCCTGGGTTACAATAATCACTCCTCCAGTTCTCCGACTCGTCGCCCTCATCATATCTATTGTCGGTGAAGTACGCATTTCAAATTCTCTTCGACCTAAGTGTCAACTGATGAACTCGCCTTCCAGCCAGCAAATTGTTTCGTGACATTGATGTGCCACGTTCATGCTTGCTACTCTTTGCCGCCTTCTGAAAAGTTCAACAGATTCGTCTGGACTATGTGCTCCATCGCAAATTCGCGGCTGCAACTCTGGGTCGAAGCACTCAGATTCATTCGGTTCGCTTTGGCTGCGAATCAGGGTAGCAATATGGAATATGAACTTCAAGTTTATGAGGTCAGCGGATGACTTGACCGCTACGATACTGAACAAGAAACTCATGTGGATGTATAATATGGACCTGAGAAGATGATATTATAATACCACCACCGTTTCTGTCGGCGGGTTCTATAATTTAGTGTTGTGGCGGGCTCGGGCTTGAGCCCAAGCCCGGGCTTCTGGGCCCGACCCGGGCCCGACTTCAGGTAGGGCCTAGGGTCGGGCCCAAGATTTCGACCGACCCGAGACCCGGGCTTGGGCCCGGGCTTTGACCGAATTTTCATGGGTTCACCAAAAGTTCACCACAAAAAAATAAAAATAAAGGTAATTAACTACGATCTCAGTCAATCTCATCAATTTTTTAAGGTAATGTAGCCCAGTTGGATAAGACGCAACTGTAAGTTTTTCCGGATCGAAACTTACAGCGTCCGTTTTCTCTCTCTTAAAACATTCGGCGCGAAAGGGGCCCTACTTCATCCGGCTCTAAATGCATTCGCGGTAAATTTAAATTGATGTTTGATTTGAACTAGTACCCTTGTTACCCTCAATCATGGGTGGCGAGATTACACCGAACACCACCGCTCAGCAGATGATTCAAATGGCCATCCAAGTTGCCTCTGTTTCTGCTGAACGCGCATTCTCATCCGGCGGCGTTACCATTTCAAAGCGACATAATAGGCCTAAAGGTGATATTGTTGAGGCTCTTCAATTCTTGAAGTCGTCACTCCGCAGTTGCCGCGACGAAATTCTTTTTCCGGAAGTGCCGTGCTTGGCTAATGAACCTGCGCTGATCGATGACGAGGTCGAAGAGGAGGCAGAAGAGGCAGAGCACGATGGAATCGGCATCTGAGGTGCATGTTTAATGGACGAGGAGGATGTAGGTGAGGATGACGAGGATATAAATATATATTTCTGATTAGCGAACCTGATATATTTAATGCGGCAAGCCCGGGCCCGAGCCCAAGCCCGACCCGTTGGGTAGGGTCGGGCTCAGGATATTTTGAAGCCCAAGCCCGCCGAGACCCGACCTAAGCCCGGCTTTGAAACCCGACCCGACCTATTTTGATTAATTGGGTGGTTGTTTCTAAATCAAGCTGGCGGTAGGGATTGCCCGGTGGCAGAAGCCTGCGGATCGACCTTTCTTCCCCCAATGAGACAAACCATGCACACAAACGTACGTAGAAGACATCATCATGATGAAATCAAGGGGCTCACACTGCACTTCTATTGAGGTTCACATAAAGAGTGGGCGTCTTGACACGTCCTCCGCCTGGTTTTATACTCCGTCATCTGAGAGTCGCTGACGTCCCGTTCAACAAATTCAGTATGTTGGACAATCCCTCGACAATCGCCAAACACCCCCTCTTTCACATCCAAGTCGAACATCTATCCATCGATGAGCGCATTTCATTGGCATACAAGCGCGCTAAGCTTTTGCTGGTCACACATAGTCAGTAAATACAGTCCTGCCCCTGGTCATGTCACACTCACCGCCCGGATTAGACTTATCTGCAGAAGATGTTCAACATTGCTCCGAGAAATTCTGGGGCCTATTCACAGATCCCGTTGGGTGTCTAGACGGTGGAATGTTCACGATTCTTTCGGCCCACATTGGTCTTGCCATTGGGACTTTGACTCGACATTTGAATGCTCGTCCTGATTTTCGGCTTCTGGTGCATGAACTTCTGCGGTTCGACAAAGTCGGAATCTTTTTGTTGACCGAGCGCGGACATGGTTTGGATTCGTTCAACATCGAAACTACTGCCACGCGACTAAGCGACGGGGGATACATTCTCAACACGCCCCGCGAGGAAGCAGCGAAGTATCAAACTGTCTCATATATCTATTTGTCTTTAGCTAACAAGCCTCTACGACAGGTTTATGCCGGCATCTACTCCCACTTTTGGTGTCCCCAAGGTCGCCTTAGTCATGGCCCGTTTGATAGACAACGGCCAAGATTTTGGGTGCAGATATTTCGTAGTGCCCATATGGTAGGCACCAGCTTTTGCACATTCCTAAATCGCTGAAACTTCGGCTATGCAGCAATGAAAGAGAAATGCATCGTGGTATCACGTCCATTCGGTTGCCCCCGCGAAGCGGAGCGGCGCCATTGGATTTCTCCATCACATCCTTCCATCACGTTCAACTGCCAGCCACTGCCCTCGTGTCGTCCACTCCAAATAATATTACAATGCCACGCGATAAACTCGCAGCATGGTGGGACGAGAATTGGCGCATCCAACTCGGAACGATGTTGATTCCGTCGCCCTTCGTCTACACTATTAAAATGGCAGCCTACATCGTCGGTTGCTACTCCATGAATAGATGCATCACGGACCGCCAGAATACACTGGTCCCCATCTTTACTTTCCGCACCCAACAGTGGCCGATCACCAGCGCCGTCGCTCTGGGCTACGTGCTTGACAATTGGTACGACAATGTCATCCACGCATCGCGAGACCCGCAGTTGGAACAGCATATCCGTCATGCAATGGCTGTGATTACAAAAACAACCATAATTCGGCACTTTCAGCGAATAGTGCCTGAACTTGCCGAAAGGTGTGGTGTTCAAGGTGATCCCAATTCACTCTGCATCATTAAATTTTTACGAAGATGATCTAGGGGCATTCGAACACAACTTCATGGCCAGGCTTGAGGTATGAATATCTGCCATGAAAACCATGAAACCGACTCATTCTGCCGCAGAACGACGGAAAGGGGGCCGTCGTCGCCGAGGGCGACTTGCTTACGCTCTGCATTCGACTATTTTCTGAGCTGCTTCTTGAGAGGTACGCTCTCGAGATACCCCCTGCAAGCGACTCTTTGCTTTCCCGACATGCCCATGGACTGATGAAAGAAAACCGGCAATTGCTTTCCGCCATTGGAGGGCATCGCCGCGACCAGTTCAACTCGCTCCTCCTCCCACAATCCCAGGCCGTCGTCGAGGCTATCGGCCATGCTTTTGCTTATTCGGCTGCAAAGAAATCCAGATTACCCCAACCTATTCTTGATATGTACGAATGTACAGTGATGCGTCTGGACCCGGCGTGGTACTCCGAAGAGGCTGACATCTCCCGCATGGACCAGCGCAGGCGCGAGGACAGAGCTATTTCATCGATGCTTCCTGACATGACAGCATACCTTTCTAACTTGAAGATAGCGGAGTTCGTCACGGCCCCAATCGTTTCGGATGAGGCTTGGAAGTCGTATGTAAATGGTTTACCTGCCTTTACAGGAAATGCGCAAAGTCCTGGAGAACCATATATTGCCATGTTATAGTCCTCTATTCTGGATTTAAATTCAGAATATATATATATTGTTTTGATGCGCGTGGTGCTTTATTTTATCCTATCGAACTCCTGTAAGCAGCCCCGAAATATTTTTTTTCGCATCGTTTAACCATGGTTTCGGATCAGCAGTCCTGTAGCTCAATCTCATTTCAGCTATTCTCGGTCTGCCAGCAATAACCGTAAGTGTCGCTAGCGCATAGACAAATTGAAGATTAACATATTTTATAGATCTCCCCGACCTACCAGATTCTACTTTCTAGGCCGATATCCCCTTGACGCAACTTGTGGATTTTCCAGCATAATGCCAGAACTTCTTCGCCCTGGACCCACACTGACCCACAACGTTTGACAAACCCGACGATTGGTGGGGGTCCTATTGGAGGATAACATGGGAATTCTTCCGATTTGTACCCGCGGTTTCAGGTTGCCGAAGCTGGAGAGACTCTGCGCCGACATCTCAGGCCCCCACTTTGTGTACGCATTGGTGCCTCGTTGTGACGGCTGGTCGCTTCCTCATCGTCGGATCACACGCCAGTCTATCACGTTCAACTTCGGTTTGGTTTGCACTTCTAAGCGGGAACCCTCTTGCGGGCGTACTTTTATTCCCGTCTCAATACCTCTGGTGGCGGCCACTCACATTCGGATATGTAGGTAGATTTTGCCTCCACGATCTGTGCGACGTGACTGTTGTTTACAGGTTACGCTTCTATCTGGCTTCGCATTTATTCTGTGAGTTCTGTATATGCATTCAACTCTTTTTCGGCATGGGGAAAAACACGTGCACGCTGCCCATTATGACTCGAGCCTGGATCCAATTGGGATCCAACAGGCGGCTTCTGCATGGCATCGGAACATTCGAAGTTATGAACAGGGGAAGACCAGCCCGCTATCGAGTCGATATTTACTTTCAAATTGACTTCGACTCAGAGTTATGTATATTCTGATCTTGGCCACATGACCAATAACACGGTGAGGCGGCGAAGACTCAAGATACATTTTGGATTCGCTAAGGTCCAGGAAAAACTCGTAAGCGTTGCGTTTGCGAATGCCCGATTCAAAAATATTCAGTTTCCTCGTTATGACTCGCCCGTTCATTAATGTTCATTCAGTGTAGTGGAAGCATCTTACCACGGTTCTTGTCCGATTGGTGGACCCCGTGCAACCATGAGAATCGAAAAAAAATAAAAACAATGAACGACATTACGTATATATGCATGACCGCCACCAAAATCACGATCAGCCAATTTTCAACAACAAAAAAAAAAGAAGACGCTGCCATAGCATCTGTGTTGACTGAGTATTAACGTCATACCCCCCGGAGTGCCTGAGGTAGTTAACTCCCGAATGGATACCAGCTAGGCTGGATGACGGCGTTGCTCGGGGCTGGCTCGTCAAGCCAACTAAAGCTGCACGGATGGCCGGGTTCGACATCACATCCATACACCTGGTTCATTAGACCCTGCTTTTGGCGCCAGCGATATACGTCATATTTAACTCCCATTTCTTGGTTTCTTCTGCTTACTTTGGCTTTTTCGGCTTCTTTCGGCCTGCTTGCTGGATTCGGTTGCGATGCAGAGCCTGGATTAAACAGGCGGATTTTGCGAGGTGAGTAGGAAAGTACGACTCATTATTGCTAGATGCAGGCCACCCCGCCATCGGATCAGTAATCCATGATTTTAGAAATCATTTTGGTTGCTGCGTCGATTCATAAAGCATTGTCTTGTCCATGATTCGCGGAGCACCGCGCTATCCAGTCGACATGGATTTTATTCTTGGGGCCTGATGGTAAAGATTTGAAGCGCCAATGGCATTTTGTGGACGGAAGAGAAGTAACAAGAAAGTTAAACTCATTCCCAAGGTATTATTTGAGCCCAGTGGTCTTTGGAGACGGCGCGTGCAGTCTAATTCTCACGCTATGAACGCCACAAACACGTGCTGTCGCGTCGGTCACATCATGCCACTGTGACACCCATTGTCTCCTCCAACTCCCCATGTCTTATAATTACTGTTCAATGGACGTCGAAGACACCGCCGAAGAAGAAACCCAGCCGCACCCAAAGCGCCGCCGCCTCTCGTCCCCCTCTGAAAGCAGCTCCTCCCGCCCCTCCGACTACACCAACGCCGCTGGCAAAACATTTTGGTTCTCCGACGGCGACCTCGTCCTCGAGATCGAGGGCCACCTTTTTAAGGTGCACCGCAAACGGCTACTATGCTCTGTCATCTTCAGCGACATGCTCGCCCTCCCCCAGCCGCTAGACGCAGACCAAGTCGACGGCTGCGCCAGCGTCGTGCTCCCCGGCGACACAATAGCCAACTGGCAAGCGGCGCTCGCGTGGATGTACTACACCGAGTGCGTAATCAACCTATCTATATTTTTTCCAGGTACACATAGAGCTGCCACTTACGCTCAACCCAGTGAGTTCGTCAACCAGCCATGCCTGACCTTTGATGTTATCTCCGGCTCGCTCCGCATTGCCACGAAGTACGAAATCGGCGCTCTGCGCGCCTGGGCGGTCGCGCAGCTTGTGGCGCGCTGGCCACGCGACGTTGCGGAGATGCGCCTCGACGCCCTGCCCCATGCTGCCGGTACGTTTGCTGCCTCTCCCATCGCTGCTCCAACTCCACTTTACACTTCAAATTCTAACCTGCCCTCAATTATCATTATAATATGCAGAAGCGATCGCCCTCGCCCGCGAATGTCACACCCCCCAGATCCTCCCATCCGCCTTCTACGCACTCTCCGTGCAGAAGTTCCGTAGCAATGCGGACGGCGGGCGCTCGCACCTCGTGCTTGGCCCTGCGGACCTGCGTCGCCTCATCGCGGGGCGCGAGGCGCTGCAGGACGAGCTGATGCAGATACTGATTGACCCGTTACATGAGGGCGGGTGCTCGCCGCTGGACGAGGACCCGATACACGAAGACGGCTCCGCCACTCTCTGCACGCACTGTACCCCCCGCCTCGAGTCCTACTGGCGCGCGCGCCTCGCGCCGGACACGCACGCGCCGTGCGGCACCTGGCTTGTGCACGAACTGGTCAAGATGCTGCGCGACAACGCGTTCTGCGCCAGCTTGTCCCACGACGGCGCGGTCTGCCAGAATGCGAAACGGTGCCTCGACTCCGCGGGCATGGGCCGCGACGATTGCGTGTGCCATCACGGCTGCGTGGTCACGCATCTGGTCTTGGTGAGGCTGCGCCTGCGGCGGTTGTGTGGTTCGATACCGGGATTCTTTTTGCTATGAACAGTGGATTTTTCGGGGGTAAATGGAATTGATTATGCTACTTCGAGGCAAGGACGATATGCATCTCAATGTATATGCATATCAATGCGAGGGGAATGAATATCGACTCGATAACAGAGTGGTCCGTGCCTGCTCCAATTTTCAACCTATTTCGCAAGCTCACGATGCAGAAGCGGCCTGTTCGATTCAGGCTCGAGTCATCAATGCCAGAAGGCGTATAATTTTTCCCCCCATACACTCATTTGATCACAGCTATCTCAGTAGTCACAAGAGGTAGCTAACGACTCGATAGCGGGGTGGCTTGCGTCTGCTTCAACTACGGACGTCGAGATTTCATGCAGATGTTGCCTGTTCGACCCAGGCTCGAGTCATTCTTGGGCCACCAACTCTTTTTTGTCACAAAACCAGTTCATGTACCGTTGCTCAAGAAACTATCGGTGCCACCAGCGTTTCCACGAGCGTGAGGGAGCTAGGTATCTGAAATTTCTTCAGATTAGCCAGATCTGTGCCGTTTATTTGATGATGCACTGCCTGGGTTTCTGGCGCGTGGGATTAACATTAGCGTTATGGACCACGGAATTATTCGAGCTCGGCATGAAGGTCCAGGGCGAAGGTATACTTGGCTTGTTTTATACACCAGCATAATCCTCGTTCGTTATCCCGACTGTGCCGTGTAATGCTACCTGCCTACCGCGACGAACATGATCGTACGACCGTGGTTCGCACTTGTGTGGGAGTTCTTTGAACGACATCAGTCTCGGGGAAAGAGAAAGAAAAAAACATAAGAAGGATGAAACGCACCGAGACCGAAAAATCAGGATCCACCCTCCACAGATCGACATCTAGCTCCTGCCCAATTGAGTGTGGCACGTCAGTAACGCTATACGCGCTACAAGCGTCTCCCAGGACACAAGTAATCGAATTGATGACCGCGACGATAACCAGGCCGCCCCGCCGCGGTAAGAGGTGACGATTGCGGCGTGTGGGTTGGGGACTCGATGAACGAATTGCGAGACGGCGGTGCTGTCGCGCAGAAAGCGCGTGAAGCCCGCCAGGGCGTGTCGTATGTCTTCGGGCTACCACATATTATTAGTGATACGTTAACGT
Source organism: Mycena rebaudengoi (assembly GCA_029282285.1). Taxonomy (NCBI): domain Eukaryota; kingdom Fungi; phylum Basidiomycota; class Agaricomycetes; order Agaricales; family Mycenaceae; genus Mycena; species Mycena rebaudengoi. The sequence goes on along the minus strand of JARJCX010000015.1, from coordinate 944,854 downwards.
ACACCTTGTGGGCAGAGACAGACGTACCGGAGACGACCATCGATCAACTTGAACCCAACCGAGCGCATGAGGATGGTGAGCCCGGATGTTTTCGCACCGTGGAAATGCGAGATAGACAGCTGCACTACAGCACCAGTTGGGAGCAGGGATACCGAGGGCGCATGCTTGTAGGATGCTTGCGGTCCACTATGTGAGAGGTACGAATTGAAAGGTTGAACCGCCAATGGCCCATCGCCAGTACGGTAGGCAGGTGCGCGTGAGCATGAGATCATGCTGATCTAAGACTAAGCAACGAGCGCAATGCGCGGGGAGGCGCAGGAGATTTTAGGACCTCCGATGCGATACGTGTAGCCTCGAGCCGCAGTGCTCACTTGCACAAGAGGTAGCATATTTACTTCTGTGGCCAGGGGGGAGCGTTGGCCAGGGATTGGCCAGGGAGTCGTTGCGATCCTGGAGCAGCAGAAGCGAAGTTAAAGGGCGTGAAATTAGGCCCACCTGGGCTAGTATTCTGCGGACCGCAGCAGTGGCAATGTACTACCCATTACATATCATGAAGGACCATTAATTCGCAGGATCCGAGTCGAGACTCAAGAGCTGCCCACAGAGGCTCAGGTGGATGTCACGACCACGGAGAGAGGGGCCGCAGGTGAGTTAAACGGGACGAGTAGAGTTCTCAAGCAAAGGGCCGGTAGAAGCGGGCGATCAGCCTTGAAAACGGAAGCGAAGGATCCTCCGGCAATCCTCTGTCCGGCACTGATCCGCTGATATCCGATCGCGATTTGATCACGGGCCGGACCCAAAATTAATTACGAATTTAGTCCACGGAATGTTTGATGTCTCTAGTGCACAATTTGTCCTTTCTCGTGAGTCTATTCCTGGAAAGAAGGATAATACTCAGGATAATTTATTTCTCCGCTAGGTGACCTAGGTCCCCTTTCGGAACATGCAGAGTTGTAGTGTTCAGTACATTGGCCATATATGTACTACCCACTGCACCACAACCCACATATTTTGATCCGAATGGATTCACTGAAACAAACTTCACGGACTCAGTGGGTAACGAAACAGAGATCAGCTTTTGGGGCAGAAAAAGCAACGCCCGCCTGCCAAGTCTATACGTGAGATGCATCTATTTACTACCCAGTAGATAGGCTACCAAATCATCGTGACCGCCGATGACTGTAGCATACACATGGACGTAGTGTATATAGGTAAAATACCTGCTTGTTCCTTTCAGGGACCACCGCAGTAATACATCCTCCTCCTCCTCCTCCTGCTGAATGCTGGACAAACTGTATGTTACGACAGAATGAATGGTGAATGAGCCGTTAGAATTTATATCCGGGCGATTGGGACTAGATTGGTAAGCCTTCAGTGCACGAATGGCAAGAGATACATTTGAAGAACCCTATTGCAAGGAACCCTAACGCGAAGATGCGTTTCTTACCAGCTCACGGGCTCACATACGATGTATCCCATCTTCCGGATGGTGGGTCGAAGCGAGTAGAATGCACACAGTCCCAACGGTCCGGAGTCCGAATTTGTAGACTCATTTGCGCAATGGAACCTGGTACATAGGGCATTCCGCCATGCTGTCACTGAGAATAGAATACCTGTGAGTACCTCTCTGGCATCCGGAATGGCCGAGTTTGCCTTGCTTCCAACTTCCTAGACAATGAGACATAATTGGAGGAAGGGCGGAGATTTGTGCCCCGATGACTATTCCTAGGCTGACATCTGGCTAACAGTTTTCGTAGTAGCATACGTGAGCGCTCCACTTAGGATAAATACTGACCAGACACGAATGGTATCTGCTGATAGAAACTCCCACCGGTGGCGTATCGTACCATATTCCCTCGTCAGTCCAGGTGAAGCGCCCTAACGCCCCTGAGAAGTAGTCCATATATAAGTATGGCGCATCTTGAGGTTGCCGTCGTTCCCCAGCTCCCACCATGGCGACTCCCCCGAAGCATGTTCGCATTATGGCCGTGTTCAATCCTCCCACACACCTTGCAGCTGAAGAGTTCGAGAGGAAGTTGGAAGCTTTCGTCGATTCCGTCCTGGCGTTGCCGGTGGCCAAGAAGATAATTACCAAGTACGAGCTCGTATGTATCTTCGATTGGTCCCCTCCATCTACAGCTCATATATCGCTACCAGTGTTTCTCGCAGGATAACCTTCATCCCCATATCAAAGGCGTCGGGATTCCGACACCAGAGCGCAACACGATAGTCGCCATCTGTGAATTCAAGGCGAGTTTTTCCTGAGCCATTTCAGCGATGATCTTGATGATAACTTCAACGATAGTCCGAGAGTGACTTTCATGAGGTAAGTACAAAATCCCCGGACCGATATCCCAGTGACAAACATTCTCGTCAGATCGCCAAAGACCCAGCGGTGATGAAGATGGTTGAAGATTCGACGGAGCACTTGGGTCTTGCGGGAGACACTTCCGCATTTATGGTACGCGTGGTAGAAAAGGTCAAAATGCGAGAGGGCTAGTTGTGATTATGTACCGCGTGGGGCAGCCTTTATGCTTTCTGGCATCATATTTGTATAACTAGGGACTAAGAAGGTGGATTACGGAAGGAAATCACCGCAGGAGAAGTGCTGAGGTTGCAAATTTGGATTGTGGTGCATCATGCTTGTCAGCCTAGCTGAAACACGCTAACGCCTCTGAGAAGTAGCCCATATATAAGTATGGCGCGTCTTAAGGTTGCTGTTTTCCCTCAGCTCCCACCATGGCGACTCTCTCAAATCGTGCCCGCGTTATGGGCGTGTTCAACCCACCAGCACACCTTTCAGTTGAAGACTTCGAGCGGAAGTTCGAAGCTTTCATTGATGCCTTCCTGGCGTTGCCGGTGGCCAGGAAGACAATTATCAAGTACGAGCTCGTATGTATCCTTGATTGGTTCCCTCCATTCACAACTCACGCATCGCTACCAGTGCTTTTCGCAAGATAACCTGCATCCCCATATCAAAGGGGTCGGGATTCCGACACCAGCGCGCAGCACGATAATCTTAAGCGCTGAAACCAAGGCGAGTTTTTCCCGAGCCATTTGGGCAGTGATGATACTGATGATAAGATCGACGATAGTCCGAGAGCGACTTTCAAGAGGTAGGGGCATATTGTTCCCAGACTAATATTCCGGTGACAAAAAATCTCGTCAGATGGCCAGAGACCCAGCGGTGATGAAGATGGTTGAAGATGCGACGGAACACTTGGGTCTTGCGGGAGACGCCAATGTATTTATGGTACGCGTGGTAGAAAAGGTCAAAGTGGGAGAGGCCTAGCTGTGATTATGTGCCGCGTGAGCGGAATGATTCCTGTCATCATATTTGTATAACTGGGGAATGAGAAGGTGGATTACGGAAGGAAATCGCCGCACGAGAAGTGTTGAGGTCGCAAATTTGGAATCTACGCTGGTGGTGCATCACGCGACTCTCCCTGGTCAGTCCAGGTGAAACACGCTAACGCCTTTGAGAAGTAGCCCATATATAAGTATGGCGTGCCCGCCTCATGCGTGGGAAACATAAAATCGGTTCGAACCCGTTCGAACCCGAACTGGACATGAACCCGGGGCCCGGTCCAAGGTTCAAGAAATTCTCTGAACCGAACCTGAGGTCCAGTTCGGGGTTCAGGCAAATTTTGCCCTGAACCGGACACCTGGACCGGACCGCGGCAACACTAACGCTGCGTGGTGTCAGCGTTGCTTTTGGAAGGGCGGGAGGAGCTGCTTTCCGAGGGGAATAAGAGGCGGCGGCGCTTTTGTGCGGCTGGGTTTCCTCGGCGGTGTCTTCGACGTCCATTGAGCAGTAATTATAAGACATGGGAGTTCGGGTTGGAGACAATGGGTGTCACGGTGGCATAATGTGACTGACACGACGGCGCGTGTTTGTCGCGTTCATAGAGAACCAAGGACATGAAGAAATATTGAAAACTCTCATCTCAAAGCTAAAATAAACGAACGTCGAATCGTCAGCGGGCTGCTCAAAATCCAACTTGCCGAAATTGTCCAAATCAGCGAAGGAAGCAACTTGCACTGAATTTGAAATGGAAATGTCCCTCCTAGGCCTCCTTCTTTCGTTAGACGTCGAATCTTCGAGAAGCATGGCGCCGCTTCGGGCGGCGAACCAATTTGCTCACCCATTGTACTGACAAGAAAATTAAGCAATTAGGAACCCGAAAAGCAGTCGTTCTCGAGTGCCAAGTTTCCCACTCTTTAGTCTGCCCGTGGATCCACTCCTGGAGATCCTGCAGGAGTCTTGGAGCAATGTGGAAGGGAAGAGGTCATAAGGCTTAGATTATGTTGGGAATTATTTCCACCTTCTGTGGAGGTACAACTTCATGTTCAGGACCGCAGTGCAAGTTGAGTTGAGTTAGACCACTCACGGTGTCATTTGCGGGATATGCGTATTGATCCTGACTGGTGACCCCTTGACTGAGGCTCCCGGTGGACTCTGTCTTAGGCCGCTTGAACACTAGAGGCATGTTTCGGGTCTGTCGAGTAAGCGTCAAAAATAAACTGGATGGAAGATATGAGAAGCATACCGTTGAGCCCACCTCTCCTGTCCGGTGGGAGGGTTCAAACCGAATAGATTCAGACACCTCTGGTTGTCCCCTAATTACATTCCTAACGTTGAGGGACGCAACAACAGAGTTCACATATACTGTACGGCCACGTCAGTTCGAATATGTGACTTCGAATGATTCAATTGTACATTTCCCAACGACTTGATGGAACGGTTGCCAATATGTCCGATCAGGGCCAGCCAGCATTCTGAATACATATGGATAAATGTGTGCACACGAATAATATAAGAATATTACCAAAATCAGGAAGACAATTTGGGTGATTCTGAAAAACTGTCAGGATACTCAAGGATAAACCTCCACGAAACTTACGCAGTCAGGATTCCACGGCAGACAGCATAGAGGATCACAGCGTCAATCATTTGCTCGGTGCTGACATCAAGAATGAGTTTGTTGAAGCGAGAACTTGCAGTCTGTGTACGTACCTTCGCACTCCATGGGATTTCTTCGAGCGGAGACACCAGATTAAGGCGAGCGGGATTGCTATATCGCAGGCGGCGGCAGTACTTTGCATTGACCCACTGATGGTCTGTCCAAAAAATTGGCATCAGTGTAGCAGACGGGGGGGGAACACTTGCGTGTATTGATTTTGCGCCCAACGACGCCAACTCTGGAATGCGAAAGCTGGGAATATAATGAGGGTGGGGCCCATTTACGATACTGAAGCATACAGGTGAACCGTGAGAGCTAAGAACATTCAGTAAAGTGAAAGAAAACTGTGTAAAAGTTCTCACTGAGACCGAATCCTGAGTATCGCCATTGAGTTAACGCGCATAATTTATGAAACTGAGGCTACCGAAGGACGTGAATGCAAGGAGGAGCTTTTGATAACTGTCAGCCAAAATATAAATTTATCTGATGTTGTAGCTCGTACGATTCCAGCGGTCACAATTATGTTGCGACTCACTGGACAGCGGTCAGAAAACAAATCAGTTACGGTTCACCGGCACGGTTAAACCGCACCTGTCCAGATTTGCCAAGCATAAAAACTATCAATCATGGTCAATGAACTGGGTCAATAAAATATTTTCTACTTGCCATTGAGCCGTTATGGTGACCATCGTCTGAATAATATATTCAACCTCGTGATCAGCAGCAACACTGACATACTTACAAGGAGGCCGTTTTCAAGCTAGGATGTCATTGAAAAAATAATTTCTTCTCTCACCAACATTGTGTACTTACAGCGAAGCTCCTAGAAATGAGGACAAAATAATTTGAATGTTGATAGAACAGTGCAGCAAATTTTCTCACCAAGGAATGAGGGCGTCGGCAGCAAGGTCACCAAAATTCGTCACGAAGTAGGTGTAAAGTGAATGGGTAACCATAATTGTGGACAACGTGTCGAATAACCTTGACTGCTTTTAATATAGGGGAGCCATACACAAAATGAACGTACCATAGGCACCCCACCTATCGTAGCGTCAGGGAGTCATGCTCATCGCCGGGATTCGTGTCTTAGCACATACCGTCACCTTGAGGAGGACGGCATCTTTGCGATAGTTTCGGTAATAGAGGTAACATTGCAGCACGGAAATTCCATAGACACTGAACAGTTAACGGATTATAAGCAGAATTTCGCCGCGAGTAGGACGATCACAGACGCTGTGGCCACAGCGAATCCGATGAATGATGTGGCGAAGACTTCTTTGATTTGTTGAACCGCCGCTGCAATAGCTGCTGCTGCTGCCGCCCCCTCCACTGAATCAGGAACTGGACCTGGGGACGCCATGGAATTGAGTCACGGAAGGAGCCTGAAGACGCCTATATTAATGTGAGTGTGGAGAATGACAGCGTGGTGGAGCAAATCAGGTGGCGCAACTATTCTTCTGGCGCTAAAATATCTTAAAATATACACCTCAGGCTATCTTGTCAGTATTTGATCCCCTGTCTTGGTCGTATCTGGCCGTGAACGCAACGCAATTCAATTCATACTTGGGCGCGCTTAAGTTATGATCGGATTTAGCACATAGTAAGCACATCAGTTTCCTGATGTCTCAATGATATCGCGCCACTTAATAAATTGAAATTAAGACTGACCTCCGTACGTTGCAGAACATGATTCAGAGCCAAACCTAACTGGAGCCGTGATCCTGACCGAAACCACTCCCCTTCATTGCTTCGGCTAAATAAAACCCGTTTGTACTTCTTCTCGGCGGCTATTTAATGATGAGCATACGGGCTCATACGGGATCTTACAGCCATGATGAAACCAATGTTGTGATAGTTGTAAAACCACGAGATGAGTACAGCTGAAACGTCACCGAATACGCGAGGGCGCTTATTGAAAAAATTCAACGAACCGCAGGGGACGAACGCGTCGAACGTGTTCGGGGTCAGGTTGACGACTGCGGAGCCCGCAGTAGCGAGGAAAGTAATAAATATCGAGAGTTGGCGAACTCCATGATAAGACGGCGAATGGTACTAGTGCTGGCCAGATACGAATACGATACGTAAAATGCCGTATCGTATTCATATTCAGGCCTATGAATACAAATGTATTTTGAATATATTTGAATATATTCTGAGGATTTCCCTGGGATGAAAAATAATTGAAAATCTTCTCAATGTGCTGGAAGTTGAACAAAATTGAAAGCATTTAAACTATGAGGTGCAAATGCTGCCGGAGAGGTGAGAACCTAACTTTCAACCTGTCCATCACATTATTGTAATGGACATGTGTGGTCAAACTCCGACACACGCTAGCGGCCAATGCGGGTCTGATGCCGAATTGATAATCAGACGGAACTTTTCAAGTCCGCTAGGTAAGATTTCATACTCCGACCGATGCCGATACGCTTAGGGTGGCCTAAAGCGATCTGCGCCGAATTCAAGTAATAATATATTTCAATACGGTCATATCATATTATATTCATATTTTCAGGGCAGCCTCAAGCCCGTATCGTATTTGTACTCAACCGAATATATTCAAAATATATTCAACCGTATTATATTTTTGGCCAGCACTAAATGGTACTTTCGAAATACAAGTCCGGAAATCAAAGCCCACTAAAAAACTCAATTAATTCCGGTGACCCTGGAATGTGTCCTGAAGGACAGATCAAACAATTGGGACAACCGGCTATATTAGTCTACCTTCGGGTCGTGGAGCCTTGGAGGACCATGATGTGACCCAAAATTTGGCTACGCCATCTTTCGTGGGAAGAATTTGAGAGGAAATGATTCCGATGTATGTTTAGGCCATTGACCTGGGGCCGTTTGTAATGCACTCTGGATGCCGTTTGTCCCACGAGATTAGATTTAAAAAATCCAAACTGAGTCTTTAGATCGAAAAATAACACAAAACCATCGTCGAAAGAAACCATGAATCAAACTCGTCAGACCGCCTAATTCTTGCGAGTATCACAACTAAAAACCAAGTTCATGAGATCTCGAGAATTTAAAATGCTATCGGAGACTGGCGTAATGCGGGAAGAGAAGATTCTGGTTTGAAATGCAGTTCTGCGCGCCTACTGGCACGCTTAGTGATCCCGACCTATGCCCGACTCGGTCATGACAAACTCAGCTGAATCTTCTGCCATTCCAGGAGAGTATAAAACACGTCGACTCAGAGGCTCAGGTAATATTCGTTGGTTTTTAGTTCAAGCAGCGAATATTACTAGGGCGAACAACATGTCTGCTCCCAAATCCTTTCGCCAGCTCCTTGGTCTCACGCCTTCCAATGTCACTGCATCATCGCCCTCCACCGCGCTTATTATCATCGACGCCCAGCAATCCTACAGCAGCACCGGTTTATTGGCCATCTCTGGGATTGACGAGGCGCAAAAAGTGATTGCGTCCACGGTGGGCAAGTTCCGCAAGGGAGGAAGCCCCGTTATTTGGATACAGCACGATGCTGGGCCGGATATGCCCGTATTTTGCCGTGGAACCCCATCGTTTGATTTTATCGGCGATGTGAGGCCAACTAAAGGCGAGAAAGTTATCGTGAAGAAGGCAATTAGCAGGTGCGTATAATTGTGTAGTCAAGGTAGGCAGGTGTTTAATCAGCATTTGGGTACAGCTTTGCGCGTACAGACTTGCATGAGACCCTTCAGTCTCTCGGCATCAAGCAAGTTGTTCTCGAAGGATATATGGCGCACGGTGATCCTTCGATTTATCACTCATACTCCGCCGCCTTTTGATATTTATCTCACCAGTGTGTGTTACTACGACTGCTCGCAGCGCGCTAGACTATGGATATGATGTTGTGGTTGTGAAGGACGGGATCGGGGACCGCAACATCCAGACGTCGGATGGAAGGGGAGTGGTGAATGCTACGGATATTGTGGACATGGTGTGCCACGAGCTCGGAGATGCTATCGGGACAATTATTAATTCCAGCAATATCAAGCCGTAATTTGGGATTTTATAGTATAGTCAATTGTCGCAAATTTGATTTTTGCCTTCCAATAAGAAAAAAAGGCTTAAATGACATTTGAAGGGCTTAGCAGGGATCTTTCTTCTCAGAAGGTTCTTATAAGCTTAAAAAATTCTTAGAACCTCTTGGAATTGCCTTGGAAGCTTCTTTTAATTGATGTATAAGCTTGTATAAGCCGCTTATAAGTCCAAAAGCCGTAAGACATTTTTCAAATTTGGGACATATTTTCTACAGTCACTACATTCCAAGCCCCCCTAGACTCAGTGGGTCAACTTTGTCTAGGGTCTGTCAAGCCGTGTTTCACTGACCTAGACTGACCCCTAGATCAGTCTAGGGGTACGAAACACGGCTGGACAGACAACCTGACCGTGTTGTTCATGCTGCGCTTCTGGACTCGATCTCGCTCCTACGAGAAAGTAAAGCTGGGTGGGCTTCAGATTTGGTGGTAATGCTGCGACGCTTGCCGACGCCAATCGAAGTTTCACTGGATGACTTGCTCTCCGTGGATTTCATCGACTCCCTCATAATCCGCATCACGGACATCGCGGATGCGGACCTGCAGTTCGACATCGATAACTTGGTCAAAACTCACCTGTTACGCAATAGGTTCGAACCCAGGGAAGGCAACTCGTTAAACTTGGTCACTCGCCACCTGCGGCATTACTTGAGCTTGGTTGTCGTCCCCGCACATCGCAAAGCGCCGACCGGTGTACCTCAGGGATCACAATCTCAGCGTGGAACGGCTCCGCTACTCCACACGGTACAAGGATAAAGTACCGCGCGAATATAGACTCTGCGCCCCGTTTCTTCCCCGTGGTTTACAGGGTTCCTGGATAATCAGCTCACAGCTCACCCGTCGGTTCGGTCTATTCATGAGACATCTATACTTGTAGGCTTTCAAAGCGCTAGGGCTCCCGATGTCTGTAATGTACATACGGACGTGTTGTACGTAGGTACAGAGCCTGCTTGTTTCCTGATGGGACCGCTGCAGTAATACATCCTCCTCCTCCTCCTCCCTAGACAAGCCTGTCTAGGGGGGCTTGGAACGCAGTGAGTGCGCGTCAGCATTTCTTTGCAACCGGTGCAGGGACCTGTTGAGAAATAATTGCCCCCCTAAACCAACTTTGTAAATAACTATGTGGGGATCATAGCTGAATCAAGAGCCACAAGAAACCATGGAGCACTCATCATGTTCCATTCAAAGCCACATATTGAACCTGTGTCAAAAGCGGTCATTATTTAAGTAGTCAAGTTTTGTAAGTAGTGAAACTCGTCATGAGGCATGTTTTGCACAGATTGAATGGCAGTCAACCCAAAGTTCCTATGGGAGCAATAGTACGGGATACAGCCTCAAATCAAACCAAAATTTTCAGGGTTTAAGACATGGAATCGGGATTGTTCACAGCAAGGTAGATTTCCGATAGCAGGCAAAAAGCCGCCACGGAAAAACAGCGTGGAAGTAGCATTTTGATGGAATGATGAGCCAATGAAAACGCGTAAAGTGGCCTTCTGCAGCCAATCAGAGGCCAGGATCGACACAAGCTACATCAGGAAAACCATAGCCGAGATGTACCGTGTATGCAGCAGTATGCAGCACTATATGTATATGTATAGGGCTGCATAGCATTTCCATAGCAGCCCATAGGTTCATCACAGCCACAAAACGCTATGGAAGCCTATGGAGCACTATCCAGCCATTTCTTGTTTTCCTGATGTAGGGAAGATACGACATGAGCAGTACTTGGTACGACATCTCTCTACTGAATTCCGGTGGAGAGGCGGCAATGTGGCGGAGTGGTCTAACGCGACAGATTCGAATTCCTGTAAGATCTGTTCCTCTCTGAGGGCGCATGTTCGAATCATGCCATTGTCGTTTCTTTTTTTGCTATTCCACCAAGAGTGGAATGGCCACAATAACCCGCCTGGTCGATTCGATTGACTTGAATCGAGTCATTTCTACTTCTATACTTTTTTTTTATGGAATCCGCTGGCTGCTAGGCCCGTAGTGGGCGAGCGCGCTCGGAGATAGGAGCGTTGAAGGTACCATGACGACGCGAGTCACGATGGAGCACAGCCATGATGCCCTCCATCAAGGAATTAGCTTTCTGAGGCCTGCCATCGAAATACGATTGGGACGAATTCGAGCAGCGCTGAAGGGTTGCGAGGTAAAATCTCAGGAACAAATGTTCACATGGCCCCGGGCCCGGCCCGGTGTGGTGATGTTATCTCCTTCTGAATTAGGGGTCTACTAGCTTGAAACTACAAAATCCAGCTCGCCTTTCAGTGCCTTTTTATTTTAATTCAATAGAGATTCACCGCTGAGCGAAACGCTCAAGCAGCGCGGCGGTTTTCGGAGGCACGGCGGCAGATTTCTGCTCTGTTCTTTTTCCTGGGCAAGACAGATTGCTCATAGATACATGAGCGCAAAAGGATTTGTGGCAATCGATGCAGTATTCACGGAGAACGAAAGCACCATTTTAAGACTGCCGATCACTTAAACGTCATCAATTGAACGTCGAGGGCATATTTTGAAGATCTGAGATGTTCATATCTGAGGTATACGACCTCGAAAACCCCCATGCGCAACACGGCTAAGATATGGGCCAAACGGGACTGACCACATCACGTGCCACCTGCCAACACAAAGAAATACCTATAACAATTTCTACAGACATTCAATCGATAAAAGCTCTCAGTTAAGTTGTAGTACTGAGTCTTCCGAAGGTCTTAACTGAGAGCTTTTGAAAAAATTTGCCCTGTGCGAGGAGGACAAAGGTTTACAAGAATACCACGTGATGTGGTCAGTCCCATATCTTACTGAGTTTATGGCCCACGGTTCATCATGATTGTCGGATCAACTTAACAAATGTTGACAAATAGTGGTCCAAACATTTGCATTTTTCTTGGACTCCAGAGGGGGTCTCTTTTCAAATCCTTTTGTGGGTATGTATTCCATAGAGCGCTCAGCCATCTCAAAAAAAGCTGACCTCATCACAACAGCGCAAGTGGTAAAACACGTAGTGTTTCGCTCGTACGTTGCGTTTCGCTCAGTCGTTAATCACTATACTTTGCCATTCATACCGCACCTCCGCTGTGCCTAAGTTTGGCAATCTTAGTTGTGACTGGCGACGGCGCGAGATGGCAGACAAACACGAATTGACGGGACGGCGCCAGGAGCTTCCAAAATTATCTGGGAGACACTTTGGACACTAAAAATAGTGATCTATTAACTGAATATCAATTGGTCAACCCAAATGCAAGTCTATTCTGCTATTTATTATTTCTCAATTCTAATTCTTAATTCTTAAAAACCCATGCTTTGCTGCTTTATTCAACTGAAAAATCAATTACTGAATTAATTGAACAGCTTTCTGACACATCACGTGGGTTGTTGAAGTTCCAAACGAAAATCAGTGAGACCATACTAGGTTCCTTCGAGTGGTTATGTAGATCATGAAGTAATAGCGACTGAGTTAAGTCAAAATGAATTGCATTTTTCGTCGCTTTAAAGAAGCAGAAAACTCAATTTACGCCCAACCCGTAGACGGTCGTCAACGGCACTAGATTGGCGGACGGGACGGCAAAATGGCGTCCCGTTCCCGTGCCGTTAAAATGTTCGCAAGATGGCTCGACGGGACGGGACGGCCTGCCGCTGACGGCACCCGTCAAACCCATAAAGGTCGGTGGGCAGCCCTATTTTGAATCTTCTCATCCCGCTGACCATGCTCACCCTCCACGAAGACCCGCCAGCCTTCGGGCATGCCATGCTCAAGTACTTTGCCTTTGATCCTGACTATGTCAACCTCAACCACGGTGGGCGTCCGACAGGCATGCGCTGCCGTCGCATTGATATTAATATTCGCTCTTGATTTAAGGTTCCTACGGCTCCCTGCCACTCCCGGTGTTGGCCGCGTGCAACGCCCTGACGCTGCGTATTGAGTCCAACCCGGATTTATTCGTGCGCGTGGATAGCGAAGGGCTCATCACAAAGACGCGCGAGCAGATTGCGCGCTTCGTCGGTGCGAAGACGCGCGAGATTGTCCTCGTGAACAACACCAGCCACGGGCTCAACACCATCATGCGGTCGTTCGAATGGGATGAAGGGGACGTTATCGTCACCAGTGCGTGTTTTTTTCCGTCTGCACGCTACCTAAAATTATCGCCAATCATATGTGGCAGCCACGACGACATACAACGCCGTTCAGGGCCTCGCGTGCTTCCTACATGACGGTCCGACGCACCCCGCCGTCTCCCAAATCGTCATCCAATTCCCCACCTCGCACGCTGACATCGTCGCCTCCTACCGCGCGCACCTGCGCGCCATCCCGCGGCACGCCGGTCAAAAGATTGTCGCTGTCATCGACTCTGTCATCTCGGTGCCTGCGGCGTTAATGCCGTGGCAGGAATTGGTCCGGGTATGCAAGGAGGAGGGCGTATATAGTGTTATTGACGCGGCGCACTCGATTGGGCAAGAGACGGGGATCGATCTGGGGAGGGCGGATCCGGATTTTTGGGTTTCTGTGAGGAATAAACTGCCTTTACTGTTTCAGAATGTTGATGTTAATTTGCCCAAAGAACTGCCACAAATGGCTATTCGCGAAGCGGGGATGCGCGATTATGTATGTCGCGGAGCGGTCAGTTTCATACCACTGCGTTCCATAGTGTGCTCCTGTTAATATTAGTCCCACAGAAACCAAGGAATCGTAAAGTCCTCCTTCCCCACTTCCAAGGTGTACAAATCCCCCACCGACCGCGCCTTCCCCGGCGAGAGCTTCGTGGAGCAGTATAATTGTGGGAATCATGAACATACATATTTATGTGTGGCTGACACACATCCACGACAGGGAACGGCACGATCGACTTTGTCCCGCCGCTCAGCATCTCAGCTGGTACGTACTACTTGTTTCTTCGTCCTTCAAGATTAATCTCGTCCCGTTTCATCGCGCCCCCGCCCGTTCTTATCCCATCCCATGCAATTCCATCGTCGCCCTGCGCTGCATTAATTAACGTTCATATCATCCTCTCCATCCCCCTATTCATGTTAAAAACTTCTGACCTCTCGCGCCCCCTCCCTATGAATATTAACATTATTATTATCGCAGCCCTCGAATTCCGCGCCTGGCTCGGCGGCGAACAGGCCATCAACGCCTACTGCCAAGCCACCGCCGTGCGCGGCGGCGCGCGCCTCGCCCAAATGCTCGGCACGCGCGTCATGGACGAGCGGGGCGAGCTTGCGCTCAGTATGGTGCATTTCCCTTAACTTTTCGTTTCAGTTTTACTTTTTTATTTTCTGTTCACCTCATTACTACATTTTGTTTGTTTTTGGTTTTGGTTCCTTCGCTTTCCCTTCTTGTCTACGCTACATCGCCCAATACCGCCCCTCCCCCCCCCAACTCATTACCGTCGACGAGTTTCTGCTTTTTCGCTTGGCGACTTTTCCCCCAACTCTTATCCTAACTGATCTCCCTCCAGGTAAACGTCCAAATCCCCCTCCCCCCCTCCATCCTCCCCTCCCCGCGCATCGACGCGCTCTTCCACCAGAAGCTCCTCGCGCCGGCGAGCCGCAAGACGAAGGCCAGCGCGCGCGTGTTCTTCTATAACGGCGCCTGGTGGGCGCGGTGCAGTGCGCAGGTGTGGACGGAGGTAAGGGGCTTTTTTCTTTGGACAATGCTACGCGTTTTTTCCCGGACTTTTTTGACAACGATGCTTCGCGCTTCAATGTTTTTTTTCTTGTGGATTCGTCTTTTTCTATTTGGATGCTTGGCTTGATAACTGATTTTGCTCGTTGTGTATAGGTGTCTGACTTTGAGCTCCTGGGTGGTGTGTTACAAGAAGTATGTGGAGAGATTGCAGCTGAGGTTCTTGGTGGATGAGGGGGTGTGACTATGTGTGCGGGGAGTAGTATTGGATGGCGAGGTTGAGTTTGAACGAACTATTTATAATTGGGATTTAAGGTGTCGGACATGTACCATATTTAACCAAGACTAACCACGGGGTGACTATTCTTTAACGGCAAAAAAGCCTGGGGCAGCAGGTAAGACTCGAGCCTGAGTCGAACAGGCGGCTTCTGCACGAACGTGCACAATGCAAATTATCGTTCGCAGATGCGGATCGAGTCGACGTTTTCTTCCATTGACTTTGAATTTAAGTTCTTGCGGGGCAGAAAATCATTCAGCCGGTGAAATGACTCGAACCTGGGTAGAGAAGATGCGGACCACCGTGTGCCAAGCCGGTATTTTCTTCTTCTTTTGGCCTGGGAAAAATGAGGTATGCGCGGGACTCTATTCACTTTTTTTTATGTACATTCGATTCTTCCCAACCCGCTTACTGCATTACATAAGAATTAGAGGAGTCTGATTAGAAGAGAAAAACCAAGGAGAATTTAAAACCTTGGGGGTGTAACATGAATGTGTATTGAGAAAGAGATTTGAAAAACTGTGGCTGTAGCTCGACGCCAAACACAACCGAAAGTATGGATGATATGCTGTCCAATACTTACGTGCACTTTACAGGGTTTTGGACGACGAGCTCTTTGGCTTGTTTACAACTGACCGGATTACATCTTTCCGGTACTTCCACAAAAGGATAACCAAAAATCTCCAGCCAAAACATTGGGGAGATATGGAGAAAGTAGTTACAATTACTTTTGTATATTTATGGAGACAAATGTGCAAAACATCTTCGAAGAATATCCTCAACAAAGAATTGCAAAGAATATTCTTCAACTGAGATGTCTTGTATATTTGTGCATTGGAACACGGAGAACTTATTGCAACTATTTTCTCTATATCTTCGTCATGTTTTGGCTGGAGCGTTTGGGTGTGTTACAACCGGTCCAACGAGTATATACTAGACTAGTAGAAGAGTCGGAGTCAGACTCGGCAATTTAAGCGAGTCCGACCAATGATGAGGCTTGCCGATGCGCCATCAACTTCGGCATCGGGAAGGAATCCCCTCCCTTTCGCTGGCGCTGCCTTTTCCGCCGGCGTGGGTCCTTTTTATTTTATTTTATTTTATTTTAATTATTTTGACCAAATTTGGCGGCTTGATCTGAGTTTTTTAGTTGCTGAAGCGTCAAAAAAATATTCCTGAGTAAAATTCCAATTCCAATTGGCACATTCACATGGCCCGGCCCGGTGTGGCGCAATCATATCTCCTTCTGATTCTTCTCATCCCACCGAACATGACTATGCTCACCCTCCACGACCCGCCAGCCTTCGGGCATGCCATGCTCAAGTACTTTGCCTTTGACCCTGACTATGTCAACCTCAACCACGGTGGGCGTACCGACAGGCATGGACTGCCGGCACTGATATTAATATTCGCTCTTAATTTAAGGCTCCTATGGCTCCCTGCCGCTCCCGGTCTTGGCCGCATGTAACGCCCTGACGTTGCGCATCGAGTCCAACCCCGATTTATTCGTGCGCGTGGACAATGAGGGGCTCATCACGAAGACGCGCGAACAGATCGCGCGCTTCGTCGGTGCGAAGACACGCGAGATCGTCCTCGTGCGCAACGCCAGCCACGGGCTCAACACCATCATGCGTTCGTTCGAGTGGAATGAGGGGGACGTGATTGTCACCGGTGCGTCTTTCTCTCCGTGGGCGCGCTACCTCAAATTATCACCAATCATAGTGTGGCAGCCACGACGACATACGACGCCGTTCAGGGCCTCGTGCGCTTCCTACATGACGGCCCGACGCACCCCGCCGTCTCCCAGTTCGTCATCCAATTCCCCACCTCGCACGCTGCTATCAGTCGCCTCCTATCGCGCGCACCTGCGCGCCATCCCGCGGCACGCCTGGCCAAAAAATCGTCGCGATCATCGACTCTATCATCTCGGTGCCCGCGGCGCTGATGCCGTGGCAGGCACTCGTACGGGTTTGCAAGGAGGAAGGCGTATATAGTGTTATTGACGCGGCGCACTCGATTGGGCAAGGAGACGGGGATCGATCTAGGGGAGGGCGGATCCGGATTTTTGGGTTTCTGTGAGGAATAAACCACTTTGACTGTTTCACAATGTTGATGTTAATCTGCCTAAAGAACTGCCACAAATGGCTATTCGCGAAGCGGGGATGCGCGATTATGTATGTTGCGGAGCGGTCAGTTTCATCCCTCTGCGTTCCATAACGTGCATCTGTTAACATTAATCCTGCAGAAACCAAGGAACCGTAAAATCCTCCTTCCCCACTTCCAAGGTGTACATATCCCCCGCCGACCGCGCATTCCCCGGCGAGAGCTTCGTGGAGCAGTATAATTGTGGGAATCATAAACATATATACTCATATCCTTGTGTGAATGACACATTCACGACAGGGAACGGCACGATCGACTTTGTCCCGCCGCTCAGCATCTCAGCTGGTATGTACTACTTATCTCTTCGCCCTCCAGAATCCCGTCCCGTCTCATCGCGTCCCATGCAATCCCATCGCCGTCCTGCGGTGCATTAATCAACATTCATATTAACACTATCCTCTCCATCCCCCGGTTTAATGTTAAAATTTACATCATTATCATCGCAGCCCTCGAATTCCGCGCCTGGCTCGGCGGCGAACAGACCATCAACGCCTACTGCCACGCCACCGCCGTGAGCGGCGGCGCGCGCCTCGCCCAAATGCTCGGCACGCGCGTCATGGACGAGCAGGGCGAGTTTACGCTCAATATGGTGTGTTTCATTTACCTTTTCGTTTCGGTTTTGCTTTCCTTCCCTTCCGCCAACCTCATCACAACTTTTTTTTTTTGGTTTCCTTCGCCGAATTGTGCCTTCCCTGCTTGTCTACACTGCATCGCCCAACCTTGATTTACGGTCAACGACTTTTTGCTTTTGCTTTTCGCTTGGCGACCTCACTGATTTTCTCCCCAACTTATTATATTTCAAGTTGCCCTAACTGATCTCCCTCCAGGTAAACGTCCAAATCCCGCTCCCCCCCTCCATCCTCCCCTCCCCGCGCATCGACGCGCTCTTCAGCCAGAAGTTCCTCGCGCCAACGAACCGCAAGACGAAGGTCAGCGCGAGCGTATTCTTCCACAACGGCACATGGTGGGTGCGGTGCAGTGCGCAGGTGTGGACGGAGGTAAGGGGGATTTTTCTTTGGACGATGCATGTGCCTTCTTTTGGATTTTCCTTGCCAATGATGCTTCCGCGCTTCAATGTTTTTCTTGTGGACTCGTCGTCTTCTTTTGGAAGTGTGGCTTGATAACTGATTTATTCGTTGCTGTGCACAGGTGTCCGACTTTGAGCTCCTGGGCGGCGTGTTACAAGAAGTATGTGAGGAGGTTGCGGCTGAGGTTCTTGGTGGATGAGGGGGCGTTTATATGTGTGTGGGAAGTAGGATGATGGCAAGGTCGAGTTCGAACGAACTATTTATTATTGACAATGCCATTGGAACTAAGGCGTCAGTCATGTGCCAAATTTAACGAGGACCTAACCACCGGGTGACTTAGATGCTAAGCGCAACAGAAAGGTGCAGAAAGTTGGGTCAAGCTCCCACCCGCCGCAATAGTCTTGCATATAACCCCCGCGCTTCTGTGTCACCGTGTTGGTGTCGCAGTTGTCCTGCACAGCCACGAGATGACTTAGTCGTGAGCACATCGTCCGACGATGATCACATGACATGTTGGCAGTTGTTCCAGTTGGGATTCCAGGGGGCGCGCGAAGACATGTATAATGAGTAGGCCATCCGGGTCTCAGGAAACGCACAGAAACGGACCGAATATGTGCTCTATATAGAACTTGATCCAGCGCTGGCTGTTGCCGAGCCAGTATTTGTCGTAGATGAAGTCGTCGATCGCGAGCACGTCGTTCTGGTGGTTGCTGCAGAAGTCGTCCATCATGATAGTGGGACGGATCTCGTCGCGGCTCATGACGGTTCCGCTGTTGTAGCAGTGGTACGTATCGGGGCCGGCGCGCTCAGTAAACTGACTTCTGGGCATGGGGAGCAGGTCAGCCTTATAATGGACGGTGGGAAGCGTTGAGGGTACCGTGCTGTTTGCGAGAGTGCTGGCGGCCACGCCATTCTTGAGCGCCGCCTGCCGCAGTTTGCCTTCGGCGATGTACTCCGCCTTGCGCTCCTCGAAGTCCTCGTCTTTCGTGGCCCTGGTAGTCAGCGCAGAGGCCGCAGTAGCGAAGACAGCAATAAACAAGGTGAGCGGGGCAAGCTTCATTATATGAGGCTAGCTGGAGAGAAGACGCTGGATGCCCTGGAAGTTAAACGCTGCCGAACTTCCCGCCCCGCCTTTTATAATCCTGGGATCGGCCCCCTTGCGTTGGACGTCAAGCCCGGGAGCTTGGCCACAGGAAACGAAGATGAGGATATATGGGTCTAGTTCCCAATGTATAGGCCAAGTTGAACTTTTTTCCAAAACCATCCCGGACAGCTCCGGACAGACCTCGGAAAAGATCCCAGAGGCACGGAGAGCTGCACTGAGTTTGCATGAAACGTGCGAAACCATACGAGAGCGTGGGATCAGGAGGCGCATAACGTATTCAATTTGATCCTCCAGCCGCCAGCGTGTCCATCGCGTCTTGACTCTCCGTTCCGACCGCTGAACATCATCAAACGTTCATGCCACGGCGAGCCTCTCCCTCGGATAACGTCGTAGATGGGCTCGTCTGCGTTCTACCCCGCGCTTCGAAGTGCCGTGGTGGCAAGCGGCAACGAGGGCTTGAATGTTGATGGTCTTAATGAGGGCCTGCAGCTCTAAGCTGTGCGGCAAATGACTGCAAAGCGGGTTTGATGCCGCCAATCAGCGCCAATTGCTGGCGCATCAAGCCATTAGTTAGACCATAGACAATTTTCGGAAAGAAAAAAAACCAAACCTTGTTATTCCTTCCAACAGGAATCAGAGAACGGATTGCTCTTTCACGGGCAGCGACGGGAGATTCAACGCGGGATTGTCTGGAGCGCGGGAGAAGCCAGTGAGAAAGAGAAGGGTATTTATAAGGAATTATCATCAATACCTTGTAGCTCGCGGAGAACTCTGGACGTAGTATTTGAGCAACCATGGTGCTCCGGGGGCACCGCAGGATAAGTAGGAACACTGGGCGCGAATCAATATTCAGCAAGAGTTGTCACGGGATCCCATCCTAACCATCACGTTGGATGTGTGCCAGCTGTGAATGGTGAGAATGTGCAACGGGTCCAGATTAGTTGGGGGAAAGTCTTGTGTGATGGGACCTGAGAAGCAGGATCTAACGCCGCCCGCGATTGGCGAGGATTCGTGGTCGCTGGTCAGTGGTCTGGTGTGTGTGAATAGCGGCATACAAGCTTAACGTTCATTACTGAGAGCAGCGCCGGCCACCAGCGGGGACCATTGGACTTTCCAGCGATCTGGGTATATGGGTTGCGCTCGTTACCTTCACGTTGACAGTAGTATGCGTCCCAACCCGAAAACCGTGTTTCAAATTTCGGTTATAAAACGCACCTTATATCAGCCCATATTCGCATAGTATACAAATAATTCGCGTTCCTGAGCGATAATCGATAATCCGTTGGCACTCACCAATGAGTCTGGATTTTGAGCGACAAACAAATTGCTGGAGTTGAGCTTTGGATCGAGGCATCATAAAGGCCTTCCGAAATCGTGCTTGGCGCTGTTGTAATCGGGCTCCTGCGGGGGCAGATGCGCTGTGCTTCTCATTCTTTGGCAACTGTCCAGAGACGAACTAGGGGATAATAAACAAATATATTGGTCAGCTGTACAGCACCGTTCCACGGGGGTTGGATTAGAGGTGTAATGCGAGCGCGGACACGGGGCTGAGCTTGCGTTAGCGGCATTCCCAGACATAGTATCAACTGGCTTCAACTGAATTTTAGGGAAAGGATTTTGGATAACTGCCTACCTTGTCGATCCCGTCAAAGAGGGTGCCATTTTGCAGATGAGTTCTTCCAGACTCTGGCATGTGTCTCCAGCGGCTCAAAGTGCGCTACTTCAAGGACTGCGTCCGTTTCAATTTAAAATTCCGCGGGATCATCGTAGCATACGCTCGGGGAAGAAGCCTCGTCAGATCGGGACCGCGCTGGAGTAGTAAATTGCCGACGACGAGAAGTTGGAATGTCTGTACTTGGAATGAAAGCCAAGAAAGTTCAATATGATGGGTGAAAGATCCGACCCAAGTGTCGGAATTTCTCCGTGATCGCTGAGAAAACGAGGTCCGCTGAAGTGCTTTCGACCGCCTGTCCGTATCTCCAGCAAATCTCCAGGTCCTCGGGCAGTAAAGTATATTTAGGTTTGGCAGACAGTGAGCCTGAGATAGTTGACAATGGCGATGCGCGGCAAAGTTTCTGTGCTTAGTGGTTTGCGTGATGGGCGGATGGGCGCCAGAGCAAGGCCAAGCCAGAAAAGTTCCCCGTCATCCTTGCAGCTCGAAATATTTTGCTTGGGGCCCTACTGAGTCGTGCTTTTGAGCTTTGTGGAGGCTCGGGTTTGAGAAAGGATTTCATGGTGAGGGTGAGTCAGCAGCTGATGATCGCCGTTGTTGCCATCTGTTTGAAACGCAGGACGACGGAGTTTTAAATCCGTTTCACTGTCCTCCTCGTCCTCGTTCCTGTTACTCCTCCTCCACTTTCCCTTCTTTCTTTGGTTCTGAGTGATACACGAGGGAACATTCTGGTCTTGTATACACTACTGAGGCCGATCTTTACTTGGAATACACGCAGCAACCGGCCCTTGACCCGAACCCTAGCCCAGGGCTGCCTGCTGTTATCCTGCTGTTCAACCCACCCAATAATCGTGTCATCTGTGCACCCGCCAACCCAGCACTCCCTTCCTTCCTTCCTCGGCTGTTCTGTGCACCAGATTGCAGTATCTCGCCCGGGTCTACGCTCACGCGGTGCGAAATTAAATAAATCCAACAAGATATAAAGGCTCCTGATGCCGGCGCCGGCTCTGTCCTTCGACGTCGACTTTCTCCTTCAAGGCCCCTCTACCCGTTGCGTCAGGATCTGGTCCCTCGTCAGCAGCGGGAGGCGCCAGCAGCAAGCAGCGGCGTGTCTCGTTAGCGCTACCCTCCTCGCCGCGGCCTCGTGCCGGCATGGAATTTCCGTGACGATACGCGCGTCGGTGCCGGCTCGGATGCTGTACCAGCGCGCGTCGAGCGGGGGCGCAGCACGAGCGCGGACCAGCGCCGCGGGAAGATGCGGAGGCTAGCTGTCGACGCCGGGGAGGAGGATGATGACGAAGATGAAGAGGGGGACGCGGGGAAGTCGGCTGCCGCCAAGGACCAGAAGCCAAAGGAGAAGAAGGTGCGGCGCAAATGGACGCCTGAGGAAACGCAAATGCTGGTGGATGGGTGTAATACAGTGGGTGCACACACTAACCCCGTTTATTTGGTATACTTATTGCGCACAGCACGGCGTCGGTAACTGGAAGGCCATCCTCTCTGACCCCAGCCTCTCCTTCGCGGGTCGCTCACCTGTGGACTTGAAGGATCGGTGAGTCTGATCCCTGCTCGTGTTGCTATGCGACCCCTTTTTTGGGCGGCTTCTTTGTTCTTTTTTTCACGGGTGGGCAACCCTTTACGCACTCACATCCTTCGCTGCCTGCACAGCTGGCATGCGGGGATCGAGCCTTTCATATTTTGTTTGCTTCGATACTGCCTTGTCAAGTGACGACCATGTGTGTGTATGTTGGTGGCCATCGAGCTGCCTCCCTTTCTTCGTTCGAGAATTCTGGCCCTTTCACTCCGAAGCCGAGGAACGTGTAGCAGGTGCTCATTGTGTCCACAGTCGACACTTGACTCGGACTGGTTCTTCCGGTGCCATATTTCCCGCCGCCGTTGTGCGAACGGGATCGTTCTTAAATTTTCAATATTTTCTTTCTATGTGAAATTCATCTCGCCTACCAGATTCCGCACCTACTTCCCTGACGCATACCGCACCCACTACCCTAACGCTCGGACGCACCTGCCCCCTTCCCTCGCGCGCCCCGCCTCACCCTCCTCTTCACCCAATCCTACTTCCTCATCCTCCCTCATCACTCCACCCGTCGCTTCCTCCTCCACCTCCGCCTCCACATCAACCGTCCCCCCGACCAAAACCTCCACCGCCAAACCCAACCGCTCCACCCACCCCGACGGCACACCGCTCTTCCCGCTTCCCTCTCCCCTGCACCCCAAGCGTCGGCCATTTACGCCGGAGGAAGACGCCGCGTTGCTCGCGGGATTCCGGCGGCACGGCGCCGCGTGGGCCGCGATCGCCAAGGACCCGGAGAGCTGCTTCGGGGCAACTGGGCGGCGCAGCATGGATCTGCGGGATCGGTTCCGGAACGCGTGGCCCGGGGAGTACGAGCGGGCAGGTTACAAGGCGCGCACGAAGGGAGGAAAGAAGGCGAAGGAGAAGGAGAAAGCGGAGGTTAAGGAGGAGGAAGGCGGGAACGGGAAGGACGAGGTACGGGGGCGCGCGCGGATAGGGCGGGCGAAGACAGACGAGGGGCTCGGCGCTGCTGTGAGTGGGAGTGGTGGGGATGTTGGGGAGAGTGCTGGCGGGGAAAGTGCTGGCGGACCCGTGAGGCGGAGGCGGCGCGCGCATACGAGCCAGGGGTTCAAGAGCCTGTCGATGCCACCGAGCGTGGTTGGTTCCGACGACGAGGGAGAGGGGGCCGTAGGCGGCGGTGGCGGTGCTACGTCGGATTTCGGTTTCGGAGCCAGCAGCTTTCGGTTCCAGTTTGGTCCGGGGAAGCAGGGTGTGGACGGGGGGCACGGTATGAAGGGCGAGGAGACGGCGCTCGTGGGCGGCATGCGGCATCTGGATATGGCCCCGGACGAGACGATGCCGCCGCCGCCGCCTCCTCCTCCTAAAGACGAGGCGATGCCAGACGTAGCTGGGCCGTCCCCGGCGCCCCCACCGAACAAATTCCAGGCGCATTTTTTGCAGCATCGACGGCCAACTGCGGGTGGCGGCGGGGGGACCATTGGGCGTAGCGCTTGGGGCACGCAGGATTGGTTGTCGGCCAATCCCCGGCTCGATCCGTCTTCTGCACGGCAGTTTGATACGTCGGCTGCTGCGCTGCCCTCCACCTCTCTAGGATTTGCTCACCCGCACTCTCCACCCCAGAGCAGCGCATCGTTGCCATTTACCATCACACATTCCCATTCACCGCCCCTCAGCAGCAGCGCGTCGTTCGCGGATACGGGCGATCTCTTCGAGCTCGCGCACGGCGTGATGGAGCGCTACGACCTCGAGCCCGCCGCCCTCTCGCTCTCCCATCCACACCAACACCTCACGCCCGGCCAAGGCGCGTACCCTCCACACGCCTTCTCCTCCCCGCCGCTCTCCTTCCAGTCCTTCCACTCGCACTCCAACTCCTTCTCCTTCGACACGACGCACTCACTCTCACAGCACTCGCTGTCCGAGGCGGACAACGACGACTTCGACCGCGACAGCAGTGCGTTCTCAATCGCGGACTCGGAGCCCGCGGCGTCGTGGAGCGGGGTGGGCGGCGGTGGTGCAGGGATGGGTGGCGGCGGGGGCGGGTTCAGGGGGTTCACGCACCACTCGAACACGGCGGGAGACCTGATATTTGGCGCGCGCACACACCAACCGATATGGAGCGGCGTTGATGCGTGGGGTGCGCGCGGGCGGGGGCGGGGGCTCGCAGGGATCGCCGAGGCGCAGGGCAGCGCGCGGAGGGAGGAGGCGGGAGGTGCGGAGGCGGAGGGCGAAGAAGGCGACGGGGAGGAGAAGGAGCTCGGCCTCTTCAGCCTCGATGATCTCGTTGATCTGTCGCAGGACCCCCCAGACGCGGAAATGAATGGTGGGGGAGGGATGGAGATGCAGGTCGAGCCGCCTGGGACGCCGTTACTTCGTGCGTCGCCTGCGCCGTCGAGGGCGCTGCATGTGCATCATCATCACCACCACCACCACCACTACGCAGCCACCGCGCGTTCGGTGTCTGTTCCGCCGGGAGAGACGCCGGAAGAGGGGAACGGACTGGGTCTGGGACTCATGAGCGCCCCGGCGACACCCGCGCTCAGTGTCGCTGGGCTGCCCCCGCGAGGCGGCTTTGATCCAACTTTGCTCAGCCTCGCCGCAGCGCCGGAGCCCCCCGCGCTTCACAGTACGCACTCCACACTGCAGCTCGGCCAGCTGATGAGCCCAGACACGATGTACGATCTCCGGTTTCTGGACCTGCACTACTTCGGAGGCGGTGGGTTGGGCGATGCGGACGTGCAGCAGATGCAGATGCAGACCGAGGGTTGGCGGCAGGGGGAGGCGCTGGACCTGGCGAGATCGTCATCATCTTCAGGTGGGGCTACTTCGCAGGGTTTCCCGCCGTCGGCCTTTTCGTTCGCGCAGCTCCAGACTCAGCCGCAGCCGCAACCCACTACACCTCCGCCGTCGACGTGGAAGGCACCGGCAGCGCAGGTGCCTGTACGGCCACAGACGGCAGGCACACGAAGCATCAGTACTCGCAGCAGCGTGCCGAGCGTTCGCAGCGTGAGCCACCAACGGGGACAGAGTGCGGTTGTGCGTCCGCGGGATTTGATGCCCAACAGCAGTGAGACTGGTGGCAGCCTGAAGGGGAAGCGGAAGCGGGCGAGCTGGGATGGGGGTGTGTGGTAGATTCTCTGACCGGAAATCCTTCTGTTTCGCTTTTTTTCTCTTTTTTTTCTCGCTTTCGTTGTTGCATGCATATTCTCACTCTCTCATACACTCTGTCTGTTCGCATTTTCTGCACTGCATAATTCCATCGCGGGATCCCCTTCACTGCCCAGTTCGGAGACCAAGCGATTAAATAACTAAATCAAACGCGGTCACGTGCGTGACGGCAAACGTTCAATATTATGGCCACTATGAAGCGACGGGGTTGGCTACAGTTGCTGACCGTCATTGTGGCGGTCAGACTTTGACCATAATGACAAATACCCGCAGTGTAATGATATTGTTCCCATACGCAGACTAATAATCGGATACCCCAATTCGAACGCAACTATTGAGTCTTTAGTTACCTCTTTCGATACTGAGATAGTGTGATCAAATGACTGTAGGGCCAAAAAAAAAAAAACGCCTTCTGGCATTGATGACTGGAGCCTGAATTAAACAGGCGACTTCTGCATACGATGCAGTCATTTACGAGATCCAAAGCAGATGCGGACCATCCAGCTATCGAGTCAACGCTACTCTATTGTAGTCTCCCTAGTCAGACCATAGACAAGATAATTTTTCTGAAAAAAAAAAAAAAAAAAAGACAAAAAAAACCTTGTAACTCTATTGTGGATATGCGACAGGTGTGTTCAATTTTCCTTACGCGCAAAAAAACCTTGCGGCGGGGTAAGCCTCGAAACACATAATTATTTTTATTAGAAAAAAAGTGTGAGAAGCCGCATGACTCCGAACAGGCTACTTCTGCATCGTGAGCTTCAGAGTTGAAAGTGGGCATCGAGTCTATATTCCTCTCGCTTTGATATGGTCCTTGCCTCGAATAACACAGTGAATTATATTTACCCCGAAAAATACACTGTTTACAGCAAAAAGAACCCCGGTGTCGAACCATACAACCGCCCCAGATGCAGCCCCACCAAGACCAGATGCGTAACCACGCAGCCGTGGTGGCACACGCAGTCGTCGCGGCCCATGCCTGCGGAGTCACGGCACCGTCTCGCATTCCGGCAGACCCCGTCGTCGCCAAACAGACTCGCGCACAACGCGTCGTCGCGCAGCATCTTTACCATCTCGTGTACGAGCCAGGTGCCGCACGGCGCGCGCGTGTCCGGCGCGAGGCGTGCGCGCCAGTAGGACTCGAGGCGGGGTGCAGTGCGTGCAGGGGGTGGGGGAGCCGTCTTCGTGTATCGGGTCCTTGTTCCGCGGCGAGCACCCGCCCTCATGTAACGGGTCAATCAATATCTGAATCAGCTCGTCCTGCAGCGCCTCGCGCCTCGCGATGAGGCGGCGCAGGTCCGCGGGGCCCAGAACGAGATGCGAGCGCCCGCCGTCCGCATTTCTGTGGAACTTCAACACGGAGAGTGCGTAGAACGCAGATGGGAGGATCTGGGGAGTATGACATTCGCGGGCGATGGCGATCGCCTTTGTTCATATTATGATTAATTGAGGGTGGTTAGAATTTGAAGTGTAGAAGTGAGTTGCAGTAGCGATGAAACCCACCGGCGGCGTGGGGCAGGGCGTCGAGGCGCATCTCCGCGATGTCGGGCGGCCAGCGCGCCGCGAGTTGTTCGGCGCCCATGCGTGGAGCGCGCCGATTTCGTATTTTGTGGCGATGCGGAGTGCGCCCGATATAATAATGTTGAAGGTCATAGATGGCTGGTTGAGGAACTCACTAGATTCAGCGCAAGTAGGAGCTCTACATGTAGTTGAAGAATATGGACAGGTGGAATACACACTCGGTGTGATACATCCACGCGAGCCAGGCGGCTACTATGTCGCCAGGGAGCACGTCGTCGACTTGGTCTGCGTCCAACGGCTGAAGAAGCGCGAGAATATCGCCGAAGATGAAAGAACATAGTAGCCGTTTTCGGTGCGCCTTCAAAAGGCGGCCCTCGATTTCGAGGACCTGACGGAGAACCATTTTTTTTTTGACGGTGGCGTCGGTGCAGTCCAGGAGGCACGAGGAGCTACTTTCAGAGGGAAATGAGATGGACGGCGCTTTGGGTGCGACTGGGTTTCTTCGGCGGTGTCTTCGACGTCCATTGAGCAAGACATGGGAGCTGGAGGTTGGTAGTGGGTGTCACGGTAGTATGATGTGACGGACGCGACGGCACGTGTTAGTCACGAAGCGCGTCCCCAAGTCCGAGTCGAGTGACTGGACTCGGAATGTCCCGACGACGACGAGTCTGGACAGACCGTCAATTTTAACTGAATTTTACGGTTCATTTTTTTCACTGACTGTGTGACAATTACAACAAAGTTATAAAAAATTCCCATCGTGGAGATGTTTAATCTCAGGCCTCACTGGCAGTCGCAGTAGACTTTTTACAGCTAATAACAGTACCGAGGGCGCTGATGAAAAAAATCCCGTTTTGGGATATTTTTGATCCCCGCGACCGATTTGCCCATAACTCAGCGGGTTTTGTGTCAATCAACATAAAAACTATATAGAAATGACCGCCTAATTCATACGCAATTAGTGATAGAGACAGATTCAAAAAAATATTGTTTTTTACATTGTCAGACCAGCAGGGCACCTTTTGGCTGGAATCTGGGCTGGCATGCCCAGATCATGTTCAATCACTCTGAGAATTTAGGAAGGAGGATTTATAGGATTTAGTAAAACCGTCATAGAGCCAGAACAGTGAATATATCTTTTATGTGGCAAATACATTATTGATCATATAAAATCTCTCAAATTGGACTACCAAGCCCAAGAAAAAGAATATTCCCTGTTCTGGCTCTATGACGGTTTTACTAAACCCTATAAATCCTCCATCCTAAATTCTCAGAGTGATTGAACATGATCTGGGCATACCAGCCCAGATTCCAGCCAAAAGGTGCCCTGCTGGTCTGACAATGTAAAAAAACGATATTCTTTTGAACCTGTCTCTATCACTAATTGCACATGAATTAGGTGGTCATTTCTATATAGTTTTTATGTTGATTGACACAAAACTCGCTGAGTTATGGGCAAATCGGTCGCAGGGATCAAAAATATCCCAAAACGGGGTTTTTTTCATCCGCGCCCTCGGTACTGTTATTAGCTGTAAATGCACACCTGAAACATTCGTAAAAATGGAACAATCTGTGTCGGCGGCAGGTTCCTGGAGGAAGACGTGTGGATAGAGGCACCTCCAGCTAGACTCCTGGAGGTAGATGCATGGAGAGGAACTCCTTGAGGAAGACTCTTGGATTGAACTGCCTCCAGATAGACTTGTGGAGGACAATTCATGGAGAGGAACTCCTGGAGGAAGATGGGTGGATAGAGCTGCCTCCAGCAAGACTGCTGGAGGGAGATACATGGAGGTGAACTCCTGGAGGAAGACACTTGAGTTGAACGGGCTCCAGCTGGACTTCTGGAGGTCAGTGCATGGAGAAGAACTCCTTGAGAAAGATGTGTGGATAGAGCCGCCTGGATGTGTTAGCCTGGAGCTGAAGCCCTGAAGAGATTCAGCCCCAGGATTAAGGCCTAAGGTATATAGCTGGAATAAAAATTGGGTGCTGTGTAACAATCTTTTGGATTGGAAAACAAAGTTTGTTGTACACAGGGGTCATTAAGACGTGAATAGGGGACAGTAGGTTAAGGAATTAAGGGATGAGCCTTGGAGGGATGGCACTCCAGTGGGACGCCTGGAAGTGAATGGCTCCAGGGATGGACTTGGAGGGAGGAGGCGGGCAGTGGCTGGACACGTCCAGAGTCATGTGTCCACCACTCCCGAGGTTGCCAATATGTCCGATCAGGAAGGAAGGAAGGAAGGAAGTTGTATAACCGCGGTGGTCCCATTGAGGAACATACGGGTACTGTACCTACATACACTTTGCCTCTACAGCGTATGCTACAGTCATCTACGTCTCAAGTCGGTTTGAAGGAAATGCAATGAAATTGTCTCACGACCCTCGAAAGCAGATGGGAATAGAGACAGTACTGGCCACGGGCATAGCTGTTCATATAATCAGTTGTGGCTCCAGTGGGCTTGGCTTCAGAGGCTCTACGCGCGGATCACGTAGGATGGGAATAAATTGATGCTCCTAACATGGCAAAGCCCCTCATAATCAGGGGCTCCCGATGGCTTCTGAGACATCCTTTTCCGCCGTTCGAAGCAGCCCGAAGGCCATCTTCAAGGCAAGGCGCTCTATGCGTCGGAGCAAGACCCGGGAGTACGGCGGTGAAGTTCATTCAATCCGGCCGATCCGTCGTTTGCGCCTGCAAGGCATTCACAGTCTTCATTGACTGTACCGTGGTTCTGTGCCGAATCGCTATCTTGCACGGTGGATTGGCCTGATTGGGAGAATATCTTCCCTGCAGTCGAGTTGTATCTCGCTGCACCACGCTGCAAATCCCATACCAATGGATCTCCCGACATCGAGGAAAGTCTCTCGTGCGGTGAACATGATGGTCAGGAGCAGCCAAGGAGTCAGGGAAGCCGGAATTCTGAAACATACTATGGATAAATGTGTGCAGACGAAATAATATAAAAGCACATATTACTAGTATCAGGTAGACAATCTGGGTGAGTCTGAAAGATGTCAGAGGAAATTCAAGGATAGGCCGCCATGAAACCTACGCAGCTAAGATTCCACGGCAGACTGTCGCAGATCGCATAGAAGTCGATAATGCCCCGGGTGCTGAAATCGAGAATGAGCTTGTTGAAAAGAGAACTTCCCAGATGTGTACATTCTAGTCTCTCATAGACAGACACTTTAACAAATGAAGCTCATACCCAGTCTCCCAGAGGCAGCAGTAGATAGGGTTCAACTTTCGTACCTCAAGATATCTATCTGACGTCTGCTTTCTGATGCGTGACCCTTAACGGTTGGTTGTTTTCAAACTCCGCTCAATTTCCCCTCTTAGCGGGGTTTTAAATTTGCTCAAAGATGTTTCCTCGGGCTCTCTATGAATATGTTTGTGAGGGCCTCAATCTCTTGCATGAGCACACATGCAACATGTGTCAACATGTGGGCCAAAACCCTGTCCTCCGAAACCTCCTTAAAGGTCCGAAATTGCCCAATCTTGTTTTCAGAACGATTCGGCCTGCTTCCACTCAGTAATCGGACTACGGGCTAATATATGCACCCATAATTTGCAACAAACAAGTTCTGATGGCTTTGGACTCCAAAATTTGGGTCCTATGTTTTCTAATGGGTCTCTGTGGCGCACTCTGTTCTCCAAATAGCTCAAAAGCCGGTAGTACGTGCACCAAACAGCAAAGAATATCTCTACGAACGTTTCCGGTGAATCACTATCGTATTTATGGTGGATATTTCCTGCTAGACCGTCTTGAGGCTCTCAGGACAATTATTTTATTGATTACTTTGATTTTTCTGAGTACCGCTTCAAATCGATCTCCAATTTGATCCCAGATGCACTATATCCACTAAATATGTTGTATATCGTGCTCATTTGACGCGTGAATACGGTGTGCCAACGCGTCGAATTGACGCGTTAATGGGACAAATATCAACCACACGTGATGAAAGCGGAGTTTGAAAACCACCTACTGTTAAAGAAGGTGCTTATAAAGGCAGACGTCAGATACGGAATATCCTGAGGCACGAAGGTTCGGGTGCAGTAATCTACTCTGCCTCGGGGAGACTACTCGTACCTCGCTTGTTAAAGTCTGTTAGCGATCGCGGGTCTGATCGAGCTAGAAAATTGTTATGTAATTGCGTAGTTTGAATTCTCATCGTACAGTCTTAGGCTCGAGGTTCCGCCACTCTGAGGATATACCTCCCCAAATCGCACCTATATTCCGAACAGATGATATCTGATTGTTTCTGCATTTTTCTGCTATCCTCAACACGAGTTTTCGATCCAGCTGGTCACCCATCAGTGTCACATAACTTCCTGCGATCTCATACTGAGAGCCAGTGAAGGAGCATCAAAAATCTAAAGCGGCAGATTCTCATATACACATATAGATCTCTCACCCACGCAGGATTCAAATGAAAAGACGCGTTTCTCGTTGAACATGGATCGCGACGAAATTCAAACTCCGCGATTACGTAATAACTTTCTACCCAATCGGACCCCCGTGATGGCAACATGACTACCTACGTACGTTCGCACTTCACTCCGGGATTTCTTCGAGTGGAGATACCAGATTAAGGCGAGCGTGATTGCCATATCGCAGGCAGCGGCAGTACCTTGCACTGGGCCGCTGACGGCCTGCAGAACATTGGCATGAGTTCATCAGACGCGGGCCAGAGTCACCACACGCAGATCGCGCCCACTTTGATGGCGGGCTAGGCGGGCGACACCAAAATTCTCATCAGACCCTCGGAGATCTCCCGGCGCCGTGCGGTTCTAAAGATCACACGCTGTGGACATCCATTGTCCAGACTCGAGAGTCGAGATGGGCATTACCTCCTCAAGAATCTTGACATCTCCGCCCCAGTTCGCGTCGCCAGTGAGTAACGCGGCGTCTGCCACTCAACTCCAGCAGCATAGCAAATCATGGAAAGGTTACGACTATATCATCTGTGGAGGCGGTACGCAAGTTTTTTCGGGATGTGCTGCGTCACTGAGGGCATGACACAGGCACAGCTGCATGTGTCCTTGCTTCACGTCTGAGTGAAAATCCCGAGGTTACTGTCCTTCTGGTCGAAGCAGGTCAAAGGTGATCCCAATTGTCGGGAAAAGTTACTATCGCTTCTAACTTCCTATGTCCCAGCAACGAGGGAAACCTTCTGTCGCGCGTACCCCTCGCCTTTACCCAGCTCTTTCCCACTGCAGTGAACTGGAAATATGAAACGGTGTACGTCCAACTCTACCAGCCGTTTTCTGAACTTCCTCATCTTTCGTTTTAGACCGCAGGAAGGGCTAGATGGGAAGAAGGCACCTTGGGTGCGAGGAAAGATCCTCGGCGGTTCAAGGCAGGCGCTTCATTCCAACTACTTTTGACGCCGCCCTTGGCTCAGCTCTAATTCCGTAGCTCCATAAACGCCTCCGTATATCAGCGGTGTGCTCCAGAGAGTGCGATAGCTCCGCATCTGCTGCAGTGAACGTTACTCAGGCAACGTCTAGACTTTTCGAACTGGGTCAAAGCAGGTGCTACTGGTTGGGGCCCGGAGGAAATGGCCAGGTCTGCCCTCCAACGGCTATTTTATCCAATGTCATGACAATGGCAGATACTTCAACAAAGCGGAGAAATACAGTCCAAATCCGACCTTCCCTCACATCGACCCCGCTTTACATGGGAGCTCTGGTAAATCAGTGACTCGTTACGGCCCATTCGCTGTGCGGCTAGCATATTTTTATTTCACACTGTTTAACGTCTTTGCTAGCCCATCTCCGATAGCGTGATTGAAGCAAGTGTCAATGTGGGCATTCCTCGAATCCTGTAAGGGATTGGTCTGACACCGTCATTTTTGTATTCATGTTTGTGAGTTAGGGACATGAACGCAAACAAGGGGCCTACTGGAGTGTCGAACTTTGCTGGTTCTGTAGATCCTCGTGGAGAACGTTCGTTTATAAAACCTGGTACTGTTTTACTCTCTCATCCTGCTTTCAGGAAGCTCTGCCGCAACCGCTTATCTCACTGCGGATGTCTTGAATCGACCAAATCTTACCGTCGCAGTGGGGACGCTCGTGACCAAAGTCATCTTCGAAGAGAATGAGACGCCCAGTGCCATCGGAGTACTGATGACGACCACAAAGAACGGGCCCGTATTTGCGGCCTCGGCACGACGAGAAATTATCGTCTGCGCTGGGGCTGTAAATACTCCCCAGCTACTTATGCTCTCAGGGTATCGGGCCCGCTGAGGAGTTGAAGAAGCACAAGGTTCCCGTCGTCCGCGACTCGCCTTTCGTTGGAAAGAACCTGCTGGATGTGAGTCACTCACTTCTACCCCTTATCATGAACTGGAACAACTCGTTTCCAGCACTTCTCAGCGGGGTCCCTCATTGTCCGCGCCAAGGCAGGCAGCACTTGGGATTATATCCTTCGCCCCCTTCCTGGCTTCGTCGCACTCGCCAAATGGCTTATTTGGGGCTCCGGACCACTCACCTCCATCGCTGCCCCGGTAGGAATGTTCGTGCATTCAGATGCGATTGTGTATGTCTGTGTGGCGACGTGGTTCTTGTGCTCACGATATCCATCCAGCGTGTCGCCCACCGCAGACACAAAGGCCGTGGACCTGTCTTCCGCACCTTCTTCAGCTCCTGACATTGAGATATTCTTCGCGCCTCTCATTGTCGTTAATAATGGATTTACCAAAACGCCGGGATTCAACGGTCTGACGATCGTAAGCTATCCCTCGCCCACACAGCCCCCGCATTAATTTCAATCTAGGGCTGTATCGCCTTGGATCCAGGTAGCCAGGGTACCATCATGTTAGCCAGTTCCAGCATATGGGATGCGCCTCTCATCGATCCGAGGTACAAATATGTGCTTGCTTAACCACCTCGTTCGCCCACATGTTCACAGATATTTTGTGGATGAAAAAGATATGACCGTTCTCATCAAGGCGGTGCGTCTCGCGTTGAGGATCGCTCGTACGGCTCCTTTGTCGGCCTACCTGGAACTCCCCGAAGATTCCAAAGATCAATCAACTTTCTTCTGGCCCGGAGACGCCAATCCTGACACGGTGAGCATGCCACGCCTTTACGCCGCCCCTGCAGATCTGAAGCCAGTCCTCTTCTCATCTTCTCCAAATCTCCATAGTTGACAGATGAGGAATTGAGCGCGTGGATTAAACGCAACGGCCAAACTGCGTGGCATCCCGTGAGCCACGAGCTGCTCTTATACTGGGATGTTGTCTACTTACTGCCGTTTCGCTCGCAGACCTCTACGGCGAAAATGGGCAGTGACCCATCGACAAGCGTGGTGGATCCGCAACTCAGAGTGCACGGTATCAGCCGGCCTACGCGTGGTGGATGCGTCCGTTTTCCCCACACAGGTCGCAGGACATCCGTGTGCTGTCGTCATTGCCTTGGCGGAAAAGGCCGCGGATTTGATAAAGGCGTCTCAGTGATTTATTTGGGGACGTGGAAGGACTATTTGTTTTCGTCACTCCTATTGCGCACACTACCAGTACGATATCAAAGCGGACGAACAACCGCCACCACCCAAATAAGCCAATATTATTTCTGTGTCCGATAATTCAGGCCACAACTGTCCCTTTCTATAAAAAAAATCGACGGACCCTGATCCGTCGAGAGGCAAGCGTCGATCAGCTCTCCTCGGAGCAGAAGTTGTTGTTCAGCGCGCCTTCGGATATTCGGGTATTCCTATGCCGGTTTAATCTACATCCGGCACGCCCCAACTTCTTGCGATAAAAGGCGTGGCAGAGATTATGATGTCAATGTTCTTTAATATCACAGAAATTTCGCGATCTGGAAAGCCTGAAGCTGATGATCACACTGTTCACAGGCACAGGAGTATGATCACGAACTTTTAAGCTCCGACAGATGACTACCGTTCACCGCCTTCCTTGCCACCGCCACGCAGATTCCTTCCAAATCTTGCTAAAGCTCTGCGCCAAATTATAAATATTTCCGCCTTCCCATAATTTCCTGAACAGCCCACTCGAAGTCAACACAACTATCTTTCTGCTTTGGAATGATTAATACTCATCTGAAACTCAAAGCGCGACGCGAATCGCCGTGATGACATGGCCTTGCCGGGCCCCTAGCAGAAAAAATATTGTATATGTTGAGCATAACCGGTTTCCATTCACTCAATATTGATTAATTTTTCTTGACCTCAAATGATCTAACAGCAGAACCCAGGCCGGTACCCACGACCATCATTGGCCCGTCTTATAAGGTACAGGGTTTGAGCAGCTTTGGAACGTTTGTCCAAGCTCTGTGCGCGTCTAGAAATGCAGCGATGCGGATTGTCGCAAAGGCTGGATCGGTGGGCAATCGGTGGGCAAGTCTGTAACTAAGAACTGGTTGAGATTGGAGACCTTTCTCAAACGAAAGTATCTCACCTGTACTCGCGCTACCGCTGATTGCCGGCGACAGTCGCTTCGAGTCGTATGAGGCAAGCTATGGTTCGGATCAACCCTCCTCTCTCCGGAACCGGTCAGCCGGTCTTCCTCGGAGAGAGGCTTGGGACAAGCTAAGACAAACAGTGAGGATCTTCGAGTCGGTTTGCACAGTCATTCGGGCCAGCCCCTCCACCAACTTAAGTAGGGAAAGTGTTATTGTATGCCTAGAATTATTGCCCTCGAAGTCAGAAGTTTTATACACGGTGTCCACTGAGCCAACGCTGCAAATGATGGAGCACACATTTTCTGGAGGGCACCGCAATTTGGATACGACTCCTTGCTTCAGGTCCCGGTTTTTATGGCCCTCCTATCAACTCTTATACTTAAAATCATTTGATCCCACAGCTTCAAGTCTGGTCTCTCCAGTGCTTCAACATATTAGAAACAATTATCAAGTTCCCGGGAATGAGTGTCACAATGTGTGACACGTGATTTTTCGTGAAGCGGCGTCTCGGAGGCCGGAAGCCTTGAAAGCGATGGGAATTCGGGCTCCCCACACAAAGTCGCGTCGTGCAGTGTCTACCGGCGAAAATATTGTTTAAAAGATGCAAATAAGATGTAAGACAATTGAATAATATCCGCTGCCTCATTTTATTATTTTCGGACTGTAGACGTGGTGAACATCGTGATGCACAAATTCACAAAGTCCGCGTTGTGCGGCACTTTTCTATTTCTAAAGAGCATATTTTCTCAATATAACTGGCCAATATCTAAGTTTTATGAAGATGAAGATTTTTGTCTCCAGTGGCTAGCGATTGACGCGAATTGCATGACTCAGAACGCGACGAAGGTCCCTGCCCAATTTCTTGATCTTGGCACAAGCCCCTTCCATTGTTTGACCAAAAACCTGACCCGCATCAACAAGCAATGGTCGGCGGCTTGATCCGAACGAAGGCAAGCGGCAATTCGGACCATATGTTACTCTGCCGATCATGCTGTGCTGTCGTTGACCTTCGTTTGACTTTGAGTCCAATTTTTGTATCCGACGCCTCGTTAGCACATGGTTACAGTTGCATGGGAATCGCTAAGCACGTCCCGCTTTTCTTGAACCGACCCCGTCTCGTACAAATCGCGTATCTAAGTACCTCCACAGGGATGCCTCCACATGCCATCACTTCGTTCGCAATTTGTGTGGAAGGCGCTGGCACCCGGGGCAGAGCGAGTCGACAGTATTGCGCACGATCTCTATGTCCTTGACGTACTAGGGAATATATAAGCCGAAAGGCATGCAGTAAAATAATGTGAGCCTACTTGTTTACAACCACAACTCTTTTCTCCAGGGTGCATATGCTGAGACGAGGACCTGCACATTTCCGACTGGCAGTCCACCATTTTCCCGGTATACTCGAGCCAGTCCCGATGCTAGGTAATTAATCATCTCAAAGTCCATATATAAAAACTTAACAGTGAAGACCCGCCTGGCAAACGGTGTACCTATCAATCAAACTAATATACTCTAATGTCAGGAGGAATATAATCTGGAATGCCAGCGGGACTCACATATCATGTTCACACATCGGTAAAAGGGCTCGTGGAACAAGGTCTGTATGTGCGTTGGGACTTGAGCGACAGACACGACCCTCTTATAAGGTCGTCTCCAGAATCCTGAGATAGAACAACATGACCGGACCGCAAAATAACGGCAGTGAACGCCCACATTCTCGGAGAGTAACAACGTCATACGCCTAAATACAATGAAGATGACGTCGAACTCGATTGAAGGAGGCTCTTACAATTAGTTTTGCGCCAAATAGGTCTCGACTTCTTCTATGAAAAGAATATTGAGGACCTCCCTTGAAATGGAATAAGAATCAGTATGATATCAACCCAGATCTCAGTGGGACAAGTGGTTCCTGGCTTATAGAGCCGATGTTTCAAGATGGTCGAGGAGAAAGCTTTGAATCGAAGCTTCAACCGCAAACCTCACTATGATCGCCGCTGCAAAGACTGGACCGTAGATACGAATCGGTCATGGGCCGCACCTGGCGATTTTAGACGGATGAGTAGTAGACATCAACGAGGGCATAAGCGTACCAATCGCACAAACCGCTCAGTTACACGTCTCCAGATAAGCCAGCAAAAATATAAAAAGGCAAACGATGTCGGATAAACCATCTTGCCTAGAAGGGCCGACCGTCGAGGCCTGCGTACATGAGGATACCCGCCAGAAATTTCCGTCACAAGACGAGTTCAACCTGAGGCGAACACGGGAACCTCGTCACCTAATGGACCGGATATACCCTGAGCGGTCGAAGATCGCAGAATAAAGCAAGACCCTCGACTCTACTGAAAATAAGAACGGCGTTAAATGGGAGATGATGCGCAGCCGCCGCGTGTACCTGCAAGACCAATGACGTATGGAAAGCTTGCGAGTGGGACACATATCAAATAGACTCGCTCCTTGAGAAAGGGCTGAGTCACCACTCACACCCAGCAAGTTTTGGGATAGTCGCCGCCAATACTAGCGGACCAAGCCCGAGTTAACTGTTGTGCTACTAGCTTCAGCCTTTATAGTAGATACAGCACGGAGGGTGCCAGTGGAATGCGGTCAAAATGCGGCACGATTGTTTGGCGATTGTCATAGACATATGCTGAGATTGCAGCGCTGAGATTGCAGCGAGAGACAGCGATTAGGCCAAGATTAGGCGGCGAGGTTGTTCATAACGTTCGAATGCCGCATGCGAGGTGGGATTGAAGGAGACAACGCGCGGGCTCAGTGACAAGAAGAGAGTCGACTCAGATCATAGATCCGCTCCGGCATGTGTTGAGCGGTGAGCTCGTCGGAAGATGCCGAATATGTCAGATAATGGTCTCGGGCATCTCGGGCACCTTAATATCCAGTTTTCGGACTTCGGTTCAGAATCCTTGTTTAAAAGGTTGTTGTTTTCTGCATCCCCCCCTCCAGGAGCTCTCTGTAAGATCAGTCAATTGAAGCAGCAAAACCGTTAACACAATTTCTTTTCATTTTTCGGAGATTCTGATCAAAATCGGGGCGGCTCCTAATTTCATTATCCTGTTTCTTATCCTAATAATTGAGTTGCTCCTATCAGTGTTGGACTTGGCATTTTTTTCCCCCATTTATGATTTCAACACACTCACTTTGTGCCTGTAATGAATGGAAGCCCTCGGCTAAACATGACATAATACCCCGGACCCCATTTCTTGCTTCTTCTTCCCGCCATTTCCAGCTCAACTCTCGTTCAACTTCTTCTTCTAGGACTCGATACGATATAACTTCTTGCGAATGGGCGTGGAAAGCACTGCGCGCGCGTCCGCAAACCCCTTACGTCGACGCATGCACATCCTCGAGCGCGCCAGCGAACGGACGCATGGCGTCGGTGCGGGCCCCAATGGCAAGCGAGAAAGCGATGAGGCAGGCGGACAGACCCTCCCTTCACCTACGACATCCTTTGATTACCCAGACGATGACGAGATGGACACAAGTGAGGACAGCGCGCCTCAGCAGGAATACCCGCAACAGCCGTTTTCATTCGAATTGGACGCAGGCAACGAACAGCAGGAGGAAGCACACGAGCCTCAGCACGTCCCTCGCCCCTGGTATCAGCCTTCTTACCCCGTGCTCGCCACGCTTGTACCGCCGGTCGGCAATTGGCTCACCGGCGGGGACCACATCAAGGACTTCGTCGTCCTCCTGCTCGTCGTATTCTACCTGCATCAGCTCATCGAAGTCCCCTGGTCTCTATATCATGCTGCGCGCCCGCGCCGTCCCCGCTATACTCGTGATGGCCCACCTACACTCACCTCCATGCGCGCAAAATCGCAACTCCGTCTCATCGAGCTCTTTCTCCTCGCTTTCTGCGTGATTTCCCCCATACTCGGCGCGCTTCTGCTCCGATCGCTGGCCTCCTTATTTTCCTCAGCATGTCCCGCCTCGACCACGGCCACCAACCCGCAGAATGTAAATTGCACTCCCCCCATTTCATGGTTCTCCACATCCCTTTTCGCACTGCTCACTTCCCTGCGGCCCATGCGCGAGCTCGTCTCCCGCTTATCATCACACACAAGCACCCTCCACACCTTGTCCCACGCACACTCTGTGCCTCCCCCTTCAAAGCCCGATCCCCACATCGACCAGCTCCTCGCACGCATATCCAAACTCGAGGGCTCCTTGAAGGCACTGAAATCGGCAAAGAAGGAGCACGAGGACGACGCCGATGAGACACTGCGCCGCGTAACTAAACTCGAGCGCAAGGTCGGCAAGTTGCGGAACGCGGACAAGGGCAAGAGCGCAGCGCCCAATAACACGGTCTTCATTGCTGCACCTGGGCCTCCACAGCGTACGTGGTTTGGGTATACCCCGCAGCAGGCGTCAACGTCCCACATCGGCATCACTCCGCACCGCTCGAGGAGCCTCCACACCATCCTCGAGGAGGAGCCCACTGCCGCTGCCGCTGCCCATCCACATCTCGGCTGGGATTCGCCTCCCGCGGGGGCGCGTTCTCCCATCCTCCAATGGTGCATCGAAATCGCGAAGCAGATCCTCCTGCTTCCCGTCCGAATTGCGCAGCTCCCTCTCGCGCTCGCCGGGTGGGCCATTGGCGCGGTTGTAGCCCGTTTGTTAGGGCTGAATCCCACGTGAACTAGCGCTTTTCGTTTTCTCTCCATCCTCGCATAGTACACTAATTCGCATTAGATTATATTCAAACACTCGCAGACCAACTCTCTTCACTATCGTGTACTCATTTCGCATCGTCACTCGTGCTGTACTCTTCTCGCTCATAACGTGCTTATATAACATAGTTGTTTCCCTTTGGTCGGCGCATGCTGCAGGTTTGTTTCAGTGTTGAATGATTCGGCCTCGTGCTTCACCTTCAAGGAAATGGAGCGAGATCGGTTCAATATCAATATGCATTGACATAGAATTCATGTACAGGACGTAGGTTCTATCTGGAAAGACTGATGGGTAAATCAAGGGCAAAAACGAGGGAGAAAGTTCGGGAAATCCTATCTCCCACTACCTCGTGTTCCTGGGACACACGAAGGAGTTCTTTTGCAAAAATGGATCGGAAACTTTGAACAGCGAGGGATTCATTCCGATGCCTGTTTCAGCTGGAAAAAAAATGAGATGTTTCTCAGGGCAGAAAAATTAGCGAAGTGATAGTATTTGTATATATTAATCATTGGCTGCAGAAGACATTTATTCGATTCAGTGTTCAAGTGAAGCGGGGCACTACCTCAGTCCTGATAAACTCTTCCAACGTGCCCAACTTGGCACCCAGGGCGAGAAGATCTTGGTTCGGAACGGTGAGTTCTGGATACATATCATACTCGGCCTGAAAGGAGTACTGAAGAACCCCGAGTATGAGTTTAATCGTTGAAGTTTTGTGACTGGGACGTACCATATCATCGATTTCTGCCAATCCAGCTGTCTCGATGGGCGCAAAAGATACCTTAGCGCCAATCGCTTGCGGTTGAATCATTTGCTGAGTACTTTCCAATACACAGAAATGAAATAGGGCATACCTGTGGAGATAGATTTCGCAAGCTCAGGATACGTCATCCGCGCGGTGATGACTGGAAAGGTTTTCCCCAACGCCCTTGGATGGGTCGGAATAGTTCTTTGCAAGAGCAAGAACAGCCTCCCCGAGATCGCGGGAAACCCAGGTTATGACTTGGAAACTTTCAGCGGTGAATCTTGGAACAGGGATAATATATCCTTCGGCTGTTTTCTTAAGCGCTCCGATCCTATAATACACCATCCATGTCGGTATTGTTTAGTCGGTAGATATATTGAAAACCCACTTCCACAAGTTCTCCGCAAACCAACCTGGGCCTATGGACGCATTCGGAACGCCAGACTCCTTCAGGTAATCCTCCACGATGGCCTTGTCTGTGTGAATTATATCAGAGGGAAGTTTTATAATGCCTGCGAAGGGTACGCACTATCGACGTGATATACCTGCGAGTATTTCCCGTTGGAAATCTTGGTCGCATTTGGAAGAGTGCTGGAATTAAGGAAGATGTTCGAAACCTGCGGCGGAACAAGCAGACGAGCAGCATACCTCCAGATGAAAAATTTGATACCAACTTCTTTGGCTGCATCTACAAGATTTTTTCCTTGCTCAATTTCCCCCTTGCCCGCATGGTCTGCGGGGAAAACTTCTGGATCCCAAAAGTTCGTGACCTATTCGAATATTAACTTCCCCCAAAACAAGCTGAACCTCGCCGAGACGCACCCCGAAGACGATGTCACTGCCTTTCAAAGCCTCTTTGACAGATTCCTTGTCGAATAAATTTGCCTTGACAACCTGCACTCCTTTAGCTTTCAGCGCCTTCGACGAATCCGAATCCGGATTCCGCGTTACAGCCCGCGGCGTAAATTTTCCGTCGGCCAGAACGGCAGTCAACACCGACGATCCTGCATGCATTCATGGCGTCACCAAAATTGAAGATTTATGGCGCCAAGCGATTCGTACCTTGTGTACCTGTCGCCCCAAAAATTGTTATCACGGGCATTGTTTGAGTTGGACAAAGTGGAATATGTTTGAGGTTGGATTCGGCTTTGTGTCGTGGTCGTACTTATACCACCACCGGATCTGCAGATAAGGCGGGGATTAGAGGCATAATTTGGACTATCCCCAAGAGGTCTGATGATGAAGGGAACCACAACTTCTCAAAAGCGGTGTTCCGGCGGGAGGATCTCGGATGAGAGCGCAAAACCGAAGTGAACGTGGGACTGTTGAACCAAATATGGGTGGGAAGAAGTCCGAGAAAGGGTGACCGTGTACATTTGGAACATTAAGAAAAAGTTCTTTGGGAATCGTTTTGTATCATAGTGTAAGAATTGGTTCAGATAAAGTGTGTAAGGCCGACGAGCAGCACAGCCCGCTACCTTGTTAAATGACGAATCCAGTGGCGCTATTATGTCCTGCACGCATGACACATTGGTGTTCAATTTTGTGTTATCAATTCCTTAGAATTTTTCTCCTAGAAAATAACAAAGTATCTATTGCTGGAATAAGAAGTTTTTTTATTCAAACGGAGAGCGGGGAGATAGACAGGGGCCCTCCATTCTTTAAATAGGTTCGCTGGTTTCCTTGCGTCTCGCTGGATATTCGAACCGTTGGCAGCTTCTTGTTGGAGATAGACAGGGGCCTCCATTATTTAAATAGGTTCGCTGATTTCCTTGCGTCTCGCTGAATATTCGAACCGTCGGCGGCGTCTGTTGATATTATGTCTCGCTGCTATTCATCATAGTATTGACGCTCCAGGACGCTCCGTCTTAGGTTGCACAGAGGCGGCGGCTCAACGGAGTACTAGTAGGACAGTAACTCGGTGGTCTCGATGTTGTCCAGTTTAAAGGAATGGTTATTTTTCCATTGCCACCACATGATGAGGATGTATTCATTTCACGTGCGCCTGCTCCCATATTTTCCTGGAGTGGACGGGCTGTTTTGGGTTTTGTCGAAAGTTTTCACAGAAATAAGTGTAGACAGTACGCGGATTTACGAGGCCTCACAGCATATTTCGACATCCCCGCTACCTTTAGGTAACGGGTTCTTATAGTGGTCGCGATCAAAGTGCTTTTTGGCGGAGGATCACATTTTCGTCATTTCTCATGTGTCAACAGCTTTTCTCTCTGCCAAATTGCTTCGGCAGAAGGACCGGCTGAAGATATTGCCGAGATATGCCGGAAGGGGTCGTAAACCAGCTTACTCTCCACCCCTATTCAACATGTTTGAGCCAAAATGTGACGAAGAAAAGACTGATTGACTTTGGTTGGGCCCAGCTGAGTACATATGAGATGTGAATAAGATTCAGGCTCTATAAACCTCTATGAACTCTAAACTCTGAACTTGTCCGAGCCGAGTTGGCAAGTGGTGGATTGATGTGCCATTTTGAATTCGATATTTTCGGCTGCATTTCAACTCAGGCAAGTAAATGCAAAGAACCTTACTGTTTATAGGTCAAATATTTGACTTTTAGGCTTTTGAAAACCCACTGCGAGCTGAGTGAGCCGGTCATTGACGCAACATTGACGCATAAGTTTGTGCAGAAGAAGAGGACTTGACAAGCATTCTAGACTCGGTGAAAGAATTAGTTTAGACTGAGAGCATAAAATGCACAGCAGATTCTCCTCCTTTGAAAGACTTAAACCCATACAATTATCCTGAAGAATTTAGAAATAAATACCCGATAATCAGGCTACTGACTTGTCTATTTGAAATTTGAAGGTGGGGTAGCGGCCCAATGCGAGCTGGTTGATGCATCAGCATCGACCGAGCGAGTTTTGGGCCGCACAAAATGTACTGGAGTCTGGAGGCAACATAAATAGGATAAATTCTGCCTGGTGCGGGACCATGCCATAATGCTTCCTACCTACCAGATTTAGGAAAGGTATGAACCAAAGGCCCAATATCAATGCTGTTGATGAAGTTTGATGAACACAGTTCTTTTAGAAATTGGCAAAGCCAGGTAGCGGGCCGTGCCGCTTGTCGGCCTTATTGGCCTTATCATGCTCAGCCGGTTTCAATGCCGAAGCATTTTGGCAGGGAGGAAAGCTGCTAACGTGAAAAGAAATGACCAAAATGTGATTTACAGCCAAAACCCGGTTGTGTAAGAAACCCTTACCTAAAGGTAGCGGAAATCCGAGTCAGATTAGATAAGCTGATTATTGTCTCAACTGCCATACCATACGCGAAACGCCACTCATCCATCACACGGGACGCCGCCCTAAGGACTCAGCAATGGTTAGTAAACAACACATTTGTCTTTGAAATTTGAGGTCTCATCTTTCAACATTTTTATCTTAGAAAAGTGTCTTACGTCTTTTAAGCGGCA
Source organism: Mycena rebaudengoi (assembly GCA_029282285.1). Lineage (NCBI taxonomy): Eukaryota > Fungi > Basidiomycota > Agaricomycetes > Agaricales > Mycenaceae > Mycena > Mycena rebaudengoi. Next base: position 900,485 of record JARJCX010000015.1, on the reverse strand, counting down.
TCTTTGGACGTCTTTGTTTTCAAAGGGATATAAGTACATGAGTATTGGCCCTACCTCTTTCATCACAAAGTATTTGGAAGAACGTGACATCCAAATTTTTCGGTCATATTTCTTTTGCTAGTTCGATACCTACACATTCTATCGGCACATTATCGTACCAATAACCATGTAGTTCGTCCGTCCGCTGCAGGAACCTGCGCAGTTTGATGGAGACTTCACTCTTTGGCAAGAAGGCCGTACTGGTGCCAAAATATAAATAATATATGGCAGGCCGGCTTCGTTTAAGACAAAAATAAATATTGATTTCTGAGGCTGTTGGAAAAGTGGATTTTGTTTGAGGTTGGATTCGGCTTGTGTTTCGTGATATGTAGGTCGTGGTCGTACTTATACCACCGGATCTGCAGATGTGGCGGGGATCAGAGGCGGTAATGCGGCTATCCCCAAATGAAGGGAACCACACTTGAAAGCGGTGTTCCAGCGGAAGTTGGAACACCGCTGGATTTGTAAGACCAGTGTGTCGATGGAGATCCTCGAGGTCTACGCTCAAGGACCAAAGCAGGATAAACTGCCAGTGGTGACGGATGCGACAAAATGTTCTTTAACTCATATTCTGTCGACAATAATCAATTCTATTTTATTCTATAGTCTGTTCAACTTGAGTGTACTAGTTCAGTAGACAGTCCGAACCGAAGGATTTAGGTGGTGCATCAACTTGGAAAATAAGTCGGTTGCTTTTCGATTTTCTAGACCCACGTCTCCGAAAGAGAAAGTCCGCTCTCATTTAAACTGGAAAGTCGCGCCAACCGTTCAGTTAGGGCGAGAAACAGGATTTATGAAACTTCACATTCGTATATTCTTCCAATAGGTATAATTGCGTATTACGACACTGCCAACTGGCATCGTAGAAGAAATGTCAGGGAGAAGCACGGATCACGAAAGGCATCGCTCGACTGAGTCTCTCATTGTATTCGCGAATTATGTCGCATGGGACAGGGGGCTTGTCGTTTGGGGCCGCACTTGCGAGTAATCCCATGTGCGGCAGGCCCAGGACTGGGTCATCATCGAAGATTCGGCGCGCTGCAATCGCCCAACACAGCTGATTATGGGCGTCAGTTGAACTCTCTATTAGATGGAGAATGAGCGCATACTCCGAGCGTGGGATCAAGGTATTGTACATCTCGGTCGGAAAACATGCTCGAGATTTCAGCAATTTCTGTCACGACTTGACGGTGTTTCTGACGGGATTCTGGCTGGGAGGGCGCGAGTAAGCCATATAATTCTGCTAATGCCGAGAGCGCGATGATGATATTGCCCTTGAGTGTGATGACCTGCAGCTCGTGGATAAAAGCAACTTCCATGAACGGCGTGTTGATGAGATCGAGATGAGCGTGAATGTCCTCAATCAGGTTCCCGCAATCCTCGGACCAGCTGGCAGAGGGATTAAGATCTGCGCAGTGGGATTAGGGAAATTTATGAGACGAGTGGTTATTTACTCTACGTACCCAATTGCATGAGGGTCCATGTCGCAGCCAACTGTTGACTATCTGCGAGGAACAACGCGCTTTTAGCTCGCATGAAATTCATTTCCGGATCGTCACAGTGAAGTGTCTGAGAAGGAATCAGCACGGAGGACAAGATCGGTATTGAGATTGCTTACAGCTAGTTGTCGGAACTTGGGCTGCAGACTAGGGTTTATCGTCGGGGGTAGCTTTAACAAGATCCGTCTACAAATGTCCATGTATATCACATGAGAGAACGCCGCCCGTGCCTCCTGCGCCGGTCCATTTGGAGAAAACTGCGAACCGTCCAATTGAGGACAGCGATCCAGTTCAGGTGGATCATCCAGACCTAAGGCGGCTTGATGCTCAACTACGACCTCACCGGCCTTTGCGAGTAGGTAGCGAAAGCCCTCCAAGTCTACTTTCTGCGCGCAGTAGATCGCAAGCATGGTATAGGCTTGGAGGGACGTCAGTGGGTCGGGGACAAGGCTAGGTGTACCCTCGAGAAAGTCGAGGATCGCAGCGGCCTGTTCCGCTTCTGCATCCGTTTGACCTTGGAAGTAAACCCAGGTTTCCTCGTGAGAATGGTTTGCCAGTAAGTAACCCAGCAGTTGGCAGACGTGGATGAGAACAGGATGCACGATGTGACCTGAGGCATCGCCTCGGGATATCGCATCCCTCTTCTCGGTTGGGATGTTCAGCCCATATTGCCAGCCATGTTCTAGGAACAGATTCCGACTGCAAAAAAACAATGAGGAAATCATTGGCATTCGGTAGATTTTGCGCCCACACTCGGAAAAGTTCAGCGGCGCGATCTTTTGGTGGTTGAATGTCGGTTGAAAGTAACGGGGCTGCGACCTCTCCGTTGGTAGGCACTTTATCAGAACCCACAGAATGTGAGAGTGGGAACGCCGAACCAGGCGGCGGCAATAATATTTCAGAGCCGTTATCTGATGGAGGGCGACTCGACCGTAGCGAGGGGAGAGAAGGATCCAGAACATCATACCCGCCTTGGAAAGTTAGAACGTATTCTGATAGGCATTCTAATGATTCCGCGAAGCTGAGGTTAGAACGCGGGGGACTTGTAGAGCGCGTGGATGATGTTCTTGCTCCAGTGGAAAGATATTCGTTGTAATCTGGAGGGTTTCGCAGGCGTTTCCGCGGGGGTGTTCTCGACCGATATTCGCATTTGTCTGCTTTGGATGTCTTCGCGCATGTGTGGCAGGGTTTATTGCCGTCACATTTCTACTAGCATCACCAGTAAGAAGGGATATAGATACTGCTAAAAAGACACCGACGCGTTTTCGACCGCTAAAATCTGGTTCAGTCATAAATTCAAAAGCGTGTAATCGGAACACACCGGCACTGTACACAGGCTGCGCCTTTCGGTAATTCTGCCGGCTTGTTGATGGTTTTCGAAGGGTAAGTGCACACGACGGGTTTCCTGGTTCGCGTACACGGAGCACATGGGGTTCTACCGTCACAACGCTAGGCAATGACCATTTTGACGCGGCACACAAGCTAACACGGAAGACGTACGAGTTTCCGTTGACGACACAAGGCACACGTAGAAGATTTGACTTTGGTTGGATCCTCGTTGGACGTCATGAATGCTGGCGAGTAGAGAAAGACTGAAAGCTATTTTTAAGGAAACGCACTCCTCACACCAAAGGATGTCCGAGGCCGAGTCACTGCCTGCCGCAGTCAAGGTAACATAAGCAGGATCCTGATCGGATCAAAACAAATATGAACCCAGATACGCAGATTTGTTTCACTTGTGCATTTGAACAGAGTCTAACAGAGCGTCAGGTTGTCGATATAATAAAATCAATAACCCACAGCAGTGGGAACTTTTTCTATTCATTTTTAAAAAAAACTCTGAGACGCGACTGAAAGTAACAGCCAAAGCACCCCGCACAAAACGGAGGAATACATATTGCCAAGACGGCCCCACCACACGCGTGGATCTCGGCAGTCTCGATGACAGTTGGAAGTAGCACTGCGAGCTCTGCTGGGCCTGAGGCCTGAGTCATCATGCTTGCTCAAACGCAATTATTCTTCTTCCGGTCCGCCGGAATGTCATATGCCGATGACTACTGCAAAATAAAACAAACAATGTGTTGACCGCCATCCCAGTGCCCACCGGTGTAATTAACGGAATGTGAATGTGCATTCCCAATGCAGTCGGTTAATAGTCCATGAAGCCGTGGTTATACTGCCTAATGATATTCCACATCCCGCAAGACTCGTCCAGAGTGTGAGAGCCGTTGACTGCGGACTATGTACTACGTCTCGGAGGGTAAATTGCCGGCCAACGCAAATAATGATTCTCTTTCCGACGGGATTTCCGACGGGATTTAGGTTACAGTTGAAAACGCCCAAATCGACAACTACCCTGCGTAGCTGTAAGTGTACTCTTCACCAACAGGTAGTTTGGGTTTGGATGAAATCGGGTTCTAATCATGTTGCACGGCGACTCAGCGGCCTCTGGTAATGAAGCCTCTAGCAACTGCGTTCCCTCCATCCATCCATTGTTCGTTACGTCTTCGTCGCCTTCGTAACGGCGCCTCCAAATGAGCGGGAGGCGCCCAAGTGCTTCAGAAAGAGGGGCGTGATACGGTCAGTCCGAATAAAATCTCGGATGGAGCGTTAGAGCACACGAGACGATTGTCGCTGGAGTTGGATTCATGAGTCATGACCGCCATTGCTGGACATCGTGAAGTGGTTGACTGGGAGCCACCAGCCCTGCGAAGAGCAACAACAGACAAAGGGCGTGAAGTACGTTATCTGGAAGCGCTTGAGCCCATAATAAACATCAATGGCGCCGAGCGCATCTCGGATCTGTGAGCGAGGCCGTGCGCCACGTCGGCTGGGGAACTGGAGTGTGTTGCACAGGACTGAAAGGAGGAAATGCGCAGCGAAGGCACCCTGTCGTCTCGACTGAGGGTATCGAAACCTCGACTGAAAACGCCGTCCAGCTCGCAGAGAACAGACCCGTTTGGTAGTTATAGAAGAGCTGCACCAATATATCCACAAATGAGGATGCCGTTCATATAGTTCCGCGAGTTTTACGCGAGAATTTCTCAGCTTCACAAAGACAGCGCCTATGCATAATTATCATTTCGCGCTCGCGGGATCCTGATCTAATTGCGACATGAGCAAGTGAAGGCCACCGAGATCTACTTGAACCCCACCGATGGACTCTGTAGCGCCCCGCATGGTTAATGGTTGTCGCACAGAAGAAGAGTAAAAAAGCGTCAATGAGGCGGCCACCTTTCTCAAAAGGTGGGTGGCGCCGTACTGAACGAGGCAGCAAGTTAGAAATACCGAAGTGTTTGTCAGGAGAGACTAGTGGCGCCCCAGCGTCAAATCGAAATCAATTCTCTCTCAAAAAAAAAGAGTGCAGTCGAGTCATCCTAGTTCACTGCATGAATTTAATTACTCTTCACTGATAATTGGACTATTGGAGCTTCGCAAGATGGCCTGTCGCCTTGATGGCCCGTTGGAAGGAACATTTCAGGCGTAGCTCGTGAGGGAGTCCCTGGCCATTTAGAGCGCGGAAGATTCAACAAGCCACCGGACATGATTGCCCATCCACCATTGAGTCTTAGCTTCGTCGGCCGCATGAAAGTCGAAAACCTGTGAATCTGCAATTCCACAGATGAGCTCCCCAGAGGTGTGATGCGCAAGGGCTTTGTGTGCGCTGTTCGCAAACCGTATTTGATGGTGCGCATGAATTGGGTACGAGGGCTGGAATGAGATTAACTTTAAGGTTTCAACCGCCTTGAAGAGTGTTGCAGTTCTCCAGGAACTCTGTCAGCACCAGGAATCGTGTTTCATCGATTCGCTGATTCATAATCCCGACGAACGATTGGTATTGATGTGCAGATAATACTGCGTCATCGACGTCGGTCATGAGCCAGGTGGGAAGCTCAGAGGCGGTCTCCAGGGGCAGTATAGGGTGCTCAAAACAAGCCAAAATGGTCTGTTTCGATTTTCCGTTGTCAACCAAGGGTGAAAAATAGTTGAGAGTTGCTTGAGAATCGTGGTTGTCAGCAGTGCAGCGGCTGAGTGGGAACTGAGAACGGCGGCGAGTGCGCGGTCATACGTGGCTGTAATCTCGCCACTAGAATCCGGATGATCCCATTGTAAATAATGCCATAGGGCTGTCAAACACACAAGCTTGAGCGAATCCGTAGAGGCGTGTTGTAATTGCCGGAAGGAACAGCGCTGCGTCGCAGTACCTGGAGACAAGAGAAAATGTCCGCAACAATTTGCCACCATTCAGTAGGCCGCCCGGGATAATTATGTTTCCATCCGGGTCCGGGGCCCATAGCGAGAGCAACATCCTCAGGATGTGGTCAGTCCATTCGTATTCATCATCCCGTTCCTACAGATTTGTGACAACTGTATTCAACTTGGGGCACCAGAACGCGATCATCTGCGGTGATCCAGGATGAAACGCAGAAAATCTGGGAAGACTTTGAACGGCATTTAGGGTGTGTGCAAACTCGAAGGGGTATTTGCTCAGATCAGAAGCCTCTTCAAGGTAGAGGAGAAGGACTATACGCGAGGCACGCGTTGAATGTTCGCCACTGCGTTTACCAGGTAGCGCTGAAGGCCAGGGAGGTCGCTCGGAGGTTGGGCTTCGGTGTTGAATTCGTCCTCGAAATTGCTAAGGGGACCGGGAGACCACAGCTCTAAATCGAGATATTTGATTGTTGTATACAGAGGCCAAACCATGGATTCCAAAGTTCCGGCGAGATTTGGGAGCCGACCAGAGAGGACGTCCGTCTGGCATTTGTTGAGATATACAACAATCTCGTCCAGCCGATTATCTATCAGACGGACTACCGTTGCATCGCAACTGGCAGCGGGCGGAGACTGCGTAGTACTTGATGGCGGTGTCCCGATAAAATAACATGCGCGCCGAAAATGATTGCAGAAGGGAAATATTTAGATTGAGGTCTGTGAAAGTAGGCATAGCCAGCGCTTTCAGGTATCTAATTTGGCGATGTGTCCTTGCCTCTAGGAAGAAGCAGCCCACTATCTGAGCTTAGCAACAGATCTTCTATGCGCACCATTAGGTCGATGTCGGGATTGGCGGTAAGAGTGGTCGTATAAACCGCGTCGGCCATTTGGACCCCACAGGAGGTCGGATAGGCTTTCGATGAATGGCTCCAATTCGGTTCATCTGCCAGCGACTTGACAGCCCAAATCAGGGCTCGGAGGTCTCGGGTCGCTCGCTCGTCAGACTTCCCCGTCGCAGCCGTAACCATAGCTTCGACGACGGCGAGTGTAGCGTCCTTTGCAGAGGCCCACCGTAATTTCGGAGGCAACGCTCGGAGAAGGCGCCAGAGTGCGCTCGATAACGGGTTGCGAAAAGGGCAATCCAGGTAGAATATCGGTAAGATGGTGAGGGTGCGATAAATGAGGACGAGTAGAGCTAAAAGCCGCGCCGCTACGCCCATGATAATCCTATTGACAGGGAGCGGAAAGGCCACAAGTCCAGCCAGGAAGAGCAGCAACGACGCGTGAAACAGTAGTGGGACTACCTCCACCACCAGTGCGTGCATACTGAAGCGCGTCAGACGATGAACCACAGCCCATTGCATATGAGAGAGGTGGTCGGCGGAGTGGTGGGAGCTACCGAGAAGGTACTGTCGTTTGCGCTGGCTGCAAGCTGGAGAGAGATCTGCGACAAAAGTAGGACTGTGGCATCGCCAAAACCCGGGGAGAGCGTCTTGTAGCTCTCAATTAAAAAAGGCCGTCAAACTCGCGGAGAACAGACCGGCCTGCGACAAGTTCAAGTCAAGCCAAAAACAGGAAATAGCCACACCCACAAATATCAGGATGCCGCCCTGGCCCGCCCATGTCGCTCTTCCAGCCTTCCATGTCGTACTTTTCGGCCTCGGAGATGTATACGGCCATAATTTGCTGCTGCCGCTTCATCACTCGTATTCAGATCTGGCGGTACAGGTTGTGAGCATCTGCAACCCCTAAGCATGCAGTCACTTCTTACCTTCGGGTTTGAGAGTCCCCCTTCTCCAAGTCGCTCATCAGTGGGGAAGCAAATTATTGAAATAGGCAGCAAAGCTGTGCAGTCGCATCAGAAGGAGTTGGATTCAGATCGCTCAGTAATGCCAGTATGTAGAGGCACTAAAGGACAGCATGTACATAGGAATACAGTAAAACATAGAGCAGCTTAAGACTAAGGACGAGCAAGTGAGCGAGTCAAAAGCAAAGATCGAGTAGATAGTCCGATCGGCACCACTTGCCCAGTCCCGACACCACGGAGCCACCCCGATGAGAAGTTAGAACCATGTCCTAGGCAAGCTCAACAGTTGCTCGACAACTGGGTGCACCATCACTTCTGAGTAGCGAGCGTCCATCGGCGCCACGGAGCCACCCCGACGATAGGTAAGTCCCCGCAGTCTCGACAGGAAGCCGAACGGGGATGTGCCCAGGACTTGGGCTATACGCCGAGTAGCGCACGTCTATCGCCGTCCCGAAGTTGAGGAGCGTGGTTTCAAGGCAACTAGCGGCCGGACACTACGCACTCGGTCACCATTGACTGAGCCCCGGAGCACACACCGGGGACGCGTCCAAGAGGCCCAAAGACGTTACTACCGAGTTGCATACGAAGAGGGTGGCACTCGCGCGTTGCGCTCCTGTCTCGAAGAAACATGCCCGACGAAGGCGGATCGACCGTGGCCAAGATTGAGGGTGATGGAGGCAGTGATGTGCTTCGCCACCGGAGCGGACCATCAGCGTACCCTTGTCGACACTCGCAGCGCCTCATGAGAGCTGGGCCCCGTGCTCGTAGGCACAGGGTGTAACACCGCCCAGAAGGGGAGGCGGGTTTGCGGAGGATGCGGGGCTCTAACTCGCGTTCCCGCGTCCACCGTAGCTGCCGTGTCGGATACGAGGCGCGCCGGTAGAGCGCCGAGGTCGCGAGAGGGGGTGCCCGCAGTAAAGCCGTGCACTCTTCATCGGAGTAGAGGGGGAGGACCATCCGATCGTGCTGGACGCCGCCTGCGACCACAATAAACGGCAGCGTGCCTAGCACCTCCTCGGCCTCTCGCACGTCCAGCTCAAGCCCATCTAAGAATTCACGGTGGAAGCCTCCCATGGTACATGAGGAAGTACCCTCCCTCGTAGCCCGCACAAGACAAGCGCAGCGTGGATGATGGTCAGCGAGCTCTTCCGAGGAGCGACCTCAGCTCTGTAGGACGGCGGGGTCTTTTATTACGTTTTGTTTGCTGGGGATCGTCGCGGTCGATTGGTTAAGGGGAGAGGCGAGATGGATTGAAATATCTGGAGGCAGGAATCACGCCAGGTGAAAGCGCGTGGTTTGTGGGAGGTGGGGTCGAAGGGTGGTCCAAAGAAGCAAGGACAGACAGCTCGACGCGCTGAAACCTGAAGGGTGGGGTTGCCGTTTAACGTCGGAAGTCGTCGAGGGCAGGCAGCTACCCGCAGCCGCAATGCCATCCAGAAACACGAATGGAAATGCTTGATAAAGTTGTGGAACCGGGCGACGAAGCCCGGACGGTTGTCGGGAAATCGTTTTCGTCCCGCCGGCTTCATGGACCGGCTAGAGCGGGTAGGTGCATAAAGGACGTGTGTAGCGTCAACCTAGGAAACGGGGAGTGAATCAGGGTGTCGGAGATGAGGGCAGAAACGTACGGAAATTACCGAGCCTGAAGAGCTAGGGTATGAACCGTCTTCAGCGCCGCACTTCTGATGCCATATGGGCCACAGAGTAGGGGTGGTGTTTGGAATGGATCCCGAGGTCCTAGTGGTTTAGGAGCAAGTCGGTTGGTCGGTGCGTAAAATAAGAGGGAGAATTTCCAGAGTATTGTTCGGGTTGTATTTCGACCGTGGAAAGGGTATGGAAGGCTGAAAGGTCCGAACCGGCTGGAAGTTGGAACAAAGTTGGACTCGGAAGTTGCTCGGAAGCAAAACGCGGGAGTGATTGCACATATTGACTTCAGAAGGTCTCGGCAACCATTCCCGCGAGCTTCACCCAAACCTCCATGTCACAATCGCCGAGCGGAGATGTGAAGCCGGACGTGTCCAAAATCCGGATTATCGCGGCGTTCAATGGGAAAGGTGCCTCAAGTCCTTCCCCCAGGAGTTCCCAAATCCTCATATCGCCGGATATTACAGAATTGACATTTTTATACAAGAAAAATAAGCCGCTGGCGAAACTGTTGATAATGTTTTGTGTGGGTTGATGACCTTTCGATTGTCGTGTCTCACGCTCACATGTCGTACAGGAAAAGATAAACGTCGACCGGAGTGAGATCCTATTAGGATCCGTGATTTTATATATTTCTGACGTATCTCGCGAATCTGACAGAGTCGGTACGGTTCAACGTCAATGGGAGAAGTGCAGAGCAAGACGGCGCAACCGCAGAAGGCGTAGGCCTTCCAATTGTCGATGAAACCAAGTTTTAACACCTTTTTCCAGTTAGAAATGGAAGACGACGATGTACTGGATGGTCAACTTTGGCAGGCATGTGTCAATTTCGTGCAGTGCTATACGGTTAAAGACTGACTATCTCGCGTCTAGGAGGGTGGAGGCTCTCAATCGTTATCAAACTAAAATAAAACGCGCCCAGTGTACATTAATAGCAGCCAGCTCAACTGTGCCTCCCTAGCTCCGGCGCACATCTGTCATGTCATTCAAAGCTCGCCTGACCCATAAAGATCTTTCCCATCCTCTGCACTATCCTGCCTCTTTTTGGCTCTTTGAAGTGGCAGACTAAACTGGATCTGATTACTTCCTTGGCCTTTTTCAAGTGCTAGTAACGATGTTCTTTCGACGTCGACACCCACCTTGGGCCCACTGGTTATGAGCTACGTTGCTGTACCGTCTTTCTCGAAAATCCCATTAATGAATGTTCGCCCTTCAAACCAAATAAGGTGCGCCAATCTGGCGCCAATCATGATGGATCTTCGTCGAAGGCTGTGTTCTGCGTCAGCTCAGTAATCATTATTGCATCCGTACATGACTCACTCTCAGCTCTTCCCAAGCGCTTCCGTCGCAGGAACTCGTCGTTCTTGCTACCAACCTACTGCGCATCGTCAAGCACCTCTCCCTTACCGCCGTTTCCGCCTCCGCCTGTCTACAAATATTACTATCCCGTGGAGGCCGACCAGATTTGTACTAGTTTGCCCAGTGCTACATGATACGCGCACAGCCTCATTCCGGGGCTGATTGATGTATCCCGCCCGGTCGGGAGTGGATGACGAGAAGGGAATCTTCCGGCTGGAATGTATGTGGAGAAAGTCGCGCTGCGACGCAACTACGACGACCCTAAGTGCCTTCACATAGCGATGAATTCTCTGGAACTTTACCCCTTCCCTTGGCATCGGATGGCCAGCTATTAAAGCACGGGCAGTTCTTCACAATGGTGGTTCGCCGCCCTCCATCCCCACCGCACCTCTTCCTTGCGCCCACTGCTGAACCTCCGCAGTTGCTGGTACTTAAAAAAAAACCATGAATCCGTTTGTACAGGGATGGTCTGCCCCCCAGCCTCCGATCCACGAGCCAACATCTCTCCCGACGTGGGGCACTCGCCCATCCATCCGGGGCGCGCTCCCATACACGACATCCGACCCCTCGTCCGCCCAGGCCCTCGTTTCATTCAACTTCACCTCTTACGATGGCACGATCCTCAACTCGGCGCTTGTCGGGTCCGACTGCCGACAGTACTTCCACATCACGACCGACGCGTCCACCTCCTGGCGCACGGTAGTGCAGGATTCTACCCGCCGCGTCGTAGCCATCGTATCATGGCGACCCCATCCCGCGATCGTCATCGCCGGGGCGGGCTCGGCCACGCGCCGCACCTCGCAGTGGATGTGCCTCTCGCCCGATAAAACGTACGCCACACTCGGCTCAATCCACTCTTCATCCTAACCGTGCCCGCAGGTGCCGAATTCTCAAAGCGGGCGGGCTGCCCTGCGTCTGGCGGCCGAACGGCGGGTGCATCGAGGTAAGTTTGATTAATTCACCCGTCTTAAGCCTTTTCGTGACCGAACAATCTCCAGCTGCAGAGCGCAGACAGCGAAATGGACGCGCAGTTCTTTGCTCGGATATCACAACATCCAGAAGGCACGGTGCTGCAGCTGACGCTCGAGGCCATCCAGCGGAGACTCCTCCAGGTCGTCGTGATATCCGCCGTGCTCCTGATGTCTGGTCGCAATATCGATTGAGCAGGGTCACCGACGTCTTCAGATCTAGTTGCTATTGATTCCATTCATTTTGCTACTTTTGTACTTATTTCATCTACCTATGCGTATGTACTGTACCTCATATCAAAAATTCCTCATGTATATATAGATTTCGCTACTGTTGATCAGATAGTCTGCTTGCTACTTTGGTGTACTTATGATAATTCCCATTCTGGATTCCAAAAAGCACCGATCAATTGTATCGTGGACCTCCGAGTCTGGCATATTGTGAGGGGAGTTGTCCAAACGCAGGGCGAAAGTTTCTCCTTCATTCAATGAATATGCCGCTAGCACAAACGCCTGAATCTCGTCTCGGTAGTCTCTCCTAGACATGTCGCGCAGTGGTTACGCTGAGGTTGAGACGATACACACCTCTCTCGGACTGAGGGCGGCAGCTGAGATAACAAGGCTGAGGCAGAGTGAACAGGACAGCTCATGAAACGTGGAAAACGGAGAAGAACCGCATGACTACGGGGGTATTGTCTATTGGAGGGAAACCGAGTTATACTCGCCGCTCGGACCAGTGCCCATGAATTGAGGGAAAGAGATACCACTCGAGGCTCCGAGGAACTGATCGGGATGACGAAGTGAATCCGGCAAATGCTCGGCAAACATCGCCTGGTAGGTAGGTATACGTAGGTGGATGTAGGTAAGACATCCTTGTCCGGTTTGGTCCGGTTGCAACTAGAATATATGGGGCTCAACCCCACTCCCGGACTATGGCCAAGGTATATGGTGGCCCAAGATTCTCAGGCGCCAAATAACTGCGTCACTTCATATTTAATATTTTTATATCCTGTCCCTGTTGAGAAGCAGGGTTACTTCCCCAACTCAACATCATATTCGGCAAAATAGGCGCGTGGGAAAATACGCGGCTGACCCCGAGGTCAACCAAAAGTTGATCCTAACCCGCTTCGGAAAACCTGGGCCCATGAGACCAGAGTACAAATTCTGGGCCCGGCAACTAAAATGTGAGCAGGAACCCGTCATAGGCGTCCACAGGACTTCAAATTGGCCATGGAGGGCGTTTCTCAGCCCACTTTACTAAATTATCCTTCGGAGCAAATCTCTTTCTTAAAATTCAGGATGCCAGGCGCATTTCCTGCTGCCGCATTTATTGGCGCTGCTCTTGTTCTCATCCCTCTTTCTGTACATTGGAGAGCACGCAATGTGCTGATGCTTTCCATAATGGCCTGGCTCTTCGTCTCGGACCTCACCTACGGCATAAACTCTGTCATCTGGCGCCAAAACATAGACATCGTGGTGCCAGCATGGTGCGATATCAGTGGGTCGAGCAGTGGATAATTTGTTCTCTTTTAACCGTCCGCAGCAACGAAGATAAAAGTTGGATCCGATATAGCGCTCCCAGCCGCTTGTCTGTGTCTTGCACTACAGTTGTACCGCGTCGCGTATTCGATGCAAGTCCCACAGAAAAGCCGTTTCCTTGTCCTGGATCTCACCTTGTCTTTGGGATTGCCATTCCTAATCATGGCCCTTCGTATGTTTATTCATCGTTATTCAGCTCAGAGCAACGTCTCATAAATTGCCAGACTACGTAGTCCAAGGACATCGATTCGATATAATGGAAAACATTGGATGCACTCCCGCCATTTACGTTTCGGTTCCTTCAATAATTCTGCTCGACATTCCCCCCCTCGTCTGCGCCGCGCTTGCTCTCGTGTTCGCGAGTTTGGCGCTCGTCAAGTTCTCTAAAAGGCGGACAGCCTTCAGCCGCATGGTTCAAAGCTCCAACTCGGGGCTCAGCACATCGCGCTACGTCAGGCTTATGGGCATGTCATTTTCGCTCGGAGTATGGAATGCTATATGCATCTCCGTGAGCCGGTCAAGCATGTACGTCGGCGGTTTAAACACCTGGACGAACTGGGCAGACGTCCACGCCGACTTTTCCATCGTCAGTCAATACCCCGACTCTGCTATTCCCTCACAACTCAAGAGATCGATGACCTTCACTTGGTGGGCAGTACCCATCAGCAGCCTTCTTTTGTTCTGTTTCTTTGCTTTCGGCGAAGAGGCGATGAAGGAGTATATCTCGGGAGGGAACTGGATAAAACAAACAATTACGAACCGAAGTAAAACCTCCACAGGACACTCGGTTTCTACCACGGACAGCATTACTCTTGGGGTGCGTCCACCCAAGTGAACCTCCACGCTTCAGGTTCATGAAAGAGAAGATGAGGACTCATTCGGACGATGGTAGGTAGGTAGCCTGTAGGTAATTAACGCTTCCGCTGTGCTCAGAGGTATCAATGAATGCGCGCAAACCCGAGCCTTGTAACACAAGTTCATCTACTCGTCCGGTCTTGCTGTTCTTACCTCTGCGTAGATATGCAGTATATATATTCCAGCGATCTGTAACGGAACATTATTGAATATATGCGACTAAATTAACAGACCAATTAGGCTCAGTCTGTGCACAATTACCGAAAATTTGTGGCAAGCACTTCGGTGTATACAGAATCTGACAGATACACAACCGAAGCGCTTGCTGCATATTTTCGGTATTTTGTGACACATTGGTTACAAGTCTATGCGGCCAACCCATTAGCCGATTACACATCCATCATGAAAAGGATTCCCCCTCTCCTTCTTCGTCTCCAGCGGGACCACACCGTTCATTCCAGAGTGTTCCTGCAAGGCAAGATGATCAGCGCACCCGATAGCAAAAGGTCTGAAGACTCACAGGAGAGATGTTTTCAAGATTTAATGGTTGAAAAAGGTCTGAGCCTGCCCCAACGGTTTGCGGGGTTTCGGAAGCAGGAAGTTAGATTAATGCCGTGTCGCTGTGTGTGGGCAATCCCGTGGTTATATATATTGCTTACTCGTGCGGTAGTAGCAGTTTCTGAAGTACGGTGGAGTGGCGCGGCGGACGTAGTCCAAACCAATACCATTGGAAGGTAAAAAATGGAAACGGAACGCATGGCATGCGGTAGAAAGGAATGTCAAAAATGAAGGATTGTGAGAAACAGTATAGCAAGTCCAGTTAGCAGATGATTATCATGGGGTTGGGCACCCCGTCTTATAGCCACGGATATACTTATTATTGGATGCTATTGGCTGCTATTTCAATGCCTCCCTGAGATTTTGCGGGTTGGAGCACGGGGCTGAGGATGGAAAGCCCGCAGAGAAACCATTTCGACGGAATCCCTGGCTACTCGTTATTGACGCTGATGCAATGACATTACGGTCCCCAAGATAAGCAGTTGAACCAGTGATTTTCAGTCTTTATAACTAGTACCAGAAGCATGAGAGGGCACCGAGTAATATACGGCTAGTCTCTCCAAGTCTTAACCTGTGTATGGCGCCGGGTAAAGAATCACCAATGACATTCACCAATCACCATGAGCAAGGAAGGCTTGGTTTGACAGATAAGCGCCAGAATGAGCCCGACGCGGTGAATGGAAAAGTCACAACAAATGGGTCCCTTCGATCGGAGGGAGTAAGGAAAGGTTGAGGAAAGGTGAGAGCAACGCAGGCAACCAAGCAACTGAGATGTGTGCGCATATAGATTGACGTCGGCATTTCGGCTTGCACTGTCCTTGTAAAACGCCTTGTGGATACAAAATCAAGAAAACGGCGTTTTGTCCTTGTCTTTGAACAATAACCAAGTGAAATCTCCCTACGATCACGGTGTTTCTCTTTCCAGCAACCCCAGGCACATGGCGAACACTGGCAACATCTTCTCTGCGCGGCCTTATAGTAACGATTGTGTGGACGAGAATCATCTTCCTTCGTGCCTCATCCTCCGAGCTCGAAGACGAAACCCATCTCTAATGCATCCCGAACTGGCTTTGGGCTCATTTCTTGCCTCTGCGCTTGTACTCATCCCACTTCCCTGGCACTGGCGCGCGAAAAACATTGCGACATTGTCCATCATCGCCTGGCTTTTCACTTCTAATCTCATCTATGCAATCAACTCCATAATTTGGGCCGAGAGTATTGATAGTACCCGAGTGCCTGTCTGGTGTGATATTGGTATTTTTCAATCCCACTGCACAACCTGTTCTCCCGGCCTGACGGACCGATGGCAGTGACCAAACTCCAAGTTGGCGCCACGGCCGCCCTCCCTGTTTCTTGCTTGTCTCTCGCGCTCCAACTCCGACGAGTGTCCTGTGCGAAATTGACGCTCCAAAAAACCAGACACACCATCATTTTGGACATGATGCTTTGCTTATGCTTTCCTGGGATAATTATGGTACTTCGTACGTGTCCGCGGAAACCGTGTTTTATCTTTCCTGACTATCACGAAGATTATATTGTTCAAGGTCATCGTTTCGACATCATTCAGGATCTCGGATGCCGCCCAGCGCTATACGTTTCCCTCGCATCCATCTTCCTCTTCTATGGACCCGTAGCCCTTGTCGCCCTTTTGACGCTCATAGTCTCGGGTTTCGCATACGTTGGCTTCCACCAGCGCCGAATGACATTCGATACGTTCCTAAAAAACCAGAATTCTTCCTTCACCGTATCCCGTTATCTTCGCCTCATGATCATCACTGCTGTCCTAGGCGTCTGGGACACCATCGTCGTCTGTATTTGTTTGGTTTTCACCTATAGGAACGGGTTGCTTCCCTGGACCTCTTGGGCCGATGTCCACTGGGATTTTTCACGCATTGACGTGTATCCCATCCTATTCATCCCGCCCGAAATAATGACCTGGACATACGTCTCCTGGTGGACCGTCCCCATCAGCGGATTCATGTTCTTTGCGTTCTTTTCATTCGGAGAAGATGCCGTCGCCGAATACGGGCCATGGTTCAAGTGGGTTGCGCGCGCAGTCCCCACTGGTCATTTATCGTCGTGGTTCAGCAACCAACGACGACTTCCCTTTTCTGCCACGTCCACTTGCACTTCACAGGCCCCTCTCATTCTGCCGAGATGGGCAGAAAGCAATAATTCCAATACCGTGATCGACATCAAGCCCGACGCGGAACCTTATATTCCCGATGAACCCAAACGCCCAAGAATCTTGTTTGTGGGCGACTCAGCTGTCTAGCCGACTCCTATGCATATCTTCTCTTCATCGTACTTACAATACAGACAGATATCAATTCAACATTGTATTTACAGTAATCAAGAGAGAAGGTCGTAATTTGTGATAATTATCGCGACCTCCACACGATGGCCACCGGCAACGGAAGCACAAGTAGCTTATAACCGACCACGTTGGTGTATTGATGTAATGTTCCAGTCAAGTAATGCCGGTGCGCCGGACAGTAAGTACTGGAAGTAGTCAATGTCGATGTGGGCCCTGGTGCATGTGTTTCGCTCCGAAGTAAACATTTTTCAGCGTTGGGATCTTACGGGACGGTAGGAATAAATCTGACGTTCTCTCACCTTTCAATTCGAACTCTAGCTATATTGTGGTATGATCAACAACTCGACGGATGTACGGCGAGATCTGAAAATAGACCTATGTCTGCGTCCCGAGGAATGATGCCTTATAATCCAGGTATTTAAAGTTGCCGCTGCGGAATTGATATCTCTTTCCCAAGCAGTCGCCAGTCAGAATGTGGGCCAATTGGTACCTTGAGATTTAGGAAAGAAGAATTTTATGAATCGCAATCGAGCTCGGCGATAGTGGGAAGTCTGCGGAGACTTGAATGGGACACAGAGTAATACGTAGTGATGGATCTTCGTCTGACAGATCGCCATTAGATCGGGACATAGCAACGCACCACGAGCAATTGCCAGGGAAAGTGTCAAAATTCTCAGTCTCCACAGATAAACGATTAGAAGTGAGAGCCTTTTTCGGCGGAACAACATCGGCATCCACAAATGGAAATTTTGAAACACGGTGTAACCATTTTTAGTCGGACCAAAATAGCGTGCTGATGACAGTGTTCCCGTGCCATTGATGACCACCTACCGGCGGATATAAATTAGGATTGCCGTTGTGCATATAGTATGCGATTGGTGTGCGACATCCGACGCTGCGGTGGCAGAGCGTGAGATACAGCGCCCGCCAGTGAAATCAACATCAGTATGCTTGCCACACCGAAGCAGCTCGAGGAAAATTAGCCACCTCTCTGCATTCCTGATTGGGTACTCCACGGTCTCTGGCCTATCACGACTTCTGCGTCAAACCGGATTCACTATTAATGATTGACGCACTGTTGAACTGCCAACTGAGATGAGCCCTCGCCCACATGCCGCGGATCCAGGGAACGAAATAAAGGCATGATGGAGACGAGCCCTCTTCCTGATATACGAACCCTGGAGACGAAGTGGCGGCCTCTCCACTTTCTTCCGACCACCTCATGTCCTCCCATCCCGATGTACGAGCAACTATCGGCGCTGCTCTAGCTGGCTGCATCGCCGCCGTTGGGTAGGCCATGCAGCTCCTTGATAGTCGAGTTGAAACTCAGTGGATCGGTAGCCTTTCCGCTGTGCTAGGATTCCAGTGCTTTCTTTACTTTCAGATATTTCCTGCAGACGCACTGAAATACAAGCTCCTGGTTTGTGGCCATTCACATCACTGATTCTATATTCTAATTCTTCTACTAGGTCGCTTGGATCTGGTGTGTTTCCTATTGAGGTTAATTGCCTGTTTTCTGCCGCTGAACGGACTGGACAGGCTCACTGATGCTGTGCATAGCGTTCTCATCTGCACCGCAGTTTGGCAGTATGCAATAGAGAACTTTAACAACCACCTAATTGTGGACAACATATTCCCGTTTGTCTCTTTAAAAAATCGAAGCCCGTGGTTCACTGACGATCGTCCTATTCCCAGAGTCGTTGCGGTAGGTTGATGACCGAGATAAAATTTCCAACAGCCCGCTGATTGTCTGCCCACGCAGCTCACAGTTGCCATCACGGCCATAATTACGCTGAGCGTGAACATGTGAGCGAATGGATGGTTCTCTGGTGCCTAATGGATCTCTGAAATGCTTTGAAAACAGGTTTTACGGGTGGAGGATCCATAAAAGTGTGTCGGCTCAAGCTATTAAGGGCTGGACGTGGAACTGAATTTTCAATAGTGAGCAAGAAGAACTGGTGGTTAACGGTTCCAATTGTGGGTAGTTCCCTGAAAAATATCCATTTGGTTCAACCAGTTCAATTTCTACCTAGATCTTACTGTCTGTCGCCCGTGTTGGTCCGTATCCGTCCGCTACCATTTCTCATTGAACCTGACAAATGTTGCATATTCAGGATTGGCATTTAGTGCGTCTTGACCGGTCTTCCGGGTGTTGATTTTAAATGGTTCCGAATATGCAGCTACCACGACAGAAATGTACGTCGCCTTTGGTTTGCCTTCCTGTCTCAGTCACTGAAAACCACCTTCAGGATGCTCACCAAGACATTCTCCAATTTCGCGCCACGGTTCAAGGTGAGTACGGGAATAGAAATCGCGATCTGTCATATTCATGCCATGGGCCAGATTCTATTCACATCGGGATTGTTCGTTTCTGCCATCACAGATATTATTGTATCGGCGGCGCGATACCACAACCTGCGCAACGTCAAACAAGGCTATTCCCAGTGCGTCATGCTAGTTCCACAAGAGTCAGCGTCCATCATGTGTTGACATTATCTGAACAGAAACCATGATGCGGTGGATGGCGTGTTGATTTTTACGATCAATGACGGATGTTTGACTTGGTGCGTTCCCAGAGTTCTTTTTGTCTGCATTGAGTAGCCTTATCCTGATGGTTTTAGTGGTGTTGTTATACTTTCCATCGCCTGCGTGAGTTCAATATTCTGTCCTAGTCTCGGCCGTGGCTGAACCTCACATAGTGGTTGAGCATGCCCCATAATTTCGTTTACCTAGGAATATACTTCACAATCGCTAAGCGTATGTCTCTCGAGCATCCCCCCAGCAGCTAGCACTCACTGTGAAAAAAATCAGTGTATTCGAACTCTGTTCTCGCTACGTGAGTTCGTTCCTCCTGATTTGAGTGTTAGAGTAATGAATACTTTCTCGGACTGCATCAGGCTCAACCTCCGCAACTGGTACCGACACCGTAATATCCGGCCTCAAGTAAGAGGAATCTCCATGTCACGCGCCGTCGGAATCAACGGCCTGAACTCGGCCGAGAACGCGGCCAGTCGCCCAACACGGAAGCAGAGCCAAGACGACCCGGAGGTGCGGTGATTTCTTTCCCTGCTTTACAGAAGGTTGATGAGAAGAACTAGAGAATGGAAGTCTTTGTGGACCATCAGGTCGAGTATAATGTTGGTAGCTTGCACCTCGGGGGGGAGGACCACGATCGTGGTAAAGATGCTTGGTCTGATTCGGTGAACATTTCATGAGTTCCATTTCATATATGATGACCATCATTTTGTATTTCATATATGTACACGCTGGCTTGGTGAGAAAGGCAGTCATGTTGCGCGGCAGAAGTCGAATATACTATGTATTCACCCTTGTTTAGACTATCTGGAGGAGTGAAGAATACGAGGGGCCGGTTCAGATGAAATTGTGTTCCCAAAAGGGAAGCGCTTCATGCGCAGCTTTGGCCTTGGCGATCTCAGATGGCCAGCGCGCGAGAGGATTGATGATAAAGGCTAGAGCAAAGGTCAGGGCTAATTGTGTGCTGAAAATAAATCAGCACGTACATTTCGGCCCCACCCCATCAGAGCCGAACCGCCCGACGAGCTCGTCGTAGTCGTCAAATCCCGGGCGCCATTCGGTCCCGTTCGGCATATTCGCGTCACCATTCAAGTGCGTTGAGTAGGCCCAGTCGCGCACATATTCCAAGTCCTCGTCAGGAATCTTCGCATCTGCCCATTTTTGTACCGCTAATGGACGCCCCTGGAAACCAGAAAGGGATCTCACCTGCGATAAAGGTGAGGTGCCGAAGGAGGGGGCACACTCGCTCGTGGGGGAACTTCTCGTCCCTCCAAGCGCGGGTCTGGCACTGCTTACTGCAGTACGAGACGATTGAGCATCTGCCGCAGCGCATAAAGTTTTTTCCCGAGCTCTGAAAAGAATTCGTACATCCAACAGCCAAACAGCACATGTCGTTACGTGCCGAAGAAATGGAGGTGTAAATGGTCTCGCGCAGTTCGCGGACGTTCGCGGGTGGTGGGAACGTCTGCAAGTCGAACTCCGCCACCCTTGGATGGAGTACGACGGGTGGGCGTGGGGGGAGGTACATATGGAACATGCGGTACGACCTGCTCGCCCACTTCATGCAGCCAGGGAGAGCACAGCGTGTGTCTCCTTGGCTGGGAGCGAGCAGTCGGGGATCGGTGGAAATGTGGACAAAGAGGTTGCACAGCTGAACGAGCTTCGTCTCGACACCCCGGGCGAAATTAATTTCCAATGTAGATTGGCCCTCCTGCAGAATAAGAGAAAGAAAGGCATCCATGGGGGCGGCCTGATGCGCAAAAACGTTGACGCACTCTCTTCGCTTGTTGACATCATTGAAATCGAGACCAGCATTGGTTCGATCGAAAGAAGAGACCATGAGACCGGGGAATGATTAGTCCGTCATCCCAGGTGATGTTGGGTATGATCAGCGTTCGACAGATCCGAACCATGACGGCCAAGAGCGAAAATACGACCAGGTCTTGTTGCAACGCGTGATGCCACTGAATCATGGCTACGACGGCTGCCTCGCCGCCAAACGGGATGAGATCCGTGACCGTTTGCGGCCACGATGCCCTCACGCCTTTGGCGACAGTCTTGACCTTCGTGCTAGCAAGAACAGCGGGGAGAACGGTGAACAGTAACAGAGGAAAGCAGGCTTTTGCACGATAAGATGTATCGAGAGATACATAAGTACCGTCCTCGCTCCAGCGTCTGTCTAACGTCTCGCTTTTGTCATGTAACTCGTGGAAGTACTGATCGGTGGTGGGGCATCGGCACTTGGGTAGACAAGCGACAACAGCCAACATTTCGTTTGCGCTGCGATTCCGGGTGAGAAATGCTGTCGAAGCACTCCAAAATTGTGGGTGTGTTGCGAGCACATCGTGGTAAACGTCTGAAGAAGGTAGGATCTTGATAACAAGACCGGCCAAGCATGCGCCACAATATTGAGGGGTTCTGGTACCCTCCAAAGCCGCAACATAAAGGTCCACAGCTTTATCCCGAGGTGAGATGCGTTTCGGTCGCATGTAGGCTGTGTGAAAAGGGCAGAAGTTGAAGTTCCGATTAACACTCGCTGATGATCCGACATGATCCGACAGTTCGCTTCTTTTGATAAACGGATCGCGAGTTGGGCCGCCGTCAAGCCACCGTGCCTTTTACCTCATTAAGTACTTACCTCGGTCTCTGAAGTCGGTGCTTCGCTCTTGGTTTCGATGGGTCATTGATTCCGGGTCTCCGAATAAACTCTCCGAATAAACCATACCGCTCTCACAGGCTCTCAGGCCGTCCGACTCGGAACTTTTCGCTCGCTGTTGTTCATCTTTTCGCCCTGTTGATCTCAAGCCTTCTAAAGCTTGGCCCAAGACGATTGCATTGAGTACTGGCCAACGATCGATTCAATTTGAGGCAAGTTCTTCAACGCTGAATACATGGTGCTTGAAGCCGCTTCTGTAGAAGATTCGACCAGTTTAGCAGTGGTCTAACCGAATCTGTGCTGTGCGCCCGTATATACGCCAAACCCACCACACTTCTGATTGAGGATCGGCTTCGACCGGGCGCTGAGCTTACAGATCCGAGGGTAACGGCATCGTCCCAAACTTATAAGACTTAGACAATGCCACGGCCGACTCCCTCTCTGCCCGCTACTGCTCTGAATCCCAGGAAAATGACCTTCTCATCTACTGGCGGCGATCAGCAACTGGAAAAACACCACGAAGCGAATCCTTCGGGATCTACGCTGTCCTTTGAGCATCTTAGCTATCGAGTTGAGGTCAAAGGCAGTAAGGGGAAGTTTTTGGTCGATGATGTCTCCGTTACAGTCAAGTCGGGAGAGCTGTTGGCCATCATGGTGGGCGTTGTCTTATTTTTGGAGCGGTCCGGGACTCACGGGTGGTCGCGCGCTAGGGCCCATCGGGTGCAGGTACCAGCCAGTCTGCATTCGCATTACGTACCTGTCAGGACTAACTGTTTCCGCAGGCAAAAGCACCCTTCTCGATCTTATGGCGTTCAGAAAAATGCCAATGGATGGCAGTATTGTACGTGGCCTGATTTATATGAATTTCTGGCATGTCTGACTTTTTTTCAAGGCCAATTTAAACGGAAGTGTTCTAACTGCACGAGGGATGCAAAAGATATCGACCTTCGTCGAACAAGAAGATGCGTTGCTCGGCGTTTTGACCGTCCGCGAGAGCGTCTCGTACGCACTGCGGCTACAGTGAGCTCCTTTCTCACCTTTTGAACCGAAACTGAGTTCGCCGCCTGACAAGCCTTCCCATGCTTTCTCGCCGAGAGGTAGCTTCAAGAGTAAATCGGGTGCTTTCAGCTCTCGGACTGCAATCCTGTGCTAACCAGCGAATCGGCACACCAATTTCGCGCGGGATCTCGGGAGGTACTTATGAACAGTATCTTTATTAATCGCGAACACAACTAATGGGGACTTTCATAGGTCAAAAACGGCGAGTTACCGCTGCGTGTGCGATGGTAACATTTCCGTACGTTGACCGGGCACGGTCGTCATATCCGAGGGGTACTTACCATATCATATATGTATAGACGTATACTGCTAATGGACGAGGTGACCTCTGGCGTACGTTGACGAAACGCCACTAAACGTCTAGACTAACCTTATTCAACCAGCTCGACAGCACTTCCGCACGCGAAGTCATGTCATCCATCCGAACGTTGGCAGTAGCTGAAGGGATGATCGTCATTGCGACTATCCACCAGCCCTCGCTGGAGACCCTGGCACAATTCACAAACCTCATGCTTCTCGCGGAGGGCAAGGTGTGCTATTCGGGGTCAGTTGTACGATTTGGAAGTATTCTTTGAGAAATGGGGGCATCCTGTGGGGAAATTCGTGCGTCCCTTTTCCGTTGC
This sequence comes from Mycena rebaudengoi, assembly GCA_029282285.1. Taxonomy (NCBI): domain Eukaryota; kingdom Fungi; phylum Basidiomycota; class Agaricomycetes; order Agaricales; family Mycenaceae; genus Mycena; species Mycena rebaudengoi. The sequence goes on along the minus strand of JARJCX010000015.1, from coordinate 876,815 downwards.
TCTCATTCATGTTCGATTTTGACAGTTTTTCGTTTAGTCAACTCCGTCCGATCATGCCATGAATTTCCTCAACGACGACTTCGCCGAGAGTACAGGACGGGAAGCCGACACCAACGCCGCGGCTTTCCGGTCATTCTACCTGTCAACTCACCCATCTCACCCCGCTTCCGTATCGAACGCTGGTGCACTCGACCATACAAGCTATTCGGAAAGCGAACCAGGACGCGGTGGGACTTTGGGTACGCTGTTCTGGAACACGATAGTACTCTCAGAGCGAACTGCTCTGAATTATTCGCGGAATTTGTTGGCTTACGGCGTCAGAGCCGGCATGTATGCAGGTAGCATCAGTTATCTTTTCCCTGACTTTCACATTTATATTTTAATAGGTATGGGACTTATGCTAGCGTAAGCCTCAAAATCAGCCTACCAATTCGGCCAATGCATTTCTCGCCTAACCTGCGTTTAGAACGATATGGATTCGATTAGGAACCAAAGATTCCACCATCAACGACAGACTTTCAGTGCACTTCTTCAGTGTCGCTTTCCTCGCATTTGTGAATATTCCTATATTCCGCCTTCTGCTGTCTGTGTGCTAACAGTTGTTCAGATGTCCGTCGCCGGTATTCCTGGATGTGCGGCCTCACGGAATTTACATTTACAGTTTCACATCTAATCTTTCCCCCGACAGACCTCGAGGAACGGTCCGTATATTACAGAGAATCGAAGAACGGATTGTACACAACTCTGCCGTTCATTCTATCCAACACTCTCGTTAATATGCCCTTCCTCTTCATTTGCACCCTATTGTTCACTTTAATTTCATACTGGGCCATCGTAAGAGCCTTCATTTTCCTTCAGCAGAGCCACACTGACTTCCATTTCGCCTTAGGGTCTTCATCCGGGCGGCGCGGCATTTTTTCGATTCTTGGCTTTCCTATATTTGGCGATCCTCGCGGCTGAAAGCCAGATGCTGATTATTGCATCAATGCTGCCAATATTTGTGGCCGCGCTCGCCATCGGGGCTTTGTGAGTATATCTTAGCTTCCTGCAGCCTCGACTTATTCCTCATCCCATTGTAGCGTTAATGGATTTTGGATGAGCGTTGGCGGTTATTTGTAAGAAGATTTCCATGCGGGGGACGGAACTGGCTCATTCTCGATCTTTCTAGCATCAAAGCACGCTCTCTCTGCCTCGCTTCTGGTTCTATTCCTTCCATTATATGGACTACCAGCGCTATGCATTTGAGCTGCTCACGAAAGTGCGTGAGCCATTCGTTCTCTAAGAATCGATTCTCACATCTGTCCTTCAGTCCGACCTCCGCGGCCTCAACTTCAAATGCAACACAATAGTGAACGGAGATTGTGTCTGCGCTTACCCGACATCGACCCCAGAAACTTGCACCGTTTCCGGAGATGACGTCTTGAACTACCTTGAAATCGGGAACATCTCGTACGGCAAATGGGCGGCGATCCTCATCGCAATTACCATTATCTATCGTATTGCGTGAGTTGTGTTGCCTCGTCTGACTTGGTCTTCTTGCTGATAGTTTGTATCGGAATAGCCTTTACCTGACACTGAAGCTTCGCTTATCTTGAACACTCGTTCCTCTCCGAAGAAGGTTTCACATCTACAACTCCGACGTTGTCGCGCATAATTCCATCCTGATATTGAATGAAGTTGTACCATTGGTCGGAGATTTTGGCGTAAAGGCCATAGCATCAACCAGAAATTTAAAAACTGTTAGAGGCGCCTCTTGCCTACGCGAAGGTCACAATTTAATTTTGACCTCTCTGTCCCATGACCGCGTTGCCTGTTTGTCATTGTTGGCGTGCACAGCTTGAGCAGCACATCCCATGTCCGCGAGCAGGCCAATGCATCGCTGTTGGGAAGTCGCAGAGATCACTCAGCTAATCTTCAAGCAAATCGCTGCTGAACCAGACGGCCAAGTCTCTCTCAGCCGTCTTGCGCGCACCTGTCGAGCATTCCTCGAACCCGGATTGGATCTTCTGTGGCGAGAGCAATCAAGTTTGGTGCCGCTTTTGAGCTGTTTCTCCGATGAGTTTTGGTCGATAGTCCACTGGGATGAGTCCCAAGTTGTTCGTTTCTCCCTCATCTCTCGTTACGGCGCAGAGCTGACAACATCCCATAGCACATTCCTCGCGGCCTCGGTTTAGAGGCTTGGGAGAGGGTTCTATTCTATGCGCCGCGCATAAAATCTCTCACGGCTCTCGATTCGATGTCCAGTCGTGTTGGATTAAACCTCCTGCAAGCTGTCCACATGTCCATCCCCGTGGAAGATTTTCTTCCCGCGCTGGAAAAGCTGTGCTGGTGTACCAGCCAAGACAACTTCCCTTACATCCGACTCTTTCTTGGTCCCAGAATCAAGACGATAGAACTGACGCTGTCGGCCGCCGCTTCGCAGTTGGCCATCTTATACTTTTTGGCGCAGAAATACTCGTCTTTGGCTAACGTCCGAATCAATTGCACCGACGAGTTCCGAGCGGATCCAGAGACACTCTCTCACGCCATAACAACCTTGGTGCTCGCGTTGCACAAAGTTCAGAAACTGGCTCTGCACAGTATTAGCCCGAAAGCCTGTCATCATTTGGCGGCGCTGTCTACCCTTCGATCCCTAAAAATCCACAAACTCTACGACCTTCCCTTCCCCAATGGCCCGGAATCTTATCCCGTGGACGGACCGACCCCATTCCCCGTCCTACGAGCACTTAGCATTCACGCCCCGGTTTCCAATCTGGGAACGAACTTCGTCAGCATTCTATTGAATGCGTCACTGGAACACCTTTACATTGGTTGTGGTCGCCCAGCAACGACAGACGAGTCGCTCGCCCTGTTCTCAGAAATTAACTCTCATTGCTCCCACACGTCACTCACCTTCTTACATATATCAACGGGACAGATTCTGGACTTCTTTCAAGGTTTTGATGAATCTATCCACATCGTCACACCGGACGTCCTGCGGCCGCTGCTTGTATTCACTAATCTTCAGACCTTCAAGTTGGAGTCCGCTCTTGAAAGTCATCTTGACAGTGATTTTATCGCCGCGATGGCTCGTGCCTGGCCACAGATACGACACATTCACATGAAGGCTCCATTCAGCACAACACCCACCGCCCGGATCGGCCTCACAGACTTCACCTCTTTCGCTTGTTACTGTCCAAACCTGGAGTACCTCCATATACCCTTCACGGCGCACGCCCTCGTTATACCCTCCTTACCTCCTCTGCCCCTAGTCTCACAGACATCACTTAAAACTTTGGGCGTCAACGACGCACCAATTGAATCGCCTTTCGCGGTGGCGACGTTCCTGTCGGCAGTGTTCCCCTCCCTCACAAAAGTGACCCCCCGGGACGGTTTGATGTATGACACCACAGTGAACAACTGGCGCGAAGTCGAGAAGCTCGTGCCCATGTTCGCTTCGGTGCGTGTGGACGAAGAGCAAAGGCTGGTAGCTCGAAAAGCGCTCCAAGAGGTAAATAATGTTGAAAGGATGTAGCCCCCTTTAGGCGCCATGGTTTTGTTACGTTCTATTCGATATACTTGCCGCACAAAGCAATGCAACTAGCTTTAACGGTATATTCAGCAGTTGTCGTGTCGTGGCGTTCAGATAAGTTTCGACGCGGCGGAGTATGCTTATTGTATACATCCATCTGATCCGTCGCAAAGAAGAGCTGCAAAATACTGCTCCGACACGGCCTCAGTAAAATAAAATACAGTACGCGGCACTTTATTTGAAATGAAGCGTACATCAAAAAATAGCGTGTTGAAGCTGGCCTGATTCTTACAGGAATCTTCTCCACACACACTGTGCTCTGGATTCAGCAACAATATTATATACAGACGTGGATCGTGCCGCTATCGAGTCGTTATGTTCTTACCTTGAATTTAGGAAGGTTCGATAAATTTCGGCTGAAAGAACTTGGGATTGACTTGGGATGATGTCATTTTTTTGGAATCCCGCTACCCCCCTTGTTTCCCGCAATGCGGCATAAATATTCCGTATCTTAAAATCTTAAAATGCGCTGAATACGCTAGTACGTAGACTATCAGTCTCGAGTCGTCGTTATTCAACTTAAATTGCCGCTATCGGGTTAAGGTGATGATCGTCACGTGATTATAACGCGTCTCATAGGGGAGCATAACACCCATAAATAAGCATTCTCGGAAATCTTCTCATGGTCACAACTCAAGCTGAAGCCAACGCAAAAATTGGGTGGTTCTGAACAAGATTTATTCCTGCCGAGCGAGTAATTCTACAGTACGCCTTAGTAGTAATACACAATATGAGTGAATAAACAACCAAGAGGTATCAGGGAGCGATATATGCTTGTATGGATGGGTAGGGGAGATGCAGCTAAAGATACAGTGGGTAGGTAGTAGAGACACGAATGGCGCGAATGGCGAATGGGGTGGTGGTTTTGTGCGTTTCTGGTATTTTTTATATGTAAGACACGAACGTGGATCTAGACCACGCGCGCGCGGATCTAGACCATGTCGGCGGGATTTCTGGGGGACGTGGTGTGCGCGGGTTCTGGTGGGGACACGTACACGGACGAGCGGTGCAGCGAGGAGATCTCGATGTCGTCGTGCTGGGGCGGGACGGGGGTGGAGCTGCGCGAGGGCGGGCCCGTCGACGAGCCGGAGCTGGAGGAGGACGAGGGCTCGGGCTCAGAAAGGCTGGTCTCCTTGTAGTCTGGAAGTAGGCCGCCGACGTCGTTGAGTGAGAGCGTGCCAAAGGAGCCGGTGGTGTTGAGCGTTTTCTCCTTGTCGACGTAGTCGAGTGCACCGAAGGACGCGCTCATGTCGGAGAAGGAGTCGAAAGAGTCGTGCTTGCGCGCGGTCTCTTTGCGGATGAAGACGGGCATGGCGCCGGGGCGGCTGCTCATGTGGGGGTACTTCGAGCTGGCACTAGAAGAAGACTTAGTTCAAGAGAAAAGATTCTGCGAGAGATGGACGTACCCGTTGGAGCTGGTGACTCCCGAAGACATCGTCGCGGTGGAGTACCCGACGCGCTTGGCGACGCTGAAGAACGCGGAGCGGTAGTTCTTGATCGCCTCATCCGCGAAGCCAAAGTACGCGAAGAAGAGAAATGCGCAGCCGACAGTCAGCCAGCGGAAGGACTCGAGGCCCGAGACGAGGAACGCATTCGAGCGCCAGATGATGCCGGGAACCTGTCCGACGCGAGAAAAGTTGGAGTGCGTGTCCTCCCATGAGATCCATTTGTTGATGCCCCAAACGGAAGTGTTGGTCCAGAGGACGTAGCTCGCGAGGGGCACGGAGCAGAGGACGTCCGTGGAGGCGAGACACATGAGGCGGACGTAGCGGTTCAGGTTCAGGTTGTTGTTGTTCGAGGACATGAGCAGCTCCTTGAACTGCGCGCGGCTGTGGTAGAAGGCTTTGATACTGAGACCTGCAGAATAATCAGGAACATATTCGTGTGGCATGAATTCCAGGACGTACATGCGTAGACGCCGGAGACCAAGCCGATGAGAAGGGGAGGAAGGTGGTAGAGGACAACGGACACAGGAGTCTCGAAGGTCTCTCCCATGCAGCCGATGTCCTGGTAGATATCGTAACGGTGGCCCTGAACAACATATTCTGTAGAAATGTCAGTCGTAACCTAGAAGTCCGTCGTTATTTCACGCACGCAAAGGGATCGCAAGAAGGGGGATTCCGAGACCGATGGCGAGGTCAATCATGATCGCGCGGCGGCGCTGAGCAGAACGTTAATAGCCGTACGAGGACCCAGTCGAAGAGAAGAAGTACCTCTGCTTTCGATTTGGTGACAGTTCGGACCGAGGAGATCTGGTACAGGCGGCGATTGATGGCAAGAGAGCAGGCCGGGATCGCGACGTTGAAACCGGTCAAAATGTGAGTCGCTGCGCGACCAGTTCAGTTGCGAGTCCAGTCGAACTGAGAAATGGAGGCTTACAGATATCACAGTAGGTCGGCGACCAGTCGATGGTGTTCCCGGCCCAGACAATGGAGTTGACGAAGAAAATGAGGTTGGCCACCGCCGACCAGATCATGTACAGGCAAGTGCCGGTGTTCCAAGCTGAAGGCAATAAAATTAGTACTTGACTATTACCAGAACGAGAGTTGTGTACCTTCCAAATGCCATGGAAGAGGGATGACACTGCAGAGAACCCGAGAAAGGAAAACACAGAGAACACGGCATTGGGGGGACCGTTGTAGAAGTAAACCATCTTGGGCAGTGGGCGACGCGGAGGAGAGGGCGGGGAACAGCCGGGAGGACAGGAATGAGGGATCTGCTGAAGCGCCTTGCGACGTCTACAGGTTTAAGAGCGATTGCCCCGATCTTCCATCCTTGTACACCATTTGGCGTTCCCCTTGTATTCGGCAAATTGGAGGCAAACCGTCTGATTGGAGGAGGCTGCCTCGAAAATCGTCGCGAAACACAAAGTAATGTACGCATTGGGATGAGGTTGCCAAAATCATCGCTAGACGGAAGCAAAAATGATGGGGATGGAGAACAAACTAACGTCCCAAAAAGGAAATTACGAACTGAAGTCTGGAAATCCAGGCCCCCGCGTGACAGCGTCCCACCTCCCACGCGGCCGGCTGGCCCGCCGCATCGTTCATGCTAGACTGAACAAGACAACGCCCAAATCGGGCACAACGGCGGGTGGGCACAACAAATTCTTGTCCCCGAAAAGCGACAAAGTAGTGGCTCCGCCTGTATACGCTGGTCGTCGTCAGGACAAAGTACAAGGGAAAAGAAAAAAACGGCGAGTCGCACGGACATTCGGATGGTTTCCCACGATACGCGGCGTATGTCAAGAGGTCAGCGAAATTGTGGAGCGTCGGGCGTTGAGAGTGGGGGAAGAGGTCGTAGTACATCGACGGTGGGGTGGGGAAGAGGGAGGGGCAGCGAACAGACACGCCGCGCTGTTATACGCACCGTTTCTCTTTTGTTCTCCAAAAACCTATTGTCTCGCCCTCGATCACATCATATCACATCTCAATGGGGTTCGGAGGACGGCCCGGGACTCTCGCGGGCAACAAATGTTTTTCGCGGTGGGCCCGGGTGGGGAGAATACAGACAAGTGGGTGTTGATAGATACAGTGTAAAGTTGCAAGATATTAGTAGTGCAAAGAATGAGTGGACGAGCGTAAACATACGTCATCAGAATTCCGAAAACCGAAAAAAAAAAATGGTTGAAAATGGCGCATCAAATGGTCGTCTCTTCCACGGTGCGCGTCATATAAATGATATCCGACGTCGCGTACCCTCTCGGACTCGCGTTCATTCTCTCCCGACTCCACGTCCGCCGCAGGCCCTTCATGCTCGCCTTTCGATTGGGCACACGCGGAGTGGCGTCCGCACCGCGTACTCTGTCCATGCCACGGCCAGGAACACTCGATCCCTCACGGCGAGGAACGCCCAACGGCGGCGTCCTCGGCGGCTCGATGGGCGAGTACATCGGGTACGCCAGCGCTTGCTCAGCCGCCCCAGATGACTGACCGCGCCGGGACGGCGATGTGGGCGGGGGCAGCGGCCAGGGCACCTCCCAGATGGACGAGATGGTTGAGCTGGTGTCCTCCGGGATCGGCTGGCGTGGGGGGAACAGATGCAGGGGCCGTTTCGGGAACACGGACTTGTCGCGCGGCGGGTGGGGGTGCGTGTGGGGAGACCCAGACGTAGGCAGTTTCGGGGACCGCGAGTTGTCGCGCGGCGGGAGGGGGTGCGGGGATATGGACTTGTCGCGCGGCGGATGCGGACGCGGGGACGTGGAATTGGCCTTGACGGGGGAGGTGGTGCCAGTGGAATAGTAGACGGGCGGCGGAGATGCGACGCCGGGGCCCGTGCGGGGGCTCGGCAGTCCCAGCGCGAGCGCAACGGGCGAGGCGAGGTACGTCAGCGTGGAGGACGTGAAGGCGTCGTCCGCGAGGCTCGTACTCGGGCTGCTACTGCCGCCGCTCGACGACGAGACGACGGATTTTCTGTTGGGGAAGAAGCCGCTGCCGCGTCGACTACTGCTCTTGACGTCGAGCATGTCGTCCCAGCCGGAGCGCAGCTGGATCTCCTGTTGCGCAGAAGCCGGGGATGGCGCGGCCATGGAGGACTTGGAGACCATGGAGTGGTTGCTGGATAAATAGGCGTGGGTGAATATTCGAAATGAAATAAAATATTTAGGCAGGAAAGAACGTACAATGTCAGCAAGGTCAATTGCGGACGCGTGGGACGCGGGGGAGGCGATCCGCAGCGGCGCCTGATCCAGTTGAGCACGTCGACCGTCTCGTCTCCCAGGGCGACGTAAAGCAAGAGGAATACGATGGAGACGACGGGGATGGACCACCACACGAGCTGCGCGTCCTTGACTGCATCTGGTGCCTTCACTACGAAAATGTCGCCGAAGTTCTCGTGGACGGAGGCGAATGACGTCCAGGAGTGCGATGGCAGGAAGAGCAGGGGGAAGAGTGTGACTAGGAGCACAGTGCTGGTGAGGAGGATTGATACGGTGAGCCGCCGGATGAAGCGCGGCATGGAGACGGAGGAGCGGGCACGGAGGTGCGAACTGAAGCGGTCCGAGGAGAGTTTAGCACAATTGTAGACGGAAAACACTAAAAAATTAAATGATATAAGAAGGGAATAAAGGTGAATAGCAAGAGAAACACGCACGGCAGAGTACTAGCGATATTATAGAAATAATCAGAGGAGGAATAACCATTAAAATTACGGCGGGCGTAGATCTATGGATAGATGCGGAACAGCCAAAATCTTGGACCAGGTCAAACCGGTGATCCTGGACAGCGAAATCTATACGCAAGAAATAGATGGTCAGTTCCAGGAAGAAATATAATAACAGGAGAAGGCGAACGTAATATCATGTACAATAAAGGCAGGACATAGCATAGAGCGACGTCTAAGAGCGTGTGGAGGCGTTTCGAATATGTGTTGGGGTATATCTTGCGGTTGGAGGAGAGGAGCTCGAGGTATCGGGCAGAGCAGACGCATACACCGGGGAGCGCCATGTTGGCGCCCACGAGGAGCTTCGTTACTGCGCCGATTGCGTAAATATAATATGATATTCAATTGCTTACGCCGACACCAACATACCGATATCACACCAGACGGGAATGCGCAGCTCGACGTTGGAGGACCAGACGAGGGCGTTAACGGCGTGCACGGTGTTGCCGAAGATGAGCCAGACCACAAGGGAGAGATTGGGCGTGTTGACGGTCGGGCGGCGTAGGAGGATGAATAGAAATACAATGAGGAGGCCGGCACAGAAAAACGAGAGGAGGGGTAGGTGGATGAGCATATGATTTTGTTCTTTTTTTTTTGTTCGTTGGATTAGATTTAGGTGCCCTATGCGGTCGGGCGTAGTGCTAGTTGTGAGGGAGACAGGGTGTTGGATACAGTGGGGGCGTTACGAAGGCGTTCGGCACATGAACTCGCGCCACGGAGGCTGATCTGTATATTACTAGAACATAGAACAAAGGCGTCGCTAGTGGGACCCTAGGCGAATGCGCGTTCATTCAACAAGGTTGTGAGTAGCCGTAGAACAACTGATAGTCCAATTCTGAAACAAGGCAGTTGACGGTGGTCGTTCATTTCAGCCGATGGAGGAGGTGCCGGAGTGCAACAAAGGGATGAGCAAATATGGACGAGGTGGCCAGAAAAGGAAATTAAAAGAAGGATGAGTGTGCGAAAGTAAGAGTTCGGGTTCGGACCGGAGGTTGTTGAGTGGGGTAATGCTCGGTCATTTGGGAGATGGAGGCTTCAGGAGTCCTGAAAGATGCCACCACTTATTAATGTGGGCGCGCAGAAAGAGAGTTTTATGGACGTGACACAGCACAAGTGCTTCTCCAAGGCCTAGATCCATTAGATGAAATACAAGCGACGCTCAGGCTGCATTGAATGTTGAAACTTGAATGGATCCAGGGTCGGCTGAGCTGGCGAACAAGGAGTGGGGCTGACCAGCCATTTCGGGGGCATCCAAGCAGGTGACTAGTCGGTGAACGTGGCGATGGCGAATTGCAAAACAGAGGTCGAGGAGACTCGGATGACTGAGAGGACCAAGAGAGACTCCGGCTCAGAGGAAGAGCAAGATCGAGATGGGAGTCGGTAAAGCGTGACCGGTGATGGTATTTGTGATGACGGTACAACTCCCACGCCGGCCTCACTGTCTGGACGTCAGCTGCAGCTGGACGCCGGCACACATCGGTACCTGCGGCAACGAACTCGCGGATGAATCAGCCAAGGCCCAAGGACGCCTCGACGATGGAACCCGACCCCCCCCCCCCTTTGTCGCCCTCACTAAGTAAGTATGGTACGCCGCCGCCTCGTCCACCTCCTGGGTGCGCTCGCGGTTAAGGGTCGCACGGAACTATGGTGCGCATCACGCTACCGCTACCCCGTGCTTGAAATCTAGCGGGTCCAAAAAAAGAGATATTTCTTATCGCTCTATCAAAAGTGTTCCTTTTGATCGTCCGCCCACTTTTGGTAGAGGCATTTTCAATTGGATCAAAACTGACTGAGCTCGACATTTTCTGGTGACCCAATTTGGCCACTTGCAGGAGAAATTATGGAATTTCGAGGCTATGTATAGGGCCAAAATTTTTCTCCGGCCAATTTGACCGCTATTTTTTTGGTAGCGGCAAAGAGTTGGCAGGGTATCAAGTGTGAAGTGGTCTTGTATGCGTCTCTTTCCATTATGTAAATATACCCATCCCTATCCTTAAACCAAATAGAGCCCGTAGAACTTGCGTAGACCTGAACGATCTGGGCACTCATCGCAACCCACTCACTGCAGCCAAAACAAAATGATAAATACTCAGGCTGAGCTCCGGAATGGATGGCGAGTCTTGAAAAATCAGTTTACATGCTTGCTTCTGCATTGATGATTTATTTACTGGTTCAATATTTGCAAAACTTTCTAGTACGGGCAGAATTCTCCAGAGAAAAAAAAAACAGAGTATAGAGTCAGAGGTTGGTTGAGTATTGCAACCTCAAGTATCGTTTAGAAACTCTGCTATTGTTGTCTCTTCTGCACAATTTAGATTCAACGGGCTGCATGTATATTATACGCTACGCCCCCCACATTTAAAATGCAAGAACCCTCGGGCGTCTGCCTGCACCATCTGCGCTCTCATCCCCGCCACGAGTTCCAGGTACTCGGCGCCTCCAGAAGCGTCGAACATGCCGTATAGGTCGAAAACAACCTCTTGAAGACTCCCCAAGGTAGCGAGGGCCTGGTCCACCTCGTGCCAGGATAATTCCAGATGCTTAGGCCCGACAAATGTATCGACGTAAAGATGTGTCAAGCTCGAGGACGTCACTTTGCTGAGGAGCAAGACTATAATGCTGACAGGGCTCGCAAATCCCGGCGGGGCGATGCGGAGACGGCGAAGTGCCGTGCAGTGACGGATGGGGACTACGGGGCCTAAATGAGCAAGGCGTCAGCGGGATCATATAAGGTCTGTGCGAGGTTACATACCCAGAGGTCTGTGGTCCATCCGCGTTTCTATGCGCAAGTCCTTCAGCCCACCGCCGATTTTGCTGAACAGGTCGTCGAGGGTCGCCGTGTCGTGAAACCAGCCAAGGAGCAGCATATTATCCACGGTAACATCCCTAATCAGCTAGGCCACGATGCTCCGTGGACAGCATTCCATGTCCAAGGTGAGGTTGTTCAGATGAAGCCGACCAGGTCCGTCGTTCACAGATATATCCTCAGTATCCGTGAAGTACGGCCACCGGATCCATCGACCGATGATGTCGAGGCTGTTCAGATGCGGGAACAGACTGACAAAACGCAGCGCGGTTTGAGCCATGCTGAATGTAGTGGTGCACATGCGTAGGTGCGTGATGGCCGCTAAAGGAGCGACGAACTCGAGCTGGCTTGGGTCCAAGCCACCAAAAGTCCATGAGATCGTATCCAGTTGACGTAGATTCGGCATCGCAGGAAGGAAAGTGACAATTTTTTTCAGGAAATCTACATTGCCATGAGCGACTCGGAGGGTGATGATGTAGCTTCCGAGATGTGGGTGGGTGTCAAACAGCGCCGCCAATCGGCTGAAGATCTGGGGCGTCACGAATACGTCCTTGAATATGAAGAATTGCAGGTGAGCTGCCCAAGCTCGGCAAACACAGCAGAACGGGCGTCTGTCAACATCCAAGTGGTCGAGGATGAGGAAATGAAGCTCCAAGGGAAGATGGAATGGACCAGACTGCTGTTCATGGCGGGGCTCGGGAGCCGGAGAGTTCTTGCGTTTACGACTCCGGAAGATGGGCAGTCCACACTTCATGAGGGTTAAGAGAGGGAGGGAATGGAAGAGCTGAGGGCGGTGAAGTTGCGGTGATAAGAGTCACAACACAGGTCAATATTTATCCACTCCTTAACTGTCAGCCACAACTACCGGAATTCAACACACCGATGCAAGCTAGGTAGCTGACCCAAACTGGCACGACTTGCGGACTATACCCTCGGTTCCTCTTACAGTCAGTGGTGACTGATGTCCCGATTTCGAGTTCCTCCAATAGGGGGAGTCAAAGCGGTCTCCGGGGGCCGATTCTGGCTTGATTCTGGTCTCGATTCTGGGGCCGATTCTGGGGTTGATTTTTGTCCGAAAATCGCTCCTGAATCCGCAGAATCGGAATCAGTGTTCCTCCTCCAGAGGAGGAACAGCGATTCACAGTGAATCGTGTTTGATTCGTGAGAACGTCGATTCTGGCGCCAAAATCGACATCAGAATCGATGTCAGAATCAGCGCCCGAATCGACGCCCGAATTCGAGCTTTGACTTCCCCTAATGTTCCTCCCGCCTATTCTGCGATCTCTACAATCTCATCCTGCAATCTCAGGCCTTGTCGGCCCGTCGGAAAATGATTCCTTTGGCACTTGTCTCATACTTACTCTGGATCCACCCGTATCTAATCCAGCGCGAATGATCTCACCGCCGCCAGCATCTCCGTTGCTCTCGTGATTTTTCACCTTTCCGCTCTACCGTTTGGTGGGATTGGATATTGGCCGTACATTTCTCCGTACCATCCACCGGATTCGTCACTGGTTCTGACAGCATTTGTCGCCGTTAACCAGACGTACTTTATGGGCATGCACACTATTTCTGTCTGGTCACTTCACTGCTATAGCTGCCTCCAGGAAGTCCTGGGTAGAAGTCAGCGTGGATAAGCTGAGATGTCTGGGTATTCCTACAGTTGTATCCACAATTTTCCTCCAGCCTTTAGTTTTGATCCTTGTTAAATGGGCGGGCAACACCCCCATTTTGCCAGCTTTGCTGGAATATTAGAGGGCCTGTCTGGTATGCATACTTCCCCAATTGTAGGATTTTTGGGAATGACCCTGGCATAGGTTTCTGGCGACACTTTTGGTTTTCGATTTAACCTACATCGCAATCCGGACCTACCTTCCCTCACTCTCATTCCTGCGCCCCACAACCATCATGGGCTTCAGAATCACAGCGATGGTCTGCATTTCGCTGGTCATAATCAGTTTTTTGCTCATCCGGATGTCGCACCCCGTTGGAACCATCTGACCTCCGCTCTCACTACAACTGGGATATACTCCCCAATACATACTAGCATATATCGCCGGTATATTCCTGTCTCCTCTCCAACCCTATCTTCTCGTATCTCATCCGATGCGATCTCTTGCCAAGTTGCCATAGCCTATCTTGTCACCATATTTTTGTTATTGGCCATAATCTTCGTTTCAGGGCTAGCTATAGGCCTGTTTAAAGGCGGTGCAAACCCAATCGCCTTTGCCTGTGCCATCTGGAACGAGTTATGCTTTTACTTTATAGGCACAGCCCTTTATTCCGTTTTCCACCATTCAGAGCACACCACTTGGCAATGGGGGAATACTGCCCGGTATTCCTACAGCGCATCCCTCTTGCAGAGCCTGATGGTCGTGGCCCTGTAGATCCTTTCTGACACTAGTGGAAGCGCGGTCAGCGGTATGGCCAAAGCTATCATGGTTGGAACACTCGGTGTTATCACCAGTTGTAGGGATCCCTACCGTACCGTATACGGCCCGTAGAAAGGCGAGCTTTTGGCTCATATGGGACGGCTTGGAGCACCATATGAACCCGTATACGGGTGGTCAGAACAGAGTGGGGTGAAGCTGAATTTGGTCAAACCCGCTGCCAGGACAGTGGATTTGGCTTTTTCCTAACTCCCTGTGTCTTCCATAGGCCCTGAATTCGTCCCCAGCACTCTCCCGGCTGAATTTCTGACAACCCGTATCGTATAAGGCCTAGCGGAGGGATATACGGTACGGTTACGGGAGCCGTAAACCGGTACCCGTAAACCCGTATTATACGGATCCCTAGGGCCGCATCCTGGGTGTTCCTTAGTCTTCCGGGTGTTGCACAGATCATCCAGCTTTTTCCGACGCGCTGCCATGTATTGCCTCCGTTAGGAGTCATAGTCCGACAAATGGTATATGGTACAGGATGCAGCCCAACTGGCCTAGTTGGCCCGCATCCTAGGCGTTCCTTCGTCTTCTGGGTGTCGTACAGATCATCTAGCCTTTCCCGACGTGTTTCCATGTATTGCCTCCGTTAGGAGTCATAGTCTGACAATGAGTACGTGTCATCAGTTTCCCAACGAAAAATGTATATGGTACAAAAAATGAAACATGTATATTACTCTCGGAACACATGATTGCAGTTTCCTTTAAAGCAAGCTTACTTGCAAGTGAACCCCAGTATCAAACAATGCCTCGCTTTACAGCCCGTTCTCATCGTCGACCAACACGCGCCCAGTCGCGCACCGCCATCTCTTCCTTCACTTTTATCTTTCTCACACTTTTAGCCATTGTATGTTTTTGTCCGGTGGCCGCTCAAGCTCAAGACCGCCGGTCTGAACATGGAACGTACATCGGAATAGATCTGGGTACCACGTCAGCCATTTGATTTCTTTCTCTTTCTGCCACCACCTAATCTCGCGTCAATGAAGCTATTCTTGCGTTGGGTATGCTTTCATTTTCATCTTTTCTCTCAGCAGCTGAAAAAGAACTCCAGCGTCTACAGTCCGGATCGCGTCGAAATTATCGAAAATGAGGTATCAAGGATTGGTGATAGCATGAAGAGTGCTTTCCACTCCAATCCTTCGAACACTATGTTCGATGCGAAATGTATGCTTGGTCGGACCATGGACAGCCAGAATATGAAGCGTGACATGAAGCATGGGTCATTCCGTGTCCAGGAGAAGAACGGAAGACCCACGGTCACCGTCCAATACCAAGGGGAAGACCGTCATTTTTCACCTGAGGAAATATCCGCTACAGTGCTCGTGAAAATGAAGGAAACTGCTGAGGAATTCCTGGGTGAAAAAGTATATCTCTAGCGCTCCATTGTGGTCTTGAAACTAACACCCCGCAGGTTACTCATGCCGTGATTACAGTCCCAGCTTGTGAGTGTGGTTGCAGGTAGTATCTGTCACTATTATTTTGAAACAATTCTGCTAGACTTCAACGACGCCCAACCAGGCAGTCATCGCAACCCACTCATTACAGCCAAAACAAAGTGATCTAAATTCTGTGGAATAGATAAATAATCATGCTGAGCCCTGAAATGAATCGCGAGTCTTAAAAAATCAGTTTAGGCGACACCATCACATCCTTGCTTCTGCATTGATGATTTATTTACTGGTTCAATATTTGCAAAAATTTCTAATACGGGGCAGAATTCTCCAGAGTAAAAAAAAAACAGAGTATAGAGTCAGAGATTGGTTGAGTATTGCAACCTCAAGTATCGTTTAGAAACTCTGCTATTGTTGTCTCTTCTGCACAATTTAGGTTCAACAGGCTGCATGTGTATTATATGCTACTATATCCTGCTGGGATCTGGGCCACCTTAGAGTAAATCACCCACTATAGCTACGTTGAGACTGATTCGGTTCTGGGGGTGGTATGGGGCAGGGAAGGTAGATCTACATCCTATCCATCATTTAAGGCCAGGGGCTTGCGATTTGGTAATGTTTTGATGACGTGATGAATATTTTTTTGGCAGCCTGTCAAAAACCGGGAAGTGGACCGGGCGTGGGAATCAATCAATCAAATACTTTTCTGGGCTCGCTGGCGCTTTATTCGACCCACTACAGCTATGCTCAAGGGGTGTTGACAACCTAACTTGCGGCATCGACTCCCTCTAACATCCATCACAGGACCCCGAACACTCACAGGACCACCACCACTCGGTCCGCTGATCCGCGACTCCATATGGAAACTGTCATTCTGCTTTGGTCTCGGCAATGGTAGGTGGGCATAGTTTAGAGTGCTGCACAAGGGGTCACGGAAACCTTAAATCCGGATATTGACATGCCCCAAACACGTGACAAGTGGCTGGGGTCTTTGCTTACATCACTCACTGCAAAAGTAATAGATTCGAACGAGTGAAGTAAGATGAGAGTGGTTAAAGTGCAAAGATAGACACAGGAGACCACCGGAATTACTATTAGGGCTGGACACCCAAAAATTCAACAAAATCATCGCACTGGCCGCTTTCTGCACTCCTGACGGAGTTCTATAGTCAAAATTGGGCCCATACGGACACCTCGAGCCTCTGGATGAGTGCAAATTCAATTACAGACAAGAAAACCCACATACAGTGGACAATTTGAGCTGCGGGGCTCTAAACTACTCATTAGTAGGCTCAGCCATCATTCCGGAGACCAAAACGGGATGACAGTTTCCATATAGAGCCGCGGAACAGCGGACCGAGTGGTGGTGGTGGTCTAGTGAGTGTTCGGGGTCCTGATGGGAGGTTTCGGGGGGGTTGATGCCGGAGGTTTGGTTTCCAACACCCCTTGGTGCTGCAGCTCAAATTGGCCAATGTATCGTAGTATTATTGTTTATGAGTGCATATAAACTCACCTAAAGGCTTGAAGTGTCCAGCTGCCTAATTTTGGCTCTGAAACTCTGTACTATCAACGACTGGGTACTGGGCCAGTCGGGGTAGTGGGCCACTTGGATAATACAAGCACCCACGTTGCAGAATTGCATGGTTTGGTGCTTGTGGGAAGAAGTACGATGTATAACGATGTTGTACATCAAATCTTGAGGCGGAGTGATGCGTTGATCAGAAGCTGTGCCCCGTTTAGTTCCGAGGGTGGGTGGGAATTGATCATTTTGTTACTCCGAACGATGCTCGTTCTCTTCTTTTCCTCCGTTCTCAGCCAATTCTCCACCGATTCCCACGTTTGCGGGCTCGTTTCGTTGCCTATACCTAGGGCAATGCCCTGCGCGACCGCTAGACGCCAGAATGAGCCAAAGGCTCCCCTAGACTGTCCAAGGACAGCCCGACCTTCTTTCGACTGGCGCAAGACAGACCGCCCTATGGCGACCCACCCGACATTGCTGTCGCCCTAGAACTTGATATGTACTCTGTGTAGATGCACTTGAATCGCTTCTCCGCCCCCTTTGGCCCTCTACTGCTCGACTTCTCATTCACTGTGGGTCATTCCAGCGGACCACCCAAATTCAGTGTCGGAAATAAATAGATTTTGTTCGGATGGTTATTGGGATGGAGTGACCATCCACTGTCGCTAGGTATGTCCTATTGCTTCCTATTTATCATTCTAACACTTAACTTTGGTCAATATTGATCTCTCTGCCTTGTAGCGCACGCGATTTCCTCGACACCCCAATTTCCGCCATCCTCCCTGGCCAGAAGGGCTAGTAGCCATGACCCTTGTACGCTTTTGATTCGCATTTTGAGTGAATGTAACCATGCCTTCGAACCTCCTGAGTGATTCTAAGTGTACTAGATTGTATGGTACAAGTCCCAACAACTGATTTAGGCCGGTGGCCCACTAGGCCGTTTATTGCCATTTTGGGACACTGCCTAAAGATAAATTCGCTGAGCGGTCAAAACACCACCTAAAATTCGGCCAAAATATATCGTCTCACTCTTAGTATGTTGGTCCTTACACAAGGGTCAGAAGCTGGGTATTTATTGCATTCTACGAGCTGGCCAGAGGTCAAAAGCGCTAATGTGGCCCAGTACCCGGTCAGTGATAGTAGTGAGTGCTGAGAATGTCAAGAGAACGGGCCAATGGTGGATTTTCATGCAATTTTGGATGCCTCAGCACTTATACTCATTCTAGTTTGTATCTCTTGTGCTTTAAATACTTCCACTGTGCTCTACTCGCTCAAATCTACTTACTTTCGGAGTGGGTGATGTAAGCAAAGACCCCAGCCACCTGTCACGTGCTGAGAGCATGTCAATATCCGGAATTAAGGTTTCCGAGACCCCTTGGCTATGCTACCTACATCTAGCGACTACACAGTGTTCACCTCGATATGGAACTAGTTGTTTGAGGCTCTCAGTGCCCTGTCAATGAGATATTTTCTCTTCGGCAACAGTAATGGGTCCGCCACATCACGATACGCCAAGTAGACACCCATTGCCTTACAGTTGTTCACTGCTTCCAACACCTCCCAAGTGATGTCCTCGTCATCCCAACACACCTGGAACTGCACGTTGCCGGCCACCCACCGATGCCCGTTGATGGCCATGACCATATTTTCGTCTGAGTTATGACCAAATGAGACCATCGCGTAAATGATGCCTCATGCTTCTCCGCAAGTCGCTCTGAGAGAATAGGTGCAAAAGAGCTCCGGGAAAGCTGGTTTAGCTACAAAATTAGCGAGATTCTGGTGTGTGCAGGTTTCACTAAATCACCAATGCCATGGCCCAGTCCTGACCCGACACCGCAAGCACCGATGCTTCTGAAGGATTCTGGAATGCGGAGACGCTTTCCAACGTCCCAATATACCGTCCAATGCTGGATTAGATCCGGATTGAATACATTCAGCGGTAGATACAATATCTGAATATTCGAAAATATACATCAGATTGCGCACTGCCATGAAGTGGCAGCAAGTGACAAGGAGACAAGATGAGCCAGGAATCCATTAATCTGAAGTAGATGAACGTACCTGTAATGTCTGTTTGGTACCGAGGCCCACAAAAAATCTCGTATATCGACATCACCCAAATTGCTGTCTTGGAAAACATCCATCTTCTGAGTGACAAATAAAATCGCTAAAATAAGATGACATACGAGATAGGGGAGCCTTTGGTATGTTAAGTAATGAGGTGCAGTCTTGAAGCTCTAGACTTGAAGGGTCCGCAAACACAGGCTGTGCGATTTGGCATCGAGGTACTTCGAAATTAAGCGGGCTGTCAAAGTTTGGGGCAATATGAGCGTTCGGCAAGGGAGGAGCGTGGCTCTAAACATAGTAGGCAGGAAGCCAGGAGTCGCAGAAGAATAACGAACCTAGGATGTTGTCGATTGAAGCAGTATTGACTGAGAACGAGCCCGTTGTTTATGAGGCCTGTGTGATCAGATTAACGAAATCACGTTTTTCCGTGCCGACGACCCGAAGATTGTGGCACTGCATCCGATCAACCTAACCGATCGCGGCACACATGCCTTGCTACAATAATGATATGCACAAATATTGAACTTTGTCAGGAGCTATGGTTAAGGGCCACTTCCCAGCGGGTTATAGTACTCCAAGTTGTGCTATGATTCCCAAGAGTCGTAGCAAACCTGTCCGCGATGGGGAGAGGGAAGAACTCCCGCTCCGGCATCGGAGGGACAGCTTCCACCACAGGAGACTCTGATGTGGAGTCCGATTTTCCCCTGCGAAGGGAAAAGAACCGCAAACGGCCTCTGGTTTTCGGCTTTCCACTGGAGGAGACGTAACCATCGTCTGTCTCGTATCCAACAGCACCACCGTCACTCGGGGGTTTCTTGCTCTTCTTAGCCTTCGGCGGGGACTTGGATTTGCCAGCGGGTTTGCCGGTATCCTCCTTACGCCCCCCACATTTAAAATGCAAGAACCCTCGGGCGTCTGCCTGCGCCATCTGCGCTCTCATCCCCGCCACGAGTTCCAGGTACTCGGCGCCACCAGAAGCGTCGAACATGCCGCATAGGTCGAAAACAACCTCTTGAAGACTCCCCAAGGTAGCGAGGGCCTGGTCCACCTCGTGCCAGGATAATTCCAGATGCTTAGGCCCGACAAATGTATCGACGTAAAGATGTGTCAAGCTCGAGGACGTCACTTTGCTGAGGAGCAAGACTATAATGCTGACAGGGCTCGCATATCCCGGCGGGGCGATGCGGAGACTGCGAAGTGCCGTGCAGTGACGGATGGGGTCTACGGGGCCTAAATGAGCAAGGCGTCAGCGGGATCATATAAGGTCTGTGCGAGGTTACATACCCGGAGGTCTGTGTTCCACCCGCGTTTCTATGTGCAGGTCCTTCAGCCCACTGCCGATTTTGCTGAACAGGTCGTCGTGAATCCAGCCAAGGAGCAGCATATTATCCACGGTAACATCCCTAATCAGCCAGGCCACGATGCTCCGTGGACAGCTTTCCATGTCCAAGGTGAGGTTGTTCAGATGGAGCCGCCCAGGTCCGTCGTTCACAGATATATCCTCAGTATCCGCGAAGTATGGCTGGGAATGCATCCATCGACCGATGATGTCGAGGCTGTTCAGATGCGGAAACAGACTGAGAAAACGCAGCGCGGTTTGAGCCGTGCTGAATATAGTGGTGCACAGGCGTAGGTGCGTGATGGCCGCTAAAGGAGCGACGAACTCGAGCTGGCTTGGGTCCAAGCCATCAAAAGTCCATGAGATCGTATCCAGTTGACGTAGATTCGGCATCACAGGAAGGAGAGTGACAATTTTTTTCAGGAAATCTACATTGCCATGAGCAACTCGGAGGGTGATGATGTAGCCACCGAAATGTGGGTGGGTGTCAAACAGCGCCGCCAATCGGCTGAAGATCTGGGGCGTCACGAACACGTCCTTGAATATGAAGAATTGCAGATGAGCTGCCCAGGCTCGGCAAACACAACAGAACGGGCGTCTGTCAACATCCACTGGCAAGTGGTCGAGGATAAGGAAATGAAGCTCCAAGGGAAGATGGTATGGACCAGATTGCTGTTCATGGCGGGGCTCAGGAGCCGGAGAGTTCTTGCGTTTACGACTCCGGAAGATGGGCAGCCTAAACTTCATGAGGGTTAAGAGAGGAAGAGCTGAGGGCGGTGAAGTTGCGGTGATAAGAGTCACAACACAGGTCAATATTTATCCACTCCTTACCTGTCAGCCACAATGACCGGAATTCAACACACCAATGCAAGCTAGGTAGCTGGCCCAAAAAAACTGGCACGACTTGCGGACTATACCCTCGGTTCCTCTTACAGCCAGTGGTGACTGATGTCCCGATTTCGAGTTCCTCCAATGTTCCTCCGCCGGCGGCCTGTCCTGCGATCTCAGGGAATGTTCTACAATCTCATCCTGCAATCCCAGGCCCTGTCGGCCCGTCGGAAAATGGTTCCTTTGGCACTTGCCTCATACTCTGGATCCACCCATACATAATCCGGCGCGAATGATCTCACCGCCACCAACACATTCAAAAAATTCGATCAATACACCCCTCAACAGCAACAGCAGTTTTAAGAATCAGCAGTAAGCATTGTGCTTGTGTGCGGGCTCCGCAGCTACTGGCCGTAGAGGTTACGGTGGCGGCGTCCGCTCACCGGCCCGGCGGATATACTGGTTGGCCAGTCTCATGAGGATGAAGGTCTTCTCCGCACGTCGGCTGACCGCTTCATGGCATCTATGATTTTCGTCCGACATCGCACAAAAGACGGGAGCACCGACCCCGCACCGCCTCAACTTTCAAGTTCCCTCCCTAATGCTCGCTGCCACTCCCAAGCTCCTCATCTCCCTCACTATCGCTGGCGCCGCCGGCGCTTTGGCTCAGCGCGCAGGCGCCTCGTCGACCGCTTTCATTCTCGCGGGGGACTCCACGACGTACCTGAACGGCGGATGGGGCCCCGGGTTCTGCGCGGACCTCGCCGCAGGGATTCCTTGCGTGATCACGGCCTTCAGCGGGGAAACTACCGGCTCGTTCTTCGCGGACGGGCGGTGGAACCAGACGCTGGACGCGCTGCGCACCAATCTACAAGCTGGGCGCAGAACTTTTGTGACCATGCAATTCGGGTGCGTCTTCTCGAATATCTTATCCTCCCAAGTGTTGACGACAACGCAGACACAACGACCAGAAAATAGCGCCGCCCGAAACTATGGGGGCCAACCTCGCGATCATGGTCGACCAGATTAGAGCAACAGAGCGCCAGGTGGGCTCCACCGTAGCGAAAGCAGAGCCGATATTGGTCACCAGCTTGACCCGTCGCAACTGGTTCTCCAACGGCACTTTTGACGATATTTTGCAGCCATGGGCCGACGGTAGGCGTGCTGCTCGCCAGTTAGCTCAATATTCTCTAACACAACCTCGAAACCAGTGACGCTCTTAACCGCTAAACAAAAAACCACCGCCTCGTTCGACTTGCACAAGACGAGCATGGACTACGTCGTGGCCATCGGTCAAACAGCAGCCCACGTACTGAACCTGTCGCCGTCGGACAACACGCACCTGAATGATAACGGCGCGCTGGTCTTTGGGCGGTACGCCTTGCTTGATTCATCCATATGTCGAGGTTATAATTATTTTCATGTCGCAGGATGATGGCAGATTTCTTTGTCGCAAAGTATGGAGCGGGCGTAGTGCCCATAATTCCGAATGCGGCCCTGTCGTTCAATATTTCGCATGGTATTCCGTCTTTCTGAGACGCGCCGATCTTATGTATTGTTCAAATGTACATACCCAGGAATATCGGACATTTGTACCCTGGCGGAGTTCGAAGCCACTGCCATAATAGGACTGCAACACCATGATGGTTGTTTTCTGAGGGCGGATATGAAGGTGTCAATTAATGGCTGCGCCAAAGGAGACGATTTACTTGTCGTCCGGAAAATCCAACAGTCGGGCTTCTCAGTGCGAAAAAAAAAGCCTGAGGTCTTGAAGTTTTTTTCGAACTTGGGCGCGTTCCTCAAGGAGATCAAGTGAAGAATCAAACTCCGCTCAAAACATCAAACTCCGCAAAAACTCCGCTGCTTTCTCTTTCACCACGACATTGTCCGACGACATACTGTTCAGTGGGGCCCTCATTTGCCTAGTTCCACGCGGCGGAACCTTGAACTGGTGTGAACCATTGATTTTTACTTAATAAACGCTCCATAATCCCCTTCATAGGTGGCCTCAAGGTTTTTTTTCTGGGCACTTTACATGCTTCGGCATGTCGGCGCAACTCTCCCATATTTTCGCCGTGGACGCGTTTCAAGGCTTTACTCTACCTTCACTCCGTCACCCGAACAGCTGGAGGTGGTAAAACAATCGCAAACGCACAATGTCGTTGTTTCAGCACGCCCCGGCGCCGGAAAAACTGCCACGGCGGAGGCTATTGTCGCAGCGAATCCAGATATTCCTGTTGCGATAATAACCTACTCCAAGCGTCTGCAGCTGAGCACCGAGAAGCGCCTGCAGGACTACCCGCGTGCAGATGTCTACACCTTCCACCGCATGGCCGGGAGACTGTTCTCCACCGTCGCGCACAACGACACTATCCTGCGGGAGCTGCGCAAGAAGCGGACCTGGCCGGTCTGGCGCGGGCCCCAGTACGAGATAGTCGTCCTCGACGAGTTCCAGGACTGCACCGAAGAGCTGTACTGGCTGACGTACACCTTTATCTCGTCGCTCACCCAAAACACCGGACGCGCGCCGCGGATTGTCGTTCTCGGAGACGCGAAACAGGCCATCTACGCGTTCCGCGGCGCAGATGCCCGATATCTAGACCTGGCGCCCACCACCTTTTCCGCATTGTCGCCCCACACATGGAGGAACCTGCCTCTGAGCACCAGCTTCCGCCTCTCGTATGCCAACGCCAATTTCGTCAACGACGTATACCTGGGGGAGAGCTACATCGTCGGGTCTCACGAGGGCCCGCCGCCGGTGTACATCCACGCAGATCTAGCGAACGTACGCGGCCTGCTAGACGTCCTCGTCCCCCTCATCCACCAATACGGGCCCGCGAACTCAGCGATCCTCGCGCCGCACGTCCGGAGCAACGCGCAGCTGTCCATGCTCACGAACGCGCTTACGCTCGCGCACGGCATCCCCGTCGCCGTGTCGATCTCGGATGATATGCCGCTGGACGACATGGTGCTGCACGGCAAGGTCGCGGTGACGACGTTCCACCAGTTCAAAGGCAGCGAGCGCGCGCTGGTGATCGTCTACGGCACCGAGGCGTCGTACTTCAAGTACCTCGGGCGCGACCTCCCCGACGACCGCTGCCCCAACGCGATCTTCGTCGCGCTCACGCGCGCAACCACGCAGCTCGTCATCGTGCACTCTGACGCGGCGCCCGCGATGCCGTGCGTCGCATGGGCGCGCCTACTGGAACACACGCAATTCATCAACATCGCGCGGACCGCCCCCCTCGCGCAGCGCGCGCCGCTTCACGAGCCGTTCCTCGGGCTGCTCCTCCCCAAGGAGGTGGTCGTCTCGAATATGGCGCGCCACGCGCCCGGCGAGACGCTGGACGCGCTCGTCGCTGCGCACCTCGCCGTAACCCCGCTCGCGGACGCGCTGCCCGCACACCAGCACATCATCGCGCCCGAGCGCGTGTGCACGGACGCGGGGAAGAACCACCACGAGCCCGTGAGCGACCTCAACGGGCTCGCCGTCACCGCCGCCTTCGAGTGGCGCGCGCGCCGCACCCTGACCGCGCTCGGGTTTGCCAAGAAGAAGACGGCGCCAGCGGTCCCGCCGCAGCCGGACGCACAGGCGGTGTGGCTTGCGCGTGCGGCGACGGCGTACGAGGCGCGGGCGTCGAGCTTCAAGTCGCGGCATGCGCAGATGGCGGGGACGCCGTTCGACTGGCTCGGGCCCTGCCTCTCCGCCGCGACCGCGCGCCTGGCGGGCGAGTTCGCGCGTCCGGAGGACTTGGCGTTCGAGGTGCCGTTCAGGCTTCCCGAATTCGCCGTGCAGGAGGGCGGGCGCACGGAGGCGACGCGCATCAAGGGGCGCGCAGACATCGTGGAGAGGGACAGGCGGCGCGGGACGACGGTGTGGGAGATCAAGTTCGTCGCGGCGCTGACGATTGAGCACACGGTGCAGGCGGCGGTGTACGCATACCTGTGGGCGGTGAAGAATCGGAAGACGGTGATGCCTAGGGTGGTGCTGTTCAATGTGCGCGACGGGATGAAGCTCCAGATCGAGGGGACGGTGGAGGGCGTGAGGGCGCTGATGGAGGGTGTGCTGAGGGCAAAGTACACGAGCCGGGGGGAGGCTCCGACGAAGCAGTTTTTGAAGCAGAGCGAGAAGGTCCGTTTGGACGTAGAGCAAGTGCTGAGCGAGCATAATTTAGAGTAAGCTACTATGTAGTTGGTATTGGTCGGATTAGAAGTATGTACAACACCCAACTTTAGAAATAATATTTATTTCCACTGTGAGAGACTGGCTCATCCTGCGGCTGACCTCCATCCATAGTTTTGAGGCTCGATTTACCGTCGACATCGACGAGGCTCCCTGGCATGTACGTTCGAGCACCGCCCACGCCTCGCGATACCTGTACCCCCGTTGCGCATGCCCGAAGATCCCACTCAGCTCAACGGACGAAACGCAATCGAAAGACCCGCCGCCATTTTTATGTACCTGGCGCCAGGCCAGGGATGTGCGCCCATCTCTCCCCGCCCGTCTTTGGCGACTCATGCTGCGGCGCATGACGGGACTGAGACGGCTTCAAGTTGCAGTGCGCGCGGAAGTCTGGATGGGTATGGCGCGCGTACATAGGAAACTGGGCACAACTTCGTTTGGAGTCCAATCCCGACTGTCTTTTGGTCCAGGCCTCGCCACTCCCCTCGTGCCCCTCGCTCAACCCTGGCGCTTCCCACCTATTCCGAGTGAGCCCGCCGCCGACGAGGACGGCACAATCGCCCGGCATGCCGCTAGGACATCTTGCGAGAGATCTCTAGCTCTCTGCTGAGCGTGCGCCGATGACATGGCGTAGTCGCCCTTCTCCTTTTGCGGACCCTCCTCTCCCTCCTAGTCCCGTCCAACCTCAGCTCTTCCTTCCATAACCAGCGCGCTTCATAGCCAGCGCGCCAACCGAGACGTACTGCAATCCCCGTCGTCCCGTGCACTCACTGGGGTTGACTGCTGCGGCTGGGCTTGTTTGCCAAGTCGCTGCATCTTTCACACGGATCCAGCGGCATCGTGCCCCGCCTCGGAGAGATTCAATCGGGTGCCGCGGTGCGCAGTGGCGTCGTCGTGGCACACCGCACAACGCGCTTTTCTCTTACGTTGCCGGCGAGAACGACGCACGACCGTATTCCCTTCGGATACACGGCCTCCCATCGCTCTCCGACCGCCATTTTGTCTGGAGGACTCTGGTCACCTTGTCCTTCTGCTCTGAGAGCTGCACCTCCCGTGCAGCATATCTGGCCCAAGCCCATGATCGTCCCACCCCCTCGCGCCCCACGTCCAGCCCTGGCGCCTACCCGTGCTCGCGCTCCTTCCCGTCACGAAGGCGACTCGAGACTCGGGAGCGCTCGCGGAATGCTGGTAGCACACGGCATGGGGCGTTTACATGTGTACTGTTATTAGCGCTTGTTTCTCTACGAGCCTGCGGCGTGGTCGGCTGCTGTGATTGCCTATTCTGCACGAGACGCAATGGAAGACTCCACCGTCCCCCAGAGAGCTTAGCCAATTCGTCAGAAGAGCTCCCACCCACCCACGAACTCCCGCTGCGTCTTGTATCGCCCATGCTACGAGGGCGAATACTTGCTCATGCGCCATGCGAGGAGGTTTTCCGCGTAAGCTGTGGCTATTTCTAGATGGGCTTGAGCTGGACATGCGGGAGGTCCAGGAGGCGATGGGCCCGCTACTGTTTATTGCAGTCGCGGGCGGCGTCTAGCGGCGCGCGAGCGGAAGGTCCTCCCCTCTACTCCGATGAAGAGCACGCGGCTTTGCCACGGGCATCCCCTCTCGCGACCTCTGTGGTCTGCCGGCGCGCCTCGTATTCGACAGGGCAGCTACAAGGGGACGCGGGGACGAGCGAACCAGAGTCTAGCATCCTCCGCGAATCCCTCCCCGCTCCTCGTCTTTCTTGCCCAGCAGTGCTACACCTTGTCGTACCTACGGGTTCGGAGACCTGCTCTTTCATCAGGCGCTGTGGGCGTCGACAAGGGTGCGCTGGTGGTCCGCCCACGGCGGCGATTCGGAGCGCGGAGCACACCATTGCCTCAATCACTCTTAATCTTGGCCGCGATCGTCTACATGCCTTTCGAGGCCGTGGCACCGCGCGTGAGTGGCACCATGCACCTCGGTGGCGAGGCCTCTTGGACCCGTCCCGATTCGTTTCGTGCTCCGGTGGCGTGTACAGTCCGTCAATGGCGAGACTGTCCCTGGTGTCCAGCCGCCAGCTACCACGCCCCTGGCCTGGGCGGCTTCGGGACGCCCATAGACGCTCGCTACTCGGCGTATAGCTCTTGAAAGTCCCATGGGGAACACTCCCCATTCGCAACTTCGCCCATGACACGATCCTCGTCGGGGTGGCGCCGTGGCGCCGATGGCCGCTCGCTACTCGGCGTATAGTCCTCAGAAGTGGTGCTGCACCCTGTTTTGTGTTACTGTCGAGGCTATCCACTTGAGCTTTGCTTGTGACTCGCTCACTTGCTCGTTCTCAGTCTTAAGCTGCTCTATGTTTCACTGTACCCCTATGTGCATGCTGTCCTTTATCTGTGTTCCTCTATTGGCAATACCGTAGAGCTGCCTCTGCCTGATGCGACTGCCCATTTTTGGAAGGCCGTTGGGCGCTGATCTCCCTTTGCTTCCTTGGAAGAACGGGACGCTGAAACCCAATGTGAGAAATGACTGCATGCTCTGGTGGCCTCGGTTGCTGACAGATATCTCCCGCTAGATTTAAATACGAGTGATGAAGCCGCAGCAGCAAAATTATGATCTCGGAGGCCGAAAAATATGATATGGAATGCGGGAGCTTAAGAGCGAAGTGAGCAGTATGCCGATCATGATATTGTGGGGTAGTCTTCGCCACTTGATGATCACCATCCCGCAAATATTTCCGGCGTGCCTGTCATTTGACGAAACTCTACACTACTATTAGCCTGCGGGTAGCGTGATGAACGAGATTGTTGCGGATCTTAATCGTTGACGGACCGACTTCCTCCGCGGTCGGCTCCCGAATTTCGCCGCAACTTTGGCTTGATAATGTCCGGCGGCCGAACGACCCATCCACACACTATTAAAAATGGTCCAGCACAGCCTACGCTGCAAATTATCCTCCGATGGGCCACCGATGTGTACAGGACATCTTGCGGGGCTTCGATAATCTGATTACTAGTGCGGAATATATAATCCAATCCATTCACCGCACGGTATCGAAATGGATCGACTAGTACTGCTTTCTGGCTGGAGCCCGAGAGACCATTTTCCAACCCGATTTCTCGCCCAATTTGCTTTCTTATTCTGGTGTATCGCAGGAAGTGTGACTATATCGTTGCAATATTGGTGGGAATCGCCCTTCTGTATACCTTCCGTGAACCTAATTCTCCGCAAATCTCCCGCAGGTGATTAGTTATATTTGGATTTAATTTACTCCGAGAAGCCAGTCTACGGAAGAAGCCATAGATCTAGACTGGACATCCTCCCTCAGTATGCAAAACTAATATTTGTCGAATCTGGTTGTCCCGTCAAACGTTCAAGAAAGCGGGGAGGACGCACAACAAGCTGGTTGTTTTTTGAATTATTTTTGCTTAATTTGCGGAAAGTTTTCCGTCGGGGTCCTCTACCAGATTCAATTCGAAATTGCCCCACAAAAGAAATGCCACAAGTGAGGAGGATAACACGATTCAATAGTGATCTACAACACACTGAATGGTATTGGATGCCGATCTATCTCTGGACCCTGGTCCTGCTGATTCTGATTCAGTGTTTCACATCTGAATGGTGATGCTTTTCAGGAGATGCCTATACTTGAACTTTCCCTCCGGAGATCTTCTCCCCTGTTCCCATTTTACATCATCTCACGAGTCACCGCTGTGCCTCATGATCGAAACCAGGCCCCAATGGGAGATTGCCGTCCTTCTTTTTACTGCTGAATTCCTAGTATACAAGTGCCGGTACAGTGGTGGACGAGGCCTCTCATCCATAGACGTCATAAAGTTCAAACTCTGTATCAATTGTAATGTCACCATTTGCGGGTGAAGTGAACCGGATGAATCTGAGCCCTTCAACCCGTAGTTGCAGGCGCGAATTTGCGACTGAGCACATGGTCCAGACCATTCTGCTGAAACTTTCAGACGGAGTCAGAGGGTAATTAGTATTGACACACGTTAGTGTCACAAAGCAATTGTCGGGCTAGGAATGTTTGTGTATTAGTTGACGAGAATGCAGAGAAGATATATGAGTGACGCACGCTACCAACAATTGTCATAATAAGGGAGACAAGTCGAAGGACTGGAAAAGGAAGAATGAATACTAGGGCTGAGGACACATTAGAGGATAGGATAGTTACGAAACAAACACTACGAGTACAGTGAAGGTCTGAATATTGGTGCAGGTGGAGTGGAACAGACTCACAACAAAAATTCGTGCCCCGTCGTGCTGGAGTGAGGTCATCACTTCTGCCTGTCGCTGATATGGTTTGTCAAGGGCATTTATGACGGTCATGATGATGATGAATAGGTCGAACGCTGTCTGCGAGGACAGTGAGCAACCCAAGAAAATAATCCCAATGGGATCCCATACCAAAGCTGCAAGCCCACATTGCAATGCCCACGGCTTATGCAAAAATAGGCACATGCGTATGAAGGGGTTATATCGCAAGAATGCTGCAAGATCCGAGAAGGTCAGTGGCATGGCGGATGGGGAAGTGAGGAGTGCATACGTTGGACCTGATGGACGGCGAGGATGGAAAAAGCCATCGAGAGGGATATGGCGATCCCGAATGCGACTATAAGGATCCACTTGATTCCCTTACGACGGTCCCACAAGGTGTACAGACGGCCCACTATGATAACTGAATTTTTCGTCATATAAATGTTACTCCGAGAGTGGCATTCCGCACAGTGTGAAATGGCAACGACGATCGTGTTCGAGGTTCCGAAAATCCAGATAAATACTTGGCACCTATTCTCCAGTTAGAGAATAAATATGTCGGCTTCAAATTCGTGATACGCTTACGTCTAATTAGAAGTCGTTTCAGATTCTCATACACAGACGAGGAATAAAACACCCACCTCAACCGTAAGTCCATGACTACCGCCGCTCAACGCTATTCGAGTGCTGGTTAGTGGACGATTGAAAGAGGAGATGAATGGCACTTGCAATATGCGACAAAAATTGCAATGCCCTCGGAGATGTACCTGTTTATAATGAAGCCGAGCCTATTGCCGATACCCGCAGCTGAGTTGAACCAGATAAGGCTGAGCTCGTCGCCCGAAGTGAGCAGATGATCATAGAGAAGGGCGGCCACTCCAACAGCTGATGTGAATCTTAAGCGGCCAGGACAATGAGCAGTTAACTGAAGAGACCTACCAGAAAGGTATCTAGTGGCGAAGACGGATGCTTCCTGAGACATGAGTGGTAGCAAAGACTTGAAACAAACCAGATCAAGTTTGTTTTATACATCTGAACCGTATGCGTGGCCAAGGCCCTCCGAACACGCAACGGCGTTGATTTGCACAGACTAACACCGATAAAATCACCACGGGAAACTAAGTGAAAGATCCGTACCACAAGTAAATGATTCATGGAGATATATCGAGCTCTGGGGCTATGTGCTGGGGTATGGTGGCCGCGAAGGAATTGCGCGATCGCCGTTGACCATCGAGAATCACGCCGCTTGACAGTTGAGATCTGGATCATGTCCACACGATCTCTGGATTGTGACTGGCGGGGATTCCAAGTATAGGTCCATACAACCACAGCCCACGACCGGGCCTACAGCGGCAATCGAAGAGACCCAGCGCTTGATTTGGGCACAAGATTCCCAGGAACACCGAGGATGTGCAGCACAAGATGTTCATATACGGCCCGCAGACGCAATTGCACTCGAAGAAAGCCCGGGTTTGGAGCACAAGATTCTCAAGAACAGCCCGTACATTGGCAAATGTAGCGTCCACTGGCATACGGTATAGTCGACAGGGGAGAAAGAATTGGTGAGAACTCCAGCGGTAATGTTAAAGAGGTTAGCTTACTGAAACTTGAATTAGCAAGTAAACGTCCACGCAATATCGCCAGAAATTCAGCCAGCATGATGCGACATGGTTGGAGCTTTTGAAGTTGGAGACTTGACTCGTCACCAAGTAGGACTTGCGGGCTGAGCGGCAATAAAACGTCCAACTTGGTTCCATGTGGATTACACACACCCACATTTCGCACCCGTACAAACTTTGGAAAACGGCTGTAGTGGAAAGAGGCAAGCAGAGCCGAAGCGGCCCGGAGTCAACATCTGTAAACACTTAGTAATTTGGCAGCTTTCTTTGGTTCCGTTTCGCCTCCCCCCATATTACCGGCCTTAGAGCGACACAAGTAAAATTAGGACCATTGGTAGATGCAGTAGGGGCCGGGGTTGATATTTCACGAATATTCAGAGCACTGTAACGTTTCTGACGTGGTTTTAGCGATTTCGTCTCGATGGTCGACGAGCCGATGTCCGACTGTATCCGATTCGGAGAATTTGGGGATGTTCAACCTGGTTCACATAAATTGAACCGTTCGTTGTTGGCGCAGATTTTGTTAGCCTTGGCTTAACTATTGACCCAGGAAAAGGCCAGGAAAGCAGCCCTGAGATCGCAGGTATTTCCCCTCCCCCCTGGTGTCTGAACTACCCGTTGAACGATCAATATTGCCGAAGCTGACACAACGTCAAGGACATTCTTTACGAGATTTGATACGGATACCCATTTTTTCGAATGGCGGCTCAGTGGTCTTGAACCAAAAAAAAAAAATAGGCTTTGGAGGCGCTCCTGTTCTCATGGATTGTTGAATACAAACTACGCGGCGAAGAAGCTACATCCGTAGCGCGAGTTGACAATGATGGCGCCGGCGTCTCGCCGTGGGCTAAAATTCCAGAACTTGGTGGGAGTGTAAATGTAAAATCTTGATTTATTAATTTCACCCTTCGTATCTCGCACCGTATTTTTTGAGGCAAAAAAAATTAATTGCTTTTTAGGTGCAGCGACAAGTTCATGAATATTACTATAGGATGACGACGACGCTTAAACGCTCTACTTCCTTCTATCCTTTGGGTACTCTCATTGGCTGAAAACTGTGGAGCAGCCAATCAGACATCTCTAAATTTCTCAGCTAAAATCTGCTCAACAGCTCTAATAGAATGGAGTCAATGTCGAGGTGAGATCCGCTCCACACGAGGTAAATATGTAGATAGATAGCATAATTACCAAAATTACCAAAATGCTCCGTGCTCAACACTGATGTTGTGGTGTTCATGCCCTTTCAAGTTGTTAATTCATTTTTCACTTCTCTGTACAAGTCAGTTTACCCCGGACTGTAAGTATTTTCATGCTTAAACAATTGGTCTTTGATATCCCAGCCTCGATCCAATATAATACACCACATGAGAAGCAGGAATCAAGTCATTGACGAGATGTGTGTGGTAGAGCCCAAAGGAAGTCTGGTGTAAATGGAGCCCCCCTATGTAACTCCTGCAACAGAGTTACTCATGTTTTCCGCCTTTCGGGCGGCTGCACAAATCGTAGTAGCTAGAGGCTCACTGCGCACTGTGGAGGCTAGGCTGCCGAAGGTCTTCTTCGCGTTCCAATTTCGCCTCTAGGGAAGCTTCAAGTTGTATCTCTTTTTCCAACAGTTCAACCAGTTTTTGACGACGGGATTCAGCTTCCAAGGTCATTCGGCGGTAATTTTCATTAGGTGTTGCGCTCTCCAGCCCTTTCACGACGTCGTTCACCCTCCTGATGAAGTCCTGCTCCGGACTATCAAGCGCTCCTAGCTTTTTGGCGCATTCAGCAAAACAAACTTTTAGCGTTTCGTGCGCAGCTGGATGGTTGAGCCATTGATTGCTATCGTTTTGGGAGTCCCAAATACGTAGTTTGACAACGGCATGCAGTAGTTTTTGGTGGCCATCGCCGGTTGCTGCGTCTTGGGCCATCTGTGCAATCTTTCGTATGTTGTTGGCGAGACAAAGCTGGTGGCTCTCATGAACGGGATCACCCAACTGAGGGTAAATTTCTAGATACTTCACCGTCTCGGCGGCACGTGCAGGAGGGGTGGCCACGCAGCAGATGCCCAGCAGATCAGTGAGGACGCAAAATTCGCCTTCAACACGGCGGATCCGGAATATATCCCAAAATATGCCTGGGTCAAGTATTTTGTCCTGCAGTAGAGCAGACGAAATCACAGCTGGAAGCTCGACGGCGGTCTCCGTGGGCATGATGGGATGTTTCAACATGGCAATAGCCTGACTCTGAGTGAGAGTGGAAGTCAGCCAGTGGTACTTCACGAGCGCAAGAAGGGGCTCTGTGGCGGATCGAAGAGGAGTCACGGTATATTCATTGATGGCTGAGATGACGCCCTCATAGACTTGTAGTGGTTGCAACGAATTTTGCCAGTCAATAAGACAGTCAGAGCTGCACCAAATCCACAGGGCATCGAGGGGGTCCACAACATGATAGCTACGCTTAAGGTGAATGACCAGCCCCTGGAATAACAACAAAGGATCCCAAGCTGTGAGCGTGTGATGAAGGATTTCGTTATTCCCTTGCCGCCAAATGAGGTAATCTAGCATTCCTCTGGGAGCCGGACAAAGGTTACTGGCATCCGGCTTCCAGATCGAGCCGGCCACTCGGAAGACTTCATCTATCGGACACCAGCCATGCTCACCATCTACAGGATGTAGCAAATAAGGACGAGCATTGCTGAGTACCTCTTCCAGAGAGTCGAGGACAAACTCCGAGTCAGGGAGTTTCCGGTTTCCTAGGATCACAGTGTGTGTGTCGGGGAAACGGTAAGGCAATTGTTTCAGTGAGAAAAACCCATTCAAGTAATGCAGGAATATGAGGTATGGGAGCCTGGAAGCGGCCAGTTGCAGTTCCTGCACATTTTCTCCAGCCCACGGACGTACTGGTGCGTAATGTATTCCCCAATTCCGCAAGCCCAGAATTCCGCTTTCGAGTTGATCCAGACGCACAACCATTTGGAGAATGGCATCGGGGATGTGGTCGAGCTGAAAACCTTCCTTGCGGAGCAAAGAATTAAGGGCACAAGATGAATGCCATTGTATCAGGATATAGACAGACAATGCGTGATGCCGAACGGCGTCAGAATGTGACCGCTTTGTCAATCTACCCACAACAGGCAGATCAAACAGAAAATTGGTCCTCCCGGTGGGCTTCGCGAGACTTGCAATGGCCCACAGGGCCTTGAGGCAAGTTATTTGCCGACGTTCCTTGATCTCGGCTGACAACAGTCCACTATCGCAGCTGCGAAGTAAATCCTCAATACGGGTGACCAGATGCACGTCCGGATCGTTGGCGAGGGTCAAGATATAGTGGTCATATACCTGACGGCGGCCGTTGGGACCCCACAGCGCATCCGGGATGCTTTCCACGAAGGGCTCCAACTCAATTTCGTCTGTTAATGATTTGACAGTCCAGATGAGGGCACGCTGGTCTCGAATGCTGCGCTGTTCGGAGACTTCGGTGGCGCGGCAAACCATTGCTTCAACCACGGTATCGGAATTTCTACCAGATGAGGGCACATGTGTGGATGTGGTGAGAAGGGGCCGTGATATCACGTAGGGACGCAACATCTGGAAAATGTTGACGGGAAGCAGGAATAAGATGAGTCCGGCAAAAAAGAAGAGGAGCGATGCATGTAGGAGCAGAGGAATAACCTCAACCACGGTGTGCATGTTGAAGCGTTTTAACCCGTAGTATAAATACGAGAACATGCGTGCTCGAATAATTGGTGCAGAGCGTAAATCGGTTTTGTGGAGAAAATCGCGTGCCCATTGCTCCAGGAGAGTGCCAATGAGGGCGGAGCTCAGGCTGAGCCCCAGACTGATGAACCAGAGGGCGTTGCAGACGAGGGCTGTCGTATCGGGAACAAATGGAGCGGCCGCAGGGACAGCCGCGAGTGTGCTGTTGCCAGCCTTTCCTGCAAGCTGGTCAGAGATTTGGGCTAGAAGCGCTACTGCGGCCTCTCCAGTGTCCGGCGAGAGCTTCTTGTAGCTCTTGATGATGAACGCTGTCAAATTCGCAGAAAAGAGACCAGCCTGATTGGATTGTCAGCGTGATGGGATAGAAGGTAACTGCAAATGAACACGCACGAATATCAGCATGCCGTCCATGTCGCTCCGCCAACTCGCAACGAGACTCTTGTCGTATTTTTCAGCTTCAGAGATGTAGACTGTCCACAATTTGGCCGTAGCTGCTTCATGGCTGGGATCATGGTCTATGCACCAGATTAACTGCGTTGTGGAAAGGATCGCCATTATGGCGCACCTTTTCCGTCGAACGCAACTCCCTTCTCCGGGTCAGGCGTGTCGTCGCGATACAAAGAGCTCAAGCGCCAAGACAGGCAATACAGACGCCGCCTTTCCTGAAATAGGAAGTTCTTCTCAGCGGTGTACCGTATTCGTGGATTCAAATCAAGGTCCCTCATTAATCATGGCGGAAAAGTAAGTGAGAAGCGTTCAATTGTACGCATGCATGTAAGCAAGTACATTCATCCAAGGAACAGTGAACGAGAAGGCAACCAGGACGACATCAAGCGAAGGGCACGAGATAAACCATCACTGGCTCGCGCAGCCAACTTCCTCCTCCTACCCCCAAAAAGCAAGAGCGCGCACAACCCCGCGAGGCTCCCAGCAGAAGACCCTCGTGAGACCCGTCAGCGTCAGTCACACCCGGTCGACGCAGAGCAGGTCCAGATGCGAGAGCTTGCTAAGAGGCGGAGATCGGGAAGTATGTACGAGGAACGCAAAAAAACGACGGTCGAATGGAACGCGCGCGCCTCAGACAAGAGTGCGATGCAGATATCGCAGTGGGGGGCGGAAGGGCCAAGGTGTGCGCGCGGAAGCCAATCAATCGCGCGCGCTCAGACCAGCAACAGCAAGCGAGTCGGAGATTCACGCGGCGGC
The DNA here is from genome assembly GCA_029282285.1 of Mycena rebaudengoi. Classification (NCBI taxonomy): domain Eukaryota; kingdom Fungi; phylum Basidiomycota; class Agaricomycetes; order Agaricales; family Mycenaceae; genus Mycena; species Mycena rebaudengoi. Next base: position 840,748 of record JARJCX010000015.1, on the reverse strand, counting down.
TGCTAAGAGGCGGACACCCCTGGGCGGCCGCACGCAGGGTAGTCAAAGTGGAGAACCGGCGCGATGTGGGCCCGCACTCCAACGTAAAGCCCGTGCAGATAAAGCCTCCCTGCCCAGCATAGTGTGTCCGGGAATAATCGTCGGTGCCGTCCATCCCCCTCGTCCACATACACCACTCCGGCGCTCCATCGAGATTCTCACTTCACCATACGGCCCCGCCGCCACCACACGCCCAGACTTCGGTCCACGAAACGAAGGACCGGCAAGTACGTGCGCGTGCGCGCCCCCCTCCCCCCCGCCCAAAAGACGATACGATAAGGACCCAGCCCTACCCCACCCACTCTCGAGACCGAGCGTACCGCGCGTTCTGCGTTGCCCGACTGCCGAGCGTGCTCGCCTTGCAAGGTATGCTGTGCAGTCGTGGGCGAGCTGACCGAGAGGCGAGTAGCGCGTAACGGAGGAGCGAGTGGGCGAGCTGGCTGCGGGGCGAGTAGCGAGCTGGGGGAGTGGTGCGGATGCGAGGACTGCAGACGCGCGCGCGCGCCAAGGAGGGAAACGGCACGTTGAGTAGCGAGAGGCGGGCGCGGACAATGCAGCCCACTGCGTGCGGGCGTTTCGAACGCGGTGGCGGTGCACCCACGGTAGGCGCACGACGGGCTGGGTGGGCACGTATAGCCGGGTGCCGTGGCCATCCAGACTTGGGCACCGATGTCGGGGGCGATGGGATGGCTAAGGCACCGGCATCGAGGGTGAGGGATGTTAAGGGTGGGTTGGGTGTCGGTGGTGCAGAGGAGGGCGCGAAGGGCAGGCCATATAAGAGGGTACGCGTGATCCGCGAAGCGTCCCTCGAGTCGCGGATGGGCTGCGCAGCGTGTCCATCGTCGCCGGTGCGCGCTTATGGGAAGCGGCAATGCTGTCGAAAGCCCTCCACTATCTATGCCTCTTTCCCTCCGAGCGCGCTGTGCTCGAAACGAAAACGGGGGCGCCTCTCCCCAGACGAGTGTGGTCGGAGCCTGAGCCACCGCCGTGGGCCTGTCCAAGAAGTCGATCTGGCGCTGTGGAAATCGCATGCGAGGTCCTATCGCTTGCAAGGACCCGATAGGGCGAGGGAGGGCAGAAGGGATTTATACATCAACGAGACGATGTGCAAGGCCAGAATCCCTCCAGAACGGTGCGCGTCGCAATAGATGGACGGAAGTATGGTGAGCTTGCTGCGTAATGGCGTCGTACCGACGCGCGCGGGGGGATATCGCATGCAACGCACGCGGAGAGCGCCCTGGGAGGACGTGGAGGCAGATATTGTCGAGCGGAGGAGGGGTGTGCGTGCGTGCGACACCTTATTCACGACGAGACGTGCGGGACAAGGGCGGCCCACTCGAGAAAGTCGACTCAATGAGTCTGGCGCATGCAGCTCGTATTTAATGTCTTTCGCCATGCGCCTCGTGCACCCTCGTATGAGTAGTGGCAGCAGTGGTATTGCGTATGGCACGATAAACTCAAGAACGATTTGAAGATTTTTTAAAAGTAATGGGCAAGTAATGGGTGTCGGAATCGGAGTTTAAAATTTCAGTGAGGCTCGTGTTTTCCCATGACCTTTGGATTTAAATGAAGTTGCAGCAAATAGCAGTAATTAACTGCTAAAAGCAAGAACATTCGTCTCTTAAAATTTATTCCAATCTCTTTTAGTGGGGAGGAAAGAGGTATCGACTTTGGGGCAAAAATGATGGATAGTAACGGCTCGCTTCTCGGCCGATCGCGGCACCAGCCATATTTTCAAACTCCGGGGACAGCTCAGCCGTCAAGTGGTAGTATACCTCAAGTCTGTAACCACCCAAGTACTCGCCACATATTTTCGGCAATTGGTTACAGACTGGCTGTGAGTCTACTCGCCGACTGGATACGCTCTAAGCACAAAAATCTCTACCCTGTGCTCGACGTGATAATCACAAAGTTCAATCAACGCCTGGCGAGTCTAGATATCTTTACATACATTGCCCCTGCATACTTGGAGGCAATCGTCCGAGGTTCTGTCATCTCAGTGTTATTATTGAACTAACTGGATTGACGCCTGGCAGCCTGGTTCGCGCAGAAAGCCGTGGAAAATCTAACAGCTATCGCGCTTGAAGCGCACCCTTCCTCGCGGGGGACTGTCCGACTCACTGGACCCCATCCGCAGAACCCGCTTGATATCCAAAAGATGCACTTTCAGGCCGCGGGCGGTGCAGCTGATGTCCAGGCCCTTGTGGATTATGGACTCACCCGCTTCCAGAATTTAGAGGAAAACTCGCTCATCGACGAGGAGGAGTTCCCGGGTAGTGTATGTCTTCAATCACATATTCGGGCATCATGCTTCCTGCACAAATCCCATCGGCCCGGATAACGGTTTCAACAAACGAGGTACGAGTTAGATCTGTTGTAGCGTCTGTCTAAGAGAGACTATGTAGATAACGGTACCCCATTTCCGTGCGCTGAATTATTTATATATTAACGGTGTGCCAGATCCTAACGCTGTACTCGATAACAACTTCCGTGTGCGGGGCGTGGATCGGCTCCGGGTTGTTGACCCTAAGTTTTTGGCCCAAGGTTCCGGGATATTTCGCGGCCATGCCGATGTACATGGTAAGTTTCGGTTGGGTGTTAGATTGTTTCTGAGCGAAGGCCGAATTGTAGATGTCGGAGAAGGCTGCTGATACAATAACCAATAACCGACGCAGATCCTATTCTTTTGCGAGAGTAATTGTGAATATACAGCTTTAACTTTGCAATGTGCATGACTTGTAAAAAAAATGTGCAAGTTTCGGAATGAGCGGAGCGTGCCATCGTTATGAAAGTAGGCAATGGTCATCAAATTATGTAGTAGGTAGGTATGTAGTATTACCGGCGCGGTCCCATCAAGGAACTGTACTACTTACATACATTGCGTCAATAAGTATGCTACGGATTCTCTCAGTCAAATGTGGGAATCAGAAAAAGCCGCAACTCAGTGGCCTAAAATTTCAGTGAACTTGAGGGACTTCAACTGCCGCATGAGAAATTGCGCCAATGAAAACGGCTCGGTGATCACTGGAACCACATTCTGTTTTTCTTCAGCGAACCAACCATGTGTGGATGGGGGGGCAAATAAAATGCTAACAAGTACATGTAAATTGATCCATTAAGTCCGTTCGTATCAAATCGTATACATGAGCTCAGTCACGCCCCGAAAGGCTTGCTTCAGACTCTGATTGCATTGTCGGATCGTGCTGATAATGGAGTTTTGGTTTTCGTACACGATCTTATTTTCAAGGATCGCCTGGGTTGCAACCATCCAACACAACTGGGATATAGGTAAATAGTGGAGGCAAAGGCATCATTCAGGCCACGTACCGACAAAATCGGGGCCAGGTATTGAAAATCATCTGATGAGAACGTGCCGGAGATGCTCACAATCTCAGATACGGTGTCGCGATAGCGCCTTGACGATTCTGGGTGGGAGGGTGCAAAGGTGGCATGCAGGTCGGCAAGAGCCGTAAGAGCAAGGATTGTGGAGAGTCCCAAAACTAGTTCGACAGTATGGTAGTCTGGAAGGAATGAAACCTTCAGGAATGCTGGCTCCAGGAACCCAATGTGTGAATGTATTTGCTCGATCAATTTCCAGTATCGGTCAAACCACGATGTAGGCGGACTTGGATCTATTCTGGAATAGTAAGCGGTGCTCTTAAGTAGTTCGATGCAATGCGATGTACCTGATGCTGAAGTATTCCACGTCGACGTCAACTGGCGGGTTTCTGCAAAGAGCCGGACACTTTTGGCTCTCATGAAATTGGTGTCGATATGTGTAGCCGCTTGAGTGCTCTAAGGAAAGAAGAAAGAGTGAGCAAGCTAATGTATTACGCATGTCGGTTTATTTTTAAAACACATACCATTAGGAGGCTGAACTTATCCACGAGCCGCGCATCGAACACTAGCGGGATCTTGATAACCAAGAGAACGGCAGTCCCGACGTAGATCAGATGGGAAAAAGCAGCGCGCATTTCGTCGGCATCATTTGTGGGGAAGACGGAAAACCCGGGGTTTATCTCGTCCGAACAAATGTTGCCCAAACATGCCAAATCTATGTCATGCTCGAGAGCTGTTTTGCTAGCTGCAGCCAAAAACTCTTGACCTCGATCGAAACGCGCTTGATGCCAAAAGTAGAGAGAGACAGTCGTATATGTTAAAAGGGATGTGACTGGGTCCGGAGCGGGTCCAAACATTCCGTTAAGCGACCCCTGGATCAGTTGCATGTATCTTAATTCCTCTTCGGTTTCAAAGCAGACCCAAGTCCCAGTCTGTTTCACCGAGTCGAGGAGATATCCCCAGAGATGACAGACGTGTACCAGAACAGGATGAACGACGAGACTCGTCATATCACCCCTTGCGATAGCATCGAGTTTCCTCTGTGACAGGCTGAATCCGTACTGTGGGGCCGCCTGCAGAAAGAGAGATCGCCTTCTCGGAAGATTGAGCGGGGGAAGAAGGCAGACTATAGGGGAAGAGTACTGACCAGCGAAATAATTTCTCTTCTTCGGTCTCCGCCGTGATGCAAAGATTAGGAACCACATCGAGAGAAACACCTAGATTTGGGTTTCCGACAGTATCATGTACCAGGGTAACTGGCAAAAGATCGAAGGAAACAGGCAGTAGAGAAGTAGGGTCGGAAGTTTCGTCGCTACTAGCAACCGCTTCAGTGTCATCCCGAGTTGTGAGTGGCACTGGATCCGATGCAAAACCCAGTTGATCCAGTTCATTTAAGACACTCGGGTCTAGCTGGTAGTCCAGGATATCTGGAGTCATCTGTTTGGCTTGACAAAGAAGTTTCTCCAGCTCGCGAGTCCGCTCAATTAAGGCTCTCGTGGAGCTCAACTGGCTGCTATCGGCGAATTTGCAGTCATCTTCCTTTCGGGCGGCAACGCATCTGTGACATGGCCAATCTCCACTGCATTTCTCAAGTGTATAGGTCAGACACAAGTTCTTCAGTGAAGACGCGCAGTACCTTCTTCGTACGCCTGCATTAGCCGTAAAATTCGGGCGTGTACATTAACGAAAAGAAGGCTGCCCACCGACAAGCTGAACACGCTGCCCCTTTCCGGAGTTCGGATACATACACAGTGGTTGGAGTGTTGGTATAATTACAGATAACTTCGGTGCGCGCTCTGGAGCACGGACGGCAAGGATCTTTGCCATCACATCGCTGGTAGAAACATCAGGGGATTCGGGTCAATTAGAAAGTAAACTCAACTTGCAATCTTCATTGCTCGACATCGCGCACAGGTTGATGCTTTTTCCATGACTGCGGAGGGAGGAGTCTGAGGAGATGTTTTAACGCGCCGCGCCCACATGAATAAACGAGTTGCCGTCGGCGGATGTATTTCTGGCACAAGGCAGTGCACCCAGTGCCCACTGGGGCTGACAATTTAACCTGCTTCTAAGAGTTGTTTTACAGTGGCGTGCTCATCTTTTGTAATCTGCGGTTGAAGAGAGGGATCGAGAAGAGAGGCTTTCCTCATAATGTTAAGGTAGGTAGGAGATGGGACTCGGCCGGCTGAAAAATCGCACCTGCGTTCAGCCGCCTAAAAGCCACAGCTAGTTATTTGAGCCGTTACGAAATCCGGCTAACCGTCGGCTAAGTGTGTGGCTAGGCTATATGACGTAGCTCTCACGCTCTGGGCATGCCTTTGCTTCGCCTATGGCATCAAATTCCCATACCGAGCTCAATCCAAACGGGTTGAGCACTGCCACGGCCAAATCGGGCTCAACCCAATTGGGGTTGAGCTCAACGCTTCGGATTGGCTGAGCTGAGTGACATCGGAATTCGCCGGACTTTGATCAATCCCAGTTGAGTGATATTCCACGTGCCTGATTGTTGTGTGTTCAACATGCTTCGTTCTCTATGAATATTGCAGCTACTGGCACAAAACAAATGTATGTGGTTTGCAGGGGCACAAACATTCCGACATTAAAAGCCCAGATTTTTTGCCCGCACTGTAAATGGTACAGAGAAAGAAATGAAATAATCACATATCAAGGATTGAAGAGTAGTGAGAGAAGCAATTATGGGATTTAATTAATATTTACATAGCTTCTGGACCTTCTTTCATAGAATTCAAACCTTGGACCTTCATTCTCCTCTTGCATATAGCAAACTAATTAAACTGTAGCCATAACTGCAACCACTATTCAAATTAATGGATGCATGGGCTGAAAAATATAGGTAGCAGCACAGTGACTTGCAAAAAGTAGATGAACCTTTCTGCTTTCAATTGTTGGCACTTTCAGTTGACTTGAAGCGACTATGTGTCCAAATTATTTTTATAATAAATTGGAGCCAGCACAGAATTTGTCATTGAACAGACAAAGGAGCAAGTTAAAGTGGTCAGGCCGGTCAGACCTTGTATTTCAAATACAAGAAATACCTAGAAGATGACATTTGAACTGCTTTCAAAAACCTGTCCGTGCTCAACACTGATGTTGTGGTTTTCATACCCTTTCAAGTTGTTATTCTCTGTTCAAGTCAATTTACCTGGTTGTAAGGTAGCCGCCATCCACCCTCGACAAATGTCACGTGGAATTTCTATATTCAGCGACACCGAAGAAAGTCAACTGATATTGGGATAAAAAATGAAGCTGGGCAAAATTCCTCCGACCATACTCTGTATATACATACAATGAAGCTACAAACCAAAATTTGAAGCTCCCCAGCATCTCTGGACCCAGTAATTTCGATAGCAAGTGAGCTGTGTTGGGATTTGTCAAAAGCCATCATTTTGTGATCTGGGCCAATGTCTTTGATGGATCAGTAATTCCAACACATGTTGGGACCCGGGCTCCCTACTGTTGGTTCTGTGCATTAGGTATGCTTCTTGTCTAAAAACTGGTCGGGGGATTTGAGCCAATTAGAGGTGTACATTATTCTACACATTTATTCTTTGCAGTGCTGAATATGGAAATTTCACGTGACGTTTGTCGAGGGTGGATGGCGGCTACCTTAAGTATTTTCATTGTTAAACAATTAGTCTGTGATATCCCAGCCTCGATCCAATATAATACACCACATGGGAAGCAGGAGCCGAGTATGTGTGTACCAGAGCCCAAAGGGAGTCTGGTGTAGTCTGGTGTAAATGGAGCCTGCCTAGTCCCCCTATGTAACTCCTGCAACAGAGTTGCTAATGTTTTCTGCCTTTCGGGTGGTTGCACAAGTCGCAGTAGGCTCACTGCGCACTGTGAAGTTCTGTTGAAGGTCTTACTCGCGTTCCAATTTCGCTTCTGGGGAAGCTTCAAGTTGTATCTCTTTTTCCAACAGTTCAACCAGTTTTTGACGACGGGATTCAACTCCCAAGGTCATTCGGCGGCAATTTTCACTAGGTGTTGCGCTCTCCGGCCCTTTCACGACGTCGTTCACCCTCCTGATGAAGTCCTGCTCCGGACTATCAAGCGCTCCTAGCTTTTTGGCACATTCAGCAAAACAAACTTTTAGTGTTTCGCGCGCAGCTGGATGGTTGAGCCATTGATTGCTATCGTTTTGGGAGTCCCAGATACGTAGTTTGACAACGGCATGCAGTAGTTTTTGGTGGCCATCGCCGGTTGCTGTGTCTTGGGCCATCTGTGCAATCTTTCGTATGTTGTTGGCGAGACAAAGCTGGTGGCTCTCATGAACGGGATCACCCAACTGAGGGTATATTTCTAGATGCTTGACCGTCTCGGCGGCACGTGCAGGAGGGGTGGCCATGCAGCAGATGTCCAGCAGATCAGTGAGGACACGAAGTTCGGCTTCAACACGGCGTATCCGGAATATATCCCAAAATATGCCTGGGTCAAGTATTTTATCCTGCAGTAGAGCAGACGAAATCACGGCTGGAAGCTCGACGGCGGTCTCCGTGGGCATGATGGGATGTTTCAACATGGCAATAGCCTGGCTTTGAGTGAGAGTGGAAGTCAGCCAGTGGTACTTCACGAGCGCAAGAAGGGGCTCTGTGGCGGATTGAAGAGGAGTCACAGTATATTCATTGATGGCTGAGATGACGCCCTCATAGACTTGTAGTGGTTGCAGTGAATTTTGCCAGTCAATAAGACAGTCAGAGCTGCACCAAATCCACAGGGCATCGAGGGGATCCACAAGATGATAGCTACGCTTAAGGTGAATGACCAGCCTCTGGAATAACAACAAAGGATCCCAAGCTGTGAGCGTGTGATGAAGGATTTCGTTATTCCCTTGCCGCCAAATGAGGTAATCTAGCATTCCTCTGGGAGCCGGACAAAGGTTACTGGCATCCGGCTTCCAGATCGAGCCGGCCACTCGGAAGACTTCATCTATCGGACACCAGCCATGCTCACCATCTACAGGATGTAGCAAATAAGGACGAGCATTGCTGAGTACCTCTTCCAGAGAGTCGAGGACAAACTCCGAGTCAGGGAGTTTCCGGTTTCCTAGGATCACAGTGTGTGTGTCGGGGAAACGGTAAGGCAATTGTTTCAGTGAGAAAAACCCATTCAAGTAATGCAGGAATATGAGGTATGGGAGCCTGGAAGCAGCCAGTTGCAGTTCCTGTAAATTTTCTCCAGCCCACGCACGTACTGGTGCGTAATGTATTCCCCAATTCCACAAGCCCAGAATTCCGCTTTCGAGTTGATTCAGACGCACAACCATTTGGAGAATGGCATCGGGGATGTGGTCGAGCTGAAAACCTTCCTCGCGGAGCAAAGAATTAAGGGCACAAGATGAATGCCATTGTATCAGGATATAGACAGACAATGCGTGATGTCGAACGGCGTCAGAATGTGACCGCTTTGTCAATCTACCCACAACAGGCAGATCAAACAGAAAATTGGTCCTCCCGGTGGGCTTCGCGAGACTTGCAATGGCCCACAGGGCCTTCAGGCAAGTTATTTGCCGACGCTCCTTGTTCTCAGCTGACAACAGTCCACTATCGCAGCTGCGAAGTAAATCCTCAATACGGGTGACCAGATGCACGTCCGGATCGTTGGCGAGGGTCAAGATATAGTGATCATATACCCGACGGCGGCCTTTGGGACCCCACAGCGCATCCGGGATGCTCTCCACGAAGGGCTCCAACTCAATTTCGTCTGTTAATGATTTGACAGTCCATATGAGGGCACGCTGGTCTCGAATGCTGCGCTGTTCGGAGACTTCGGTGGCGCGGCAAACCATTGCTTCAACCACGGTATCGGAATTTCTACCAGATGAGGGTACATGTGTGGATGTGGTGAGAAGGGACCGTGATATCACGTAGGGACGCAACATCTGGAAAAGGCGCCAGCATGATCCAGAAAGAGGGGTGCGATATGGGCAGTCGAGGTAGGTGAGTGGGAGGAATGTGAGGCCGCCATATACCACGAAGACTAGCCCAAAGAGGGCTGCTGCTATTCCCATGATGATATTGTTGACGGGAAGCAGGAATAAGATGAGTCCGGCAAAAAAGAAGAGGAGCGATGCATGTAGGAGCAGAGGAATGACCTCGACAACGGTGTGCATGTTAAAGCGTTTTAGCCCGTAGTATAAATACGAGAATATGCGTGCTCGAATTATTGGTGCAGAGCGCAAATCTGTTTTGTGGAGAAAATCGCGTGCCCATTGCTCCAGAAGAGTGGCAATGAGGGCGGAGCTCAGACTGAGCCCCAGACTGATGAACCAGAGAGCGTTGCAGACGAGGGCTGTCGTATCGGGAACAAATGGAGCGGCCGCAGGGACAGCCGCGAGTGTGCTGTTGCCAGCCTTTCCTGCAAGCTGGTCAGAGATTTGGGCTAGAAGCGCTACTGCGGCCTCTCCAGTGTCCGGCGAGAGCTTCTTGTAGCTCTCGATGATGAACGCTGTCAAATTCGCAGAAAAGAGACCGGCCTGATTGGATTGTTAGCGTGATGGGATAGAAGGTAACTGCAAATGAACACGCACGAATATCAGCATGCCGTCCATGTCGCTCCGCCAACTCGCAACGAGACTCTTGTCGTACTTTTCAGCTTCAGAGATGTAGACTGTCCACAATTTGGCCGTGGCTGCTTCATGGCTGGGATCATGGTCTACGCACCAGATTAACTGCGGTGTGGAAAGGATCGCCATTATGGCGCACCTTTTCCGTCGAACGTAACTTCCTTCTCCGGGTCAGCCATGTCGTCGCGATACAAAGAGCTCAAGCGCCGAGACAGGCAATACAGACGCCGCCTTTCCTGAAATAGGAAGTTCTTCTCAGCGGTGTACCGTATTCGTGGATTCAAAATCAAGGTCCCTCATTAATCATGGCGGAAAAGTAAGTGAGAAGCGTTCAATTGTACGCATGCATGTAAGCAAGTACATTCATCCAAGGAACAGTGGACGAGAAGGCAACCAAGACGACATCAAGCGAAGGGCACGAGATAAACCATCACTGGCTCGCGCGCAGCCAACTTCCTCCTCCTACCCCCAAAAAGCAAGAGCGCGCACAACCCCGCGAGGCTCCCGGCAGAAGACCCTCGCGAGACCCGTCAGCGTCAGTCACACCCGGTCGACGCAGAGCAGGTCCAGATGCAAGAGCTTGCTAAGAGGCGGAGATCGGGAAGTATGTACGAGGAACGCAAAAAAACGACGGTCGAATGGAACGCGTGCGCCTCAGACAAGAGTGCGATGCAGATATCGCAGTGGGGGGCGGAAGGGTCAGGGTGTGCGCGCGGAAGCCAATCAATCGCGTGCGCTCAGACCAGCAACAGCAAGCGAGTCGGAGATTCACGCGGCAGCCGCTGAGAGGCGGACACCCCTGGGCGGCCGCACGCAGGGTAGTCAAAGTGGAGAACCGGCGCGATGTGGGCCCGCACTCCAACGTAAAGCCCGTGCAGATAAAGCCTCCCTGCCCAGCATAGTGTGTCCGGGAATAATCGTCGGTGCCGTCCATCCCGCTCGTCCACGTCCACCACTCCGGCGCTCCATCTACATTCTCACTTCACCATACGGCCCCGTCGCCACCACACGCCCAGACTTCGGTCCACGAAACGAAGGTCCGGCAAGTACGTGCGCGTGACCCCCTTCCCCCCCCCCAAAAAAAAAGACGATACGATAAGGACCTAGCCCCACTCTTGAGACCGAGTGTACCGCGTTCTGCGTTGCCTGACTGCCGAGCGCGCTCGCCTGCTGTGCAGTCGTGGGCGAGCTGGCCGAGAGGCGAGGAGCGCGTAGCGGAGGAGCGAGTGGGCGAGCTGGCTGTGGGGCGAGTAGCGAGCTAGGGGAGTGGTGCGAACGCGAGGGTTGCAGACGCGCGCGCGCGCCAAGGAAGGGAAACGGCACGTTGAGTAGCGTGAGAGACGGGCGCGGACAATGCAGCCCGCCGCGTGCGGGCGTTCCGAACGCGGGGGTGGCGCACCCACGTATGTACGCGGCGGTAGGCGCACGACGGGCTGGGTAGGCAGGTATAGCCGGGTGCCGTGGCCATCCAGGCTTGGGCACCGATGTCGGGGGCGATGGGATGGCAAAGGCACCGGCATCAAGGGCGAGGGGATGTTAAGCGTGGGTGGGGTGTCGGTGGTGCAGAGGAGGGCGCGAAGGGGGAAGGCCATATAAGAAGGTGCGTGATCCGCGAAGCATCCCTCGAGTCGCAGATGTGGCTGCCCGCGCTGCCCGCTGCGAGCCCCCCAGCAGCGTGTTCGTCGTCGCCGGTGCGCGCTTACGGGACGCGGCAGTGTTGTCTAAAAGCCTCCACCAGCTATGCCTCTGCTTTCCCTCATCCATATCACTCGCCCGCACTGTACCACCACTTCGTCATCCCCCACGTCATGAAGCAGAGACCTCTCGTAGACGAGCGGGCTGGGCTCAAGCCGAAACGAAAACGGGGGCGCCTCTCCCTAGAAAGCATCAGAGGAGCATGGTGGCGCGGCCCTGTCAAAGAAGTCGATCAGTTAAGAGAGCGGCAGCGCCGTTCTCGACGCGGGAGGATGACACTCTCGAGCGTCGGCGGAGGGAAGGAGAGTGCCGGTACGCGGTGCTGTGGAAATCGCATGCAAGGCCCTAGCACGGAACCATCGAGAAACGGGTGGGGCGACAAGGAGGGAGGCGCAAGGGATTCGCGCGCAGACGGGACGACGCGTAAGGCTAGAACCCACGCAATACGAGCCGAGATTCCCCAAGGCGACCGGGAAAGGCGCGCGCCGGTAATTCCGAATCATTGCGATAGGCAGAAGTAGCAATTGCATGATCAGCCTGCTATGTAGTGGTGTCGTACCGACGCGCGCAGGGGGATATCACATGCAACGCGCGCGAAGAGGAGCGTAGGCGTTGCGCGCGCAGTGGGACGCAAGACGTGGGGAGGATGTCTGGGAAGAAAGATGGGCCGGGGATGAAGACAAGAATACGGGCTTGAGAAGCTTGCGTCGTGGATTGCGAGGAGAATGGGAGTGGCAAGCGCAAATTGGTATGAGTGGACTATGCGGCGGTCCTCGAGTTGAGACATAACAGGTAGTTAATTTGACTCGTTCAAACGTACTGTACTTCAGCTAGTCCAAGCGCAGCCTGAGGACGCAAGCGCAGAATTTGTATGAAGTCGTCGGTGGGGTTCAGTTGACCCAAACCAAGTCACATTCCACGTCGTCGTCGAGCCATGGCCAGCTGCAGAAGCCTACTGCCAGTCACTCGGCGCCGGTGAAGCAGAGGTTGGCTGTTGAGCGCGTTGAGCAGAGCTCAGCACTCAGTGGCAGTGCTTCAGCATTGATGTGATGCGTAGATGTCCGACCAATTCCGGAAGTTGAACCACGGCTCACATAAGTAAATTGGTGGTTGTTAATGCAATTTTTTGCTGTTATATTCAACTTACATTCTAGTGAACACACCCGATGGAAAACAGCCGCCTCGCAACGAATGTGGTTCAACCTTATTACTCAAGGAGAGATTCAGCTCCTAAATTCACCCAGTCACCGCTGGTGCATGAAATCGCCAGCATAGATCAATGAAGTGCATGCTGTCAATGCAAATATCGAGGGTGTTCCTCCAAAGCTCGCTATTTTTTGCAGACGTCAACGGTGTTTGGAGGTCACACAACCGGTATCAGTGTATGTACATTTCCATGTAAACAATCCTTTTCGAAATATTTTATTGTAAGATCAGGCTATGCATGAATTGGGACCTCCAAACCTTTATCTTTGAAGTCTACGCATTACGGAAATTGACTCCAGACGGTTGCGGTTATTATTCTTCCCCGACACTGTTAAGTATACTCACTAGCCCCTGTAGATAACCACCGCTGGCAAGGTGTGGCTAGTTCAGCCTTGCATACTCAGGACACCAATGAATAGCAGGATCGGTGCGTACGACATTTCACCTGTTATTTATACATGCCATTCCTCAGACCTGTAAGTGCGGGGAGTGAACCTCCTAATATTCATGGAATGGCACTTATTTCTTACATCTATCACCCATCCATTTAACGTAGCTCGAATGACTCGGTTGAGTAAATACGAAATGAGATGGGGGTTAGTTAGTTCACTTCCCCCCACTTGCACCATGGCTTGCCTCTGTTTTTTTGAGGGTGCATGGTGTATACCACACGGATTTCTCGACTTACTTCAAATATATTATACGGAATCGATGTGGGGAAGCATAGATATGCTTTACACGGGCCTAAGAGATCCGTGAATAATACACTGTCAATTGATCACACACCAATAAATTGCGCTGCATAAAACTCCTCCGCCGTGACGATGGAGCACTGGCTATTTACAGAATAAATTCGACGGCTCGCACCTTGAACCCAGTCGAATGTGTGCTCCAGATTTTTTTGTGGCATCCGAGCTACCGTTGAATGATCACTGAAGTTAACACAGCGGCGAGAATATTTTTGCCAAAATTGGTGAGGCAGATTCCCCATGTTTTTGAATAGTTGCTCGTCCATCCCTCAGCCAAAATACAGAGTTTGGAGACGGTATATTTCTTATTATTAGGAGTGTCGAGTATAAACGACGCGGCGAGAAAAAGCTGCATCCGTAACGTGGTGTCAAGTAGAAGCTCATTGACAGGCCCCAGGAAGCTCCCTATAAGGTAAGTCCGCTCGAATCGTCCAAAACCCCCCTCAAATCCGCTATTTTTTCGGCGGTTTAGGGTCTCAAATCTGCCAAAAATCTGCTATAACGGGCAAGGATGTCACGGTCACAAATCACGTGTGCGCCACATAACGCGTAAAATCGCCTTAATACAATAAAAAATACCCCAAAATCTACCGCGCTCACTTCCCCCCCGCTAAGGACTCTGCCGCAGCTGTTATATGTCCCTCTATAGTCCCAAGTCCCTTTCCTTTTACTTCTCCCGACACAAGGCACGTGAGCCACGAGGAGAAGACCGTGTGACAGTAGGAAAGTGAGCTATCCACTTTTTCACATGACGCCTGTAAAGACGCGCAGTACGCGTCGATGGCGGTCCCGCATACTTTTCCGCGTGCTTGGGAGAGCGACTCCATGTCCGCCCAAATGACTTGTATATTTCGGATCTGCCGTCCTCCTGTACGGAGTTTTGATATGACAATCTCCATTGTGCCGAGTACTCAGGCTTGGGACATCAGAGAAAAATGCCAAGACTAAGACATCCGTAGCTAACATGAACAAATAATCTGCCAGCTTGGCCTGAAATCCGCTATCCGCAGAGTTGATATTGAAATTTGGCCCTCAAATCCGCTATTTTGGGACCTACCTTATAGGGAGCTTCCCGGGGCCTTCATTGACACCGTCTTGCCGTAGCCGCAATTCTAGAACTCGGCGGCAGTGTACAGTAGATACTAATTCAATAATTTTATCATTCATCTTGGTATCCGGTGCCGCATTTTGTAACACTAAATCCAACTGCTTTTGCAGCGGGGCACCCGATCAGGCTCTCAGTTGAATCAAGGCCATGCATATATATATGGACGACGGATACATACTTCATTCCATCCTTTGTGTTTCCCTTCAATACGTGCCTCTTTACTATTTCCGAATATATTTTTAGCACTGCAGTGCAACTGGAAGAAAATTAGTTGAGGGAATAGAATGGAGTCAATGTCGAGGTGAGAGGCGCTCCATACTGGTAGATAGGTAAATATATAGGTACATAGCATAATTACCAAAAGTGCTCTTCGCTCCACACCCATCTTGTGGTGTTCATGCCCCTCGTTGGTTCGATTTCAATTCTTTGTTCAACTCAAGTTTACCCGTAAGTTATAAGTATTTCATCCTCATACAATTACTCTGTGATATTCCAACCTCAATCTGATATACTACACCACACGAGAAGGAGTCCACGAAATTTGTGTGCCAGAGCTGTAAAGGGAGCCTGGCTCGTCCCTCTGCGCAGCTTCGGCAACGGAGTTGCTCGTGTTTTCAAGTTCCACCTTCAATTGAGTGCCTGTACGAGTCTCAGTAGGCTCACTGTGCATTGTGGGATTCCGTCGAAGGGTCTTCCTTGAGTTCCAATTTCGCTTCTAGGGAAGCTTCAAGTTGTATCTCTTTTTCCAGCTGTTCAACCTCTTTTTGACGACGGGATTCAGCTTCCAGTGTCATTTGGCGGTAAGCTTCACTAGGTGTTGCACTCTCCAGCCCTTTCACGACGTCGTTCAACCTCCTGATGAGGTCCTTCTCCAGACTATGAACTGCTACGAGTATCCTGGCACATTCAGCGAAACAATTTTTTAGTGTCTCGCGCGCGACTGGATGGTTGAGCCATTGATTGCTATCATTTTCTGGGTCCAAGATATGTAGTTTGACGACGACATGCAACAGTTGTTGGTGGTTATCGCGGGTTACCGCTTGCTGGGCCATCTGTGCAATGTTCCCCATGCTGTTGGCAAGACGAAGCTGGTGGCTCTCATGAACGGGATCACCCAACTGAGGGTAAATTTCTAGATACTTGACCGTCTCGGCAGCACATGCACTGTAAGACCTAGACCGGGTTTTTTTCACCCGGTCTCCGGATCAACATCACACTTCAACCATTTCTCGGGGGAAAACTGGGTGAAACCAAAGTGGGTGAGGTTGATCTGGTTTAATGGGTGATTTGAAGTCGCCCAATGAAGCAGTGATTTCCACCCGTCCCATTGGTGGGCCCCGCTCACCGGGTTACTGTGCCTCGTTCACCACGACTGGGTGAAATTCACCCGGTCTTGAAAATTGAGTTCTACGCATCTATCTCTGCTATGCACTAGGTTCTCTTGGATACAATAGACACCAGTACCATGGGAGCTCCTCCCTCCTATGCGTTGACCTCCGCACCTAGAAGATATTTGCTAAGTCCATTCAAACTCCGACAATCAATCATTGGCACGTGGGGTTGATATTGATTGACACATCGCTTTCTCTTCCTGCCTTCATCCTCCCATCCGCTTCTACCCCCTCGCGCCATTCAGCTCTCGAAGGATCCTCAAATGTGCTTCCTCTATCCGCAAGCCATCAATATACATCAAGAAGTTCAAGATTATCTGCCCTATTCAAGAATTCAAGCCACTGCTACTGCTTTGCTGCGGACCGTTGCCTACGTCTTTATGGACTCAGTGGGCTCTTCTGGAACTTGTGCTTGTGATTCAGCAACATCTACCTGGAATGGGTCCCACTCTTATATGAAATGACGTGCCTGTTTGCACCTGTCGCCGCCTGTGGCTTGATTCAGCAGCGATTACCAATGAATGCATGTTCTGGGCTTGCATTTGTACTGTGGGCTTACAACGTTTTTATAGGTCATTGTCACCTCCTCGCGGCCGCTCACGGCACTGTTGCTTGACGGTATGTCTCGGATATACTGTTTTATGCTTTTACTCACCACATTATTGCAGGCTGTTCTCTGCAATTTCGGTTTTCTGGTGCCGACTGGATGGCATATACTGGTATATGTAGCTATGAATGTACTCATATATGAGTGAAAATGATCAGTTCAACGGGTTATACCGCGCGACATTTGAAGGCATTGGAGCAAGTAATTATAGCCTGGTAATCGAGTTGGTATCACCCGTTCAAGAACAACCCGCCGAACGGGTTACATTAAGCCATTACATTTGCACCAAATCAACGGGTGAAAAGGAAAGATTTTCGGGCCGCTTCCACCCGTTTTTAACCCGGTCCTCACCCGGTATTTTAACCCGTTTGGCGGGTGATTTTGCTAACATACGGGTGAATATCCTCGGTTGAACGGACTAAAAGAGTCCAGCCACCGGATTAAATACCGGGTGAAAAAAGCCCGGTCTGGGTCTTACAGTGATGCAGGGGGAGTGTTCACACAGTAGACATCCAGCAGATCAGCGAGGATGCAAAGTTTGGCCTCAACACTGCGGATCCGGAATATATCCCAAAATATGCCAGGGTTAAGTATCTTGTCCTGCAGTAGAGCAGACGAAATCACGGCTGGAAGCTCGACAGCGGTCTCCGTGGGCATGATGGGATGTTGCAACATGGCAAGAGCCTGACTCTGACTCTGAGTGACATCGGAACTCAGCCAGCAGCACTTCATGAGCGCGAGAAGGGGCTCTGTGAATAGACGGGGAGTCACGGTGGCCAGAATATGTTCATTGATGGCTGAGATGACACCCTCATAGACTTGTGGTTGCAGTGAATTTTGCCAGCCAATAAGACCGCCAAACCTGCACAAAATCCACAGGGCATTGGGGGGGACCACAAGATGATCGTTACGCTTAAGGTGAATGACCAGCCCCTGGAATAACAGCAAAGGATCCCAAGCTGTGAGCGTGTGATGAAGGATTTCGTTATCCAGTTGCCGCCAAATGAGGTAATCTAGCATTCCCGCAGGAGCCGGACGAAGGTTACTGGCGTCCGGCTTCCAGATCAAGCCGGCCACTCGGAAGACTTGATCTATCGGACACCAACCATGCCTCCCATCTACAGAATGTGGCAAAAAATGATGAGCACTGCTGAGTACCTCTTCCAGAGAGTCGAGGACATGCTCTGAGTTAGGCAGTTTCAAGTTTCCTAGGATCACGATGTGTGTGTCGAGGGAACGGTAAGGCAATTGTTTCAGTGAGAAAAACCCTTTCAAGTAATGCAGGAATATGAGGTATGGGAGCCTTGAAGCAGCCAGTTGCAGTTCCTGTAGATTTTCTCCAGCCCAAGCACGTACTTGTGCATAATATATTCCCGAATTCCGCAAGTCTGGAATTCTGCTATCGAGTTGATTCAAATGTACAACCATTTGGAGAATGGCATCGGGGATGTGATCGAGCTGAAAACTTTCCTCGCGGAGCACAGAATCAAGGGCACAAGATGAATGCCATTGTATAAGGGCATAGACAGACAAGGCGTGGTGGTGAACGGTGTCGGGGCCCGAAGGATGGATTAATCTGTCCACAACAGACAAATTGAACAAAAATTGGGTTCTCTTGGTGGGGTCCGCGAGACTTGCAATGGCCCATAGGGCCTTCAGGCAAGTTATTTGCCGACGCTCCTTGATCTCGGCTGTCAACAGCCCACTATCGCAACTGCGAAGTAAATCTTCAATACGGGTGACCAGATGCACTTCTGGATCGTTGGTGAGGGTCAAGATATATTGGTCATATACCCGACGGCGGCCGTTGGGACCCCACAGCACATCTGGGATGCTTTCCACAAAGGGCTCCAACTCGATTTCATCCGTTAACGACTTGACAGTCCAGATGAGGGCGCGTTGGTCTCGAATGACACGCTTGTCGGAGACTTCGGTGGCGCAGCGAACCATTGCTTCAACCACGGTGTCGGAATGATAAGATGAGGCTGTGTTTCTGGATGTGGCAGAGGGGAAGCGGCGCCTCGTCAGAAAGGGACGCAACATTTGAAGAATTCGCCAGCATGAACCGGACAGGGGAGTGCGATATGGGCAGTCCAAGTAGACGAGTGGGAGGAACGTGAGCACGCTATACACCATGAGAATGAGCCCAAATAAGGCTGCTGCTATTCCCATGATGATCTTATTGACGGGAAGCAGGAATAGGATGAGCCCGGCGAAAAAGAAGAGGAGCGGTGCATGCAGGAGCAGAGGAATGACCTCGACCACGGTGTGCATGTTGAAGTGTTTTATCCCGTAGTATAAATACGAGAATATACGCGCTCGAATGATTGGCGCAGAGCGCAAATCGGTTTTGTGGAGAAAATCACGTGCCCATTGCTCCAGGAGAGTGGCAATGAGAGCGGAGCTCAGGCTGAGCCCCAGACTAATGAACCAGAGGGCGTTGCAAATGAGGGCTGTTGTAGGGGGGACGAATGGAGGGGCCAGAGGGACAGCCACGAGCGTGCTGTTGCCAACCTTTCCTGCAAGCTGGCCCGAGATTTGGGCCAGAAGCGCTACTGTAGCCTCTCCGGTGTCCAGCGAGAGTTTCTTGTAGCTCTCGATGATGAACGCTGTCAAACTCGCAGAAAAGAGACCGGCCTGGTCGGACTGTAAGCGATGGGGTGAAGGGGTAACGGCAAATGAAAGCGCACGAATATTAGCATGCCGTCCATGTCGCTCCGCCAACTCGCAACGAGACCCTTGTCGTACTTTTCGGCTTCGGAGATGTAGACCGTCCACAATTTGGCCGTGGCTGCTTCATGGCTGGGATCATGGTCTAAGTACCAGATTAGCTGCGCTGTGGAAAGGATTACCAGTATGGCGCACCTTTTCCGTCGAACGCGATTCCCTTCTCCGGGTCAGGCATGTCGTCGCGATACAAAGAGCTCAAGCGCCAAGATAGGCAAAACAGACGCCGCCTTTCCTGAAATAGGAAGTTCTTCTCAGCGGTGTACTGTATTCGTGGATTCAAAATAAGATCCTTCGTTAATCATGGCGGAAAAGCAAGTGGGAAGCGTTCAATTGTACACATACATGTAAGCAAGTACATTCATCCGATGAACAGTGGGACGAGAACGAAACCAGGACGACATCAAGCGAAGGGCACGTAAACCATCACTGGCTCGCAAGCAGCCAACTTCCTCCCCCTACCACCAAGAAGCGAGAGCGCGTACAACCCCGCGAGGCTCCCAGCAGAAGACCCTCGCGAGACCAGTCAGCGTCAGCCTGAGTAGTACTGCTCAGGCTGGGAGCGTGGATTGCGCGTCACGCGTGTATACTCCTCCTCCCCTCGTTACGGGGCAGGGTCGGCGATTCATGGAAAGAACGGACGCGGATATCGTAGTGAGGGGTGGCACGGACATGCAGGAACGCGAGGAGGCACGGGTGCGAAAGTCAGTCACGCGCACGCGCGTTATAGTCAGCAGCGTCGAGCATCCTTACGCTTGCGGCAGCCGCGAAGGGCCGACGTCCACATGAAGCATGGTCTCTTCAGCGTTGTGAGTCCGAGCATCCCCCCCCCCCAGGTCTCCATCCTGCTCGTCCGACACATATGCCTTCCGCAAACACGCCCCACCTATCGAATGATCCTCGAGCTCGACCGTATGAGAAGAGCGTGCGAGACGAGGGGCGGGATTGCTTCGTCCACATCCACATCCCCACTTCCCGTGCAACCCCCCGCCGAGACTGTAACGAAGGCCCGACAAGCATGCCGCGCGCTCCCCCAAAAAACAGAAAAAAGGGACGAGTAAGCCGATTGGATTGGCCAGAAAGGCGGTCGTGGTAGGGGAGGGAAGGGGAGGGGAGGGAAGAACGGGCGCGGTGGATACGGAGGGGGAAGGGAGGGCAAGAGGGTCGCCACGTTACTGACAGTGATCGAGTCGCCGCTGTATCTTTGGGGTGCGGGGCGTAACAGCCTGCGTCGTGAGATCTGACCCGCCGTCGTGCACTCGCTCGGACATCGGGAGTACCAAGCCGGCAAACCGAGTATTTTTGGACAATTAGGATGCGACGCGGGACGACGTCGGGCGGGTATTCACGGAGTCGAGTCGATGCTCGGTGGGAAGGCGCGGGGCGAACCCTGCGAGGTGAGGTGACTGCAAAGTGGGGTGATGAATGAGTGAGTAAGCGATCGAGAAAGAGTTTGAGAGGACTCCGAAGAGTAGGGAGAGTACGCGGGAGAACGAATAGGTATGTAACCGGAAGGTACACAAGTGCGTAGAGACAAAGGGGACGATGGGAAGAGGCTCACCGGGACGACTCTACACGTCGAGGATTTGCGCGGCGAGGATCCGGACGATACCCTTGGACTCGGTCCCGCCCCACCACGACCGAGGTCGTGGCCCAGCCGACCGATGTCTTGAGATCGCGTACTGCGTTGCCCGACTGCCGAGCGCGCTCGCCTTGCAAGGTATGCTGGGCGAGCTGGCCGAGAGGCGGGCGCGTAGCGGAGGAGCGAGTGGGCGAGCTGGCTGTGGGGCGAGTAGTGGTGCAAACGCGAGGGCTGCAGACGCGGGCGCGCGCCAAGGAGGACAAACAGCACGTTGAGTAGCGAGAGGCACGGACAATGCAGCCCAGCGCGTCCGGACGTTTCGAACGTGGGTGATGCACCCGCGTATGTACGCGGCGGCAGGCGCGGGCTGGGCGGGCACGTATAGCCGGGTGCCGTGGCCATCTAGGCTTGGGCACCGACGTCGGGGGCGATGGGATGGCAAAGGCACCGGCATCGAGGGTGAGAGGAGGTTAAGGGTGGGTGGGGCGTCGGTGGTGTAGAGGAGGGCGCGAAAGGCAGAGAAGGGCGCGAAGCAGCCTCAGGCAGGCAAGGTACACGTGATCCGCGACGAGTCGCGGATGGGCTGCGCAGTGTGTCCATCGTCGCCGGTGAGCGCTTATGGGACGCGGCAGTGTTGTCGAAAGCCCTCCACCGTCTATGCCTCTTTCCCACCGAGCGCGCTGGGCTCGAAACGAAAACGAGCGCGCCTCCCTAGAAAGCACCAGACGAGCGTGGTCCGAGCCACCGCCGTGAGAGGCCTGTCCAAGAGGTGAGGGCATGCTGGACAAGGATAAGTGCACAAAGACCCCTCTGAAAAACAGATCACGTGCTGATTGACAGGTCGCGTAAATACAGTAACACTGGTACATAGCGGATGAATTGGCACTTTTTTCTTCTATCTTCATAACTTCCATAAGCTTTTATTTAGCAATTCATCAAACTTAAGCCCATTTCACACCCAACCCTCCAATGCACATCAATCACATACTAGGGAATTCGAAGTACCCAAAAATTCTAGAAACTCGGAGACTGATGTATGATAGGCCACCGTCGACTCGGCGACACGCACCACCCGGCTCGCACCTCGCCCGACTGTTCCCTCCTGCATTATTATTACCCGGCTCGTGTGTGTCTCTCCTGTAGGCTGTAGGTGTTATTACCCTGCCTGTACCAAGCTGTATTAACATCCAACCTCCCCTAGGGATACAAATCCCCCCTTTCCCCTTCCAATTCCTCACCGAGGCGCATCATTAGCAAGCCCTGTATTATTCATCAAATAGCCTCGCGCCAATTATTTTTAATCATGAAAAAAAAAAAGAAGTTGCAGCTGGACTCAAACACCCAGATTCACAAGAACAATATACATAACATAAGCAATGGATAGTTTAACCACTTCTCCACAATAGCATCTAAAGACTATGGTGGCCACTACACTACCTGCACATTTGGGATTGAGTCACCTGACCTGTTTTCTGGAAGGGTCTTTGTGCTCAAGTCCTGGACAATATCACCCGTTTTTTATTTTTATTTTCGTCACGGTTCATTTTTTCGGTGTGAATATTACTGAGGCTCAGATGTAGGAAAGGGGCCCTTGTGGATGAAGGAGGAGGAGGAGGAGGAGGATGTATTACTGCAGCGGTCCCATCAGGAAACAAGCAGGCTCTGTACCTACGTACAACACGTCCGTATGTACGTTACAGACATCGGGAGCCCCAGCGCTTTGATAGCCTACAAGTATAGACGTCTCACGAATAGACCGACCGACGGGTGAGCTGATTATCCAGGAACCCTGTAAACCACGGGGAAGAAACGGGGCGACTCGTTGAAGACATTGAGGGTGTCGAAGAAAGGTACATCACCCCGTTTAGTATTCAATGTCTTTGAGTAGGAGATGCAAACGGGCAGTGGGGGTTCGAGTCCCGAGGGCATGTCGGTAGCAATGATCCATCTTTTTATTTTTTATTTTTTTTATCATCACGGTTCATTTTTTTTTCCGTTTAAGTATTATTACTCAGGTTCAGATGTAGGCCTCGCGGATGAAGGTACATCCCCCGTTCAGTGTTGAACGGCTTTCTAGATGCAAATGGGCCTCCTCAGAATTCAACCCGGAGCAATGTGTCCAACGGGTAGCACTAGTAGCAACAATTTGAGGACTTATGTGCCCGCGGTTCATCTTCCTCTGCCGACTGATTCAAACTCTCGGCTCGTATTCAAGCCCATATCTGGTGTTCCTTTGGTCCCCATCCATATCAGCATGTTTCAGCAGCTAGCCTGAGTATTTCATGCTTTCTTTGCCCACGCTCCTCGCGGTGCTGATAGCAGGGGTGAGGGAAGGCTATCATATGCTGCCCCTCATGCAGCTTCTCCCGCCCTTATCATACACTTTTCCCACAAGGATTGCCATTTGTGGTATTTTTCGTCAATGTAAAATTAGTACTTTAGTAATGTCCGCATTATTGTGCCCCGAGAGCCACTGTTCTCGCATCTGAATATGAAGGGCCGCGGCTCTTCGAATTCCAACGGTCGACATCAGCTTTAAATTGACCTCTCCCCGTATCCTTGTCAGGTTCTATAAATTTACATTGTACACTCCGCTAATACAAAGCCTTGTCATTTTCATGATAGAGCGGAATCTGGGGCGCAGGGGGGGGGGGGATATAATACTCGCGCGGTCCACACCGCTAATACAAAGCCTTGTCATTTTCATGATAGAGCGGCGCAGGGGGGGGGGGTATATAATACTCGTGTGGTCCACAGGCTAAACAACGAGTCTATAGAAAACAACGCAAGTGGGTGACTTCCCATAGCCATAGATTATTTTGCTAGATTATCCAAACTTCGTTGGTGCCAGTGATGTGATCAATCTGGACCGGCCAGATTTTCTTGTGAAATTCAATCTGAAGATTAAAACATAAATTGCACTTTGGGCCCCCATCTTTGCCCTGTATTTAAAAGAACAGGAAGCTCACATGGGATTGAAAAATTCTCATGGACTGACCTTGACCATTGGAAGTGAACTTGGCCCAAGTCACACTCCGTAAAGAAAGGCACTGTCCTAAACCAGCCATCGAACTCATTCATTGAGTATTAAATTTGTTCGGGGGATAGCTACCCCCTGTACAGATTCTGGCAGATTTGGAATAAAATCTGTACGTTTGCGGCTGATGGAACAGATAGGAAGTCACCCAGTGATGATTAGATTAGACCAATTTCACGACATTTCTGCTATTTCTTTTTTGGTAGGGAACCTTCATATTGGTAAGAAGATTTCTTAAAACAAGGGCTTTGTCGGCGGAGAATACATGCTCCAGGTCCTTTAATGCAGTTCAGTTTATTGGTTCAGCCTAATTTCCGTCCAATATTTCTGTACAATAGCGTGTTGAAAGTTGCGATGGAAATAAATACATCAATGGAAAAGATGGAATAGTGTACGCTCCAATCGCGGGCAAACTAATATCATCATTCAGGCTCCATACGTCTGCGGTGCTTAACGCAAAGTACTTTGTTTCATGCTTTCTTTATCCGTGCTCTTGGCGGTGTTGATAACGGGGAGTGATAGGACTTTATACAGCTTCTCCCACACTTATAATTGAACAACGGGATGGATAGACATCTTCACCGCTTGCAGTGTTTTTTTTTGTCACTGTAAAGTTAGTACTCCTGTGATGTCCGCACTGTGAGCAACAGCATTTTGTGCCTCTGGGGCAAGAGGAAGATGACAGTGGAATCTCTGGTCTCAACTGAATATACTTTCCCATAGCAAATGTTGCACACTGGAGAGGTGGTCTTAAATAATACTTACATCAAAGTTAATGTCTGGGTCAATTTTTACGAGTTGATGAACCAAAACCCTGGGCGTTTGACAGCCTCAGCGCCCGAGATGATTTAAGACACACATCCTGCAGATTGGATCCCGCAACCACGTGTGATGCCCCCTACTCACCTCGATAATATCCTGCAGTACACGACTTTTGCTGCGAACACTGTAGGAGAAATTGCGGGCGCATTTGGTATTCCCTTCCTTGGCGCAACTGCTACACTGGTCCTGGCGATTTTGAAATGCGTTGAGGTGGGTGTACCGCGGAGACCTACGAGAAGTATTGAACTAATTGGACCAGTCTGTTAAATCAAACAAGGATGTCTGCATCCAAATGGTGGAGCAGATTCATGAAGTATTGGGTACCATTGTGAAGCTGCATTCAACATCCGAAATCAAAGGGGTGCTCCCCACTACACTCTTGTATGAACTCGCAAAATTCACAGAGTATGTAAAATTCCATATTGGTCTGCATGCACTCAGACACCACTCCAGAATCCTTGAGAAGGTCTTTACACTCCTGAGACAGCAGCAGACTATGGGAAGGATTAAACAATTATTTGAACAACGCAGTAATGCCGAAAGATTGGAGGCATGCCGACAGGAGCTCAATCATGCTCTGGAGATGTTCAAGGTACATCTGTTTCAATTTATTTCAATGCATATTGAAGTTATTGCAGGTTCGAGCTAGTGGTTTGGCACTTTCTCAACTAGTCCAAATGAGAAAAGAAGCAAAGCAGTGTCATGAAGAGCTTGTCGCCCTTTTGGAATCTGACTCTGATCTCACCAGTTGCGAGGATTCCTCGGTGAGCTGCTATCTGTATCTTGTGGGAAGTGGTCTCAGTTCATGGCTCTCAGGCGATAGGCACGCTGCCGGATGCGGGCAATAGGTCAGTCAGCAATTGAAAAATACATTCTCTATGACAATGACTTTCATCAACAGCACCAGATCATTCTCCATGCTACCGCCATCTCCAAAGATCTTCCATGGTCGTGACTCAGAGCTCGATACTGTGGTAACAATTCTACTGCAGGATTCTGCTCGCATTGCCATCATAGGCACAGGAGGCATGGGGAAGACCACCCTAGCCATAGCTGCAGTGCAAAATTCTCAAGTGGAATCTAAATATTCACACAGATATTTTGTCTCCTGCCAGTCCGCCCCGACATGTGTGGAGCTTGTATCCATGATTGCAGATCACCTAGGTCTGGAGAAACAGTCAAATGTGTCAAGAACAGTTGTCAACTATTTCATACATGCCCCACCATCTCTACTGGTGTTGGACAATTTTGAAACTCCCTGGGAGCCCAGCAGTTCTAGACCTGAGGTTGAGGAATTTCTGTCCCTCCTGACTGATATTCCCCAGTTGGCCCTTGTGGTGGGTATGATATTAAATGGCAAGAGTGAGCACTTATGATAAACCTTTCAGATCACAATGCGAGGGGCCGAGCGACCAGCAAAAGTCAGGTGGACCCAGCCATTCCTTGCCCCCCTTGCCCCCCTTCCCCACTTTGCTGCACTTCAGACATTTTTTGATGTTGCGGACAACACTCATGATGAAGAGAGTGTCAACCATCTCTTGGAGCTCACTGGAAATCTACCCCTGGCTGTCAGCCTCATTGCCAGTGTTGCTGGAGCTGAAGGGTGTGACAGCGCAATTGTCCGATGGAAATCCGAAAGCACCAGGATGCTTTCAGATGGATATGACAAAAGATCCAGTCTGGACATATCAATCATGCTGTCATTCACAAGCTCCCGCATGACAACAGGAGCCCAAGACCTGCTTAGAATTCTTTCAATGCTTCCAGATGGGTTCACAGATGCTGACTTGCTGCAAACCAAACTACCTATCACAGACATCCTTGCAAGCAAGGCTGCTCTGCTCAGGACAGCCCTTGCATTTGTTGATAAAGAAAACCGAATCCAGGTCCTTACTCCTATCCGAGAGCACATTCTCAATTCCCACCCTCCAACAAGTGCCCTGAAGTTGGAACTTTGCAAGCACTTTCATGATCTTCTTTCTCTCTGGGCACATCACCCTGATCTTAATACAGCAACAATAGTGCTACAACTTTCAAGGAATCTAGGCAATATAACCAGTATTCTTCAGGATTTTCTCACCGAAGACTGTCCAGATGCTATCAGCAATTATGAGAGCATTCTCAATTTGAATCGTTTCTATGTACGGACACAGGATACATATTCACCGCTGCTACTGAAAATACCTGCACAAAATTCCTGTTGGAAAGACAACCCAATGTTTGGGGACTACCTGATTCAGATTGTTGAAGCTGCTCAATATATGCCCCCTTCTGAAGTCAATACAAAAATCATGTGTGGGAATGATTACTTTGAGTTCAAGCATCCGTCGGAACAGGGTAAGACATCCTCTGTGGGCTTGTGCCATTACTTATTCTCATTTTCCACTAGCTAAATGGTTCTATGCACTTGGAGTATATTGGAGTGCTGCCCAATCCGACTTGTTTGGTGGTCTTGCATATTATCAAAAAGCCCTTTCTTTGTCAGACAGTACTGGAGCACCCAGTCTAGTAGGACAAAGGGCCCTATGCACAATATCTCTGCTCTTGGCCATAATGGGAAATTTTGGCAGTGCTCAGAAACATGCAACCAGAGCCCAAGAATATGCAGAGGCTCTTGGGGGCATCTATCCACAAGCACAGTCCTTGTACTACCAAATCAGATGCCAGATCCAATTTGCAAACTATTCAAAAGCTCAAATAATCCTGGCAGAGGCCACACCACTTCTGATTTCTTGTGGTTTCAAAGGATCTCCCCTGCATTTACAACTAAAGAATTTGGCCGCTGAAATGCATCTTCTAAAAACAGAATATCTGGAGTCACGTCACATTCAGGGATGCATTGTAGCCATTAGCAAGTCAACAGCATATGCTTCAATTCTAGCAAACCTGAATATTGCTCTCATTGATATTGCTTGTGGAATGGACTCTGGGCTCATTAGGAAACATCTTCACCAATGTCAGCTGCACTGCCAATCATTATACGGTTTTTCAAAAACCGACCTAGAATTTATAGCAGATCTCCGGTTGGCAGAGCTTTGTCTCAGGGATGGTGACCTTGGCAATGCAAATGTGACATTTGCAAGATGTTTTGCTTGGTCACGAAAGTTTTCCATGGAAACAGCAACCGCTTGTCTGGAAAGACTTGCAGACCTGTCTACTGGAATGAACAACACCCAAACCACTGTTGGTTGGGCAGGGATATTTCTTATACTAGCATTGAGGTCAAAGGACAAGCTGGCTATGACGAAGGCATTCTACTGTCTTGGGCAGATATTTGCTGTGCAAGAGGATGTCGACACAGCACTCAGCCTGTTCGATGTGGCTTTGGATAGATTCACATTCATGGATGTCCATCGATGGAGGGCGGATTGCATGGTTCATATTGCCGATATTTGGAACAGTCGTGGAGAAGTCCTGAGGGCAGTTGGATTATGGAAGGCAGCAAGACCTTTGTTTGAAAGGTCCTCACAGACGAGGGATGTGGCTCGGATTGATGCAAAACTAGCCACAGTTGAGGCTTCAATTTTGGAGAACTATGAGAGACAGCTTCTACAACTTTCAGAGCTGCATGTTCCTGCTGGAGTTTTGACAGAAACGGATGTTGAAAGGAGTCATGACCCAATATCTGAAGAACAGGATCACGGAGAACAGAACAACTTCGAAATTGCAGTGTGATTTTTGAAACAAATAAAATTTCATTTTATTCTGTCCTTCCTAACTCACATTTCTCCTGTTGTTATTTTTCCAGTCCATTGTGACAACCTCCGCCTGGCCGCACCAATCTGTCGTTCAACCGACAATTGTACTTTTCACCCATACATTGTGCTGTTCAACCAGCAGTTGTCCTATTTGTTTTTTCCTTCTTTGGGTGCGCTGACGGCGGCGCTGAGAGTAGTAATCTACCCACTCGTAGCCTCTGACTCATCTGAATATCTCATTACACTACTTCCAACCATGTTATGTGTCGCGCCTTAAGCTTGCAAGCCCCTCTTCATCTTAAAGATGAGCGCGCGGATAGAGTGTGTTGTGAAGGCCAGGTATGTGCGATTTTGGAGCCGAGGCTTGATGAGGATGGGAGAGACGCGGGTGGTAGCGGACCCTTCAACATATTGTTGCACTGGTTTGTTATCGGGTTCGTGGGATTTCGTTTTTGGCTCATGTTTATCACGACCCCTATACGGTTTAATGCAGCTAGTTGCGGACGGCGAGCCGTTGACTGATGTACTGTATCGGCTGAGCGATTAACCTGGCTCACATTCATTTCCAATTTTTCGCTTCCTCGAAAGAATATTTAACGGCTTAATCTGGCTCGAACACTGATGTAGCGCCTCTGGTTGGAGGAAACAAAGATTATTACCCCCGCAATGGCAACAAATGTGGTAGGACTCAGGTCATTCGCGCACTGATTTCATCATTCAGGCTCAATTATCCGACTAAGAATATCGTCAGAAATAGACATCCCGATGGCATAGATGAGAGCACAACGTGTAAAAAGAGGCAGAATGTTACGAATTCTTGCAGTTCCGAAGAAGATCCATGGCACGGATTCATACAGCAACGCTGGCACTCTGACTTGTGCGACGCCTAACGGGGCCTTCAATTCCGCCACGCTGTTACAATCCAGAGCATATCTCGGATTAATAGTCGTATATTTGGCTGATATTTGGTGCCTTGGAAGTTCAGAATGAAACATATTGAAAGGAAACTACTTGAGGAATGGGAGTACATTGAAAATCGGGTGAAATATTCGTGCAACTGTTCGTCTTGTTCTATTCCGTTTCGGAGTCAACTCGGCCTTTGATCGTGGAAAATAGTAACGCATTCTGCGGGGGGAGAACTAACCAAATTACATCTGCATATTATACTTTCGGGAATCGACGAGATCTCATCTATTCTCGCCAACAACTCACAGACAAAACGCCAAGGCCAATGCACCGACGAAGAAAGTCTGCAGCATGATCCACGAGGAAGTCCCCCGCTGGCGTTGTGCAGCATCGGGTTTAGTTGAGCCGCCTGTAGAGTTTGAAGATCCAGAAGAGCCAGACGACCCGGACCCGGATTGTGTGATCCTACCGCATGTTCAAAATGGAATCTTGCGCAGGAACTCGGACTGCTACTCACACAACGCTCTCAATCTCAAACGACCACGGTGCGTTGAATACCGCATTTCCCCCTGCGCGCGCATTCAAACCCCGCTTCCGCGCGCTGGAAAGCGCTCCGACACTGATGACCAACGCATGCGTGCTCTTCTCGGCGAGCCCAGTGCTGGAATAGCCAAAGGTACAGTTGTCGGGCGTCGCGGGGTTAAAGTCGAAGCCGTATAAGGTCAATTTGCCGTCCAAAGAGATGCCGTATATGGCGTTGTTGGTGGCCAGGGAGACGTAGACGGCGGAGCCTGAAGGCAGAAAAAGAATCATGAGTAGAAGTGAGAGGAGAAAGAAGACTGGACACACCGGTGAAGTTATAGGACATCGAGAAGGCCCCGAACGAAACAGTGTCGGTCCCGGAGCTGCGTTGCACCTTGGTGCCAGACGAGCAGGTGGATGAAGACTCGGCTTCCCAGGCGCCAGTCCAAGTAACGTCTTTTGAAGTGCTGGAGACGTCGACGACGACGTTCGTCGAGCCGGATGGTGGGTCCGGGACGGTGGTCGGGCCTGCGGAGAGAACGACTGTAGAACAGGCTAGGGCAATGGCGAGGGAGGGGAAGAGGGAGTACATTTTCGGGAGCTGGTGGCGGTGGGAGGTAGGCAGGAAGAGCAATATACAGAGGGGTATTTAATACTCTCCAGGAGATTATTACCGCCAAGATTAGCGCCCAGGGACTGTTTGCAAATATTAATTAAGCACAGCGATGAAAGTGATAAAATCTTGTCAGTTGGTGGATCCTCGTGAAAACCTGGAAACGATGGTTTGGTAAGAATCAGCGTGAACTTGATCTTGAAATATCGAGGGTGACATGGGATCGAGATTCTTAAAAATTGAATAGAATGATTGGATCATGCCAAATGCACCTCTCCCTTGTTGAGAACGATTGCTGAGATTTTTGGTGGACGCGCACGCCCATACCCAGCGACTCGAACCCATTTTTTGACGCGTCCAGAATGTCGTGATCATTCAATGATCATTTGACCGTGTCAGAAACTGTGCTATGTTGGCGCAAAGCCTCAGGCCTGTCAATTGCGACTGTGGCCCCCCTCCTTGTTGCTGTTCCTGTGGATGACAATCTAAATGCGTACTGTAATTACAGTAAAGTACTATTCCTGGTATAGACTCGAACCCAGTAGGACGCCAGCACCAATTTTGATGACAGTCGATCAAGGGTGATGGCGAAGCGACTGGAGCTTTTTAACCGTCGGGTAGTACGGTCGGGAGTTGCCGGCGTATAGTTGTTTTGACTTAGAAAAATTTCGTGAATCGAAAATTCAAACCATCAAAGCGGAATTCTAAAGAGACAGTTTTATGCCTAATTTATCCACCAGCTCACTCCACCGATTTTCATGAGGACATTTCGAGGGAACCAGAAGGAAAATAAAGACGAGCAGAAATAATTGGCAATCTTTCGGGTGCTATTGCATCAGAAGGTGATCCATCACATGCCCTCATGGATAATAATAGATATGGACGAGTCGTGTTACTTTTCGTTGCGTCGCCCTCGATTCTTGGATTTTTGTCTTGAAGACAAGTGGAGTGCTTAGGCAAAACCATCTCACACAGAACTGTCTCTTCAGAATTTGGTTTCTGAGAGTTTGAATTTTCATTTCATGAAAATTTTCTAAGTCAAAACAACTATACGCCGGCAACTCCCGACCGTACTACCCACCGGTTAAAAAGCTCCAGTCTCTTTTTAGTTTGTGAATTGATTGACTGTCATCAATTTCTCGCTGGCCACAAAAGATACTGGTTCAAGTCTATTCCTGGTACCGATGTAGGTTACCACTGGCAGGTCTGAAATCGAAAAGTCGAAATTTGTGATCTTGCACCACTTGTGGTTACCGTATCAATCCGGGCATGTAACGGGTAGCTATAGGTCTGTATGTAGGTACAGTGCCCGTGTGTTCCTCAATGGGACCACCGCGGTTATACAACTTCCTTCCTTCCTTCCTTCCGGCCTGACTTGAAGTGTCATGCTGGACATCTCCGCAACCGCTGCCTTATTGCATCCTGTTCCTTGAATTCTATCCACCATCTACTCCCAACACTCAGCTTTCCTCTGCCCTTTGCACTCTACCAGGTCTGAAATCCAAAAGTCGGATTTTATAATCCCACTTGTGGTTACCGTATCAAACCGGACATTTTAACAGCTAAATTAGCTGTGTTGAATCTGATTGAATTGTCTGGTTCCTGCTTGTTCTCGCAAAATCTCAGTCATCCT
This sequence comes from Mycena rebaudengoi, assembly GCA_029282285.1. Classification (NCBI taxonomy): domain Eukaryota; kingdom Fungi; phylum Basidiomycota; class Agaricomycetes; order Agaricales; family Mycenaceae; genus Mycena; species Mycena rebaudengoi. Next base: position 808,488 of record JARJCX010000015.1, on the reverse strand, counting down.
CTGCACGTTCAACCGTATCATATTGGATATCACACAGGTCGCTACTCGTCTGCGGCAGTTCCCGTAATGCCTTTGATCTCGCTCTCCTCAACTGCATGTAGGGGAGCAACAGTCACGGTCACGATGGGGCCGTTGTGTTGCCTATTTCTAGCAGGGGTCACGACCACGGGTGGATGGTTGCTTTAAAAAAATTGTGACTTTGAAAAAAATCGTAAAAAATCTAAAAAAAATTGTGAGTCATGCTACAGAAATAGAGAATGAGTTGGAAAAAAGTTACAGTGCCACCTTATTGAGGTTTTTTTATATTGGTGCACAATGTACTCATAATTCATTATCTAAAATTCTACTTTGAATTCACTGAACAATGCAATAAATTTTTGTTGCTTTGACCCTGTTGCCTTTTTGGGCACGGTCATGATCACGCGGTGGCCGTTGCCTGAAAAAGAAGCAACGGGGATGTCATGGTGGTTGGGCGGTTGCTCCCTACAGGCTGGCACAGTATACTTGTCTTGAGGCCAGCCTCCAATGTGAGGGGGGAAATGGGTGATGGAAGGCCTAAAAAAAATCTCAAACAGTGTTCAGGCCTTCTATCTTTAGCACATATGTAATCAACCATCTCCGATTTTGGGATTATCCTATTTCCAGTGTGGAATGTTAATACTTCGCGGCTCTGGCATCACATAACATTTGTGTTTGGAAATCCGTGATGCATGGGCTGGAACCGTCAACACCTGTCAAATTTGTCCCCGTGTTCCACATTGTAACGGATGTATTTCGCTGAGTTCTAATTATTCATTCTCCGCGCCTTCGGCGCAATCAATCCTTTAGTCAGTTACCTCTCGGATCTGCGGTCCGTTCAACACAACGTGCTATTATAGAGGGGTAATGATCCCACGAAAGATCAAATAGAGTAGTATATAAGTAGTTGGTAGATAGTTAATTTAGACAGCATTCTAAATACGAGGATCTTACCACGCAATCCAGCTACCTAAGGCTCTCTACAGATTCTCTAGTGTGTTGCTTCTCGCTCTTACGCTTCGTCGACAAGCTCAAGAACCTCGGCAACCTCACACACATAGATTATATCAACGGTATCCTGAAATATTTTATCGAACAGTATGCCCGAGGATCCGTCCGGAATTTAAAATCCCAGACGCGGCGTTCCTGCAGCCAGCATACTAATTGCCATTGTGGAGGGGCGGTGGAATAGTGCGGTGATCTGCGAATAAGGTCGCACACACTGTACACCTCGTTCATTCCAATTCCCTTTCTTCCTCTCATATTCGTCTTCACATAACCCTTTTATCACAGACGTACCCGCTTTCCTATTGTTTGTAATGAAGTACCACATTATTATCTGGCATTTTTGCGTGTCAATGGGTATCATTGGCACTGTCCTATGTACGCGAATTCAAGCCCATTTCAACCCTACGAGAATCCAAGTTCTGCCCAATGGATATCCATGTGTTTGGGTGAACTTCAACCTCCATACCACGGAGTACGGGAGGCTCGAGAGAAAGTCGACGCGTTGATTCCGCAGTGCCAGGGGCTCTAATCCGGATTACAGGGCGGACTAGGATGATGCGAGGAGCTATCTGGCTATGGAAGAGGCAGTAGTAGAAGTTGTAATAATGCTTTTCGAGGACGAACTCATCTCATTTGAAAAAAAAAAATCCAGTCAACGGGAAAGGCCAAGGTAAATGTCGACGGCAGCTACTTACAACACATCAGCTTTGATGCTCGCGCTGTTGAAAAAAATTGAACGCGAACATGCTGGGAGGGTAAGAACTTAAGAAGAGGCATAAAGAATAGTCACCAAATGGCCAATGCCGCCAGGAGGACTCAAACTTCCGTTTCTCTCAAATATTCTACAACCGCTTACAATATTCCGCACACAATTGAGGCACGCGGCTTCAATAGAATGGTAGCCGGGAAGGAACTTATGACTTCCAGCGTGATGTTTGTAGAATTGTAGCGAATGTGTAGTGAAATTTATTGCAGTCACTGTGAAGTTGATATAAGAGCCAATGAATCAATCACATTGGAAATTCCCCGCTGCAACAGGGCCCAGAAACGATGTTGAAACCCACTCTTATCGAAATGCCGCCGCAGAAGATTGATCACCTCGTGTATTCATACTTGCGCGCCACAAACACGTCGCAGGTATGTATCATTTCCTGGTCTTTTATTTGCCCCTTTGGAGTGCAGCTGGATATAAATTGGTGATGCCGGCAGTCGAATGTCCTCCGAATTGCCTCCGAAACCTACCGAATTATTTCGCATATGGCGGGCCAGAATTGGGGCACTTGGCTTCAAGTAAATCAGAATGGTATAGTAGAGCATATGTTACTTGAGCATAAATGAAGCTAGGTTTATTTAAACATACTGCATAGCATGAATATCTCCAAAAGAATTGTAGGAGCACAGTGGAGGCTGAACCACGGTCGAAGCCGGCATGTCACGGGAGCCGAGCCGCGACACTAATCTAGACCCGTCTCAGATGATCTACAATTTCGGCAATCTTAGGCGGGGGGCTAAATGCAGTGATGCCCTGAATGAACTCGCAACGGCATGTGAGGGCATGTGTAACCGAATCTCACTTCTTAGCGAATCCGAAAATCAATTCAAGTGAATCAGCAGAGAGCATTTAGGAATTGAGAAAACCGGCATCATTTATGCACGGCGACGATCGGGCGTGCACGGCGGCAACGGCGGCATTGTAATGATGGCAATCGGAGTATGAATATAGGAGTACGATGATCAATGCTTTGTAGACACGACTCGGACGCAGCCAAACAAACATACTTCCTAAGTACATGACTTTCAAATGCCAGTCTTTAGGCCTTCAGTAAATTCTCCAGTTCCTGAGACTTGCTTCAATTCTCAAAGACGACATCTTACTGTGTCAGCCTGCGCACGTCTCTGCTGAAGAGGTTTTACCTCCGTCCATCGCTGGGTTTCTTGTCAACGATAAAGATATTCCTCTAGAACAAGTACATCATGCCGATTTGCACGCCGTTGCTACGCGCGTATTGTGACAGCCACGGCGACGGCAGACAAGTCTTGGCAGAGAGGATCCACTCCCCGAAGCCTGTGACGCCACTTGTGGGGGAATGGGCAGCTGAGACGTAGTCGACGCAACGCGTGCAGGATGATACGGATAGGTCAAGCTCTCCTGAAGGGACCAGAAATGAAAATGCCTTTTCCCTGTAGGATGTAACCTGGAATTGAAGCACTGGACAGAAAATTGGCCTGGGCGAGCAACAGAATATATGCATATACACCACGAGGGTAACATTTATGGTAGTTCTCGCAAGGTTGTGGTGGATACACGCACAGAAAGATGCTGGAAACAATGCGGGCAGGAGTGTGTTGCGCAGTTATGCAAGGACGGGGCAGAGGGGAGCATTGTGCTCAAGCAGAGATGGAGAGTGGGAGAGGGAGCGACGCGTTAGTTAACTTGCTTTACGAGCCAACGATGACAACACCAAGATTCAGACTCCGACTCGTTTGCCGAATATCTGCCGCCGTGCGTGATCGCCGGCTTTCTCAATTCCCAAACTTTCACAATCAGCGTGAATGAATGAAGCACACTCCGGCAACAATTAATTTCAAGGGGGTTTCATCCCACTCGCATCGGAGTGTACTTACATGACATCGCCGTTGCCAATGTGTCGGCCTGCGCAGTTCTCTCTCGAGATTTTATTCGCCCCGTTTAGAGTGCGGCCGAAATCGAGTTCTTCACAAGGGCAGAACGGCTTTATCGTCGACTCAGAATGCAAGGAATTCCATGTGGGGTGTGTGCATGTCAATGGCGACAATGAATTATGGAAGTGGTCCGGGGTCGTAGGAACTCTCGAGACGTAGATAATTAGAAGCTAGAACGTCAAAGATTTGAACCTTGAATATTACTTTAATTGCTGTTCTGCAGCCAAGTCGAACGGCTGCAGAATTCGGCCCGGACGGAGTCCGCGTACCGGATCAGATTCATGGTGATGCGTAGTCATCATACGCGCCTTTTTCTTGGCTACCCTCCACCGATATCAGCTATTCCGGCTTTGCCACGAAACCCGCAAATCTTGAGCAGTTCCTCACCTGGTGGACCCACAGCCCAGAAATCAATCGCACGACATGGCCCGCGCCGCAGCTGCTATTCAGCCTATCTTTCTGGGAGACATCGAGGCGTTCTTGACCGATACCAGGGATATGTATGGCACCATGTCGCGCGCAGCCTCACTATGCTATGCCTTAGCCGGCAAGGGCGACGCCCCCTAGGCTGCAGGAGACTGGATCCAGTGAATCGGCAACTGCGTGCTCCCGCACGCACACTTCATCCGCGTGTTAGCGCGCTCACGGACGGCTGGTGGCGGCGCGCGCTCCCAGACGCAGAGCCTCCTCCTCGCCTCCACCCTCGTCACCGCACGAATGCGGCGCCCTGCGGCTCGCGAGCCTTTACCACGGCGACTACCACACGCGCGCCCCCGCGCTGCACCGCCTATAACACTGTGTACGCGCCAGCCGACCTCGGGAATCCCGCGCCGTGCGGCCGGCGGGGCATACTGCACCTGCCGCCGACGGCGTACGCCGCGGACCGCATGCCCTGCGTGCACGCCATGCTCGTGCTCGTCGGGGAGGACGTCAGAAGAGGGCGAGGTGCGGGGGATCCGGGAGAGCTGGGAGCGATTCCCTACTGATAATGAGGCCGTGTGAGAGGGACGCGGAACAGGAGTGGGTGGCGGGAAGGGAATGTCGCTTGGATCACGCCTGCCGCCGATGACACGACGCATGGTGCGTTCCTTCTCGTGCTCTTTCTCACTTCTTACCCCGCGCGCCGATACACCCTCCCCCTCTGCTCCCCCGCTTTCTCGCACCCCCCTCACTCCAGCCTCCCTTTGCCCCTCCCTCCATGCCCCTCCCATCCATTTCCCTCCGTTCCCTCCCTGCGTCCCGTGTCCACACTCCCGATGTTATTATGTTATAGACAGGCACCCCCGGCGCCGTCTAATATATCGCTCCTCCCGCGCCCGCCCACAGCAGGGGCGGCGCATTCTGGCTTCAATCCGCAGCCCCGACACGGGGCGCGCGCTGCGACACGACGCGGGTACCTGCTCGTATTCCGACTCGGCGGGACGCCCGACGCAACCGGGGCTCGTGGGGGCGCGTTCCCCTCCTCTTTGTATCCTCTGGTGGAGTCGACGTCTACCAGCTTTTTTTCTACATATTGGAGCGACGGCGCGCGGTCCTCCCCAGCGTCCTGTATTGCCTCTTCGGATTTACGTGGGAGGGGTGAGGGGTGGGTTCGCAGGCAAACGTGTGTCCTCATTTTTTCCCCCTGCCATCGCTTCCTCGTTTTTTTCCCCATTGCTTCCTCCCTCATTTTCGCTATGCGTTGCGACTTGCCCATCGCTGTTTTCTTTTCTTTTATTTATTTGGGGCGTGATGTAGGCGGCATTCCTCCCTCCCCTTTCTACGTTCCTCCTTTCGTCACACATTGGGCTTTGCTCTTTTATTTATTCATTTGGGAAGGGTGCGGTAGGGTGTGGGTTCGTTCGCCGATGCGAGACAGCGTACGTCCTCGATTTCTTTCTGTCTGGCGCGCGTCTTGTCTCCTTTCTTTCCTCCATTTTCGGCACGCAGTGTGGCCTGCGCGCTCCATCTTTAATTTTATTCTATATATATATACTAGCAGTAACCTGTGCTTCGCTATGGCGCAAATTTGAATCATTCGCAATGTAAAGAAATTGGGAGGCGCATAGATGGTAAATAATACATTGTTTGTTCCTAATCACGTCCTTCAATGAGCGGCCAGAGACCTTTGGCCTCCTCTGCCGCCCGATCATCCGCCGTCTTACGCTTCTTCGTGCTGGACTCCTCAGACTTGTTATCCGAGTCCTGGCTTCCGAAGAATCCAGTAAACTTGAGGCGTGCAGGAGTTTCGGACACTTAGGCTGATTTGCATCAGGAAATTCAAATTGCCAGATCGGGATTGTGATCTGCGGCGGAATTTAAAGACGAACGGCAGAAGTTGGGGCATCAAGTTGGGGTCAAGTTGGAGTGCAAGTCGGGCTCTTGTGCACGATTTGCACTTTTTCGACCCCAACTTCATCAAACTAAGAATCAAGTTGGGGCACAAGTTGGCCCCTATTTGAAACCCCCTATTATTTGCGCTGACCGGAAATTTTTTTGGAAGCCTTACATACGTTGGGCGGCAATCTATCCTCCGAGACGTAGTACATAGTCCGCAGTCAACAGCTCTCACACACTCTGGACGAGTCTTGCGGGATGTGGAATATCATTAGGCAGTATAACCACGGCTTCATGGACTATTAACCGACTGCAAAGTTGGGAATGCAAAGTTCACATTCCTTTAATTACACCGGTGGGCACTGGGATGGCGGTCAACGCATTGTTTATTTTATTTTACCGCAGTCATCGACATATGACATTCCTGCGGACCGGAAGAAGAATAACTGCGTTTGAGCCAGCATGACGACTCAGGCCCGCAGCGCTACTTCCAACTGTCATCGAGACTGCCGAGATCCACGGGCGGTCTTCGCAATATGTATTCTTCCGTTTCGTGGGGAGTGCTTCGGCTGTTATTTTCAGTACTGGTTGCACCGCGGTCTGCGTCTCACAGTTTCTTTAAAAAATGAATAGAAAAAATTGCCTTGATAACACTACTGTGGGCTGTTGATTTTATTATATCGCCAACCTGTGACATTCTGTTAGACTCTGTTCAAGTGCACAAGTGACAAAGATCTGCGCATCTGGGTTCATATCATATTTGTTTAGATCCGATCAGGATCAACTTGCTGGGAGGTATCTCGGCCTCGGACATGCCTTTTTGGTGTGAGGAGAGGATTTCCTCAAAAACAGCTTTCAGTCTTTCTCTGTTCGCCAGCATTCATGACGTCCAACGAGGATCCAACCAAAGTCAAATCTTCTACGTGTGCCTTGTGTCGCCGACGGAAACTCGTACGTCTTCCATGCCAACTTGTGTGCGGTGTGGAAATGGCCATTGCCTAGCGTTGTGACGGTAGAACCCCATGTGCTCCGTGTACGCGAACCAGGAAACCCGCCGTGTGCACTTACCTTTCGAAAACGATCAACAAGCGGGCAGAAGTACCGAAAGGCTCAGCCTGCGTACAGTGCCGGTGCGGTCCGATTGCAAGTTTCTGAATTCAGTATGACTGAATCAGATTTTAGCGGTCGAAAACGCGTCGGTGTCTTTTTATCAACATCTATATCCATTCTTACTGTGATTCTGGCAGAAATGTGACAGTAATTTACCCTGCCACACATGCGCGAAGACATCCAAAGCAGACAAATGTGAATATCGGTCGAGGACACCCCCGCGGAAACGCCCGCAAAACTCTCCGGATTACAACGAATATCTTTCTACTAGAGCAAGCACATCATCCACGCGCTCTACAAGCCCCTCGCCTTCTAACCTCAGCTTCGCGGAATCATTAGAATGTCTATTTGAAAACGTTCTAACTTTCCAAGGCGAGTATGATGTTCTGAATCTTTCTCTCCCTTCGCTACAGTCGAGTCGCCCTCCATCAGATAACGGCTCTGAAATATTATTACCGCCGCCTGGTTCGGCGTTCCCACTCTCACATTCTGTGGGTTCTGATAAAGTGCCTTCCAACGGAGAGGTCGCAGCCCCGTTACTTTCACCCGACATTAAACCACCAAAAGATCGCGCCGCTGAACTTTTCCGAGTGTGGGCGCCAATTCTATCGAATGCCAATGATTTCCTCATTGTTTTTTTGCAGTCGGAATCTGTTCCTAGAACATGGCTGGCAATATGGGCTGAACATCCCAACCGAGAAGCGGGATGCGATATCCCGAGGCGATGCCTCAGGTCACATCGTGCATCCTGTTCTCATCCACGTCTGCCAACTGCTGGGTTACTTGCTGGCAAACCATTCTCACGAGGAAACCTGGGTTTACTTCCAAGGTCAAACGGATGCAGAAGTGGAACAGACGGCTGCGATCCTCGACTTTCTCGAGGGTACACCTAGCCTTGTCCCCGACCCATTGACGTCCCTCCAAGCCTATACCATGCTTGCGATCTACTGCGCGCAGAAAGTAGACTTGGGGGGCTTTCGCTACCTACTCGCAAAGGCCGGTGAGGTCGTAGTTGAGCATCAAGCCGCCTTAGGTCTGGATGATCCACCTGAGCTGGATCGCTGTCCCCAGTTGGACGGTTCGCAGTTTTCTCCAAATGGACCGGCGCAGGTAGTGTTGCCGCGGCTCGGCTCGGCTCGGCTAGCCGTTGGAGCCAAGCCAAAAATAAGCCGAGCCTAGCCAGCCGTTCACACGGCGGCTCCGTTGGCTTGGCTGCGGCTCAAGCCGGCTCCACTAACGGCTTAGCCGCGGCTTCGATTGGCTTGCATCTGCGAGTCTCTCTCTAACCTCTATCTTGAGGCCCTTGAGGTCTTCATACACCTTTGCTCTGCACATCGCATCCGACATGGACGCTCATGAACCTCGACTATGCCCCCAGCAAACTTCGCACGAGCGGACCCAATCCCACACACTTGAGGTGCGTTTTCTTCTTCATACTGGCTACGGCGGTTCCATGCGCCTGCCTCGCCCCCGAGCCTTCTTTCCATGACGCCGCTGTGCGCTTCTACGGTCAGGCGGACCGCCTTAACGACGGGACGCCGCGCGCAGTGTGGTCGGGCGGGCAGGAGGTGCTCGTGGTCGCGTACGACGTGATGATCCCTGGGTGCTACACCAAGACGACGAGCAACCTGCGCCTGTTGGAGAGCAAGCCCAAGCGCAGGTTCGACCTCAACTCGTTCAATGCAGGCGACTACGAGAAGGCGGTCGACTCGAGCAATAGCGCGGCGGCGATCACGAGCGTGCTGTATCCGTCTTGTACGTCCAGTCTCGCTTTTACCCTCACTCTAAGGCTGATTGTGCGTATGTAGTCGGCAAGGAGCTCCGTCTTGAGCAGCAGTAGTATGTGGCTCTTGTTTTGCTTTGGGAGTGTGCTCTTACTCTGGCCATAGCTTCTGGACCGCAGTGAGTCTCGCGGACATCCTCCGCCGTTTCAAAAACATCGGCAAGCCCATCACCGAGTTCCCCGACTGTACGTCTTCCTCCTCCTCTTTCGTCTCCTCGCTGACATCGCCCACCGATAGACGTCGCGATCCAACTGAATGACGTGCGTGCTCGCACACTTCTACCCAACTGCAACAGCATACTGACGTTGACCAATCCAGACCCACCCAACGCTCGCGATCCCCGAGCTCGTGCGCATCCTCATCGACGAGGAAGACCAGCCGTGGGACACCGTGTGGCGGATCGTCACCAACACCTTCTACACGAACCACACCGTGCTGCTCGAGGCGCTCGAGAAGTGGCCCGTCCCGCTCCTCGAGCACCTCCTCCCGCGCCACCTGCAGATCCTATACGATATCAATATGCTGTTCTTGCAGTGTGCGTCGTCTCTCCCAGCTTGGTAACGGTGGTGCTGATTCATTTTCGTTTTGGCAGCGGTGGAGAAGAAGTTCCCGGGCGACCGCGATCGGCTGGGACGTATGAGGAGGAGGGGCTCCCGAAGCAGGTGTGCATGGCGTTCCTCACGTGCATTATAGCTGCAGAGCGACCTCGTTAAGACCACGATCATGAAGGACTTTGTCGAGTTTGAGGGGATCACCAAGTACGTCATATCGTCTTTGAGGTAGCCCATGTTTACTCATCCACGTTTCTCTGTAGGTTCGGCAACGTCACCAACGGGAGTATGTCTTTCTGCTCTTCCGTCATGGACGAATCTGACATTCAATTGCAGTCACCCCCCGTCGCTGGCTCGACCAGTGCGACCCTGAGCTCAGAGCGCTCGTCTTCTGGACGCTCAAGATCGACAGGGCCGTGTGGCTCAAGGACCTGTACCAGCTCGAGAAGCTGCTGCCGTTCACAGAGGACGCGGCATTCCGCGACAAGTGGGCCGCGATTAAGCAGCGCAACAAGGAGCGCCTGGTGCACCATGTGCAGACTACACTGGGGCTCACGATTAACACGCAGGCGATGTTTGATGTGCAGATTAAGCGGTTGCATGAGTATGTGTGCTCTTCCGCCGTGTCCTTGCCTCACAGAGTCGATGCTGATCATACTCCCAGCGTCAAACGCTCAATATCCTCGGTGTTATCTATGTGAGATTCTTTCTCGTGGTCGCAGGGCTCGGAGTATGCTCATGCGCGTTTGTTTACAGAGGTACCTCACGCTGAAGAGCATGAGTGCTGCGGAGAAGAAGAAGGCCAACCCCGCGTCATGTTCTTCGCGGTCAAGGCCGCCCCACGTACTACATCGTCAAGCTCGTGCGTACCGTCCGCCCCGTTCGTCTCGTCGATTGCTGATCAATACCTCTGGCTTCTCAGACCATCCGCCTCATCGTGAACGTCGCGCGCATCATCAATGCCGACCCGGACACCAAGGACCTACTGTCGCTGTACTTCCTCCCGGACTACTCGGTGTCGCTCGCGGAGGTGCTCATCCCCGCCTCGGATATCAGCCGGCACATCTCGACCGCGGACACGGAGGCGTCAGGGACGTCTAATATGAAATTCTGCCTCAATGGCGGGCTGCTGCTGGGCACTGTTGGTGAGTGCCGGCGCTGTGCAGCGTATTTGGCGGCGAGCTGATTAACGTCATTGTAGATGGTGTGAACATCGAGATCGCAGAGGAGGTTGGGGAGAGCAATGTCTAAGTATATGGCTTATACCTATCTCTTCGCGCAGAGGCTGACCTTTTCATGTAGTCTTCTTTGGCCATTTGACGCCGTGAGTTGTGCTCGGCGTACGGAAGTGCGATGTGTGCTGATGACACTTTTTTCTCTAGGGCCGTCGAGGACCTCCGCTACCAGCACACCTACCACCCGATTCCCATACATCGTTGCCGTGCGGCTGCGGCCGCAGACATCGTACTGGCTAGGCGGGTGGCGCGGGCGTGGCCGCGCCATGGGAGATGCTGCACATCGAGGATGAGCAACGGCGGCGGCGCGGAGACGGTCGGCGTGTGGCGTGCACGCTGTGACGACCGTCTTCGACGTGCCGCCGCTGTCCTTTCGGGAGGAGGGGGCAGCTGACTCATACACGAGCGTGAGCTTGTCGTCCGAGCGGCGGTACGCGCTGTGTGTATGCGGGCAGAGCAGAACGGCGGACAGGGCAGGTAATATTTTAGTTATTGATTTAATTATTCATATCCTGCTTCCTAATCGACATCTTCTAAGTTCTATGATCATTGTGTGCAGTTTGTGTGCCCTATGTACAGTCTATGTACTTTATAGACCGCAGTATTGTGTAGGGAGGAAGGGCAGAGCGATTCACAAAAATAAGCCTTCAGCCGCGGCTTGAGCCGCGGCTTAGCCGAAGCCGTTGAAGCCAGCCGGTTTTTAAACGGCTCGGCTCGGCTTTTGACGTGATGGCTTCGGAGCCATCAAAAGCCGAGCCGAGCCAGCCGTAGCCGAGCCGCGGCAGCACTAGGCGCAGGAGGCACGGGCGGCGTTCTCTCATGTGATATACATGGACATTTTTAGACGGATCTTGTTAAAGCTCTCCCCGACGATAAACCCGAGTCTGCAGCCCAAGTTCCGACAACTGGCTGTAAGCAATCTCAATACCGATCTTGTCCTCAGTACTGATTCCTTCTCAGACACTCCACTGGAACGATCCAGAAATGAATTTCATGCGAGCTAAAAGCGCGTTGTTCCTCGCAGATAGCCAACAGCTGGCTGCGACATGGACCCTCATGCAATTGGGTACGTAGAGTAAATAACCACTCGTCTCACAAATATCCCTAATCCCACTGCGCAGATCTTAATCCCTCTGCCAGCTGGTCCGAGGATTGCTGGAACCTAGTTGAGGACATTCACGCTCATCTCAATCTCATCAACACGCTGTTCATGGAAGCTGCTTTTATCCACGAGCTGCAGGTCATCACACTCAAGGGCAATATTATCATCGCGCTCTCGGCATTAGCAGAATTGTATGGCTTACTTGCGCCCTCCCAGCCAGAATCCCGTAGGAAACATCGTCAAGTCGTGACAGAAATTGCCACAATCTCGAGCACGTTTTCCGACCGGGATGTACAATACCTTGATCCCACGCTCGGAGTATGCGCCACTCATTCTCTATCTAATAGAGAGTTCAACTGACGTCCATAATCAGCTGTGTTGGGCGATTGCAGCGCGCCGAATCTTCGATGACGACCCAGCCCTGGGCCTGCCGCCCATGGAATCGCTCGCAAGTGCGGCCCCAAACGACAAGCTCCCTGTCCCATGCGACATCATTCGCGAATACAACGAGAGACTCAGTCGAGCGATGCCTTTCGTGATCCGTGCTTCTCCCTGACATTTATTCTACGATGCCAGTTGGCAGTGATGTAATACGCAATTTATACCTTTTGGAAGAATATACGAATGTGAAGTTTCACAAATCCTGTTTCTCGCCCTAACTGAACCGTTGGCGCGACTTTCCAAGTTTAAATGAAGGCGGACTTTCTCTTACGGAGACGCACGTCTAGAAAATCGAAAAGCAACCGACTTATTTTCCAAGTTGAAGCACCACCTAAATCCTTCGGTTGGGACTGTCTACTGAACTGGTACAGTCAAGTGGGACAGATTATTGTTGACAGAATGTGAGTTGAAGAACATGTTGTCGTATCCGTCACCACTGGTAGTTTATCCTGGTTTCGCCCTTGAGCGTAGACCTCGAGAATCTCCATCGACACCAACAGTGACACTAGTCTTACAAATCCAGCGGTGTTCCAACTCCCGCTGGAACACCGCTTTCAAGTGTGGTTCCCTTTATTTGGGGATAGCCGCATTACCGCCTTTGATCCCCGCCCCATCTGCAGATCCGGCGGTATAAGTACGACCACGACCTATGTACCACGAAACACAAGCCGAATCCAACCTCAAGCAAATCAATCCATTTTTCCAACAGCATCAGAAATCAATATTTATTTTTGTCTTAAGCCTTAGCGAAGCCGTGACAAGATTCGGCATGCCTGCCACTGCGGGCAAATGATGTGACGGTCAAATGTTGACCGCCACGGTGACGGTTGCTGGACAGTCGCCCAGCGGCTGAATTTTTACTGTATTATGTATTTGACATGGTCTGTAGGCCATTGCTCACGCATGGCAGTACGAGTCCATTTCTTTTTTAGAGGTCTGATTTAAAGGTCTGATCGAAAACATGATCCGAGTGTAAAGCTTTAGCCCGTCCTTTTTTGCCGGGTAACCTGAACGAGGATGTTGGGCGGCTAGGTAGGTGACGGGTCGGCCCGTCAACGGGATACCCATCTCCGTCAACGGGTCGCATGTCCGGTGCAACAAAAATCACTCCGAAGTTCCGAGTCAGGTTAATTCACCTTCAAGTCTAGAGGACTTATCTCTGTTCACTAGATGATATACAATCAAGAAACTTTTCTGAGGCTTTCAATTCTGTGGCATTCGGAATTTGAGGAGAGTTTTTGAACGTTACTTCATGACAGTCGTTGCGACGGGGTTTTTGACACGATACCAGCCCTACATGAGTTTGATGTGATTCGGAGGTTCATCCTATTGAGTGTTGAAGCGTTTGTAATATTTGAGACTTCTGTTCGTCATTCTATATAAGTGATTTAAATAAATAGCCTACGGCTCTTGCAAAGAGATGAGATAATAATAGAGACAGTAGACATTATATGCCCGAGGTAGAGTGTCCCACAATTTATTTTCTCACCAGCGACTTAAAAAAAATTCATTCTCCCCAATTGCGTTAAGCTACAGATCCTCCCTGTATAGAATTTTATTTTCCTGGTTTTTTTTTTTCTTTTCTGGACATGAATTGCCCCAAATTCTTTTGGGATGGATGCAGGTGCGTATTGTCGTCGGATACAAAATAAATTAAAATGATTGAGGAACACGAGACGAGCTGCAGGAGATTGTGTGAAGTGAAGGAATGGCTCAAATTTCAACAAAGGTTGGTCCACTGCCGCGGGCCCAATCCTTTCGTAGATTTTCAACGAACAAAATAGGATGCATTGGTGCCCATTCCAGAGAACACTGAAGGGATTGCTTGATTTTTTTAAGGATAAAATTGAAATTCAGGAGCACAGTGAGCACTGAGTTCCAAGGGGCGTCACCCGGAAGATGCCGAAACACTAACGTAATGTATAGTATGGGTCTGGGACCCCTTAATCCAGTTTTCGGACTTTTACTCAGGAAGCTTCAAAAACGCGTTTAAGCAACACTTTTTTTTTTTTTTTGGTCTCCATATATTTGCTCCATCCAAGTGCCGACAAACATTTGATCATCCACTCATCACGTCAAACTTTTGATTGCGCCTATTTAAAAATTTCACCACGTTCTACGGCGACCTGTGAAGAAGGCACGAAGTCTTTCCCATTGCCTTCGCATGTCAAGTACAAATGCGGTGTCAGGACAGGATCCCTGGTGAAACTGTTCGGCCTAACCCACGGCCACGGTTCAGATTTGCAGCTTCACTTCCCATGGACAACACACCAGATTTCTTTGCGAGTGCTGTGTCAACCGAGTCGGTGTCACATGTGGAAGAATTATCAAATATGCCTGCAATGTCTCCGACCACTGAACTTGTCCTGCCTTCGGCAGATCGCAGCGCAGGATTCCCCACACTGGACCCAGATGTATCGAGTGATGATGAAGAAGACTCTGGCAAACGCAAACGATGTACTGGGCATTCGAGAAAAAGGCAACACCAGGTGATTCTCTCTGATGACGAGAAGGACTGTGACGACCCCGGGTGTGCTGAAACTGGGGATCTTGAAACAATTGCTTGTAGTGGTCCTGCCTGTACTTCGAAGGTATGTTTCTGCACATTTTCTAAATTCTAGTGCTTCAATTAAAGTTTCATCTAGTTTCATTTGTGCTGCCGTGGCTTAAAGAAAAAACTGACTGGGGCGTGGTTCTGCGATGATTTCTGTCGTGAGAATGCAGGAGGCAGAGCTCGTAAAAAGGCACGATCAAGTTTGTAGTGTATTTAATGTCCGTTACATTCATTAAATCCCTCATTTCACACCACGTTTATGTTGGGCAGGTGGAAAAAGCGAAGCGCAGAAGCAAAATAGGGGCGTGGGAATTGATCTGTCATCGGCAAATAGTATAGTATGTGTCTGGCGACCCTTAATCCAGTTTTCCGACCTCGTGTAGCCCATTTATTTTGTGGGTGCCTCTTGCTGAGTTCAGAGTCAGACCCATGATCACGCGATTCTGGAAACTGGCCTCAACGGACGGGATAAGGTCAATAAGGATATGGCACCCGGCCCCTTGTATTAAGCAATCTCTGCCATGAAAATGAAAGAGCTTCAGCAACTCGGCGAAGTACTTCCGAGCAGTCTCGGAGAACTGAAGAAAACCGAGCCGAGACCGGCTCGGAAAATTCACATCACGTTTCAGAGTCACGTTTGAGATCAAAGTTGTCCCGGTGACGATTTTTTCGCAGTGAAAGATTGCCAAGAAGGAGTTCCTATAAATAGGACTCGTAATGATGGGCCACGAGGCGGACGCATGTAAGAACAAAGGTGAAGACTGTTCTTAAATAAACGACAACCCCTCTGGACTGGGCCCACTGTACTAAGTAGAATTGGGTAAGAGGCTGGTTGTCTTTTTGGGCGGCATGGGTAGGAAACTCAGCACTCAAAATGAACAAGAAGAGCTGCGAAGCATATTTTGAGCCGTATTGCCTTGCACTTCACGTAAAAAAGAGAACAAGTTATGAAATCAAACATGCATTAACCTCATGGTGCATCACAGATGACGCAAGGTATCAAGGTTTTGACCGTGAACCAACCGTCACCGTGGCGGTCAAAATCTGACCGTCATGGTGTTTGCCCGCAGTGTGCCATATATTATTTATATTTTAGCACCACTGCGACCTTCTTGCCAAAGACTGAAATCTTCATCAAACTGCGCTGGTCCCCGCAGCACGACGGACGAGCTCACATGGTTCTCAGTACAATAATGTGCCGATAGAATGTGTAGGTGTCGAATTAACAAAAGAATTATGACCGAAAAAATTGGAAGCTACGTTCTTCCAAAAGTACTTTAGGGCCAAGACTTATATCCCCCTGGAACCAAAGACATCCAAGGATGCCGCTCCAAGGACGTAATATACTTTTCTAAGACAAAAATGTTGAAAGGTGAGGCCGTAAGACCTCAAATTTCAAAGACAAATGTGTTTAATCATTGTTAGTCACATTGCCATCACGAGGGTCTGATTGGTTTAGACTTGGGGTGTAGGGCCGTGGTGTTGCTCAGCAGGACTCGTACTTATAACTTTTTTTTTCCGGTTACTTCGGTGATTTCTGATTTTTAGATGCCGATCACCGGTCAGCATCGAAGGCTTGCCTATCATTTCCAGTAATAGGGGCAGTCAGAGTAGCCTTGAGAGGCAGTTCTGACGGCCGGTTCTGAGGACGGTTCTGAAACTGGTTCTTGATTGATTTAGCGTGGGAGAACCGTCGTTAATCAGAACCGGGTTCTGCATGCAGAACTAGCTCTGGAGCTGGTTCTGCAACGGTTCTGGTTCTGGTTCTGGTTCTCTGCACTCAGTTCCCCTTAATCATTTCTTTTAAATATCATTAAATACTAAATATATACTATAAAATATTTCCCATCCGCTTGAGGCGAGGTCAAAACCAAGGCCTATGGCTCGGGATTAGCCAGGTATTAGACGGGCCATAGCATGCTTGCGTGGTAATTAAATAGCGCAGTTTAAATTTAATTTCAGCACCCCTTTTGGATGCGGAGGTAGGGCTGAACTATGACAGTTTTTCAGTGCGCTGACTTCCATTTTGGGTAGGCGTAGCGATAGGATGATGGTAGGTGCACAGTGTACAACTGGCAGAAGATATGAGACATAAATGAATAATTGAATGAGACATGAGAACCGGCGCTTTTCAAAATGGGCGGTCAAGATTAGAGGCCGGTTCTGGCCAGTTCTGATGCAAATCAATTGTCAGAACCGGCTTCAGAACCGGCCTCAGAACCGGCCCCAGAACTGCTTTTCCAGCCTACTCTGACTGCCCCCAATGAATTGATGTGACAAGGTGACTTTACATTCTTTCTCTTAGCACCATGTCACCGTCTTCCAAGGTAAATACATTATTTAGCCCCTGAGTATTCTGTTGAGCAGGGTGGTCCATTATATAAGCAATTACTTAGATGTAAGTAAGATAAGCTGAGAGATGCCAACCGGGGTTCATAACGGACATCAATAACTTCGGGACCGATGCCTTGCACGAAAAGGGAATGAAAAAGTTTGTTGATCCCGGCTGACTCGGGGTTTGATCCACAATCAATAAGAATAAACATTACAGCCACTAGATTTATTAGCACAGCCCCAACGAAGTCCCTCAACGTTTCAAGCGTTTGAAATGAAAAGTCCGGAAATCGGGCTCCCCTCGGATTTTAAAGAAACAATCACTTATTACATAAGTACTCGTAACTCGTAATCCAACGTGCGACATGATCGACAGCATTCATGGGCTTCTCCCATGCCTCATCAGCGCAGCTAAGTCCTTCATCTTCTGCGTTCTCAAATCATCTTCGGGTCTGCGCCGTAAGATGCATGCGGAATCTGCACTGTATTTGCAGTGTATGGCAAAGGGTGCGTAAAACTGTTGCGTGGATAAACCAAGGATTGAATAATGTGACAACACAAATTACGAGTGGGAGTGGAGGAACCACGGGGTTTGGAGTTGTGGCACAAATTTAGCACTGTGAAATCCGTTTGACCCCATGACTGTTTAACACTGTTAGTGCTAAATTTATGATTGCGTACCACGCCTTTCTAATTTGATTCCCAGGACCAAGGATAATTCCCCGACCCACGTCGCAAGCACTTTCCCTGAGCAATACCTCCGTTAAAGAGTGAACGGCCCTGAAGTTTTGAGCTCTCCAGACCTCCTATATCGACCATTCTTTGACATATCACCGCTGATCAGAGAACTCCTGTCTAGGTGGTGTTCATGAGAACATGTGAGATGCTTTGAAGTTCCCCCAATATAAAATGCATGGTTAGCGATGATCCCCTCACCACCTCCACCTTCTTACCATTATGGAGTATGTCGTCGATCCCGCAGTGTTTGCTCCTTTCTGGGCCATCATGCTGCACATAGTTTGCCGGACCTGTGTGAGCTACGGTACTCCAGGATCCTCTATATTTGAGGCGTTGACTTTATCCCACAGACTAACTTTGTGCTCTATGGTGATCGCTCTACCGCCGCCTCCAACACCGATCTGACCAAACTTGCAGGCTTATATATCGTTCTATTCATCTTCTCGCTTCGCAGACTCGCTCCACGAAACACACCGGGTCGCCGGCTTCTGGTTGGCACCACAATAGTGATGTTTCTGCTCGGGACATGTGGCACTTTCGTCGTCGCCGCAATGGCAGCGGTCTCTATTCGGATGACTAAAGCAGTGGTTCTGGGTTCCGTCGACGTTCCGCACTTAATTAGAGTATTCGGCGTCCTTGAACTCACAGATTTGGTGCGAGATTTAATCAACATGTCAGTAGTAACACATTTGTCTTTCGAGCATCGCTGATGGACGGAACAAAGTGTAGTAGCAGACTTGCTTCTTGTAACTTCTTCATCATCCAACTCTCACTTTGTGGAACTGAGCGGTTTTCCCAGTTATACCGCTGTTATATCATATGGGGATCAAAGAAGAGGATTATCATTGTGCCAGCGTTGTGCATTTTGGCAAGTGCTGGTAATTCAAGCCTGTCTCACTCTCCATTTCCAACTCGAATGTCCCTCCCGCAGTCCTTACAGTCGTCGCTTGGCTGCCGAAGGCCTATATCGACTCCAGGACACCTTTTATCATGATACTGGGGACGAATTTGCTGCTCATGTTTCTAACAGGTTGAGTGGTTCAGCCTCGTAGTTGCCCTCGCTAATTGATGTAGCCGGCCGAATATGGTATGTAGGACGCGAAGTGCAAACTGTCCTGCATCACTCGACCCTTCAAAAGCAGTATAATACTGCTGTTATGATGGTGTGCGTGGTAGGCTGATAATGATGCAAACAACTCAGACTCAGATTCAATGTCAGAGTCGAGTCCGGCGCAATCTATTGTCTCTCTCTAGTCCTGTGGGTGACCTCATTAACCATCCTCGGGAACAACCACGAATACAATAGCGAATTTGTGAGTGCTCATGCCATATACGTTCGACTCTGACAGAGAATGATGAGGTGGCGATATTCGCCGGGATCACTGGGGGTCTGGTCACACAAACTGCTGTTAGTTGCATCACGATCCTGCACCACTACATATGATTTCCTGACGTTGGTTGGCAGAATATTGCGCCAACCCTGATCCTCGCGCGGGTGGGAATGGGTCGCCAGTGGACGCAAGACAGTGTCTCAATCGGGGAAAGAGTGCTGTCTGACGACAGTATACGATTCCGGATCCCTGTGCAGACTGCTGCCAGTGAATCATTCTCTGTAATCGAAATCAAGTAGCTGGATGTGCATTCAACAGTGTGCACAGGGTATTTGAATTGATTCAGGAGCAACGCCGTAGAAATGTGTATCCATGGTTGGAAATACAGAAAGTGCAGAGCTGCCGTCTGGATCATGCGTTCATTACGAGTCCTAATTATCCGTTCTCTTAATGAGATGTCTCGAATCAGTTTGCATGTCTTTGGCCACATCCCCTTCAGTCACATCCCCATTCCGGCATCTCCTCAGTAGTTCTTCAAGCAACGGAACTTCAGTTCCCACCATCCTGCAGCCACGATACAGCACTTCCCCATTTTCTACAGCAGAACTCCATGCTCCAGCTCAGGTGACAGACTATGGGGATTTAAAAGAGTTCATGTGTTGAACTCATGGCCCAAGACCAACTGTGCCACAGTACAAGCCTGCGGTACTTGTGCCGATAGGACGCGCAATTTACAAGCTCCGGTGCCGTGCACGGGAAACTATGCTGCGGCCACGTATATCAGCACTGCCGGCTGTCGTATAAAGGCCCTGCAATACCCACCGCTCACAGATGTCACTTCTGCATCTTTTTCCCCTTTCCCATTTGGCTTCTCAAATATTCCTGCAAAAATATTCACGACCGAGACCGATGAAGCATAAAAAAAAGCGCTCACTGTCTGGCTGGATCACTGCAACCATTTTTCAACAAGAAATCTTCCTACATGTTTGGCTCATAGTGTGCTCCACTGCTCCTGCTCTTCTCCTCCTCTCGTTGTACCTCCACGTCCCTGTCTCTCTACCTGCCTCTTCCTATTCCGGGCTGCTGCGCCTTTTGATTCTGCCCCACTTATGTGCCGGTTCAACTATATGAAGGAATGACAAAGCTACCGATCTTTTGACCTCCTGCTTTCCTGCAATTGTTGCTTCCTCTCATATCCTTCGACCGCAAGTTGCTCTTGGACATGTTGAACACTTTTCATTTCAATAATGCGGGTTTCAAACATCACAACCACGATGTATTCAACAGAACACTGCCCATAATATTCACGACATGGTCTATTATATGCTCCACTGTTTGTCTGCTCAATTGGGGTTGTCCCATAGGACTGCGAAAATTTGAATGCGGGCTCTGAGTACGTCCTATCGATTTCTGTACAATACCTCAACTCGTGGAACTGTTAGCTGAACTACTTAGTGGCTAGGCCTGAACACAGAGCATTCCAACTTTCCTCATCTGCTACAGTCGAGCACCAACCTTGCATCAAAAGTGTGCTCCGTTTCACTAATGGAATTTGGTGAGATTGTCTCGGCTCTTCCTGTCCAATCACTCTGCCCTTTGCACTTGCAGAAATAATCAGAGTAGATATCATATCCGTCATGTGTTCGTCTTACTTGACCTCCTCAATTCATTACTTCTTGCCACTTTTTACTCTTCAAAGAGTAAGTATCACAGCTGAATTAAATTTGCCAGAGCAAAGCGAAGTATAGTAAAAGAAAAGAAAAATAGATTTAGTTGAGTTCTAAATCAGATATATTTAATTCAGTTTTGGGCCAAACTATTTGTATTGGGATACTTAGAGAAGTGTAGCTAAATAAAATGCCCACTTAATTGGGGAACCAGCACTGTGAGTGAAGGCCTCCTCGAGCGGGGCGATTTTTGTGACGAGGGTTCTACCTTTCTTGTGGAAGGCAACGTGTTTCTTGAGTTGTTGAAGTAAGTAGAGAGGGTCAGTCTGGTCACCGGAGATGCCCCAGGCAGTTAATTTTTCAGGGTCGATCGTGGGCGTGGATTTCGGTAGAGGGTCCCGTCCGATGCGCTTTTGTGCGGTCGTATTGCTACTCATCAGTGGTTTCGGAGTATTACTGGGGGTTTGTGCCCCCGGGTCTGTCATTGTACTGGCTACTCAGCTGTATGTTTGGCCTGTGCCGAATTTATTTCCTGAGTGGCGGTGTGGGAAACTTGTTGCTTCTTGATGGTTCCCGACAAGACGGATCCGCCGAGAGGTTGAACAAGGTCTTGAAGGGATGGGACGGTCATCGGCACGGCCGTCACGGGTGTTGAACGGGCCGTAGGCGGGGGAAAAAATAATAAATAATAAATAATAAAAATGGGCTACCTTTTGTCCTAATTGGACTCTCACAGAGTAAACAAATGTCTTCAACGTGGAAAGCTTCAATGTCGTGTGTTATTACAAGATAAAGACATACATTGAGCTTAGTTGAATGAATTTTGCACTGGCTCACAAATACCGTTTGAAAACCGTTTCTAACCTTTTGCATACCGTTTCCGTTTGGTTTTCCCAGATTCGCAAACGGAAACGGAATGGTTGGAGCCTTAAATATTTCGAAACGTGCGTTCGCAACCCGTCGACGATGTCTTTGCTGATGTTGATCTGACAGGACTTGGCGTCTCAACAACTTGCTCTCACCGCCACCCCAACATCGACCTAATGGCGCATAGAACATCTGTTGCTGAGCTCAGACAGTGGGTTGCTTCTTCCAGAGGCAAGGACAAGTCGCAAAATTAGATGCCTGAAAGCGTTCTGGGTTGTTGCGCCTACTTTCACCCACCGCAATCTAGATACTTCCCTTCTGTATTCATTTCCTGCGCCTCTTTTTTTTTGAAAATTGATTCCGATTTAGTGCTGTGGCGCCACAGACAGACACTATCTAACTCATGCCTCGTTTACTGGGACCTCTTAAGAAAGTGGCCACCCCATTGACGTTTTTTTACTCTTCTTCTGTGCGGAGACCATCGCTAGGGTTCAAGTAGATCTCGGTGGCCTTCACTTGCTCATGTCGCAATTAGATCAGGATCCCACGAGCGCGAATTGTAATTATAGGCGCTGTCTTTGTGAAGCTGTGGAAAACTCGCGGAACTATATGAACGGCATGGATGTATTGGTACAGCTCTTCTATAACTATTTTTCCAAACGGGTATGTTCTCTGCAAGCTGGACGGTGTTTTCAGTCGAGGTTTCAATACCCTCGGCGGAGACGACAGGGTGCCTTCACTGTGCATTTCCTCCTTTCACTCCTGTGTAACGCACTCCAGTTCCTCGGCCAACGTGGCGCACGGCCTCGCTCAGATCCGAGATGCGCACGGCGCCCTTGATGTTTATTACGGGGTCAAGCGCTTCCAGATACACGTACTTTACGCCCTTTCTCTGTTGTTACTCTTCGCAGGGCTGGTGGTTCCCGGTCAACCACTTCACGATGTCTGGCCATGGTGGTCATGAATCCAACTCCAGCGACAATCGTCTCGTGTGCTCTAACGCTCCTTCCGAGCTTTTATTCGGACTGGCCATATCACGCCCCTCTTTCCGAAGCACTTGGGCGCAATCTGTCTCCCCTCCCGCTCATCTGGGGGCATTGTTACGAAGGCGACGAAGACGTAACAAACGATACATGGATGGAGGGAACGCGACTTTTCTTTGATTCTTACACAGTTGCTAGGGCTTCGTTGCTAGAGGCCGCTGAGTCGCCGTGCAACAACATTAGAACCCGATTTCATCCAAACCTAAAACACCTGTTAGTGAAGAGTATACTTACAGCTACGCAGGGTAGTTGTCGATGTGGGCTAGATCCCATGGGAAATCCCGTCGGAAAGAGAATCATTATTTGTTTTGGCCAGCAATTTTTTTTGGGAGCCTTACCTATGTTGGGTGGCAATTTACCCTCCGAGACGTAGTACATAGTCCGCAGTCAATAGTTCTCACACACTCTGGACGAGTCTTGCGGGATGTGGAATATCATTAGGCAATATAACCACGACTTCATGGACTGTTAACTGACTGCATTGGGAATGCACGTTCACATTAGGGTGTTTCATGATTGGCTTTTTGACCCTAACTCATGCCCCAACTCCGACCTCAACTTGACCTCAACTTGGCCCAAGTTGAGGGACGAGTTGGGGTCTCAATCGTGAAACACCTGAGCCGTTTATTTTGCCCCAACTCCGAAGTTGAGGTCAAGTTGACGGCTTCGCGTATCATAAAAGATGTGATCACTACCCAAGAGCCAAAGTTGGGGCATCAAGTTGAGGCACAAGTTGGGGCAAAGTTGGATGTCAAGTCGTGGTCCTATGCACAACTTGACATCCAACTCGGACCCCAACTTGATTTCCTGCCCCAACTTGATGTCAAGTCGGAGTCAGAGTTGAGGCATGAGTTGAGGCTCAAAAAGCCAATCATGAAACACCATATTGCGTTAATTACACCGGTGGATACTGGGATGGCGGTCAACACTTTGTTTATTTTATTTTGCAGCAGTCATCGGCATTCCGGCGGACCGGAACAAGAATAATTGCGTTTAAGCAAGCATGATGACTCAGGCCCAAGGGGCGACCACTAAAATCCCAGACCCTGTCCCCTTCCCCTTCCTCTCCCAATCCACAATACCTCGCCTAGCCATCAAAGCACATGGCACTGGACCTTACACTTGCCCTCCTCCCCAGTACATTCCCTCAACTCCCCTTCGCGTCGTTAGTACTATGTGCCGCCCCCACCAACACCCATGCCCCGTGGCAGACTCGCGCTGTGAGGGGGACTGTAGCATCGCTTTGGAAAACAAGGTTCCAAAAGTGACTTGTTCTCCCTCTGGGGGCTTTTTCATTTAAGTTGGGTTCATATAGAGTTTGTGAGAGAAGATAGTTGAGCAGTGTTTGTCCATGGGGATCTGTTGAGGGTCAAAAATGGGGGATAACGTGAAAAATACCTTGTTCAGATGTGCACACCGTGTGCACTACTCTGAGACAATATCCAAGTCTCTGCTTTGTCTCTCTTCTACCGCCTTTCCCCTTTGAACTGGGTGATAGTTGATTCAACTGGCTTTCCCAAAGGTGGGACAACCGCAAATGGCTCGACGAGGGCCTAACGGTTCAATGTGGGTACAGCTCGCGAAGGACGTGAGTGTGCCGATCGTTGTCCAAGGTATCCGCGATTTGGTGTGAGACGCCTTGAGTCGTTCCTCTCTGCGTGAGCAGCGGTTTGCGAGGTCAAGGGGACGGGTTAGTGTGGTTAGACGTTCAGTATGAATCGTCTGGAGGATGTGTGGTCAAGTGTCTTGCGACAAGTTAGTGGGTTAGTGGTGTGTGTGTGTGTGGGTCAACAGTATATTGGGGGGAATCAGTTTGCACTAGAAACTAGTGGGGGAAAACCACTCCAAAGTCGACTGACTACTGCTTTGAGACCCAGATCCTTTTATACTCTGCCAATAACCCCTTTGGACCTTCTCTACATGTCCACAGTCTGCTCCCTCGGCGTTCCATAACGTTCTAGCCCCATGGCGGTGTGTTTGCGCCGTGTTTCATCCCACCGAGTTATGGTGCTCATCGGAGGAAGTTGCCTTTTCGGGCCCAAAAGTTGTTGGGACGTGATGCCCGACGAACTGCTACCTTCCTAATCCGTCCAAAGTCCGTGCGGATACGACGTCCTGAGGCTGAAAAGGGGTGAAACGTGTGCGATATGTCGGCATGAGCATGTTGGAAGTGCTGTGCGCTCCGGCGGTCGATCCTGTTATGGACAAGGGCACTCCCATCTGCCAGATGTCGTTGGAGGTGCGCCATCTGCGATGCGAGATGCGAGAACAGCGTCCAAAATGTGTAGATGTGGGGAATGCGGAGCATGGTGAGCGTGGGTGGTGAATCTGGGTGTTGTAGTGGTGTCGTCGTATTCGCTGGGGCGGACACAGCGCATGTGGAAGCCCCACAGCGTGCAGTCGCTCCCTCGCACCGCACGCCCACTGCTCCGGCTCGCCATTCCTGCTCGCTCTGCGCCGCACCTACACAACCCGCACCCACAAGCCTCCCGCCTCAATATACCACAGCGCGAACCAGTCCGCCTGCGACGGGTAGCTCAACCATCTCTCCTTTACATAACACACAACGCATCACCTCGATTTCAAGATTTCCGCTCCTGCCTTGCAAGCCGCTGTACCGCCCCAAATAGTCAAGCGTCAAAATGTACATCACTGCGTTCAGAGTGCCCATAGGCAAAGGCCTCTGCCGACGTGGGTAGGCACAGGTGGACCCACATGTGGGGTAGACATAAGTGTGCCGACCAGCGGCATCAAGTAGCAGCAAGTGACACGCACATGGCAATAAATATTTGTTTGTGGATATATTTGTTCAAGCTTGCTTGCCATGTTGTTGCCATAGCATAGCCTCAATACTGTCGCCGCCACTTAGGCATCACACCTCGGTTGCTTTGGCACTTCTCTCCGCTTTTAATCCACTTCCTACATTGTGCTACCTATCAAACTTTGCAACATGGCAAGTGAGAAAGGACACCAGACGGAAGACTTCAAGACTGCGCCCACCAGAATGAAACCGCAGATCTATCAGATCTATCGCTTAGAGTTTTTGCCATGTCACGCTGTCATGACTCAAAAGTGTTTGGAGTCAGAATCGATTTATGACCCACGCTTCGCCTCTAAGAAATTGAGGACAGTTCAATGACATCCCACTACACGGACGGTCTAGCGCTATTTTTCGAATCATCACGAATGGACAAGATTCGCATTTTTGCATTACGAAGCAGCAGGCACACAATTGGTCATTTGTTTTTACAAATTTATTAACTACGCACAGGATTGCACAGCCACTTACCACACCGCACAGCATGAATAATTAATCACGCACAGCCTGCCTGATTAATTAAGCACAGGATTGCACAGCCACTTACCAAACAGCACAGCAACTTTAATTAATCACACACAGCTTGGTGATAAATTGCTTGACAACTAGGCAACGGTGACAAGCTAAATTGCGATGGGAAACTAGGGTCGCCTAGCAACTGGCAACTTAAATTGCGTTTCAAGGGATGGATTTTGTAATCAGGATGACTCATCAATGTAGCCAGTAGTATATAAGCCGCTGTATTTGCGTAGTAATAAAGCATCGAAGATTAGCCCACCAGTACTTTACGTCTATAAGTTTGCTCTTGTTTGTCTCTACACTGCTTTTGGTCATCTTAGTTAGTCATCAGCTAGCTCATTTGCCTAATAAGTACCTCAGCGCTTCACACCGAAAGTGACTGTTACGACTGCTAGGTTCTCTCACCCTTGGCATACGATACCCGAGGGACCCTCGTAATCAACTGTATATTATCGGATCGCCATCCCGCTGGCTACTTTGTTTTCTATTTGGTTTGGTCACCCCTGGCTTACGATACCCGACTGACCCAATTAGTCATTCGAATAAATTTTTCTACTACCTGCAGGTTTGGGCAACTTGGCATACGATACCCGCCTAACCCTTCTAGTTGTGAGAATCAATCGGTAAAAGCTTACGTAGTATAATACTTTTTGTGGATCAGCAGGTTTACTCACCTTGGCATACGATACCCGAGTAACCCTTCTCTTTGACGGTAATACTTGTGCTACACGTAGTTACATTTTAGCTACATTCATACGAGCTCCCGCGTCTACTTAGATTTACCTCTATTTAGCTACCCCCTATTCTTTTGTACGTTACCTCCCCTACCTACATTAGAATACTCTTTTCCCAGGACTACCTACATTACTTACTTATCCTAGATTCGCACTTACTAATTTCCACCCCACACTATTTTCGAGATCACCTCAATTTAGTGATAACTCCATGATACAATAATTTTTCGAACCAGAGAGAATCGCTCGAATAACGACACTTCCAGCGCACCTCTCGTATAACAAATTATACGCACGACAACGCTTGTCAAAAGAATGATTTGCCCATTACATAAGTCTTAAAATAGTCTACGGTGACCTTTGGGTGACCTTACATAGGGCACAGTTAACATGCGAAAGGGTGATAGAGGTTGCGCTTGGTTCACCCGGGTGTGCCACGCAGGGTAGACAGGGGGTTGCCGACATGGGGGCGACAGGGGATCGGCCCAGCGCGACACACATGTGTCTCCCTGTGCTGACGTCACGGCCACGCACCCTGCCGGCCAGGG
Organism: Mycena rebaudengoi; assembly: GCA_029282285.1. NCBI lineage: Eukaryota > Fungi > Basidiomycota > Agaricomycetes > Agaricales > Mycenaceae > Mycena > Mycena rebaudengoi. Next base: position 781,088 of record JARJCX010000015.1, on the reverse strand, counting down.
TCGGCAGAGCTCGGCTCAGCTGCGCAGACCCGGTCTACCCCCGGTTTAAACGCAGTGCATGCGTGGACCCCCAGTCGAGCCCAGCAAGATGTTTTTGGATCAAATTTTTGCTGCCCACTTCGTGTCACGCGGACGCTATCGCACTGCCCATGGGTGCCGAAGATTTTTGCGGTCCAAGCCTGCCAGAATATTCAATTTTTTTTCCCTCTCGAGTCACCCCTCAAGCGGTCGTCAGCGCAAGCCTCCAGGCTCCATGACACGGGAGACTTGTACGAGAAGCATGGGCATGTCAACCGCCATCAAGGCGGCGCTGCCACGAGTATTTATTCAAGCTCTTCAAGATTTTTATTGCCAACACTTCATGTGGGTGGCGCACATGTTGCGACCACTGACACCGTTCCCCACAATGGTTTGCGCCCACGCACAGACCATATTGGCAGATCAAGTAACGCCCGTTCTTACCCACATTTGGATGTTGGCCCAACTGGACCGCTTAACACAAATATTTCACACGCAGTCATCAAACTCGGTCATCGCGACCTGGTGCGACGAGCTGCAACGCGTTCTTCAAACTTCCCCCGTGCATGGCCCATTTGGACCGTTTTGTCAAGCCTATTTGCGGTCGATGGTAAATCGTCGACATGTCCTTCAAGGACGGTCCTTGAAACTCTGTTGCATTTGCGCATTTTATTTGCTACGTCACCTGCTCCGGACACTCCTTTCTCAGGCCATGAGACTGGTTTTATTGTTGGCTGTGAACCTTCCTTGGAAGTTGAACATGCTGATGTGTGGTCTCGCATGCACTCTGCAAAGGGAAGACATGTGACAGCTTTCTGTTGACTGGTGGATACCGGGGAATTTTGCCTGGGAGGAGGGACCCTCCTCCTGCACACTTGCATCTTCGGCTTGTGGTCAGGCCCCACGAGGTTACAACCGGAGGTCCCGCTGAATGGCCGGCCAGTCGCAGTTTGGCCAGTGTCTTGTGTGATCGATCCCCTGAAATGGTGTCGTGCTCAGTTGACATCTTGCAGAATTCTAGAGGGATAACCACCCTGATAGTACTACATGATGTATGCCTTCTGTAAACTTGTTGTGGACCACGCAAGTATAATATATCCCCCCCCCATCAAAGTCCAGCCCCTTGGGGTGGTCGTGAGAATGTGGCGGTGCCGGCTAACGATTTTATTCACTCTCTTATTTCTGTAGCCTTGAAAAAAATGGGTGGGTGTTGGAATAAGCCCCACACCTGATAGGTAATTTTTCTTGTCATTTTTGGGCCAAATTAATTGCGACCCGGTGGGGTCAACTTGCTCAGGCCTCAGGTCCAGCAGAGCTCGCAGTGCCGCCTAGGTAGTGGGAGATAGGATTTCCCGAAATTTCTCCCTCGTTTTTCCCCATCAATCTTCCCAGATATAAAGTACGTCCTGTACATGAATTCTATGTCAATCAATGCACATTGATATTGGACCGATCTTGGTCCATTACCCAAAAAAAATTCGGCAAAATCGACAAAATTTGGAGAGCATTTGGGAAATGGCCAAAACGGCAACCGGGATCAACAGGATCACCGGCGGCATGGGCGGCTCGATCACGAAGTGTCACTCGGCTTGTGATCGGCATGGTATAGGCGTCCAATACAAACACCTCTCCTTAGGTAGTATTATGCTCGTCTACTGGGCTCAAGTAGATGGGGGGGGGCAATCATTGATATATTTATGACCAAATATATTGTCCTCTTGGTCGTGACTGGCCAAATGCCCTGTCCACACTCCGTGTAGGTTGAAAGACGCGGGGATTAATGCCATCAATATGTTCTTGGTGCACGAGTAGGGCGGCCTTTAATGTAGGAAAAATACAGGATCTGTCTAGCATGTCTAATAATTCAATATCACCTGGCGCACTTCTTTTTTTGACAGAGGAACGGAGTAAAGATGGCCACAGTTGAACACCAACCAAACTCCCAATTTGATTCACATTACATGCGGCACCTAGGGCAGTAACATCGACACTGCACAACAATATTGTATTTACGGTCCCCATATAATCTTTTTCCTAACGGACTGCGGGCAGAGGACACACATTGTCACTTAGCCCCTAGATTCAAACTCCGAAAGATTGCCGATGTCAGCCGCCGGTGACATTTGCCAGTATGGCCAATTCCCGAACTTTGTGAAAATTTGAGCTGAATTTGGGCTTTGTTGTAAGGGGACAATGGATTTTTGTGTGACGAACCGCCTGGTAGGTTCGACAACTGCCTGTGTGACGCGTGACTAAACACCAAAGACAGGTACCCGCGTGACGCGTGACTGTCAAATTACGAGTCCTAATTTATTAGGTCACGTTTTTGGCAATTTTTTCCACCGAAAAAAAATCAGAATGTCAAGTTTGATGAGAAAGTGATGTGAACGACCTTATTTGGGTTCGGCATCAGTTTATTCAAAGCCTTTAGTGTCTCTCTTTTTGGACGTACCGAACTGATCAGGATCAGATCTCTTCAAGTGCTTATAACTCTAGTTCGTCTGTCTGTTGTATTTTTGCGCTTCTTCATGATTTGACGTCTATGGCTGAACAGGTTTTCGATTGTGTTCCTGGTATAATATGACCAGACAAATGTCAATCATTTTCTCACGATCGCATCACGGACTGTGCCGATGCGAGGGCCCTAATATCCCGCAAATGTTGACACAAACTGCGTCGAAGCCCAACTACGTACGGCCTTTTGTCGAAGTCAACTACATAAGAGATAGGACAGCATACATAGACCAAAGGCTGTCAAATTTCAGACAAGCCAGATATTCTACTCAGGCCGTTGAATTTTAATTCTGAAATTGGGGCTGCGAAGGGGTAGAATGCCATGACAGGCGCATTTGGAGAACCAGTTTCAGGCAAGAAACCTCATTGAGTGAACAAAGAACAATGTCGTTGAGGGATCCTGTGATAAAAATGATCATTCACAGTATGCGCATAGTGAAGCTCGAATTAAACTGTTCTCCAGTGAGGACAATATTTTCAAATAACTATGTAATGAAGATCAGAAGTGGGATAAACCGTTGTGAGAGTGGAGAGATGGCCAGTTATGCAACTGAGATGAGTGGCTGTGTGACAAAAATTTCCCACTGAGGCAGGCAACTGGGGCGAGACGTTGATCAAGTGGAATCCCACTGAAACACTTGGCAGTGTCGAAGAGCTTCTCAAGTCGAAGAAAAATAGTAGTGGAGATATAGACAAGCTGTTGTACAACTAAGCCCAGCATGAGACTGTTGGGAAACTGGGGCCACATATACAAAAATATATATCAAGAAGTGGGCAGCTGAGAAGAACTGTAACTAAAATGGCAGGCTGAGACAGCGGTACAAGCAAAGAAATATGTCAGGGAAGAAGGAGCTAGGACGAGCCGTAGCACAATAAATAATTGTAAGGGATTGACAAAGTGGTCAACCAGATTAGTTGTGATGAAACTGGGCCAGAAATTGTTGAGAAAGGAGGCGAGCAGTTGACCAAAGAAAAAATCGGGTTGAGTAGTTAGCAGCAGGAACGAGACATGACCCAATTAAAATACCAGGGCTAAGACTATTACGCAATTAAATGGGATAAATAGTTGCACCAAATTCTTACACAAAGTTCAAATACAGTAATGAACCACAGTCAGACTGGTGAGACCAAACTGGTTCCCTGTGAATTTATTCACGGGTGACTCTAGTATTCTATATTTTAACCTGCTTATGACTAGCTTGTTAATTTTATTTAGCCTGCGGCCAGAATACCCACTGAGCTAGTCTCCCCGAGGCAGAGTAAATACTGCACCCGAACCTTCGTGCCTCAGGATATTCCGTATCTGACGTCTGCTTTTTCCCGGGCCTGTCTTAACGGTTGGTCATTTTCAAACTCCGCTTTCATCACGTGTGGTTGACATTTGTCCCATTAACGCGTCAATTAGACGTGTTGGCACACCGTATTCGCGTGTCAAATGGGCAAGAGAAGATGATATACAACATATTTCGTAGCTATAGTGCATCTGGGATCAAATTGGGATTTTTACAGATCAATTTGAAGTGGTACTCAGAAAAATCAAAGTAATCAATAAAATAATTGTCCTGAGAGCCTCAAGACGGTCTAGCAGGAAAGATCCACCATAAATACGATAATTATTCACTGGGAACGTTCGTAGAGATATTATTAGCTGTTTGGTGCACGTACTACCGGCTTTTGAGCTATTTGGAGAACAGAGTATGCCCCAGAGACCCATTAGAAAACATGGGACCCAAATTTTGGAGTCCAAAGCCATCAGGACTTGTTTGTTGCAAATTATGGGTGCATATATTAGCCCGTAGTCCGATTACTGAGTGGAAGCAGACCAAATCGTTCTGAAAATAAGATTGGACAATTTCGGACCTTTAAGAAGGTTTTGGAGGGCAGGGTTTTGGCCCACATGTTGATACATGTTTTATGCGTGCTCATGCAAGAGATTGAGGCCCTCACAAACGTATTCATAGAGAGCCCGAGGAAACATCTTCCAGCAAATTTAAAACCCAGCTAAGAGGGGAAATCGAGCGGAGTGTGAAAACAACCAACCGTTAAGGGTCACGCATCAAAAAGCAGACGTCAGATAGAGATCTTGAGGCACGAAAGTTGAAACTATCTACTCTGCCTCAGGGAGACTACACTGAGCTCATTTTGCACGCTTTGACTTTCATTGCGGAATACGACCCACCTTTAACTCTTGAGGAGTGCATCCATTTCCGCAGAGTCCTTCACCTTGTCTTTCGTACCCTGGTGGATTCTGTGCCCTATTTTTGGTCCCGCATTCTGATCACTCCTACTACCCACCTGGTATATGCTGAACAATGGTTCGCTTTGGCGCAATCATACCCACTCAACATCCACGTTCGCACACCATCCTCCTACTTTTTTCTTGCCAGCGATCACGACGGGTTCAATATTTGGGAGCATTTTGCTTGCCTTTTGAAGCTCATTGCAGCTTCTTTCTCCACTTGCACCAACCTCGTGCTTGAAACGGCGCATCCTGATCTTCTACGTATCGCTACTGATGAGCTCAGGCCCGCTATCCCCACCGTTTTGCAGCGCATGTCCGTTGTGATGGCCCACGAATACCCCCCCTTCCGGAATTTCCAGCCCCAGGTTCTTACCGACTTCGTATTCCTTGATCCTGCATCCTTCGGCCAACCTTTTCGGCCCTTCTCGCGGTTATCCATCGTTCATGCAGACGTCAACTGTCCCGTCTTCTCGTACATCGCCGCGGATTGCTCCGTTGCAGTTGTCCAGCTGCCACACACCTATTCGTTGGATTGGAGGGATCTTATAAGACTAGGGTCTGTTTTTAATTCCCCAGCCAATTATAAACGGTTTTCAATGTTTCGTTTGTAAACACGTCACCAAAATGGGCCGGACAGCCTTGTTTCTGTGATTTTCACCCTAGGCCTTCAGCGTTATAACGCAGAGAATCAGTTGCGAAGGTGTCTTCGTGAAACCCTGAGAATCACCAGTGAGCTCTAGACAAGGGCAAGGCAGAAGATATGCTATACAGTGCTAGGTTCAAACCCAGTCCCGAGGAAGAAAATAACAATATTCCAACAGTGAAGAACTTGGCAGAGTTTCTGGTGATATTTAACCTCATTCTGGCCATTCTCAGTGGGAATAGAGGTCAGACTGGAAGAGGTTTTCATCACTGAGAACAGCATGCACATAAATATACTCAAGGACCATGATTTCTGCCGATTTTTGGTTGTCTTCGGGCTCACTTCGGTCCGCTTGGGCACTGCCACATTGAATAAAAAACCGGGTGTTAGGTCGAAACATAGAAAACCGGGTTTATAAACATGTTTGCAAACCAGCATTAAAAACAGGACCCTATATAAGACTACTGTCCTTCTCAACTGAGATTCAGGACCTTCTGATCAATGGAGTATGTTTCGGGAGCTCTCCGTGCGGTTCCATCATCGGCGCCCCACCTGTACATCTTCGTACATTGCATATCGCTTTTCGTGGAGTCAGATCGATAGCTTTCCCTCTTTTGCATACTCTAACAATTTATTTCTTGCATGAAGTAAGCCAACATTGATCGACGCCAATACATTGTCGACTCAAAGCACAACGGGACCCATTGATCCTCAGCGCAAAACAAGCATACACACCAATGGTCCACCTCTAGGTTTAATATGGGATAGTGAGAACTACAACTGTGGTTACGATAGTTCCCTCGTACCCTCCGGCTTGGCATTCATTATACAAGACGACCCCATCCGCTGGACAGAGAGACTCACAGCGATGAACCCTTGGCTAATGAGTCTCCAAACTGACCCTGAACGACCTGAAATTGCAAGAGACAATGTCAGATGCATATTACACTTCCAAAACGCGGAAAATTTCCCTTTGGGTCACAGAGGCATTAGCCTAGATGCCTTCTTTCTCTCAATCACCAACGGGATCAGTTACGGAGACACCACCTTACGCTGTCCCACTTGCTCACATACTCATGAAGGGCAAGTCAGTGTTTTCAATCAATTAATACAAACAGGAAATGTACGAAGACTTCGACATGCCTATTCTAACGGCGTACCCTTATCTGCATGGATGACAGATTTTTTTGGCCAACAAAGCACTCTCTGTGCTCTGTGCGCAACAAACGGTCACTGTACTGTTCGACGAACCACCTTACACAATGCACCTCCAATTCTTTTCGTAAGCATGGGATGCAATGAAATAACTTTAGATGAATACCTGGGACTGAGGTCGGCATAAAACACATGAAACTCAGAGGCTTGATATATTATACACAAACATCACCGGGAATTCCGAATGGGTCACTTCGCCAGCATATCAGTACATCACAACGGTCGAACCTGGCTCCACGACGGTATCGCCACTAGACATAGTTACTTACCTGGACCCACTTAACATTCACGCTTATCGCGGCGGAACTCTGTCTGTGGCGATTTACGCCCAGATATACGAATTACTTGAAGTCGTAGTAACTTAGTTAGACACTGAGATTATTATCTAATCACTGAGCAAATTGATATGATTGCGGATGAAATCAGGCTCTTAAAAAATAAAATGGACTCGTACTGCCATGCGTCAGCACTGGCCTACAGACCAAGCTGATTGTAATAGTACAGTATAAGTCGGAATAAATTTATAAAATCGGTGGGTGGTTGGTAATTGGTCGGTAGAGCCCAGTTGGCGTTGACCCAAACTAGGCTTACTGTCGCGCATTCCACGAGATAGAGCTCGTTGTCCAGCAATGGCCAGGTGCACTGGCAGAACACGGATGAATCTAAACAGAGTGGCAGTGCCTTGATGCATTGATGTGATGTCCGACTATATCCGATTCGGACAATGCCGGGAGGTTCAACCACAACCCAACTCTAACGGCAGCGTATTTTTTCCTTCCCCCCTCGCTACATTCTCTCCTCGCCCCACCGCGCTAAGCATTCTGGAATCTGGGACTTCGGGAATGTCGTAAATTGGCAGGTTTACACAGGGTCACGGATCTGTACGACTGGGCACTCGCTGCGGTCGTCAGTTTACCACCCTCGTCTCTCATTGCAATCCTGAAAATAGCCATTTCAAGACAATTGTATTGCGCGCTAACGAAAGCCCTATTTTGGCCTTGATTGTGAAACCAATGTACGTAATCCGGAGACGACTATCAATATCGACAGCACGACGGAAGCCGGACGACTCGCGGATGATGGTGCGGCGCTGTTACGCGCCGCCCGCTACCAACGTACGGATGAAGCACTCTTCTTCATTCTTACGGAATTTCTGGAGGCTTGCAGCGCGTCTGAGTTGCCATACAGAGCAATTCAAACCTTTGAGCAAATATCCCTCATCCTAACCACCAGAGCCGGTTCGCGGACAGTGTAGTAAGCAAAATATATTAGCAGGATTCTCCATTGGAACTGCGCGACGCGCTTGTCAATCTACACGGCCAAACGGAAGTGTTATGAATTCTTAAGATCGGTTGACTTACAATTTCGTACGAATGGATTCATAGCATTTTTCTACGATCTGATGTCGGCAAGGGAGATATCAGCTCGTAGCGTTAAGCGTTGTTAACCCTTGTTAACCGGTATTATCCGGTGTCTCCAAGTGTCTCCAATGCAACTCGTGGGCACAGAGGTCCGTGCGCGCCTCACGTAAGACCACGTACATGTTGGTCTGTCAAAACGCTCTTGCTTCCCGCTTTCATCTCTTCGCTTTCCACCCACCATTTCCCCCTCCCATTCACAATTTCAAGGCTCTTCCATCTCGTGTACCCAAGTTGTTGTCAAACATGAAGGCGTAGCCAACACCTTAGGCTCCCAGGACAAATGGCCGACCGCACTTCAAGACTCAAGAGCATGAAGACATCTTCAAGGCGACGCCTGCCCCTGAACTCCAACATATATCAAGATTTCTTTATCATCAAAATTTCAACATTCAAGCTGTTCTCAAGGCCGCTCAAGTACGCAGGTCAACAGACGCAAGAAAGGCAATGTAACTGCGAAGGTTCATGTCTGGATCCAACCTCAAGGCCTCAAGCTCTAAGTTTCTTGGTCCTTGGTCTGGCCTCGTCTACTTCATGTGCTGCATCCAATATTTGCACACCTCTGTCAATATCAATCACGATCCGATTTTACTTACTATGATTGTCAATGTCTTAAATTATATATGTGTATTCCCTTCTTCTAACTGCGTGAGCATCTAACTGCGTGAGCATCTAAATGCGAATTAATTACGAGCGACGGGTGCAGCTTTTCTTTTTTTGCACGCAGCACCGGTCAGATTTCCCGAAGGGGCACATCAGTCGTAAGAAATTCTTACGACCCGTCCGTCTTAAGATTTCTTAACTGGTCCGAGTGTGACTTTTCATTAACGGTTGCTTAACAAATTGTTAACTGGTAAATTTTCACTGCCACGCTAAGCCATCAGTGCGGCCGTGTAGCCGTGTTCGACATATAAGCACGCGTAACCTGCGCATAGCTCACTGTGATAGGCTCGTCGCGGGGCGTGCCTAATTCGAGGAAAAGAGAGAGACAGAAAAATATACAGACTTCCTACTCGGAACTCTGCTTTTTCACTTTCTCGAGTTCCCAGTTTTCATCCGTCTGCACATGAAGAGGCAGGTGCTTCATCGCCAGGCTCACCAAGAGACCGAGTGCGCCTATCCCGATCATGACTTGCCACATAACTCGCAAGGCACTGGCGAAGGCCTCGCGTGTTGCAGTCGCTACCTCAGTAGGAAGCTGCGGGATAAGCGGGATGACCGCATACGCGATTTGGGTTCCTTGTGGGAAGAGTCCGTGGAAGCTCGGGGGTAAGTCCCGCGCCAGCCGGTTCTGAAGAACCGTAGCACCGATGGTTATCCCCCACACCTACGAACAATCAGACTTCATCCGAGCTCGACGAGGAGAAATACGAACTTGACCAAAGGCGCGCGTGAATGTGAGGAAAGCCAGAGCATGGGCGTTTTCAGAAATGGGAAGCGGCGCCAGTACCGGGAAATATGTGGCCGTCGTGAGGACGCCGATGCCTGCACCGATCAGGGCCTCGAAGCCAATGGCCTTTGAACGACTGCTGTCGGCCGTCAATGTACTCAATAGGCCGGATGCGACCATGATAAGGCACCAGGAGAACCATAGATGTGGCCGGTAGTGTTTGGTGCGCGAGATCGTGATACCAGCGATGATATTGGTAGGTGCACTGACGAAGCCCAAACCGAAAGCGTCGACGCCGGATGCTGTCGGAGACGCTCCCATGCAGGCCTGAAAGTAAACCGGCACATAATCTAAAGCCGAAGTCAGGGAGGGTATAGGCAGTGTTGCGTTTGAAACACACATATCGAACCGATCAAGACCACAGAAGTAATGAAAGTTTGAAGATATCTAGTGATTGTGAGCACGAAAACTGTCAAAGATCGGAGATTGTACCCGCTGAGCCCTGTCGCGGTCGACATCAAGGAGTATGGGACCTGGTGCAGTATTTCAGTGGAGCCAAAGAACCTCGTCGATGCACTTACAATGGGGTGTTCCGCATACTTGATCTCGTAGAAGAGGAAAATTCCCAACCCTACTACACCAAGGCATAGCGGAACCAGCACGCGAGGCGAGGACCATGGATATTGTATCCCGCCCCACGTTAACGCGATTATCACGGCGCTGGAGGAGGAAATAACGAGAAAGTTTCCACTATGGCACATATTAGACTGGTAGTAAGCACATGGGTGAAGACCTCTCACATCCAGTCCATACGACGTATTTTTTCCGCAAAAGTTCCTCTTGGAGTTTTTAGGCGAAGGAACAAGATCACCAGCACCGCCGCAAAGGCGGAAGTGAATATATTCAGGTCTGGGAATCCAATCTTAGCTACCACTGACGGAATGCAGGGCGGCAGACTCACAGAATAACCACCGCCATGCACGATGATCGGCAAGTATCCCGCCAAGAACTGGGCCAATGAAGGAGGCAATTGCCCACGCCCTAGGGATATCGGCATTATGAACATCCGCACGGTGAAAAACGCACAATCCAATCAGTCCATGGAACAGCCCTCGTTCACTGAGAGGCACGAGATCCGAGAGCACAATTTGAGTGAGAGATGTTAGGCTACCGGCACCTATCCCTTGTACAGCTGGATTGGGAGTCAGTACTGTGAAAAAGACACAAAATGAACTGACTGCGGCCAGCAATAAGAACGTTCATCGATGGGGCGGCGCCACACATAACACTACCCGTTGCGAAAAACAAGAGAGCGCCCAACATGACGAGACGACGGCCAAAGATCTAGCATACGATCTTAGATCATATCTCGAAGCCACAACCAGACTGACTTGCGCAACTCCGCCGGTCATGGGAAGAAATGCGGTGGATGCAAGGGCATAAGCGGATCCGACCCAAACGAACTGCGTGCCTTCCAAGTCGGCTGTGATTACAGGCAGAGCAGTAGACACTGCAGTCTACGAACATAATGTCAGAAGATTCGGCGAACGGGGGTGAATAACTTATGCACCAGATCCAGAGCCGCGGTGAAGGCGGAGACCATAATGGCCGCGAAAACTCCCCAGAATCTGAAATCCCGCTTCATGGGGACCACCCCATCTGGGTTTATGCTCACAGACGACTTAGAAGCGGGCTGCAAGGGATGCAAAGGAACTGAGGACTCGTTCGCCTGGTGGCTCATTGACCGAAAGACTGAGTGGGCGGCGGCCAAGTGGGTGGGGGTAAGGGGCCTCAAAAGCAAATAGGAAGTGCAGCGGCGAGAGTGTACCACATTATCGCAAATCGGGGGAGAAGAGCAGAGCAGATCATTGATGCCAGCAAAGATCAGGAACGCTCCCACGGTTGTGGATCAATCGCACGCAACGAATAGGAGTTTATTAGGACAATCTGTTATGGTCATTAATAGACAACATTCCAAGGGCTGTCATCACCGAGACGGAAAATCAGAGCTGCTCAATACAGGACAACCAGCTACTTTTAGGAGTTGGGTGGTTTAAATATGTATTGTATTCACACAGCAATCTCAATTGTCTATGAAGCAGACGCATGCAGGCGGAACATCGATCCATCAATCACACTCAGCGTATATTCTCATCAGATACTTGCCTGGTAAACTCTTATTAGGACAACTTGTCATGATAGCAGTGGGCGTACTTATCTAAATATATTTTGTATTCACACCTGAGCACGGTCTAATCATTTGTTGGCCCGGAGTATTGTACAATCTCAATGGTCTATATCTAGTCAAAACGACGTCTTGGCCCGCGCGGGTTCCGCGCACGCGGAATCTAGTATGAATGATAAATTTTTGATTTATCAATCACACCCAGAGTATAAATATCGCCAGGGAATCGGCACTCACTTACTGCTCTTTGTGGGATATGTCTGCAAGACCAACACTCAAGATTACTGGCATCGGTGTCGCGTATCCACCAACCCTGGTACCAGCTGAAGAACTCGAAAAAACCGCATATGAGCTGTACAAGCACTCGCCTGCGTAATTGAGTTCTTGCTTAAGCCATTCTCTTTTTTGACGCGCTTTTTTTTTTAGCTTAGACAAAACGATGGCGATAAACCGAAGTTCGGGCGTGAAGACGCGTTCACTTGCAGTCCCTTGTAGTTCCCCAATTTTCAACCAGGCTACAGTTCCAACGATCAATACGATCTCGGAAATATTCGCCAAGGAGGGTGTCGCCCTCGCCGTCTCCGCGGCGCGCCTTGCGATTGAGGAAGCTGGGATAAAACCAAGTGAAATCACCCACGTCGTTTCCACTACCTGTACGACCTCGTCCAACCCTGGGTACGACGTGCTCCTCGCGGCTGAAATTGGCCTGGACCCAGCGGTGGAGAGCGTACTTCTACATGGCGTTGGCTGCTCCGGTGGCTTGGCCGCCATCCGACTTGCCACGAGCCTGTGCCACACCGCCGCGTGGCGTGGGCGCGGGGCAAATGTTCTCGTCGTCGCGTGCGAGATCTGCAGCACGGGCTGGCGCAACGGGCTGGAACTCATCGATCGCGAACAGCGGGTGCGGGTAGGCCTGACACTTTTTGGAGACGGCGCGGGGGCGCTTGTACTTTCCCTTGATGACGGGCTGCCGGGCGAAGCCGGAACCGAAGCCGAAGCACAAGAAAAGGGCATTTTCGAGATCGTGGCGACGACACATGTCCTTCTCCCGGGCACGCAAGATCTCCTCCGGTTTGACGTGAGCCCTGAAGGTAACAAATACGCCAAGGTTCCCTTGCCGCCAGTGCCGATTTTATTTTGCTTGATTCAGGATGGAAGGAGACAATCTCTCCGCGGCTGCCCGAGGTCATCACCTCCGTCCTTCCAAGTCTCTACAAAGGCGTCCTTGCCGCCGCACCCGATGATATAGTACCCACATTTCCTTCCAACCCCACCGATTTTGACTGGCCAGTACACACCGGGGGAACCTCCATTCTGAGATCTATCGAAAAGGCGATGGGGATAGGAAAGGAGCATACGAAGGCCAGCTGGGAGGTGTACCAAAATCAGGGAAACACTAGCTCGTCGAGCGTTCTGTGCGTGTTGGACATGTCGCGTCGAATCCAGGGGCGCGAGTGGTGCATTAGTGTCGGGTTTGGACCCGGACTGTGTGGGGAGGCACTGTTGTTGAGGAGAATTCGTCGCACTTAAGCAAACATTATTTTCAAGCGAGAATCAACTTAGGAATATAATATTTATTATCAACTATGTACTCCAAACTTCCTACGACAGCCAAGCGGAGAGTAATCTGATGTGCTCATATCATTGTTTGAGTGAACCGCTGATCGAAAGTCAACAAGATGCCATTAGGCTTCATGTAGAGGCAGATAGCGAATTTTTCAGACACCCGGTGGCGTAATTTCCAAAAAGAGCACAGTGCTGATGCGATCACTTCAACTTGAACCCGCGGGCCGCAGGCTTAGAGGGGCCGTCTTGTCCTCGTTGCCGTGAGATCCATTTCCTCGGCCGTAAAATTTCCGTGTCTGCGCATCATCCAACTCGGACACTTTGACAAGTTCCAAGTTGTAATTCAATGATCGAAGATGTATTCACCATTCCAATGAGGTTTTGGTTTTGGTTCTAATTATGATAATGAAATGTACTGCGGCGGAAGCGGTTTCAGCTCTCCTATTCAGTTCCAAGTACATCAGAATTGAGTAACCGTCCACCAACTGCGAAATCGGCAAGATATCACCACATGTATGCAGCTTGAGACCCAACAAGATAAGGCTTATGTAAGATAAAATTATTACTGCACTCAGTCCCTTTTCGAAGAGTTTTAGTGGCCAGTAAATTGGTCATACATGTACCACCCACTACGCGACAGCCCACATACATATTTTCGACGAGCTTGGTTGTACGTGAGCAGAAGCATAAACACATAAACTACCGAGATTGTTCCTTGCAACGTTGCAACGATTCAATGCAACATCCCAGGGCATCATGATTCCACATGTCTAGTTTTCTATAGGATGTAATCTGACTATCTTCATTCCTGCTTTTAATAGCCGGACTGCGTCCGTTCATTAACAGCACTGCCGAACCACGGTCCGATCTCACTTAAGAGATACAAAGAAGGCTGCGATGATGAGATGTAAATTTGGCCCTTTCTCCGCTGTAAAAATGATCACGCAGCATATCATATCATCGTCGTATACGTATATCACAGACATCTAGGTTTATTTCTATCATGACGAAGGCTAATCAAATGCCTGACGCGGGAGAAATAGAGGGCAGCAGTGAGCAAAACGTCTTTAACAGCCTCTAGTTCTTTCACCTTTCACCGACGCTCATGCAAGCTTGAGAATCAAGATACCGCCGGACCGATAGACCTGCCACGTGTAGCGTCCGGGTTCATTCTGATTAGCGTTTCGACGATAAAATTTTGATGAATCAAAGGATCGAAAGGGATATTTTGGGGTCCTCAAGAATAGCCGGCCGCAACCTGATTTGCTCGACCACGCTGTCATTCTTCACCCGCATTAATATGAACCCTATCAATCGTCTCATAGGTTTCCCTCAGGTTCCATCCGTGATTCACTTCCATGGCCGCTCCAGGTCTCGATCCAGCCGCCACCGCCGCAGCACAAGCAGCAGGAGCAGCAGCCCTTCAAGCTGTAATCCAAGAAATTAAGGAACTGTTCGCCACAACCTTCATCGGATTTGCTGTGGCCACAACGTCGGTCGTTTTGATAGTCCAGGCCGACTTCTGCTGATAATTTATTTAACGGTTCAGGGCGTATGGAATCTCCGTCCTGCAAACTTACCTCTATTACCGAAACTATCCCAAAGATTCTCTCATCCTCAAGACCACGGTATGTAAATCGACATGGATCCCGCCGATGAGCACGGCAAACGTTTTCCTCTACACAACTATAGGTGGGGGCCTTATGGTATGTTTGAACTGGATCTATCGCTGCCTTGCATTAAAAGCAGTCAAGGTTATTTGACACGATGTCTACAATATTGGTGGCCCATTCAATGTACACTTACATCGTCACCAATTTTGGCAACCTTGCCGTAGACGGCCTCATTCCTTGGTGCGTAAGTTTTCTGCATTGCTGTGGCATTCGATATTAAATTATTTTGTTCTCATCTTTAGGAGCTTCGCTGTGGGTGTGCATTTCTTGACAGCGAAGAAGTTGAAGCCTCAATTATATCCAAGCTTGAGAATGGCATGAATGTAAGTACCTCAGTTTGTGCTCGTCACGACATTCACTAAATATTGTTCAGACTATGACCACTATAACGGCTCAATGGTAAGTAATTATATTTTGACTAAAACTCCCTTCATTGAGCTTCATCTAATAGCTTCTATGCCTGGCAAATCTGGACAGGTTTGGTTGAATCATCCCGGTGAACCGTAACTGATTTGTCCTCTGACCGCTGTCCAGTCAGTCAAAGCATAATTGTGACCGGCGGAATCGTGCGAGCTTTCAATGTTGAATATTTATTTTTGAGGCTGACATTGCAATAGCTCCTCATAGCATTCACCTCTTTCGGTATCTTCACTTCCAGAAATTATGCGCGTTAATATCGGCTAACTCAATGGCGGTCCTCAGGATTGGCTATCTGTGAGAACTTATACATCGTTTTCTTTCACTTTGTTGAACGTCTTTATAGATATTACCGTTCGCTGGTATGCGCCCGTCTGGTTGACGCGCACCACCCTTATCATCATTTCAGCTTTCGCGACCCCCGAGTGGCGTCCTTAGGGGAAGAATCATTTCAAGCAAGTGGCCTGTCCGTGTGCTAAACTCATACCAATCTTTTGCACAGTCCATCAGCGGACCAGTCCAAGGACTTGCCGCTGCCTGCGATATAGTCATCACGCTCGCTTTGATCTGGTTTCTCCGCTCAAAGAGATCTCGGAGTGGAATACGAACGTACGCAGATGATAAATTTTCTTCTCAACAAGCTCATTCTCGAATGATTTCAGTACCCGGGAAATGATCGACACTCTGATCCTCTTTGCTGTCTGTCGTGGAATCTTAACTGCGTAAGTTTCATGGAGGGTTAACCTTGAGCCTCCTCTGACATCTTCTAGAATCGCCCAAATTATGTTTATGTCCCTGGTAATACTCGCCTTTATATCACTTTGCATGTCAGCGCTCATCCATATGTGTTTTTAGAATGTCGCCCTTCCTAACCGGACATTTTGGATGCCTTTCCACCAAGTCGTCGGAAAATGTGCGGTTGAACCATTTATATACATGGTCGAGCTGACATAACCATGCAGTATACGTGAACTCTGTTATTGCCTCTCTGAACGTGAGGAGGGTAGTGGCCGGAAAGGGGGAACCGGAATCTACTCGGATTCAACTATCCAAGTCAACAGGAGGAGGGGTATGTTATTCTTTTTTGTCATTTCCGTCAGTTGGATTCTTGACGCGTGCTCGATAGACTCGAACGCTGCCTCTGGAGTTTATGCGTCCGAACACAGAGTCTTCCGGGAGCCTCGGTCAAAGCCAAGACCCATACGGCTTTACGGGTCGACATACGGATGAGACCGTGAGTTGTCTACCTCAACTTTGCATTGCTGTACTGGACATGTTGCACCCCATACAGAAGACCGAAGTGATCCACGAAGCTTTCTAAGCCTCACATCCTCTTCTTATCTGTTTTCTGCAAAAGAAAGCTGGATTTGGCGTTGAGGCAGAATTTGTTCACGGCACCTAAACTGGAAGAATATCGAATTTGCGGTGTGATCTAATGTATTTATCACAAGTCACCTACCTTGTGTAATGTATTTTTTGCTCCAATTTGCCCCGCTGGTGAGCGGTATCGGGTTGGATTAAAGTATATGCCACAAGGCAAGCCAGAAAGTATTTCCCGCCCGATTATGTACTGAGACGAAATCGACATGTCTACGTGCATCCTTCCTAGTACTGCTCCTGCGCTATTATCTACCCGCAAGTTGAATTTACAAGCACTAACATAAAGGGCAATGATAAGCGGTAAAGTTTGTCAATTTCCGACCATGGGGTTTATTAATCTTAGTGACTAGCTCGCCGCATATCAGCAATTAGAATTCGCCTGTGTCGCTCGAAATAACCAGTGCCACTCCTCTCAACGCACACAGCCGCAAAGTCCCTTCGCATCGGCATTTTCATTGCATTTTCAGGTTATTTGGGAGACTAAAGAAGCTCATGTCATCGTTTTACTGTTGCTGGGTGAGTTTCAAGCTTCAGATATTTTTTCTCCGCCAATCTGTGCATGTCTTCTAGGTCCAATTGTCAACAGTGTTGTCCGTGACGGGTTTAACGAAAATGTCGCTTGACGACAGTCAGCCGCGTTTGACGGCCATTGACGACTCGTTTCAAATGATGACTGCCTAATTCGGAAAAATAATCGTACAGTACCCCAAAGATAACTTGGACTGGACCATTACAAGATCAATATCTATCAGTTTGGACATCTGGAAAAGTCACACTCAGGCCAATAAGAGCCTCTGACGAAAAAACCTCGGTCCAAAATATGTATTTCATCTTGAGGGCTTGAACAGCGCTGAGTATGGGGTATAAAATACCCAAATGATAAGCCCCAGCCCTTCCTGCGTCCTGCAAACCGTGTTGTTCCAAAAAAGGAAACCATCAGACGAATCGTTAAAGTCTTGACGTTCCGTCAAACCTGTTTGACGCCGTCAAAGACAACACTGACTGTCAATACAATTGGATGCCAGATACGGTGAGTTCAAGTATCATAAAATAAATAGATTGGCAACTATCCATCATAAACTGGAACATACCCTCAGCGCTGAATGTTGAACTTGCTTCTTCCCTTGGCCTACCCTTGGCTCGGATGGAATTTCTTCCCAAACTCTACTTCTTGCAATTTTTTTTTGTCCACTCTGAGCATGGCCTCTACCCAGTTTTTGAGAGCCAAGTAGACATAAGAATCATCAAAGTAAGTATCTGTAGCCTCACGCCCATACTTTGGTTGAAAGTCGAGATCACAGCCACCGGAACTATCCGAGATTGATGTGATCGGAAATCTGACAACGGGTAGCCGTCTCAAGTCCGAGTCAGCAGATGCAAACATCGACCTCAACGTTGTTCATGAACTTCGATCAGCGGGTGGGCTCTCTTCTCGCGACCCCGAGTCGCACGGGGGATTTGGCGCTCACGATTGCCAGTCCTGTCTCTGCTTAAGCTACCTCAGGCGACTGTATTCTCTTCCTGGAAAATTGTCTTGGAATTTCTCTACCCGCGCAGTTTATGAGATGAGCATGTGTACTATGCGCGCGGTAGCGCAGCACGGCACAATTGGGGGCTGGAACTCCGAGTAGATCCTCCCGCACGGTAGATTAGAAGGGCCAATCCGTCCTCACCGACAGCAAGCTTCGCTGCGGTCTTCGACGGTCTCACCATCCACCCTTGCCACCCGCCACCTCCTCGTCTACCCCTACTTCACACCTCGTATTACGCCTATCCCTCCCGCGTTATGCGCTCTGCGTGTGACCAGGACCTCCAGCAGTACCCACCCCACTGTGTCCCGTCGCGGGGGTGGTACTCCCTGCTAGTGGCCGGGTGGAGGAAGAGGAACATGCAGGCGAGGACGACAAGGACGTGTATTCCGCCTCCCCCTTTTTCATCCGTTTTTCAGAAAAAATTATCTCCTCGCCGACTGCTCGCTCACCCATCCCCATATCCGCGCCTACGGATCCGGTACCTGCACCGGGACTCTCCCCCAGCATCTGCATCCTTCCTCTGCCTCTGCCTGCCCGCGCGTCCGTAACCCGAAGGCAGTCGTGTTGGCGCTCCCCCTTTCCATCCCGCCTTCCGGCGATACGGCAGTGGCGCGGCGGGTTCGGGTGCGAGGGGACAATGGTGTACGGACGCAGATGAAGGTGCTGTTTATCGAGTCCGCTCGGGGACTCGTCTCGGCGCCGCTGTGGTTGAGAGCGCTGCGGAGAGCAATGTTGTCTGCGCTTCGCGGAGGGAAACGTTTTGGCGGCGACGTTCTTCCGCCTGCCACCACCCAGAAGGTCCTTCAGCATCTCTTCCCTTTCCTCGACCCTTCGCCTCCTCGACACTCTGTCCTCCTTCGTCTTCTTCCAGCCGCCTTATCAGAGCTATCTTCCTCGCGCAATCATCCCGCGAACGAGCGACCAACTGATAAGCGTGGAGTCGTCGTGTGCCACCTGGTGGGTGACCCGAAAAGTCGCGTCCGGAGAGGCAGAACCACGCACGCGGTGTCCGTGGGGAGAAGGGCGGTGGAGATGTATATGGTCAAGGAGACGTTGCGAATCGAGCTCCTGCGCTCCCCGATGTTCTTTGGGTCTAGCCTCACCACACTACCGGCGCGCTGACAGACTCGGACCTCTCCATCGTTCGAGCACCCCCCCTCCCACGCTGGGAAGTATCCCAGTAGGCATTGGCTGGAAGGTATGTGGTCCAGTACTTCCACGTTCCCATCGTGATTTTATTTCGCCCAGAGCAACTTAGCGCTGCGCAATATCGACGCCAAGGCACAGCACACTTGTACATGCCTTACAGACGTGCATCACTCACCCGTACTTTTCCTCCGACATCATGTACGTGTCTCCCGAGGAACACGTCCTTGCGGCCAGCCATGGCACGTATCCCCTCGATGGAATACGAGGCTGTGATCGGAGGGGCTGGACGCGCCTCTTGGATTCTCCGTGGACGGCTAGCTACGATGTGGAGCGGAGGTAGTATCGTCACGGCACCCGGTGAGCATGGCGCTTGCACCGTCAATGGAGACGCGCTTCGCCCCCGGTCTGCGTCGTCCATCCCACCCGTATCCACTCCGCGTAGAATCCGCTACCACCGACTCATCTCGCCTGCCCGCCTCTCCGCTGCTAGCCTCTTTCCGAATTTCACTGGGCAACTCCAGCTGCGTTTGCAGGCTGCTCCGAGTACACATGGGTCTTGGTCGTGTCGGCCCGCACATGTACATGGGATGGGTTTCCGCGCACTCCTCGTGGGGAAGGCAGCTGGCAGCCATACAGTTCCTGCGGCAACTTCGCCCCACCGACTCTTTGAGGCCATCGGCGCGGAGGGAACAGCAATCACAGTCCATGTGACCCCGCGGGATACGCATGCGCGACTTCGCGTCTCTCCTCTCTCTGCCTTCCCGGCAGGCAGAGCAGGGATCGCGAGGGATGGCGGACGCAGACACTGGCGGTCGATGAGCTGACCTCAAGCACAATCGGAATTCGATGATGATGATGGGCGCGAACGTTGTGGACCCGCGGGACCTTCCTGCGATTCCATGGATCCGCTGGTGCTTGTATGGACGGATGGGATTATTCACCGGCTGGCCCTAGCGTCATCTTCCTCCTTGGGCATCGCGTGCAGGCATTCTCCCTACTCTCTTCTATCACATCCCTTCGACGGGGGGGCTTCGCGAGCTGCTACAGGTCGAGGGATCCCTCGTCTCCGCCACGAGAGCCGTACGGCGGACAATAGGGTGGACGAGCAGGAGGGGGAGCAGGTGCGGGGTGATGCGAGGGAGGGAAGACTTCTGAGGGCGGACCCACTGGCGACTGCGCCATTAACCCGGCTGGCATGCATGCTTGCGATTGGTCTCCACTTCCCCCTACACCCAGACTCAAGAGCTTTCCGCCCACTCACCTTGGCGTTGCACCGTTCTCGCGTCACATTCCGAGTCCTACTACCTAGTGTAACTTCTCCCTCGCTCAGGCCCCAGCCGCGGCTCAACGCAATGACTTTCGGGAACTAATAGTAATACCTTTGTACTGTACCTCTTGTCATTCCTGCTTTACCGTACAGGGTTGGTACAAGGACCCCTCCTCGATGCTTATACACCGCTATTCTGCCGTTTTGGGACACCGAGCGCTTATTCTGCCGGCGTCTATCTCTACATCTTTACGCTCATCTATTATGGGCGACTTGGAGAAAGGGACGCCCGTAGAAGTTGAAAGTAGGATGTTCCTACTTGTTTGTGGCCATTAAATGTTCACAATCTGCTAGATAATACGGATGAAGCAGCTGCAGCTAAATTATGGGCTGTCTACGTTTCCGAGGCCGAAAAGTACGATAAGGCTCTCGTGGAAAGCTGGAAGAGCGATATGGGCGGGATGTTGATATTTGTGGGTGTGGCTTTTCTGTTTTGGACTTGACTTGAACCTTTCTGCAGGAGGGACAAATTGAAATCGAGGTGTGTCGAAGAAGGCGCAATCGCCCACAGTGCTTTAAAACATGTAATCTCGCGACGTGTCCTTGCCTCCAGAGGAAGCAGCCCACTGTCTGCGCCCAGCAGTAAGCGCCGTATCGTGAATGAGTTTGTCAATATGGTGGTCGTATAAACCGCGTCGGCCATTTGGACCCCACAGGACATCGGGTATGCTCTCGACAAATGGCTCCAGTTCCGTGTCATCTGCCAGCGACTTGACAGTCCAAATGAGAGCTCGGTGGTCACGGTTCGTTCGCTCGTCAGAAATTCCTGTCGCAACCTTAACCATAGCTTCAACGACAGTGGGCGTATGATCAGTCGCAGCGAGCCGCAAGGTTTGATGCAAGGCGCTGAGAAGACGCCAGCATGCGCTCGACAATGGGGTGCGATACGGGCAGTCGAGGTAGAGTATCGGTAGGATGGTGAGGGTGCAATAAACGAGAACGAGCAGAGCTAAAAGCCCCGCCGCTACGCCCATGATAATCCGATTGACTGGGAGCAGAAAGGCCCACAAGTCCAGCCAAGAAGAGCAGAAGGGATGCGTGAAGCAGTAGTGGGATTACCTCCACCACTGCATGCATATTGAAGCGCTTCATTCCGTAATACAGATATGAGAAGATGCGCGCGCGGACGACGGGGGCTGAGCGCATCTCTGATCTGTGCAAGAAGTCGCGCGCCCATTGATCAAGGAGGGTAGCGATAAGAGCAGAGCTCAAGCTGAGACCCAAGCTGACGAACCACAGCGCATTGCATACGAGAGAGGTGATCGGCGGAGTGAAGGGGTTTGTCGAAGGATCTACCGAGAAGGCGCTGCCATTTGCACTAGCCGCAAGCTGGAGAGATATTTGCGATAAAAGGAGGACCGTAGTATCGCCAGAATCCGGGGAGAGCGTCTTGTAGCTCTCAATTAAAAACGCCGTCAAACTCGCGGAGAACATGGACGCACCGGGGAGCCTTCTATCGAACACTACGCAGTATCGGCCCGCTATCACCTGCGGTGCAGCATATTCCGCTCGATAGATAATCGGATGGGCGAGATAATTGCGGACTTCAATCGGTGTCAGGCGCAGCTCCTCCGTGGTCAGTTTCCAAGTATCGCAGGACCTTTGGAGTCCCTGGTCGAGCTTGAGCGGACACATTTCACCCATATATCTACATTGTCGTACGATCTCAGCTGCTTTGACAAAAAATTCAACACCGAATCCCAGCCTCCAAGCGACATCCCGGGGTTTCAACTATATCTGGAGAACGCAGTGGCGAGCATTCAGCGCTGTAGAGCTGAATCCCCGCGCCTGATTTTCCTCGAAGTTCGAGCATAATTGTTTGACAGCCTTGTGGTACTATATCCAAGAGCCTCATCCCGATTCTAGTAGTCACGAGGTCGCATCAGAGATGTATGACCGTACACTCGACGCCGTTCTCAGTTTGCCGCTTTCACCCGCTTCCCTCTCCGTTACTGCACTCGTAAAGAGCACTCTTCTCGGGCAACTCGTAAACACATTATATTGGCGCAATCACGAGAGGGGAATATCCGAGAGCACCCTCCTCGCTTATTCCGACCATCCTCTACCGGCTCAGGAGACAATGACTCAACTTCCCGCGTGGCTCATAGAAACCGCTGATGATGCGATAATATCTCAGTCTCAATATGAGCCACTGGCCGAAATTCTGTTTCAGCGAACCACTGAAGGACGATTCGTGCTGCTGACGGAGTTCCTGGAATTTTGTAACACCTCAGGCTTGCCATTTGAGGCGGCTGAAACGTTGGAGTATCTCGGGTTTTTCCTCGGAATTGAACCCAATGGCTTCCATGTGAAACAACAGATACGCTTTGCGAGTAGCGTACAAAATGCCTTCACGTGGGATCACCCTCACGAGCTCTTGTATGGGATTATTAAACTCGGGGTATGGAGGGGAGAAGCCATTCGTTGGCTGAATGACCCTTCCTCCCGCCAAATGATCAGGGACTCATTCGCGGCGTATGTTGAAAAGTATCCGTCGGACGGTCCATCAAATGTGCGGGAGAGAGTGCAGGATATTGTGCGGGTCTTGGATAATCGGATTCCAAGTTCAAACTACTTAAAATAAATTACTGTAACATGTTCTCGTGCTACTGACAATTTTGTACCTTCAGACTTTGCTCCGAGTCTACAGGAGTTTGGAAAGTTCAAAGTTTATCATTGTCCGAGAAAGTGACGCAAAAGCTTACAGCTGTTTCCGAAAACCTTGACACTTGTGAAAAACTTTTGCTCGCAATCAACTTTTGATGGGTTGCCCAGGATTGCTGTTTTGGGTTAGCCGAGAGCAGCCGAGCCGCGCCAAGCCGCGACAAGCTAACACAAATTCTCCCTCAAGTATTCCTCTGTATGTTGCTTGGGTTGTCTTTATGCACAAATAACGGCCCGAGCACATTGCGGAGGGCTGCAACCATTTTCAGCCCAAGCACAACTTTTGTGAGCAGAAGATCTTCCGGTCCCTGCCGAACGGGTTGCTGATCCGAGGCCAAATATGGCAATCCTACCTGCTGTTTCAATTTGGGACCGCGCAGGCAATCCTCCTCCTCCTCCTCCTCCTTAGCCTTGCATCAAAAGCTAGACAGCGAACAAAAAATACACGCAGTGTCAAGGTTTTCGGAAACAGCTGTAAGGACCAATATTTCCTCCGACATGAATTCATTCTCGATGGGAAGCTACATATCAGTGTCTTAATTGAACAACAAAAATTTCAAAATTGTCCACACCGAATAGATCGGTCTCAAAGCGAGGCTTTCCTCTCCTAGCTCTTAGATCTAACATAACGCCCAATAGCAAGGTCGTCGAACTCCTCTATTCCCTGAGCCTTGTGACCTTCCGCGGCTCCAGCGGCTTTTTTGCTGTTCCACGGCGACTTCGATGGTGGGATTCCTGTGTCGCAAACTTTAGTTTGACACCATAAGCGGCGCCAAGGCCTTATAGTGTCGTAAGAGCTGTGACCCTTATCAGAGTTTATCTGAATAAAGATCCTCGATAAGTCGCAGTGTTTTTTCGCAAAGGAGAGAGAATTTGGGGTTGTGGTCCCTCAGGAATTGAAGTCTATGTGCCTAGAGATAATCTGGATGCACCAAACTGTGGGTCTGTTGCTTGTACCGTTCTCAAACGATAAAACAAAATGCGGGCACACTCACATTATAACGATTTATTAATATCCACGGTCTATTATAAGCCGTTGCTAAGCTCGGCTAAGATAAACTTCTTATAACCGCAAAATTAAATTTGCGACATGGTTCTTGAGCGCTTGAGAACCATTATTCTAGTCGTCTTCAGCGGCTGTTGAATATAATACCAAGTCAATATTCAAATATGCACCTTAAGCTTCAAGTTGATTACCGTGTAGAATCTATTTTTTATCTTCTCATTTGTGTACAAAAAATCCAAGCGATGCAACCAAAACTACTTCCTGTTGTATGGTGAATGTCTGACCGACAAAAGCTTTTGCCTGGCGGTGAAGTCAAATATAATAATGAATAAAATAAAATGAGCAATTTTCCTGAACGAACAACACCGAGTTGACAATACGAGAGCCTCCCGCGCAAGTCTCGTGCACGGATCATTTCTTGATTGCATTTGCAGGTAGGTAGGTAGGTAGGTAGGTAGGTATATTCCGACGCGGTCCCATCAGGAAACAGTCGGTGTCCGTACTACATACATGCAGCATCATCGGATTCTGCGTAGATGATCCCAGTGGAGGAGCTTTTCGTTTACTCTACATATTCCTAATATCTTTCTCCAGATGCGTAGCCGGCGACACGGATAGGTTATCCCGTAGTAAGTAGATCTCTCCGTAAAAGGATCTAGTTCTTGAATGGTAGTGTTCTGGCGCATATGTTCAATTACATCAAAGTCAACATTTTATACGGTAATCCGAGTCGGTTATTCATGTTGCGCGTTTGCGTGGAAGGTATCTACCGTGATTAAGCTGTGGTTACTAATGTTAAGCTTATGATAGTCAATAAAATCAATATAACCTCGCTTACCGCCCATGATCACATCTACGATCAGCGCTAGATAGAGTGCTTATGCGGATCTTTCACCTGGATGCCCACAGGTAATTAGAATGCACGGCACGTACGAGATTTGTCGCAAACATGTCGGAACGATTCCTGCATAATGACGGAGATATCCAACCACGGTGCACCTACAGACACAATCGAAGAAGCCCGTTGACAAGGCTTGACTTGGGCGCTGTTTTCTCAAGGACTCCACCGAGGATGCCATGTTGCACAATTGCAATATTCGCCTAATTTCATCGATTCTCCTTAGCATTTTCGCGCTTGGAACGGGAAGTTTGAGCGTATTTGTTTAAGCTGCCAAAGAGTACATAGTAAGTCGTGTGAAGATTATTCAATACGTATACCGGTGGCCGCCAAGGAGCACGACTACCTCCCGAACGAGACGAAACCGGACGTCCTTCTTCGCACCATCGTCGAGCTTGCGACGTTCCGTCCCTTCACCTATTTTCTTCAGGGTTCGAAGAGGACAGTCTGGTCGATCATTATGCCGCCTCTCTCGACCAATCCAGTACACACTGCAGCATTCCAGCGACACCTCATGGAGTCTCCCGCCTTTTTCTTTGACGTTGAATTCCTTGGAACTGCGCTACCATGGCGTGGTCCCAAAGGGGATCTCATGTCCTGCTCTGCCTGCCACAGTATCGACCATTATCGTCAGGACTGTCCTATTATAAACTCCGACGAATATACGCTGCGTCGTGGGATCCATTTGGACCTTCCTTCAGCATGGAAAGCGACATCAAAGCTCCCCACATCCCTCACCGACGAGATGGATACCTCCGAGTCCGTCGCTCCGCCTAGTCGCATGGGCTTTAGTGGATATGGTAGAGGACGTGGTGGCCGTGGAAGTGACCGTACACAAGGCGGATTTAATAGCTACCGCGAACCGTTCCGTGGTGGACGTGGCTCTCGCTACCATGGATCGAGCTCGCGCGCCGGTGGTAACCCATACTAATGATTTTTTACTTCTACACACATGAACCTATGTTTTATGCACCTATGAATATGCCTTCTATGCTAAACTAAATGTTCACCAAATTCTAAAAATCTGAGAGCCCTATTCACGACGGCGGTCTCTAAACGCACCCAAAACATGCCTATACATCACGCAAATATCCAGAATGGTACCAAGGGCTCTCCTGGTCCACGGGAGAGTTTCGGGGACGTGGTACATCCCTCTCGTCAGTGCCTGCCGGCTACGAGTTCAGAGAGCGAAATCAGCAGGAGTCGGGGTAATTCGGGGCCTAGCTCCGACTATCCAACATATGGCCCCTTCTGTAGCGGCTCTGCTGCTCTGGCTGCTACAGCGATAAACGAGGGGCAGCACCCAGGTTCCCCTATACACCTTCGAAATATGACTGCCACAGACCATGATTCACCGTGGTTGATGCCCTTGTCAAACACGATGGCTACTAGTCGGTGGGACTCACAGAAAAGCCATATTACGAATGGTTCAGACCTGATTCCAGATATAATTATGGGAGATGTAGAGGGAACGCATAGTGACTCCCACATTGAAGACTTTCACAGCGCAGCGCAACATTCACAGACATATCCATATCACTACAACATCGACCCGCTGCACACGCAAGCATACACAAGCCCAGAAAATGAAGGCACACCACATCACCATATTCCCGGAAACTGGGAAGAATTGAACACACAGATTAGACAGAGAAATAAACCACCGAAACTTCCCCGATCAGCGAAATTTACACGCTCGAGCGTAACAATTGCTTCTCAGAATATAAATGGGAGAGACAAGAATAAGTCGATCACCAGTGCAGGGCATAAATTCACCTACATGAAGAGGATGATGGATGAAAAGCGAATAGGCATTCTTGCCTTGCAAGAAACACATATGAATGATATTGCTGCCAGTCAGTTCGAAAATATCTACAGGAAATGGTTCAAACTTTTCAACTCGGGACACCCAATCAAACCAGATTCTACAGCAGGAGTTAGCTTCGTACTGAACAAAAAATATGTGGACACCGAAAATACGAAGGAATATGTTCTGATTCAGGGTCATGCAATTCTCCTTGTTATTCCTTCACATAGGGGAGAGTCAATAAACATCTTGAATATATATGCCCCAAATACAGCTCATGAACGAGAAAGGATGTGGGCAAAGCTATGGTATTGCTACCTTAATAATGCAAATCTCCCGCTTCCAACTGAAGTACTCGGTGACTGGAATTTCATCGAAGATGTTAAAGATCGGACTTCGAACAAAGAAGAGGTGATTCCTCTGAGCTTCTCATGCCTAAAGGCCCTCTTCCACATGGTCGACGGTTGGCGTACAACTTTTCCTGACACGATCGAATACACGTGTTTCCAGGAGCGCGCAAACAGAGTCACGAATGAAGTGAATGTATCTGGCTCACGCCTTGACCGGATCTACGTACCGGTGAGCCGTTTCAAACGATATCGGAACTGGGCAATTGAGTCCAGTTTAATTACAAGCGACCACGACTTGATTTCCGTCCAGTTGACAAACCGACCTGCTGAGCAACATGGCCCAGGAATCTGGAATCTACCTCTATATCTCCTCAAAACCCCTAAATTTACGAAATATCTACGCTCTCGACTTCAAAAGCTCACAGAAGATCGGGAAGAGCTTGACCATTCAGGACGAGACGAAAATATTAATCCACAGATTTTATGGCAAACTTTTAAGGACGACCTTGTTGCTGAAGGGAAGAAGTGCTCGCGGCTAGTCACCGAACGATCAAAGAACATTCGCACCTGGACAGCCCAAAAACACCTTATTATTAATGACTCAGAAATGCCTACCGT
Source organism: Mycena rebaudengoi (assembly GCA_029282285.1). Lineage (NCBI taxonomy): Eukaryota > Fungi > Basidiomycota > Agaricomycetes > Agaricales > Mycenaceae > Mycena > Mycena rebaudengoi. Next base: position 753,076 of record JARJCX010000015.1, on the reverse strand, counting down.
AGAAAAATACCTCGCAATACTACATGTAGAAGAAAAAATTGAGAATTATCTCAAAGACGAAGCTGACCGAATGAAGGCTCAGTCAGAGGTTCAATACGACGTTGAAGGGGAGAGCTTGAAAACGAGCCATTGGACACGGTCCACAAAGGACTACCATCTGCGGAGCACCATAAACGAATTTAGAACTTCGGACAATACTTCCTCAGTGCCCGGGTTTGAAACTCGACCTAAAAGAATGGCGGAGATGGCCCGTGAGTACCATGAAACTGCTCAACATATTGATGTATCAGACGATGACTACGGCCGACTATTATGCACAGAAGAAGTGCTTGAGAAATGTGATGCAAAATTGTCTCAGCAGGCATACAATGAGATGGACAAATATTTGACCGAGGACGAGATACGAACTGCACTTAGGCTCTGTAACAACGGTAAAGCCCCGGGTGTCGATGGCTTGCGCTATGAGCTTTTTAAAATTTTAGATATTGAATACATGAAATCAAAAGGAAACCCAGACGCAGGATTCAACATCCTGGGATTCTTGGCAGAAGTGTACCGCGACATTGAAGACTTTGGACTAACTCCTGGAAGTAACTTCAACACGGGATGGTTATGCCCCATCTTCAAGAAAGGAGACACCGGTCTGATTAGCAACTATCGACCTATTACACTGCTAAACACAGACTACAAGCTTATGACGAAGGCTTATTCCATAAGACTAATGAATGTTGCCCCTGCGTTGATAAAACCAGACCAGGCAGGCTTCATGAAGGGCAGAAAGATTGAGGACCAAGTGAAATTAGCTAAATTCCTGCTGAATTATGCCGAAGTTGCTGAGGAAGATGGTGTACTTATTGGCCTCGATCAAGAAAAGGCGTATGACCGAATAAACCATGACTACCTTTTACGTGTTCTAGACCATATGCGATTTCCGCCAAAATTTTCAAAGACGGTCAAAACCCTGTACACAAATGGTAAAACTATGGTCATGGTAAACGGTGAGCTCAGTAAACCTTATGTGGTTACAAGAGGAGTACGACAGGGAGATCCACTATCATGCTTATTATTCAACCTCGCTATTGAACCTTTGGCATGTCTACTACGAGAATCGGACATTGAGGGAATATTAATCCCCGGAACAAGTAAACATCTGATAGTATCACTTTTCGCAGATGATACGACGGTGTACCTCAAGTCCACCGACTCCATGAAGACCTTGTGGAATATCCTAAACCTCTGGTGTGCAGCATCAACTGCAAGATTTAATGAACATAAAACCATCCTTGTCCCATTTGGGAACCCTTCCTATCGAGAGAAAGTTATAACTGAAAGGCGAATCAATGAACTGAACGCAATGGGCGAAATTAACGAATCCATCAGAGTGGTACCTGATGGTGAGAGCTGCCGAATGTTAGGTGCTTGGATCGGAAATAAAATCTCATACATACAACCATGGCCTTCGGTCCTGGAAAGAATTAATGCCGATCTGATGCGTTGGCAGATGACTAAACCAAGCCTCGAAGGGAAACGCCACATCATTAGTATGGTAATCGGGGGCCGCACACAATACCTGACCCGAGTCCAGGGTATGCCTAAGAGCATTGAAGAAACTCTTGAAAAATTGATAAGGTCCTTCCTGTGGGACGGAAATACCGCCCGAGTGGCATTCGAAACAATGATGCTCCCTGTGGATCAAGGAGGAAAGGGCATTTTAGATATCTCCTCCAGAAACAAAGCAATTGATCTTTGGAATCTTCAATCCTACCTTAAACAAGGAGAGGACCGAGCATTTTGGTGTTACCTTGTTGATTATATACTTACAAAATACCTAGAGAACAGCTACCTAAATGTTCGGCCTGGTCAAATTATTAACATCTTCCTAAGTAGCATACATTTCCCGATACCTCGGTCTAACACACTTCCTGAGGACTTAAAGCGCATGATATCTGCATCACAGGAGTTCAACCTAAAATTTACAGCACTCTCATTCGACCGCAAAGTGCAGCTTGGGATGCCAATATGGAAGCACCCATTTGTTCATCAACCAGCATATAAAAACACCTGTCTTCGGGATGCTGCGACATGCCTCAGAAATCAACATGATGTCCGAACCGTTAGAGACGCAATGATAATTGCAACAAGAAGAACAACTGTACCCAGGCGGCCACACACAATAAATCCGAGTGGGATTGGGCGAAAGAACTGTGGATGTCCACCGTGCTCCAATGACCGAAATGAACTTGGTTGCGGAAATCCTGGGAAGTGCATCCAAACCGCACAGTTACTATTGGACTGCCTTATGCCCAAGTGGAACCCACTGGTTCCTACGACTGACCTATGCGATGAGCTTAAACTCACACCTGATGAACTGAATGTGAATCAGGAAGACATTGAAATTGACAAAGCCATGACTTATGACACCAACTTCCGATTGACTAGTGCCGATGATGGTTTCCGGATCTTTGCAATGGGAGAGTCGATGAATGAGATATCCGCAAGACGGCAATATCACAGACCCAGAGACTTGGCCCCTGAGGCAATAACAGCCTTTATTCATATAAAAGTTCTTCAAGCCGGGCAGCATGACCCCAAAATTTTAACCAGATTCAAGCTCCTTTCAGAAAAATCACGGAAAGACGAAACGGTCTATCTCACCTTTGATGACCCAACCATAAGGAGAAACTTTAGGTCCGGAATATTAGGAGCTACCCTCGCATTGCTGCAGAAAATACCCAAGAATATCCCCTTGCTAATATGCTGTTCATCTGATTTTCTACTCAAAACCCTGATCAAGGATCGCAGGAAGTCTGAGAATCACATGCTTGACCCGTGTTTCCCACTCCTCAAGGCTGTATTTGCCGCACTAAACGAGCGAGTTGCACGTACTCAATTCAAACAAATGACGAACCCTTTCCCCGTCACCCTGGGCCCCGAGAAATGTTCCCCCTTGGAAGTAGATACCGAAATCGACTCGACATTCAACTGCCCAGGAATGCTCATTTCACAAGGCTCTCAGCGAATTTTCACAAAAATTATAAAATCCTGGAAAACAGCACCACTGAGAAAGGCAACATTCATTAATTTAGACCGAATTCGATGCTCAGTAAATGAAATCTCGGGCTGGACCCCAACAGACGAAACGATTTGGAAATCCATACGTTCAACAAATCTAAGACGACTTCATCGTGAACTATTCTGGAAATCTATTCACAATATCTTCAGAGTCGGTGACTTTTGGACACATATAGATGATCTCGAAATATTGGGTCAATGTCACACATGTGGCGTTCCTGAAAGCCTCGAACACATAGCAATGGAATGTGAAACATCAGGGGCCAAGCTAATCTGGCAACTAACTGAGAAACTGTGGAGAATGAAATATGACATGTGGCCCTCTCTAAATTGGGGCCTCATTCTGGGCTGTAACCTTGTCAAATTCAAACACAATAACTCTAAAATTAGCCCGGTAATGGGAAGACTCTACGCTGTTCTCGTTTCCACAGCCTGGCACACTATCTGGAATGTCCGAAATGACAAAGTTCTCAAGAACCCGGATCGATGCATCACAGATATTGAAATTCATAATAGATGGCTGAAATCTGTTAATTCTGCACTGGGGCGAGACCGAATCCTCACAAATAAATTGAAATTCGGTGACCTTGCACTAAACAAGGATCTTGTCCTCAGAACATGGAGTGGTCTACTGATGAACGAAGACTCACTGCCGGATGATTGGACATATACAGCGGGGGTTTTAGTGGGTATACAGCCATTGAGAATGAATGGTTCAAGGAATGGGATAGGATAATCTTTACAGAGGCTGGAGTCCCACACTAAGGTAGTTGTGCGTAATGGCATTTCCTCCCTGGACAACTTCCCGGCAATAACTAGATCTTTCTGGTAGACCCAGCGGATGACTTTGGAATGCTTCTGCAGACCAGATCTCATTATCCCAAACGCTCCAAAAAAATAAATAAATAAATAAATAAATAAATAAATAAATAAATACGTATACCGGTGGAAGTCAGAGCGGCATTACTAAATGGAGATTTTTTGTTACGTCTCGCGCCGGTAGGTAAATTCCTTCTATTGTGAGCCTTTGTGGCCACTTGATGAACCAAATGACTGGGTTGTTCACCCAATTTAAATCAGAATGCTCGGTCGCATCATGAAGCTTCACCCGACGACTGTGTTTTCCAAATGTCTAGAATATCAGTTATGCAGAAGGGGCAGGAGTCTGACATTACCGATTGTGGCTGGCCCAACGCAGGCATTCACTATAGGTACTGAGGATATCTGCATCTCCGTGCATAGCTGGTAGTCTTGGCATCTGGGAGAGACTGCCATAGGAAGAGCAAGGCCTGACTATTTTTATAGATATCGAATTAGATCCAGAGGTACATTTTAATTCATATTAGATTCGCACGGAAAGATCTACTCCCCCGTTTCCGCGGCTACTCGTCCGACTCAGAATATTACATATGTTTTTACCAGTGTTCACTGCGTTCCCTGGGCGCCGAGGCAGAGGACCCTGTGGCCATGATGTCGGCACAGGGCTGCACAGCTGTGCCGCCCTGTGCCGAACCCCTGCGGCGGTGACACTCTGCCTCCATCCCGCCATGCACCACGGCAGATCTGCCCAAAGCTCAGCGCTGCCTCAGCTTCGTTTGGAATTACTAGGCCACTATGTCCGTATGTTACGGCTAATATAAAATTAGCTTCATTCTAAAACTTTAAACTTTGATTATCATGGCTTCGCCGCCGCTGACCCTGCACTTTGCGATCCCTTGTAATGCTGGCGGGTATAGTCGGGCGTCTGGTGGAGCCAGTCGACCAAGGAGATGACCCTTGCCATCGATGACGATGGGTGTCGAGGAGAGGGTGCCATGGCGGAGTTTGCAGGCGGCGATGAAGCCGCCGCTTGTCATTGAAGCGGTACTAATATCGGCTCAGCCGCAGGCTGTGCATCATCTGACATAATTGATGGGAACGTAGATAAACATGCACAACAAGACACGCAATATTTGCCGTCAAACTGTACACTATCCGGCATCTACCATGTTACTGTACATGGATATTTAAAGGACGCCTGCTAGTATGCTGCATGCGCCCGCGTTTCTTCCCGGAATACACCGATCAGTCGCATTGGCTGCCTGCTGCCTGCTGCCTCAGTGCCGTGCTCAAGCCACGACCTTTCTTATTACTGTAAATGGTTCTCCCGCATACTTAAATTCAACTTAAATTTAGACGAAGTCGTCGTTGTAATAGCCGAACAGCCGTGGGAACACGTCGGATTAAGACACCTTCTCCCGCAGGTTTTGCCAACCCCGTGGATTCGTTGCATCTCTGCGCCCACAGTAGCACTGCCAGAGTGGCACTGCTACAATGGGTACAAGTTTTGCGGCTGAATTTCACGCTCCGAAACCCCTGCGCCCACTCCGAGTCCTTCCTACTATCCATGAACCACGAGGCGAACAAGTCCACAGTTCCTTTGCATCCCTTGCGACGCTCTCCTGGGTCGTCTGTAAACGTAAATGCAGATGAATTCATTCCAATGAAGCGGGATTTCAGATTCTGGGGAGTCTTCGCGGCCATTATGGTCTCCGCCTTCACCGCGGCTCTGGATCTAGTGCATAAATTATTCACACTCGTATCGCCGAATCTTCTAACATTATGTGTTCGTAGACTGCAGTGTCTACTGCTCTGCCTGTAATCACAGCCGACTTGGAAGGCACGCAGTTCGTTTGGGTCGGATCCGCTTATGCCCTTGCATCCACCGCATTTCTTCCCATGACCGGCGGAGTTGCGCAAGTCAGTCTGGTTGTGGTTTCGAAATATGAGCTAAGATCGTATGCCAGATCTTTGGCCGGCGTCTCGCCATGTTGACCGCTCTCCTGCTTTTCGCAGCGGGTAGCGTCATGTGCGGTGCCGCTCCCTCGATGAACGTTCTTATTGCTGGCCGCAGTCAGTTCATTTTTGTGTCTTCTCTCACAGTTCTAACTCCCAATCCAGCTGTACAGGGGATCGGTGCCGGTGGCCTAACGTCTCTCACCCAAATTGTGCTGTCGGACCTCGTACCTCTCAGTGATCGAGGGCTGTTCAATGGACTGATTGGATTGTACGTTTTCCATTGTGTGGATGTTCATAGTACCGATATACCTAGGGCGTGGGCAATTGCCTCTTTCATTGGCCCAGTTCTTGGCGGGGGTACTTGCCGATCATCGCGCATGGCGGTGGTTGTTCTGTGAGTCCGTCGTTTTGTTGTCCCTCAGTAATAGCTGAGATTGTATTCCCAGACCTGAATATATTCACCTCCGCCTTCGCGGCAGTGCTGGTGATCCTGTTCCTTCGGCTAAAAACTCCAAGAGGAACTTTGGCTGAAAAGATGGGTCGTATGGATTGGATGTGCGAGGTATCCACTCATTTTCTCACTGCTAGTCTGACATGTGCCATAGTGGGAACTTCCTCGTGATTTCCTCCTCCAGCGCTGTCATAATCGCGTTAACGTGGGGCGGGATACAATACCCATGGTCCTCGCCTCGCGTGCTGGTTCCGCTATGCCTTGGTGTAGTAGGGTTGGGAATCTTCCTTTTCTACGAGGTCAAGTATGCGGAACACCCCATCGTAAGTCGTCACTGAGATTCTTTGGCTCTATTGAAACATGGCACTAGGTCCCGTACTCCTTGATGTCGACCGCGACTGGGCTCAGCGGGTACAACTTCCCCGACCCTTCACAGCTTTCGTTCTCACAGTCGTTAGATATCTGCAAACTTTCATTGCATCAGTTGTCATGATCGCTTCGATATGTGCGTTTCAGACGCAACGCTGCCAATACCTTCTCTGATGTCGACATCCAGACTACATGCCAGTTTATTTTCAGGCCTGCAAGGGGGCGTCTCCGACCGCATCTGGAGTCGACGTTTTTGGGTTGGGATTCGTCATTGCACCTAGCAATATCATCGCGGGTATCACGATCTCCCGCACCAAGCACTACCGGCCACAGCTATGGTTGTCCTGGTGCTTTATCATGGTCGCATCCGGCCTATTAAGTACCTTGACTGCCGACAGCAGTCGTTCGAAGGCCATTGGATTCGAGGCTCTGATCGGTGTCGGCATCGGCATCCTCACGACAGCAACATACTTCCCAGTGCTGGCACCGCTTCCCATTTCTGAAAATGCCCATGCTCTGGCCTTCTTTATATTCACGCGCGCCTTTGGTCAGGTTTGTATTTCTCCTCGTCGAGCAAGGATAACGTCTAATTGTTTGTAGGTATGGGGGGTGACCATCGGTGCTACGGTTCTTCAGAACCGGCTGGCGCGGGACTTGCCGTCGAGTTTTCAGGGAGTCTTCCCTCAAGGAACCCAAATCGCGTATGCGGTCATCCCGCTCATCCCGCGGCTTCCTACTGAGGTAGCGGCTGCAACACGAGAGGCGTTCGCCAGTGCCTTGGGAGTTATGTGGAAAGTCATGATTGGGATAGGTGCACTCGGTTTGTTTGTGAGCCTGGCGATGAAGCACCTGCCTCTTCACGTACAAACGGATGAAAACTGGGAACTCGAGAAGGCGAAAAACCAGAGTCACGAGTAGGAAGTCTGGATTTTTTCTATCTCTCTTTTTCTTTTCGAATTAAATGAAGCAGGGGCCATGTAGTATATATGTCATCAATCCCCGGAGGATATTTCGTACTGATACAACTCCCCTTCGCGTCCTGAGACCGAGGCAGATTCATTTTGCGATCCCATCATCATTGAATCCCGAAACAATCCAATTTATTCATAAAAGCTGCTCGGAGCGCCCGTAAGATCTAAAACGTCCACATATACATCGGCTAGCAGTTATAACTACTCTAGAAGCAAGCCCACTACTCCCCATAGCTGAGACATTCTCGACCCGCTTCAAGCTGATTACAGTGAGCTATGCGTCGGCTACTCATGATTTTTCCGTTGTGGCTTCGGCGACTCTCTGAGAAGAGGTTGCCCAACCTTGCGATTATTCTGGCTCTCTAAAGGTGAGTGTAGAATAAACTCACTTTCATTGCCGTCTTTGTATATAACTGACCTATATGCAGCCTGTTGCGCAATGTACGAAAGAAAATCCCTCCTACCGCACACGCCACGGTGACTTCCCACTCGGTCTTCGAAGTTCCAGAGCTTCGGGAGCTCATACTGGGCAACCTGAATGAATGTCCTATCTCGTCTGTCGCTCATGGGTTGAAAGCTCCCAACGCTACCTGTTCTCGTCGATCGACCTCGTCCCAAGCCGCGACCATCCTCTCATCCAAAGCCTCACGCATCCCTATCTAGCCGACCTTGTCCACTCCCTGACGATCTTCTTTGCGATTTCCGTCGGCATAACCTATCCAATGCTGAAATTGCGATTTCCGAATCTGCGGTCGTTGGAGATACGAGGAGTCGCGCCAGCAGTGACAACCTCATTCCTGCGAGACACAATCTCTCAGCCATCTGTGACCCACGTCGCTTTCTTCTCGCCGGTTCCCAGTGCACCGTATTTGGACAAACTTTTTGGTTCACGCACGGCTGCTCTTCCGAGCTTCCAATGGAGGCTGTCTCGTCCCTGTGGGACGAATGATGAAGCAGAGACTTCTGTGTCAAGTAAGAGTTTCTGTGTTGAGTGCCTGGTTCTTCGGGACATAATCCCACAGGTTGTCGACCAGTTCCTCTCTTCGACATCTATTCGTTTTTCTCAGCTTAAAACCGTTCGTTTCATGCTGGGCAAAGACCTGGGACTCCTCCAACAAAAAGTTCTACTGGCTTCCCGCAAAACTATATCAACTCTCCAAATTGACAGCGATCGAAGTGAGTTGATGAACTTTATAGACCCCTCGTCACTCACGGTCTTCCCCAGTATCTTGTAAGCCACCAGAGGGCTACCAATTCCCTCACCTTCCATCTTTAACAGATGTGGTATTCAACAGACTCGACGCACACACTCTGGAGCCAATCTACTACTTTCTTTGCGCATCGTTTTTCGCTTTACTCCACCTCGCATTCCTCGTAGACCGGTGGCCTCATTAAATGCCACTGCACACGTTGAGGGTGATCCTGTTGGCGAGCAGGTGTCCTCGTTGTTGTCTGAGCATGTTGGGGGGTCCTGGCAACCCACGCCGATAGATGCTGTCCTCACTTTCGTCAAGTGTTTTCTAGTTGTTGCTCGCGGAGGTTCCTATTAATATCAATTATACATGCATACCTACCCTAGAATCAGACTGTACATATATATATCCTCCTAGCAATACTCCTACGATTGACCCTGACCATCATGTTCACCGCAGGAGAGACTTTCCTCGATGCCGGGAGATCCATTATTGATATGTCGGGCTGTTGAGGAGAGAATCTCCTTATATGGCGTGCAGCGGTTGTTTGCTTGTCGTTTCTTTGCCTTTATTTACTTGGGTAGTAGGGCCGTGGCATTGCTCGGCAGAACTCGTACTTATCTTTTTTTTAGATTGCTACTATTCGCTAGCTTCGTAATTTATACCTCATAATTGCAGTGTGCAAGGACTTGGCAAACATTCTTTCCAAATCTGTAGTCATAGTCTCCACTCACTGCTTGCCATGCAGCTGGCTAGATTCACACACGGGTGTATGCCAGTGGAGACTTTAAATATTAATTAGAGTACACAGAATGTATTCCTGGCAGATGCAACTTGAAGGGTATACATAGATGCAGAATATGCCTGTTTACACAAGAAGGTACGCAGCTATCCAAGTCATGCAAACACGAGGTCTGTTGCATAATGATTGGATAACCGTAGTTCAGAACATGAGGAAATTGAGAGTTGAGGATGGCGAACAATATTGTGACATCTCTGGGCATAGTTCCCCTCTAGCCAGTTTTTTTTCTACCCTCCAGGACGGGAGCATTGTTGGAATAATAACTGTTTCAATGCTGAAGCAACCGCGATAAGATAAGATTGAGGCTGAGCCCCTACCTCGCTATCCGAGTAACCGAGATTAACCGAATGACCAAAAAAAAAAATTCACCGAGATTACTCGGTGAAAAATCCATCAATGATCCCAAAATAACACTGAGGGTGTACGACGAGATAGACAAGGGCGTGTACTCCAAAAGAAAACAGCTATGAGGGTGGAAGGCAAAGAAAAAACGCCAGCATGTTGATAGCTCATCTATGTACGATGCCGAAGTAACCGACCGGGGTCCGGTGCGATTATCCTAGGTTCGGATCAAGCCGCCTCCCATTGTTTGTTGATGCAGGTCAAATTTTTGGTCAAACAAATGTTATCCAAGTGTGTTCAGACTTCATTTTACACTCTTAAACCAATATTTCTCTCCCAGATGACACTGAACGACGCGACTTTGTCCCAAAATGGTGATGCATTGCCCAATCGGGAATGATCCGCAAAAGCGCGTATCTTTTTTCTCCTTTCCCCCATGCCTCCCCCGCAGCCTCAAACGCCACGGAGACACCTCCCTAGCCCTGCAGCAAATGCCCCAGGCACTCAGAGACACCGCTCCACCAAAAATGCGACCTGTTTGCAAGGCACCAGTCCCGCAAATTGAATGACCATCGCACAAATCTCTAATTAGTGAGAACTTGGTAATTGTTTCTGGCATGTTGAGAGCTCTGGAGGACGAGTCTGAAGTGGTAGAATTAGAGGATTGAGGCATTAGAATCAATAGAGGCCATAATATCTGAGATTTAAAGCCACATAGTATTCAGATTGCGATGACCTCTCGAAAAGGTGGGCCCGATCAGTTACAGCGTGGGCTCAGTGAGACCCGGTATAAAATTCCAGACTGAATGGCATACAAATTTCAAACATACAATCAACAAGTTTCCCTCTCAAAGTTGTCGGGGGTGGTCCGGATGATTGTGCAAATTCGATTCAAAGGTCCTCGCTGTTTGCTTTAGCTTGTCCCAAGCTCTCTGAGATAGACCGGATATCCGGTCCGGAGAGAGGGTTGATCCGAACCGACGATTATCCATAGATTAGATTAAGACGTAGATAGAGCTCGGATATCCAGTTACCCGATTAACCGGTAGACAAAAAGTTTTTTTGACTCGGTGAAAAATCCATCAATGATCTCAAAATAACATGAACAATGACACAGCCGCTATTTTCAATACAATTTTTTGAATGGAAATTAAGCATAGCGACTAATTTCAATAGCACAGCCCCTAAAAAATCCCTCAACGTTTCGAGCATAACACAGGAAAAAATCGATGATTTTGCTGATTGAGCATTCTGAAAGAGACGAGACTTATTACATAAGTACTCGTAATTTGTTTCATAATTGATTGTACATGTAGCTGATTTCCCCCTAGACATACCTCAGTCTTACATTATATTGTGCGACTGAGGGTACGTCTACTATTCCTTACTCCTTACTTATCTTTACTTACTTTTACCGTAGACATCGACTGACTTGTACGTCAACAGATTCGCAGTCAGACGCACAGAGTGCCGTCCAACAATCAGTCAGAAATACACAATCCCGCAGACTCAACCCATCATATCCATCCATCCTCTATTTTCCCCCGAAGTTGTATTACCCCTATCATGTCGTCCACCGCCATTCCCATCATGCCCATCGAGAAGCAGCTCATTGATACCAACTGGGGATCTTGGAAGGAGGCCAACCTCAGTCTCCTTCGCGGGAAGGGGCTGGAGGGCTATCCTCTCGGCTCCATATTGCGCAACGGTGCTGCAACGTTCCCTGGATTGTATGTCACTCAGAGCACGCCCATGAATTCTTGTACTCCGTCAACGGACAAATGGGACCTCTGCGACGCCATGGCTGGTGCGATCATTTACCAGAACATTGTCGACCCCGCCGCACATGGAATCAGTGCGTCCGATACAAGCCGTGTTATGTGGATTGCGCTCCACGCCAAGTTTAATCGCACGTCCGAAGTCTTGAAAGGGCTTGCGATGGAAAAGTTGCGTGCGGTCAAGCTCGCTAGCAGCCGTGACCTACCCGAGCACCTTGAGACGCTCATCAAGCTGCGCGTTGACGCCAATCGCATTGGCTGCCACGTAAAGGACACCAAGATGATACCGATTATCCTCCAGTCTCTCCCTCCTGTTGAATTCGGCCAGTCCATCATTACGCTGCAATCCCTGACCCTTGTCCACGAAGTAACCTCTAATCTCTTGATGTACTGGGACATCGTCTACAAGACCGCCGATGGGGCCCCCACCACGAACGCGCTTGCTGCAACCATCGGTGGTGGCGCTTGTGGCAACTGCGGCGTCGTTGGGCACACAGGTCCGGCGTGCTGGGCGTTGAATGGTGGAAGGGAGGGGCAAGCTCCGAAGTGGTGGAAGGCTCTGAAAGGGAAGGAACCGCTGAGACGGCTGAAATGAAAACACGCTTACAATTTGGCGAAACTCAGTATAAACCGATCATCTTACCGCTCGGTGGTACACAATTAGAGTCAGAGTGAGCCCCGAGCTGCTGATTGAGTCTCAAAGATGTGATGGAATACAAACGATTGACCATACTGCGACTGTATACGATACTCTAAACAATGTGGGGTCAGTACAGTGTTCAGCGAGTTAGTCATGAGTAGTCGTCTGATAGTGGCCATAACTCATATGTGAGGGCGGTATCACGCAGGATCACTAGAAACCATACCAAGGAGATTGTATGAATATCCATATTTATTTAAACACTGCTACACAAAGATCATAGACCTCTAGCGGGGATTTTGGGCCAATATAGTCTTGTCGTGACTAAAGATAATAGTCATGACTCCGAGTCGTATGAGAAATAGTAATTCTCAGGCACAGATAAACAGTCGTGAATAATGGAAGAGTCGCGACTACCAAAACAGACCTTCGGGCGAGCTCCGAGAGTGTGATCACATGTCAGATGGTGAACCAGTTGACTAAGCGAGTCAATCCGAGGAGTCCCAATGAAGTCCGAGAAGATCCGACGATCTGATCAGACATTCACATGAAAGATATGGTTGTCATGATTAGGTCGAAAGCACGCAATATGGCGTCAAGGCGGTCTAGAACGCTCCGGATCTTGCCTTGACTAAAGATAGATGATGCTGAAGGCTCTCCGGAACTTTCGGAACTAGTCTAGACTGTCGGAATTGAATCCTATAGGCCACAGGCCGCAGATCTCCGATCAAACGCGGTTGATAGACGGATAAAAGGACCATATACCTCATTTCTATTACTCATTTTCCTTATCTGGCATGTACTAAAATAGATTGTAAATTAGTATAAAGTCTCAGTAGAATAACACGATTCTGGACTGTATTTTCCTCCCAGCTACTATAGCCGTGACTATTGTCGTCATTGGTTGTGGGTCACGGGGTCAGTGCACGTCTGGGTTTTACGCGGAGATTTGTTTAAACACATTTCGAAGTTGTACTACTTTTAGTAAAGATATATATAGAACCAGAACATAGTTGTTTGATAACCAAAGTCCCAGCAAAGTAAGCTGAATAAGAAAGTCATAAGAAACAGTCAAGTCTGTACCGAAGTGGTCCTTTAAGAGTCGCGACTAAGTGTCAAGACGGAGGATAGCTGTTGATATCGTTCCTTTGAGTTCGGTTGCAGTCTAAGTACCAAGAAGTAAAGTCTAAGACGGTCTCAAGTGACCTAAAGTTCAGTCCAAGTGTGGCTTAAGTTGTCGGAGTTGTTCAAGTACACTCGCGACTGTGTTTCATTCCATCCAAACACCCCAAAGATAGTGTTTCTCTTGTGAGAGACTATAGTCAAGATTCTCGAGTGATACTCGTGATTATTCCAAAGGGCACAGTTAGATCTATAGTCATTTATTGCAACTGTCTACGGTTCATCTTACTCAATTCTGATTGAGAGGACCCTAGTTATAGAAGCACCAATATAGTCAAGTAGTAGTAGTGTGTGTGTGTGTTAGGTGTAGTTCATTTTGTGTGCGTCTTGCACATATCTTGAGATTATACTTTCCACGACTATACTTGGGTGCACCGTTTCACCGCATCAATCCTTCGTTGACGACTGGAAAGCCGCGAAAACAGCGCGCTTCGCAAAGGCCACGGCCACCACTCCGTCGACTCAACCTCAGGTTGCCACCGCCACGCCCGCTGTGCCTACTGCTGCGTATACATCCCCCATGTCCATCTATGCCCTCAGCACCTTCTTCGGCGCTGGCGATGGTACGTCACCCCCAACATCGTCACGCTCGGTTGATAACTTGCTCTCTAGATTCGGACGTGGAGGATCAGCTCCTCCCGTTTTGAATGAGCTTGTTAGTCATACCGTAGCCGATGTAAATACTCCTCCGTCAATCTATGCCATCGTTCCTTCAACGAACACTCGTGTCTTGACATTCCTGGACACTGGTGCCTCAGATCATTGCTTCGTTAATCGAGGGTGTTTTCTGACGTACAAAGAAATCAATCTTGAGGGATCAACAGCGCTCAAGAACGGCGGGGAATTCCAAGTAGCGGGGAAAGGATTGGTGGAGTTTGCGGTTCGCGTAGCTGACGGATCAATGCACAAGGTGCAGATGGAGGCATTGCATTGTCCGGGATTCTCGATGAACTTGATCTCCGTCGCGACACTTGATACGCGGGGGTTCCGAGGAAGCTGGGGAAACGGAAGCCTATCAGTTTTAAATGGTGATGGGAAGATCCTCATCGACGGAACAATTATGCGAAAGATGGGCGGCAGGAAATTGTACCAGGTGGATGTGGTCGATAACTTGGATGGGGGAAACGTAGTCGCGGCGATTGCGGGACGCGACCGAAACCAGCCCACCGACCTCGAGACCTGGCATCCACGCTTTGGCCATGCGGACGTTCGCGTTATAAAGCGCATGGCGGAGCTAGAGCTAGTTGACGGGCTGAAGATCGTCAACAGTAAACTGCGGGGCATGTGCGAGGACTGCATACTTGGAAAGCAGGACAAGGCCCCGTTTAACGATGAAGTGGTACACGAAATGGAACCTCTCCAGCGCGTACACTTTGATTTGTGGGGAAAGGCGAGGACGCCGAGTTGGTCTGGGGCAGTCTACATGATGCTGGTGTCGGATGGAGGCACAGCGATGAAATTCCCCCTCTTCTTGACGAACAAGCGCAAGGAGCAGTGGGCGCATTCGAGATGTGGGTGACCGAGACAGAATTGCAGACAGGCAAACGTGTCCTGTGCGTGCGGTTTGACCTGGGCAAGGAATTCAACAACGAGCTCTTCCTGGGGTATTGCGCGAAGCGTGGTATTTGGGTCGAGAAAATTCCAAAGGACTCTTCGTCAGCCAACGGTCATGTCGAGCGTGGAAATCGAACCGTCATTGAAGGTGCACGCACACAGCTTATTGAGAGCGGCATGAGTCGCCGTTTCTGGGCTGAAGCTGTAACGGCTCATTGCTATGTACGTGGGTTCGTTCCGTCGTCGCGTCATCCCGACCGTGTTCCTTGGGTTATGCGTGGTTTCGCCAGAAGGATGCCACAGGGAACCTTGTAAAGCTCAATGTATCTCATCTGCGCATGTGGGGGAGCGACTGCTGGGTGAAAGACCTTGATGAGCGAGAAGGAAAGCTGGGGGAGCAGAGCTGGAAAGGTAAAATGGTTGGCTATATGGGACGTTGTGGATATCGCGTACATGACCCCGCACGCTCTCGGGTCTTCGAGGTTCGCAATGTGATCTTCGAAGAGGCCACACCACACCGCACACGGGCCCACATTATGGCTGAAGAGGATGATCCTTTGCCGGCCGATCCTACGCTTTTCGATGACGAACCTCCTTTACCTCCAGCGAATGGGGGAGCAAATAGAAATGCACTACCAGAAGCTCCAGCTCCTCCGCCGGTCCCGAACTCCGCTCATCCGCCTGCACCGATCCCTGCTCCGAACCCCGCTAATCCACCTGCGCCGGTGCAAGCTCCTCCACTGCTGCCGCGTCGGAGCGTTCGCACACCCAAACCCAGCGAAAACCTGCTGCGCTCGCTGATGGCACAAGAAGAGGAGGCACAAGCGAGGCTTGCGGGGGAAGATTGGGCCAAGGACACACAACGACCGTCGGTGAGCTTTGATGCGAAATTGCTCAAATCGCCATGGGCATTTGCGAGTATCGTAAAAGGGGGGCGTCTCCATTCAATTCCGCATTCGTTCCGTGAAGCCATGCGCGAGCCGGACAAATGGTTGCCTGCGATGAAGCGGAAGTAGATCAGCTCGAGAAGCGAGGGGTATGGGAGCTGGTCGACTTGCCGAAGGGGGAGCACGCCATCGACGGCATGTGGGTGTATGATGTCAAGGAGGACGGGGCTGGAAATGTGCTGAAATACAAGGGGAGGTATGTGGCACGTGGTGACGAGATGGTGGAAGATGTGGATTTTGGGACGAAGTGGGCGATGGTGGCGCAAATGGAGTCAGTGCGGATGTTGTTTGCGGTGGCGGCGGTGCAGAGGTTGCGGGTGCGGCAGTGGGATTTTTCCGGCGCGTACCTCAACGGTGAAATGGACACCACCGTCTACATGAAACAGCCCGTCGGTTTTGCAAAGCAGGGGGAGGAAAACAAAGTATGCTTGCTCAAACAACCTCTGTACGGGCTGGTTCAGGCGGGCCACATTTGGTACCAGCTCCTTGCGAAGGGATACACCGATTTGGGGTACAAGGAAAATCTGGCAGACCCGTGCGTCAGGACGCGGCAGAAAGACGGTGATTACACGATTACCTCCACACACACTGATGACGTGTTGGGAGCATCCTCGTCGGAGGCCGAGAGCAAGCACATTGTCGAAGTGTTTGCGTCGAAATGGGAGTTGAAGGAGGTGGACGTACAGTTGTTGTTGGGGCTGACTGTCGAGAAGTTGAGTGATGGGTCAATTTCACTTACCCAGATGCAGTACTTCATCAAGGTACTGGACCATTTCGGGTTCAGTGATCTACCTCCGCTGTCAACCCCGCTACCCCCCGGCTATCAGATTCGCGTTGCTCCTTCCCCGCTTTCGCTCGAAGACGCCGCGTTTATGAAGGACAAACCGTTTCGCCCTATTCTGGGCACCCTCATCTGGGGGAGCAGCGGAACCCGACCTGATATATCGTATGCCTGCTCCACTCTTGGGCACGTCCAAAGTAACCCTGCGCCGGAGCACTGGTCGCTACTTGTCGGGGTCCTCCGATACATTCGAGGAACTTTGGACTACGGGATCCGTTACTCACCATCAGTCAACGCAACCTTGGTCCCTGGACTCGGGATTAAACCTGACGGCTACGTCGACTCCGACTGGGCAGGATGCGTCGATACGCGACGATCCACATCGGGATATGTTTTCTTCATGGGTGGTGCACCTGTATCGTGGTCGTCAAAGCGGCAGGCAGTGGTAGCTTTGTCTTCAACCGAAGCTGAGTACATTTTGCTTGCGTGTGGTGCGTAAAATGCGATGTGGATGAAGAATTGGTTGTCCGAGGTATTTTTGCTGCAGGAACTGCCGTTCCAACTCCATGGAGACAATCTAGGATCCATCAGTCTTACGGAGACGACAAAAGGCCATTCGCTCGCGAAGCACATTGAAATCCGCTGGCACTTCATTCGCGACCACGTCAAGCAGGGAGAAATCTCTGTTTCTTCAGTTGCTGGGAGCGAGAACATTGCAGACATATTTACGAAGGCGCTTCCGCGCATCACTCACGAGAAGTGCGTGGGGCAACTTGGTCTAAATTGGAAGCGACTCGGAGCTGCTCGCCAGGGGGAGTGTTGAGGAGAGAATCTCCTTATATGGCATGCAGCAGTTGTTTGCTTGTCGTTTCTTTTCCTTTATTTATTTGTTTCATATTTGATTGTATGTGTAGCTGATTTCCCCCTAGACGTACCTCAGTCTTACATTATATTGTGCGACTGAGGGTATGTCTACTATTCCTTACTCCTTACTTATCTTTACTTACTTTTACCATAGACATCGACTGACTTGTACGTCGACACGGGCATCATATGCATGCAGTGTGGTGCAGCAAGAGACGACTCGACTGCAGGGAAGATATTCTCCTGATCCACCATGCCAGATACAAGCCAGATGTTGATAGCTATGTCGCAAATTTGTAACTTCGCCCATAAGGGGCTATAAGGCCATATAAGGCCATAAGAGTCGGCCTTCTTATAAGGCTCTTATCGGAATAAAGAAATCATACAAGAGCTCGACGAGCTCGGCTTATAATGGCTTACAAGAGAGGTTAATTTCATTTCAAAACTTAAGACCCCATCCCACACATTTCTACTGTTTTGTTACTCGTATGAACTCACTATTTTAGTTTAACTTACATGTATATTTGTAACTGTATTAAGTTGATTTATTTATTGCTATCTATTTACTTTTATTTAATCAGAAATGGGAGGCTTTTGAGAGAGTCGAACCAGCGACCTTTATAATACTACAACTGTTTAACGAACTACAAAACTACTACTTTGCCACAATGACTTTATATATGAAGTGTGGAACATGTATTTATGTAGGCCTTTTTGGCCTCTGGCCAACTGCTTCATGCAAAGTTTGCATGTGGGTACAAAACCAATACACTCCCCCAAGTGCCATGACCGCCGACAACTGTAGCATAGATATGTATGTAGGTACAGTACGAGCTTGTTCCTTTTAAGGACCACCACAGTATTACATCCTTCTCCTCCTTTGAGTTATTCTACGAAATAACTTAAGGGCCAATTATATCGCACATGATGAAATGCAAGTGTTTCTATTAAAGACAGGAAGGAATAATTACAGTGGAGAGCCTATGGACTAGTATAGAGTAAGCATGCACCCGTATTATTAAAGCTCCTTCTGCCATTACCACCACCAAGCTCTCCGATTCATAAGTCGCAGCCAGGCGAGCGCTAAGTTTGCGGGTCGGGTTGAGTTTGCAGTGACGTGGTGTTGGTGCAGGCAGTGGACCGTTTACGCGGGCCATGGTTGTAAGTTGCAACAGTTGAGCTTGCAGAGTGGTGTGCATGGGTGGGGTGCACTGGTGCCATGAAGTTGTCCGTGTACCACCGGCACTAGGCATAACTGTCGCCTATGCTGTCCCCTTTGTAAAATAAATAAAATTATATATCGAAGGGGACGGAAATGAACTCAACTGTTGGAAACAATCAAATATTATGTGTCTTGACACCACTCCATTATCTCAAGGCAAGCAGGTATATTTTTTCGACTGTGTTGAAAATTATCACGAGAGACAAGGAGACTTATACGCGTGTTCAACCGAAATATATATCGCCAACTTGGACAAAATATATCGCGAACGGACAAATATATCGCGAATGGACAAAATATATCGCGAACTTGGACAAAATATATCGTGAACTTGGACAAAATATATCGCGAAGGTCGGCTTTACAAATATCTCGCAGGTCGGGCACTCGGGCCGTCTTCCGACACAACGGGGAGGCATGTCCGCCCATTGCCCCGCACAGTGAGCGGAGTGACGGTGTGCACGGCGGCGTCGTCTCGAACGTCGATCAACATTCGGATCACCGCACCGATGTTTGGTTATGTGTGGCTGCAACATTCTCTTGGTATTTGTTCGGACTCTTGCCCAAATCGAGCATCTCCTCTAGGTTCGGATCAAGCCGCCAACCATTGTTTATTTTCAGTTGTCTGTTGATGCGGGTCAGGTTTTTGGTCAAACAATGGAAGGGGCTTGTGCCAAGATCAAGAAATTGGGCAGGACCTTTGTCGTGCTCTGGAGTCATGAAATACGCGTCAATCGCCAGACACCAGAGACAAACTTTCTCTTTTTCATGAAACTTAGATATTGGCTGGTTTATATTCAAAATATATTCTCTGTAGAAATAGATAAGCGCCGCACGACATCTGACTTTGTGAATTTGTTCATCACTATATCACTCAGGTCTAAAGTCTAAAAATAATCAGATAAGGCCCCCGATATTATTCAATAGTCCTTACACTTCATTTCACACCTTTAAACCGATATTTTTCTTCCGGATGACACCGCACAACGCGACTTTGTGTGGTGAGACCGAAACTGTGATGGCATTGCCCGATTGGGAATGATGCGCACTTTTTTTCCTAAACTCCGTCTCACACCTCCACCGGCTCCGAAAACATCACAGAAACGTGTCCCTAATTCTCTACTAAGGTTTCTCGGCACTCCGAGATGCCACTTCAGAAAAAAAACCCTTGTCACATATTGTGACACCCATCAGCAAGAACTCAATACTCGTTTCTAATGCATTGGAAGAGCTAGAAAGACTTATTGGGGAGATAAGATTAAAGTATTCAGGCATTAGAGTCAATTGAAACCATAAAATATGAGATTTGAAGCCACATACTATTTAGATGTGATAACTTACCCAGAACCATGCGAGTGATCAATTACACTTTGGGCTCAGTGAGACGTTGTATAAAACTCTGGTATTTGGGGAATGTAGATAACAAGGATGTAATGAACGACTTTCCCTCTCAAAGTTGCTGGTGGTGGCACGAATCATTGTGCAAATGCAACTCAACTGTCCTCACTGTTTGTTTTAGTTTGTCCCAAGCCTCTCTCCGAGATAGACCGGCTATCCGGTCCGGAGAGAGGCTTGATCCGAACCTACATCTCCTCAAGGCATCCGTGCACAACCAAGCAGACAGCTCACTTCACAACAGCATCTATGTCCTCTGGTCTCTGGCATCTAACATTCACTGGGGATACTGGCTCTCAACACCACTGCATCCATCCATCCAAGTTCTCGAGGATTCCTTAACCCGTCACCTCCACACTCGTACTTACTCGCGTCCAAGTTTACTCAGGGCCGGTCATATGCTGTCAAAATCAACATCGGCAAGGCTGCGCAGCCATTCCTGACGCGGGCGGAACCGCCGGTACCGGCATCGAGTGTGAGGTGCTTTGAATCGCGGGCTTAGAAGGAGTTCTACACTCCCGCTGAAGCATCATAGAGCGGGAGCGCAAGAGTGTCCCCGCCGCACCGAGTACCGAGCCGATGTACAGTGGCGAAGGCCCCCAGCTATAGTTCCCGAATGTCGCGCAGCAGGATCGGCTCGTGGGACCCCTGAGTTTACCTATGAGTTGAGTTCATCAGGCGAGTTTGCATTTTTTCTTCGAGAAGGTGGTTTTCTAATTTCTAATTGATCTTGCGTTGTAGGATAACTCGCCGTGCCGTGTTCCAGACCCCCGCCTACGGCGCCTTGTACCGCCTCTGGCGGAGTTTCTGCACAGGGGACTTTGTGCTGTAGCAACGGCGCCATGGTCCCTGACCGTGGAGGGGCGTCACGCTCGATCTGCTGCCCAGTTCCTCGCTCCCACGAAGCGGAGCCAACTCAACATGGCTTTGGCGTTTGGCGTACTCCTTGCAGATGACATTTCCGGAACACCGGCTGCAGATACGGGGCTCTGGGGCGCGTCGCGCCCATGGCCAGTTTGTTGTAAGCTACGAGTCCAGTATTATTTTATGAATTGTTATCGAATGGGTACTAGATGATGGTCAGCCATTGTCAGAGGGGGGAAGGGGGATACGGACCTCAAACCCCACGGGCTTGTTTCATCCAACGCTATGTGAAGACCTACAGGCAGCACCTCAGCGGGTAAATTGTTTGCAGGTGTAGGCTCCGGAGCTGCCGGTGGCTCGAAATCGATGAACTCCGTGTCCTCCTGTGGCTGCAGATCCGCAAGGATCAAGCAAGATGCAACCCCCTCCAGCATACTTTTCAGATACCAATCCCAAAGGCGCGGGCCCCGCGTTCCCCCCCTCGTGGCGGTACAGGATTTGCTGACACCGCTCTCACTGGTTGGAATCGCCCTTCTGGGAATGTGATATGGGCCAACTGTGCCGGGGTGATGCGGGAAATGTTGGGTAGCATCTCAAAGGACGGCTCGACCTTCTTTGTTGACTTGGCAGAAGTGGATGGCTTCTCATCTTCGGCGAGATTGGAGATCGACCCGTTGATAGGCGAAATGTCTCCAGCATCCTTACCGGGAGATGCAGACCCCTCGTCGATCTTCATTTCCACGTTGCCATCGGATTCTTTCTTGTCATCCTAAAATATGTTACTTAGTGGGCAGACGAGCCACAGCATGAATTAAGAACGTGTCCATCGCGGCGTCATCGTTGGCGGCTTTCTTCTGCCGCGCCTTGACCTGAGCGTTCGTCGATAAGACGGCGGTGGCCACCTTGTGGACGACCTCTTTCTTTGGCGGTTTCGTTGAAGCACGGTAGGCAAACAGACTGGGACGTGCATTGGACACAAATTCGAACCTAGGAGCCTAAGGTAACAGCGACGTCAGTAAACTAGACGCTAGCCCCATTTTTGGGCGGTTTCTACCTTGAGGTACGCGTTTAATCCAGTGATTCCGGTAGGGTCGAATGATAAACAGGCGCAGTGCACCAGTGACCAGATACAAGTCTAGACTCCAGATGGCCTTGAATGATGAACAGGACCGGGAAGGCGGACTTGATAACACCTTGAACAGAGAGTACATCGTTCTTTGTCACTGCGAGGAGAGGTTCATGATTTCGAGTCAGCTGCAGGCTGAGATCCTGGATCCGAAACCGATTGATTGTGCACAGGAAGAGACAGGGAGGTGTGTAAGGAGGGCCCTAGTACTGCGACAAGCGGAAGCGATCCAATGGGAGGTATTAGAAGATGCAATGAGTAACGACGACGAAGGCTAGTGAGCGGAAGCAAGACCTAAATCGATTCCAAATGTGGTAAAGGCCAAGCCGTAGCCATACATGACCAAATATCGGTGCTCCGAACGTTGGCTCGTTACTGATGGCGGTTGTCGATACCAATTTCGATACCGGCGGAGTTTTAATTTACGCACGTGGTCGGCCTGGTGGCCCCTTTTACCTCACTCTATTTCTATTTCTGAGACGTTCTTCGACACAGTCGCGTCGGCCTTCTGGACTGCCAAACCCTGCCGGCTCTTCTGTTAATCGACTTTTCTACTATCTGGGGCTGTTGTCTTCCACTTTTTGCTGCTTTTCTCCGGTCAAACCTCTCCCAGTTTGGATCTCGCTCGGACGGCACGGTGGTATATTTAGACGCGTCGGGCTCTCTCTCTCTTGCTGTGAGCCGACAATCAAACTCTGAAGACTGGAATCAATTATATTCTCGTATCTGTTAGACTCTTTGTGAGTTTCTGATTGGGTATTCAATTTTATTCTTTTGACTTGCCTTTTTTTTGTGGCTGCGAAGGACCCGAGTGTGTAGGCAGCAAAAAATATTGCTGAACATTCGGCTCTTGCAGCATTGTGTCTGCTATGGCTGGCTCCCCCGACGATAGCACCATTTCTGATGGATTTGCAACACAGGGAAAGTAGGTGCGCAATTTATTCAAACAATCTTCCTATTAAATCTGGCCCCAGTGCTACTTCTCATGCAGCTTCCTCATCATCACATGTAGTTGCCTCTACAGCTCAGGACATTAAACGCCGTCCCGGAAGGCCAAAGGGGTCGAAAAACAAGCGGAAAGAACTATTTGATCCTTCAATTCCAAAGCCGCGTCGTGGCCGGCCACCAGGGACAGGCCCGAAGCAGAAGGCAGCAGCGGCAGCTGCTCTAGCCTCGACTTCGGATTCGGATTCGGATGAATCTGCTGCACCGGCCAAACGCCCTGTAGGCCGTCCTTCCAAAATCCCCCCGGCACACCCTCTTCAAATAAGATTCCGTGAGGACGGGCCCATTGTAAGTGTATGTTTCACAACTTTTTTTTCGGGTACTAACCCTGAAGGTTAGCATGTTCCTGGTACATTGCCGCCGCTACGCCTGCGCCATTTATCGCAGGCCGCCGACGTTATCCAAAGCAGCAATCTCGGGCCAATTTTTGACGGCACATCTCCTGCGCAGCCTCCACCACCAGATGCCTTGTCGGAAACGACTGCGCCGCCCAATCACCTCGCTCCATCCAGAACTGAACAGCGAATCATACCCGAGACGAACTCCTCAGCACACATTACACTTCCAGAGGAAGAAGATGAGTATGCAGGGCTTTTGAATGACGGATTGGGTAACGAGGATGACCCTGACGACGAGCCTGACACCGACGGCGTAGTCGATGACCAGGATCCCACCACAGTCTTGGTGGGTCACGACGAGGAGACTCCGGCAGTAGGACCCAAGCCTCGCCGCACAGCGCGGCCTCTACCCCATTGGTTACAGTCCCAATTCGATGCAAAAGTCGCCGAATCGAGAGTCCGCAGCGCTGATGGCTTACCACCACTTTATCGCGACAAGAAAACATTTTGGTTCCCCGAGACGGACCCTTATTTTTCCACCTGCAACAACCCTTCTACTCTCGAGCCTCAGCAGCTTTTCCGTACCCGCTTCTTCCTCTGGGATCCAGCTACACTGGTCGCAGCTGGAATTCCCTGCCCTCAGTGCGGCCATCGACTACACCGCCACGGCCATGTACCTCGTCCTCGGCGGTGTGTAGATCTGGATAGCAACTTCTGGCTCATTGGCTATCGCTATCGGTGCCCCAACTGCGTAAACCCAGAGTCAAAACTCAAGACAGTCACTTTTCGTAGCTGGGACTCACGTATCCTGCGTAGACTTCCTCGACCATTATCCTCCAGCTTCCCAGCAATGCTCACATATCGCAGTGGCATCTCGGAGAGCCTCTTTATGTTCATGCGCTCTTGCTTTCAGAGCGGGATGGGTGCGAAACAATTCTCAGATGCCCTGCGAGTTCGGCATTTGGAGAAGTACGACCTTCTGCACTGCTCGTACCTGTCCACCTTGGCACAGAGCGCACAAATGTCCCAATACCAGGGGCGCAAATTCAAGAGCTTTCTCACTTTTGACGACACTTCATCGCAAGGCTATCACGGTTTTCTGCCGAGCTCCCAGTGGCTTCGCGACCTCTTCGATAAATTTGTTGAAGAGCACGGCCATGAATACGACCAACACACTGCTCTTCTGACTGCATATATTAATGCAATTGACCACAGCTTCAAGGTATTCTTTATTTCTCTGTTCACCTGATTTATTCTAATGTTCTTCTCAGCTCGCAAAACATATTGCAAAAGTTAACGGAGAGCAAATCTTCATCGCTCTTACTATTACTAATCAGAAGGGCGAGATCCGAGTCTGCAATCTCGTCGCCACAAAATCTCACTCGCAGTTTGAGCTAGCTCTCAACCGTATGAGGGAATCGCTCGAACGCTACGGTCACGATCAGCCTGCAGTTTTTTATACCGACAACATGGCCGACAAGGATTTTCTCGAGCGGTGCTTTCCCTCCCTGCGTGACGCTGTTGTGGCCGTCGAGAAGTATCCTCATCTCGAGAGCTTTGAGATCCCGGAGGGCATACGAATACAGGTGATGGATTCTGCAGCGGTTATTGAGCCAGCGATGCGAAGTATTCTCAATGATCTTCCTGCCAACAATTCAAACGAGAAACTCGTCATTTTTATCGACTCGGAATGGAATGTCGAGACTTCCAATCAAGGCTACATTACTGGGCGTGGCCAAACCGCGATTTTTCAAATTGCCTACAAGAAAAATATTTATATTCTCCAGGTTAGTACAGCGTTGACTCCAATTTTTTTTTCTGACATGAGTTTTAGATCGGCAAGATGCTTGCCGGGGGTCGCTTGCCGCCGTCGTTAATACAGATTCTTTCCAATCGGCGTATTCTGAAAGTCGGCCGGTCCGTTAATGCCGACTTGAAGTATCTTCAGGAAGCAGTGGAATCACCGACCCCATTTGCTGGTGCTGTCGACCTCGCGAAGCTGGCCAAGGACCGTCTCTTGGTTTCCTCAGCGAAAATCGGTCTCGCGGATCTCTGTGCCGCAGTTCTCGAACTACGCCTCAACAAGAACGTATCGGAACGTCTCAGCAGTGCCTGGGATCGCGAACAACTTACAGAGCCACAGATTCAATATGCAGCCCTCGACGTATATGCGTGTCTTTGCATTTATGACGCCATCATCCACATCCCCATTCTTTCCCCTCTTCCAAAAAATCCCGACATTGGGACATCAATCCTGCTCTTTAATGCGGACCAGGGCCGAGTCATTGCTCGGGGACGGATTTACAGCCTAATGGGTACATTCGATAAAATCAACATTACAGCAGCGCGATGTCTCGTCGAAGTCACCGAAGTTGTTGTACCTGACGCCATTGTGACCACTCACCGTCGAACACCGCTTTCCTTGCTTGGCGACACACCTTTCAAGGTGGTTTGCCTACGCAGTCATGTTCGACTTGGAATATCATTGAACCCTCCTTCGTCTTCCATCGCCACTGCATCTCCGCCCTCTGGACCAGCACCTGCCGACACATCTCCCTCACAATCACCAGACGAGCCAGAACCATCCGACTTTGGAGCACTTTTATTGGAGGAGGTTAATTCTTCAACCTCTCATAATCATGCTTCCCTTTCAGGCTACTCATCCGATCCTGGAAGTGCTCAAGAGGGAGCACAAATTCTTGATGCAATATTCGAGTGGAGTGAGGTTTTATACAGTCGCACTCTCAAAGACCCCTTCCATGTCTTCAACATGTTCTACATCTCTGTCAGCCATGGGCTGCGCGTCGAGTTTGCGAGGGCTCTTCGAGATGCCATCTTCCTCCCCGATTTCGATGACAAGGCTCGGATTGTTGCTTGGGGCGCACGCCAAAATCCGCCTCAAACGTGGGATGACATCCTTTCTCGATCTCCGGAATGGCTCTGGCGGCGCTGTAAAAGAATCATCCCCCCTCCTCAGCAGCTCCATCGTGATGTATCCGCAGTCTTTCGCACCTTCGGTCCTCTCAAAGATGCCACAACCGGTCTGCCCCTTTTCAATGGTGCCGCATGGGCTGTAGCCAAAAATATTCTCGATCTCATCCACAAAGGTTATCTGTCGGATCCTCCTAGAATTGCATTATATTTTCAGCTGGGGGTCGATGCGAAGACAGGTTTACCTCTGTACCGCTGCATGCGTGGTACCAACATGACGGAGGGTGGAGTCCATACTCACCTTCGTTCTCGGCTCCCCACATCAGGCGTCTCCGTGCGGCATGTCAACGCATGTTTGAAGGATTTTATTTTGCGCCATAATTTACTTGTGAGTCATTGACCATTTTAATGCATCACCAGCCTTACAGTAAAATAGGTTGGTACCTTTAATAGCACCGGGCAGCGTTACAAGGGCCATTATAGCATCTGGATCATCAACAAGCTTCAGGAATTGCTCGCATACCTTCAAGACATCCTCATCACACCTCTACTCATAACCGGCTGGGTCAATGGGAACTTATACCAACAAACCAACGAAACTTCTGGTGTTCTCCCCATCCCAGAAGACATCCGTGAGAAGTATGGGATGGCGGAGTTCAATTCGTCGCTAGATCTGAAACAGCGCCACCGCCATCTCGCATTTTTGCAATCCACTCGTAAAGCAGTCCTCCCCATCAACAACCCATCGGAGAAGCGTCTCTTCCACGAACTAATGGCAAATGCATTCGGCAATTTTTCTTCATCAACGAATGTCGACAAAGCCGTTCGAATTTGGAATGCGTATGCCGACATGAATGGCGATATCTCTTACAAGGTAAGTTCTCACTTTTGATATCCAACACTCTGTTGATTAATTATGAATAAATCCAGCTGCCTGAACAACTCAAGGCTTATTTCAACGGACCATGGAAGACTAACAGCAACAGCAAGCAAACAAAATCGATGACTTACGATGAGCGTGCTCCCTTAAACGAACAGCTTAAAAATCCGGCACGGCTAAATATGGCACCTAAAGTCCCCGAAACGGGTTTGAAGCTTCACAGCGTGTCGAGTGGGTTGTTGGCGCTCGACGATGGTACCGATTTCCACGTCGAGCCCATCACAACCTCTTTTTCTGCACCATCCCATCGCCCACTTGTCTCCTCAGCCACGGGAATCACGAGCGGAAGCGGGATTGCTGCATCGGATGTCGTCTTCACATCCGGTTCAAGTTCCAGCGCCCCAACTTCTCTCCCCAATCACATCCAGCGAGGGGAATTGCCTACGCAAGAGGCATTCATGCAGCTTCTCTCGAAGAAGCGTGTCGCCGAATCCCTCCCGCAACCGCCACAGGAGACAAAAAGGCGCAAACGTACCTGCCGCAAGTGCGCACTCTTGGACTGCAAGGGGTCGAGGAGTGTTGCACTCTGCACAAACTTTTGTCGTGACTGTGGCAAACGCGGCTCGGACCAAAGCTGCGTAGGACGAAACCCCAAGTTCCCGACGGTGCCGTGCCAGCACGCCAAACACGATGACTAGTTTAATTCATTATATTTCAGTATCTAAATAATTACCTTGTCCCTCACTCATAATGGTATATCAAGCAAGTATATTACCCCGGTGATAGATGGTGCACTGCAGTTGTCCACATCCCAGCCACATATACAGAATTGGCCGCGTAATCGCAGCACAATTTTGGCATGTGTGGCAAGGATGGGCAGCCATAACGGCGGCAACGGCGGCAGCAGAGATGTCCGGGCGGATCCACGATGTGGGAAGGCTGAGTGCGGTGTTGCGAGCGCAATGGTCTGGTTTGGGGCTGCGCAGACTACTTCCTGATATGAGGTACTGCAAGTGACGGTTTGAATACCATGCTAGGAATAAAAAGAATAACACGCACCTCGCCGTTGACGTCCCGCGCGCTCCATGCCCTTGCCCTCCCGATCCCAAGGGCTACGAGCGTAGCAGCGGCGTCCACGACGGCGTGGGCGTCGCGCGAAGACGGCACGGTAAGCGCTTGGTCACGCAAAGACGGCGCAGCAGGTGTGGAGATTGCATATACTCGCGTGCAGGCACACTTGCCCCGCATCCACTTGTGCATCTTGGGGAGACACACCTCTGCTCCCGAGAGCGCTAGGGGAGTGTCAGAAGAAGGACAGCACACCCAGTCACAGAGGTAGAACGCACCGCTACACGTCCTGCGTGCTTCCAATCCCGCCACGATTGCCCGCAAGCATGCAAGCGGTCTTGTGAGGAGCCAAGCCAAGTTGTATAAGCGGAGTAGGGCTGCTGAGAGCATGCAGTGGAAGTTCGTCGCGTGTGGATGGTGCGGTTGAGCACGTTGAGGCGCAGAGTCGCCGTAGAAGTGAAAGAAACGACAGTTTGGCGTACACGGCAGCGTTGATGCAGCGTGTCAGCGGGCAGTTCCGGTGAATTGAAGTTCCGCTGGTATCGAGATTTTTTGATGGTTAATTTAGCCCACCGCCATTGGTATCGAGCCTGAACGTTGATCGACGTTCGAGACGACGCCGCCGTGCACGCCGTCACTCCGCTCACTGTGCGGGGCGATGGGCGGACATGCCTCCCCGTTGTGTCGGAAGACGGCCCGAGTGCCCGACCTGCGAGATATTTGTGAAACCGACCTTCGCGATATATTTTGTCCAAGTTCGCGATATATTTTGTCCGTTTGCGATATATTTTGTCCGTTTGCGATATATTTTGTCCAAGTTGGCGATATATATTTCGGTTGAACACGCGTATAAGTCTCTTTGTCTCTCGTGATAATTTTCAACACAGTCGGAGAAATATACCTGCTTGCCTTGAGATAATGGAGTGGTGTCAAGACACATAATATTTGATTGTTTCCAACAGTTGAGTTCATTTCCGTCCCCTTCAATATATAATTTTATTTATTTTACAAAGGGGACAGCATAGTCGCCGGCACGCACGTCAACAGCGTCACACCGCGCACTACGGCTCGCCGACCAACGTGCAGCGCAGAACACACAAAGCGCTACCTAACGAACCCGCTCACAACCACCGGCTGGGGCCCAAAGGCAAAGCGCAGGCGTGGTGTGTGCCCCCGCCTGCGTACATCACCGACATCGTGTGCCCCCTGCCTGCCCATACGTCCGCCTCCACCAGTCGATACACATCCCCGTCCGCCACTCGCCAACCCGACACGCGGCGCAGAGCCCACAAAAGCGCTGCCTGCAACCACTGGCCGGGGCTCAAAAGCGCATAACGCAGTCCCACGCAGCACACGAGGCGAAGGCGCGCCCCCACAGAGCGGAGCGTATGTCCGCCCGCAACGTCTGCGTAGACGATGTTGCCTACGGCGGGCAGAGCACAGAACCGCACGACGCGTGCCCCGTCTGCGCACACATCGGACCAGCCGCCGCGACGCACACATCAGACCTGTCGGTGTGCCTGCGCCCGTGGAGACCCTCGAGAAAGGCGGGTGGTGCAGCGCGCGACGCACAGCCCACACGGGCTTGTCTCATCGACAACACGGTACGTAGCCCACGGAACACAGTGCCATGCGGGCACTACACGTGCGGAGCACAAAGAAGGCGGTATGGTATATCCGGAGCTATGCCCGCGTCGCACACACAAAATGACGCGGGCTCCGGTAACACAAGCTGAGTTTGTGACTGTAGTGCCCCTGGCGCAGAGTATCTATCTCGCTGAGAAGGTGTCTGCGCTTCGGAGAGAGGGTGTACCTTAGTACTACAGTAGAATGCAATATAAGTTTTGGCCACGCACCAGGGAATACTCGCCGCAAACTCGTCTTGTGCTGCTCAGCACCGTGTACTGCCCTTCCTTTCTCGTCCTTCGCACCGTCGAGTCCGCTCGGAGCCGTGCGCTAGGACGCATGTTGGGCCGCAAGCACTATCTCGCCAGCGACGGGAGGGTGAGTGGCGTGAAGAAGGGACCTGCGAAAAGCTCTAATTATAGGTTGCTGCGCGCAGATTATGCACTCACCAGTGAGGGTCTCCCGCTCTCGTCTATCCCTGTGGCCCTCGAGTCCCTGCTGCTTGCAGCTCGTTCGCAAATCCTCGCTCCCACACATGTCCGGACGATCCTAGGCCATATGCAGATTTAGGTTCGGAACGGAAGCCTTTCCGAGTGGACATACGACATGCTGGGCAGAGTTGAACGGGAAACAGAAAGCAAGAAAACGCAGGTCTTAAGACCTGCTAAGATGCCACCACCTGGCATAAGAGCTTGTAAGAGCCCGATAAGATCGTGTTTACTTATGATGATCTCAGAAGCCGCTTACAAGTCACTTATAACGTTAGCCTCTTATAAGATCAATTTCACATTTGCGACATATTGGGCACAGAACCACATTTACAGTCAATGAAGACTGTGAATGCCTTGTGGCGCTAACACTGGAGCCGGATTGAATGAACTTCACCAAGTCCGTGCTCCCAGGTCGCAGTGCTCGCTGAGATATGCATTGCCTTGAAGATAACCTTCCAGGGCTACCAAGTCCAAGAACCCCCTGTTGCCATCACGGGGTTCCGATTGGAGTGTGGCCTTGTTACATAATCTTCGGAGTTTGAAACTTCGTCGCGTCGGTTTCGTGATGCAGACTTCATAAAATGTGATTATTTTAGAGAATTGAGACTTTCAGACATATATGACACATCTAGTCTCCTCAGATCTTTGATCATCCTCTCAACAAGTGCTGAAAACATTGAGCTCACGGAAACCGCCGAAAGCTGATGGCATCAGCTGATGTTTCCCACAATCGCGTTGCAAACCTTCAAATGTATGTAGCAAGCTTAGAAAAATATCATAGATGCATAGAACACATTTAACGACTGACCAGGCTCTCTGGGCGAGTTCTTAGGGTTTTAATCGTCACAAAGAGGGCACAGCGCGTGTTTGTATCGAGATTTCAAACTCCGAAGATTATGTAACAAGGCTGCACTCCGATCGGACCCCCGCGATCACTAACAGACTTCAACAAAACGAGGCACGAGTTGATACCTTGTTGAAGCGTCTGTCTAGGAGAGACTACCTTCGGGGTACCGGGAGCCCCCGAATTACGAGGGGTTTGCCGAGTTAGGGGCATCAATTGATACCACGTGATTCGTGCGTAGAGCCTCTGAAGATAGGGATGCTGGAGCCACAACTGAACATATGAACAGTTCGGCCAGTGGCCTGCATTGTCCATATTTACAACTATTGCTTTCCCGTCTGCTTTCGAGGGCCGTGAGACGATTTCTTTGCATTTCCTTCAAACTGGCTTGAGGCGTAGATGACTGTAAGATACATTGTAGAGGCAAGTGTATGTAGGTACAGTGCCTGTATGTTCCTCAATGGGACTATACAACTTCCTTCCTTCCTTCTTCCTATTCCGACATCCCGGCGCCGTGGACTCGGATATCATACTCATCGGCCCGGGTGCGTGAGATCCTCGGACGTTGGATTGGCATGTGCTGAGGGTCAGGCGTAGCTGGCGAATCGCGATATACTATAAAAAAATGGTTGTGCGAGAGGCGAGGCATTTATTAATAAAAAGCTCTAGTTAGAGGTGTGTTGTTCTGTAGAACACTAGAGACACTTACGTTTTTACACTGCCGCATGCTGACCCTCCCTAATCCGGGAGGCAGCACCTGGCGCCTTTGCGCGCTCGCTGTTTGTGCGCCATCAGGGCCCGTGGCGGTGTAGTGCGTCTCTACTAAAAATGGCGAAAAAGTTTGGCTCGCGGGCGCTGCGCACAATCTCATCGGATGCGGCTATCCTTGGGGGTGTTAGTGGAAATGTATCTTGCTAATACATACCTGTATCCCTGGGGCCTATTACCTAACCGGTCGTCTGTGATTCGCCTTGCGCTCATCCGAATCGTCATTTTGAGAGGGCGCCTTTGCTTGCAATTGTTAGGAATCATCGCCACAGCTGATTTGCGGATATTATGATCCGATTATTCCGCCCACTTTTGCGGCTAGTTACTGCAAGAGTTACTGGTGTTGTGGGTACGTTGGTAAGCAAAATAATAAAATCCCAAAAAGGAAAGAGGGAAGGGAAAGGGAAAGAAAAGAGAGGGAGATTTGGCACCTTATGCTCCGAACTTCGAACGGAGATCAGACTGTGTCTATATCAACATATTTGCGCCTCAAAACTTTTTTTTTCCGGCCTGCGGCGCAATTTCTGAGTGCCACAGGTTCCAGCCAAGAAAATCGTGGTAAATTGCCGTTTTTGAATTAATGAACCGGGTATCGAATATTGCCGCCGCCGGTCCCGTGGTTGATCGAGATACTGGCACTCTCAAAAAGGTAAATTACGCGGCAAACACCGGCTTACAGCTATTTGCGGAACATCGGGCATGGCCGGTTTTATCCCCGTTTGGGCGGCTTTTTATCGCACTCACTAAATCGCTTGCTGCTGTCCCAGTTCGTAGTCTACATGCATATAGACTATACCACCATGTTACTCCATGAATTCTGCAGGGCATGGAATACTCAAAATATTTATATTGTGCCTCTAATCACTCTCATTATAAAATATGGAGATTTAGCGAAAATGTGCTGCTAAAAAAGAAGTATGGACCTGGGAGCCCTAAGATATGACTGAAAGTACTCCCCAACTAACTAGAGAGAATAGTCCGCTTCGAATACATTTACATTGCTCACAAAATTTATTAATTTACATTCTACTGATTTGGCCAGTACTATTAATGTTGAATGAGAACATTGGTTGATTTGAACTCCCTGGCCCCAAACCCAGTGCTGATTGGGTGGCCTTTGTAAGATCATCTGTGTCCAAATCTTGTGCTGCAATGCATCTTTGAACATGTGGCTTCTTTGAAGAACGACCTGCACACTCCAAAACACTGCGCTTATTGCAATCCCGGCAAGGGTTGGTGCATTTATACCAGTACTGCCGGCCACTGCATCTTTCTGTGCTACCACATCGAACACATGTACGTGTCTTCTGCTTGTTAGGTGGCTGACCGGCAGGCTCTCCATCAGCTGAGCGCTTCTGGCTGATTCCAATGGTGGATCTTGCAGTAGCCAGTGGAACATTGTGAGTTTCTGCAAACTGTTGGACTATTGATGCAGATACGGTTGAAGGCATGGAACTAAGGAAGTTCAGTTTGCTGCTAGAAAATAACTATGAAATTGGACTTACCTAGAATCCTCGGAGGAATTAACTGACTGTTCAAATCCAGCAGTGACCCTATCAGGAACAAGAGGACCAGATATGGCATTGACAATTTTATTTGTATGTTGCGGGTCATGCAGACTAAGGTGCAGAGGCTCCATTTGCCCCCGCGCTTGAGCACAGGACTGCCGGATGTTGGCCGAGTCTTTGTATGGACCATTCAAGTATGCAGTAAGCTGTTCTTCCAGCTGTAAGAAATGAATAAGAGTTTAAGAACAAAAATTGTGCAATTCACCTTATAGTAAATATCAGCGGTGTTTTCAGCCTTGCGATTCCAAATTTCGGCGGCCGCTAGAGATATGGATGTGCTGCACCTTTAAAAGGTCGGTGAAGTCCGCATAAGCTCAGTGAATAATTGCTTTTCAGCAAGGGCGTGAACCGGTAGCACAGGCTTGCGAGTGCCCTGCATCTTTGCAAGATAAGCTTGCTTCTGATTTGAATCAGTCTCCTGGTTGAATGGCTGGATCTTAACAAGCTCGCAAACCGATTTCGGAATTTGAATAATTCCAGCAGTCTGTTCAGTCTTTTTGTAGAGATTTCCATTGACCCATGCAAGCTGAGTTGGAAGACAATCATAGTGCTCGCCAAGTGTGATCTTGAGCTCTTGAATTTCATTTGACAGCCAAATGGAGTCATGACCCAGATATTTCTGGCCAGTTGAGTTGAAATGACCTACCTGAAACAAGTTAGAAATGAAAGGGGAAAAAAAACAAGGGAGCATACACGAAGGTTATGGCACAATATAAAATCCAAAAGACATGCA
Source organism: Mycena rebaudengoi (assembly GCA_029282285.1). Lineage (NCBI taxonomy): Eukaryota > Fungi > Basidiomycota > Agaricomycetes > Agaricales > Mycenaceae > Mycena > Mycena rebaudengoi. Next base: position 718,494 of record JARJCX010000015.1, on the reverse strand, counting down.
ACCATATGGTGAACCGAAGCCCCACGAGATGGCAGCTTCGAGAGCAGATGTGTGTGTACACCACCTTCGACTCGTTCCGTCCCACGCTCACAAAGAAAGATTGGCGGACCGCCTGCTTTCTTGTCAAAGCCAAGGCAACAATAAAGCTGTACACCCGGAGGATCAGAGACATAACCATTCTTGATTAGCTCCAGAATATTTTTTGCAATCTTCCAAGCAGCAGTATTGAAAAGCGAAAGACCAGTCTTTGCATCCTTGAGAGGGCCATAGGTCATGAACACCTGATGAACCACAGGATAAAGCTCCTCAGCTGGAGGAATGGTGCGCCAACAATGTTGCCAGAGCCATTTGGGATGGAATCGCCGCATATTCTCCCAAGTCACATTGTGGGTTTTTAGGTATGCTTCAATGAGTGCTTTATCGGTGGGGTGAGGGATGAGCATTGCGTCATGCAGAGCTTGACAAAATGCCTGTCGCAATCCATGCGTACGTGAGATGTAAATCATGTGGAAAACATGGAAGATATCTTTGAGAACACGACTTCGAATAAGAAATGCATATGCAAGGAGAGTTGCAGGACCCAAAATCTTCTCCCCTTCAGCTGCGCTTTCTGAATCCTGCTCCCAAGATGGCTCAGTATTGGCATCAGGAACACCATCACCAACATCAACAATGTTCAACTCTTCTGCAACACTGATCATTTCAATGCCATGCTCGTCCAAAGGAGGTTGGAAATCAACTGGGGGGTGGTTGTCAGGCTCAGGCATTGGGGAGTCATCCAGATGCATGTTGCTGGTTGAAATAGAAGGTTTCGTTTCAAGTCGAACATGACTGCGATGTGCTAGTATGTCAAATGGAAGCTTGCCAAAATCTTTGAGTGGCAGCTTGTGGCCAGTGCTCTTTTCTTTATTCTGGCCAATGATTGCACCTGGAATCAAAATTTCCTGGATGGTGATGACGGTGCGGGTTTTGGTGAGATTTTCCCCGTTGAATTTTTCCTCAGATGCTGCAGTTGAAACCACACCTCGGGCAGCAAGCTTCTTATTGTCATCAGTGAGCAGTAGAACAGGAGTGCCACAAAGTGTAGTTGCTGTTGTGGAGAATGGAAGGGGGAGAGGTGTTTTGTTGATCTCATGGTAGAGCAGAAGAGATGCATATGCATCACGAGCTGCGTACTCCAATTGAGCATTGGTAAGCTCCTGATCAGACCAATTGCTGCTGACACGTTCTGTATCATTCTTTGGCAGACATTGGTGAAAAATCAATGCAAAAAGCTCAGCAAGTGACACAGTCGCCTTTGTGATGAGAAAACGATTCTTTGCAAAGGTGGCAAGGTCAAGAGCACCACAGAAATGATTTGGTGGATAGCCTGCAGCCACAGCAAGTCGTTGCAAGTCACCATTGACCTGACGACCAGCCTTGATAACTTGTGAGCTGCGAAGAAGGTTGATGAGCTCCACCGGCAATGTCTTACGACTCAGCATCTCTCCGATCTGAATATTTATAGCTGAGTATCAAGCTGGAGAATAATTTTTGATAAAAGGAAACCCACCCGAAGAACATAAACCCAGTCTTTATATGCGAGTTGGGCAATTGCTGGTGGACCCTGTCCAGACAAACGTCCGTGAGGTGCCACATCTACATTCCACTCTGAATCAAATCCAATAACAATGTGCCCATTGACCGGGATTTCGTCACAGATGCTGCACATAACATTGTTGATAGAAATCTGTGTGTCAAGTTGCTCGGGCTGGCGCACAAAGCCAGGACTGATAAACATGGGAAGATGACTGTATTTCTCCACTGGAACCACACCTGCTCGGAGGGATGAAAATATTTTCTCAAGCATCGGTTTATCACTCATGTTATCAGTATAGAACACTTCAGGTAATTCATGGCCATAGATTGGGAGGTCATTAGCAAGTCACCGTAGTGCCTCTTCGTATTGAGAATGTGACTTGGTTGCAACGAAAACACAGACACGGATTTCCGTTTTCTGGTTTGTTGCGGTGAGGAGTGCGGTGAAGATGGGGACACCATCAACCTTGAAGACATGCTTTGCAATCTGAAATATTTTCTAGATCAGTACATACTCCGGCTATTGAAAACATGAATACTGACCTTGTGGCTATGATCAATTGCACAGATTCGAGCAGAACGCATTGCCATGTGCTGATTCAATGCATCACGATGCACCTCAATGAATGCATCATACATATCCCGAAGCCATTGGCCGCTGGGGGTGAAGCCATGGAAGCCGCATGAAGAGCGGTTTTCAAACGGCAAAAATGGTTCATAGATATCTGAAAAACCCATCTGGTTAATTTTTGTACACAGGTATTGCAGCCACAGCTCATCATATCGCCGCAGGTGCTGCATTCGAAACATGTCTGCTACTTCCTCAGAGCCCAGGCCGTGCTGAAAGCATGACCTCACTATGCCAAAAGCACAAGTGGAGAGTCCACTCCGCCAAGTCAAATGGGCTGGGAATTCTGCAGCAAGAGCACGAGGTAGGCGCTGAAGGATCCGCTGATCCCAAGAGCAAAAATGAGCATCGCAACCCCCCGTTGCATTCTTCTGACACTCATATGTGTAGCCAATTAACCAGAAAGTTGAATCAACATCAATGACTCGTCGTGGGTGATTCACGACACCACCACAAGTCAGATAATGGTTGCAGTTCAGCATTGGGCAGCGAAGCCTGTGTGTTTTACCCAAAAGATTGAGTGGGTCCCACAAAAAGAAGTCCGGGGTGAATAGATCTGTGGGCTTGAGAGTTCTGCTTTTCAGAACAGACCAGACAGATTTGGCACGAATCCAGAATTGTCCATCCCTGTAATGATGTGACTGACCCAAGGACTTTAGGTCATCCATGAGTTCATCAAGCAGAGCCTTGACTCAAATTTGAAACCATGGTACTCGTGCCTCAGATCCAGGCACATTTTTATTGGGATCTGTGTCCTCATCCTCATTGTTTTCATCACCAATTCCACCGCTCAAAAATGAATTTAAGTCGTTTTCATTTTCCAAATTGGTAATAAGCCCCAACGGAGGCGGATCTGATGTGTTTAAAGCGGAAGGAGGTGGGGGAGAAGACACTGCATTAGCAGCTGCATTCAGCTGCACATGTGCTCCGTCAATGACCCCACGACCACGAGAGTTGCCTGAAGCAGCAGTGGGAACATTTTTGCTAGTAGATGATGAAGTACACGGAGTTCGTGTGGAGGGTGCAGTCTCCATATTGACATCATTTTGCACAGTACTGGGGTGGGAATGGAGGGATGCATCAGCATGCACAACCTGGAAGGAGTATCATCAATACACTTGAATCTCAGTGGAAAATGAGCACACACCGTGGTTGCCAATGGCTCTACCAGCTCGTTCAAATGTGTTCCATCACTTTGAGCACCCCCAGAAGCCACTGCATATACTGCTTGCGTGGAAGATATGTCCTTTGGTTTATTTTTGGAGCCTTTCGGCCGTCTGCGTGCACGTTTTGGTGGCTCCAGTGCAGATCCAGACCCTTCAGAGGTTCCAAATGAGGCTGGGGGGGTGTAGGAGACAAACTTGAGTTCAGATGGCACCATAATCTTCAGCAGCGAGGGACTAGGAAGACGAAGGAGATGGCCTACAGCAACGCCGAACAAATCCGACCCACATTTGGGTATATTATTAGCTTGACAGATCCGATCAAAGCCGATCCGCATTTGGTTATATTATTAGCTAATAAGATACTGCAGTATCTACCCACAGCACCAGTAACTAGCCACTTTTGCTCTCGATTCCATTATCCGCGCTCCAGCTTCCCACCCGCGCTCTTTCTGCCTAACAGCTGGCCTCCACTCATATAGCCCCATGATACACTGTGGCTTTACATATCTACACCATGGCGCCTGTAGCGGCCGCTTCCCGCAGCACTCAATATTGCGCCGCCGCCGCCGCCCTCCCACCAGCGCTTCATTTGGCTCACCACCGGCGTCCTTGGACCCAGCACTCATTTAGAGAAGTTTCTATGCTGCTCTGTGCTCTGCAGTGTCTCTAGCAGATCACCCAGCCACATTTTGGGGGGCCGCGACTTGTTCCCCTGCACCGGCGCTTCGACACGCTTACGCCTAGCACGTCCAGGTCCATCTCGTCCGTTATATATTTGCGCCATGACTCTGCTTCACCCGGTCCTCAATTCCTTCACCCTACCCCCTACCGGTGCTCCTTTTGCCCGACCACCGGCTTGCCTCTGCCCAGCACACCCCGGGACACTTATTTTGTTTTTATGCCCACCGCACTGCCTGTAACAGCCGCTTCACACCGCGCCCGATATTGCGCCCTGCTGCCGCCGCTGCCCCACCCCACACCAGCGCTTTGTTTGGCACACCACCGACGCGGGCATGCTTAGCACCTTCGCAGTCACTCCGTTCGTTTTTTTCTTCTGCGCACCTCGGCATTTGTAGCGGCCGATACACACGATCCGAGATCACGGCCCCGCCGCTCCAACCTGCGTGCCGGTGCTCCGCTCACTCTGCTACCGACGTGTCTACGCCCACGGGAGCATATCCGCCACATCTCTCTGCCAAACGGAGCGTCTCGTAGTGTCCGTTCTTCACCCAGCGTCTGATCGCGATGTACGTTTACATTTTTTCTCACGTGCACATTCCACTAATCCTTCACCTTTGTGTCGTTTTACTCGAGGACCACATCCTCCGCCGCCCACACTTTCGCATTCCCTGCTAAAAATCGCCGTAACTCCTCCGCTGCCGGTACTTTTATTGCTCATCGTCGTTTCACATTTCATACTCTCAACCCCAGAACACTGGCGCTGCTCAGAACGGTATGTTAAAGGTTCGTTTCTTTTCTCTTTCTTGAGTTGTTCATTATGCATAAAATCACAGGATACTGCTGGGATACAACGGTGCTATGGCTGCGAAAACCGTATGTTACTCGTAGTAGCAGTAACAGTAATTATTAAATATATCCCATGCAATTCACCAGCCGCGACTGGATTCTGCCTTCCCAAATCGGCAGATTTTTCCCGCTGGTTGCGAGAAGATTTCTTTATCAAATGGCACTAAAATTGGACAACTATAACGTAGGTGATGTAGAGGCTCAGGTATCTAGGACGGTATCTACTTGTTCCTCAATGGGACTGCCGCGGTAATAGACCCTCAACCTATACACAAATCGGGTGGTCCATAAACGGCCACCTAACCGAAATTTCGATTTACTCAGCAGTGTGTTTCCCTCAGTTCTCAACCCGTGCTTATTTTTGACTCGGAATAGTACCTCAAACTAAGATTTAGCGTCAGAACTAGCCTGCAGCCTCTTTTGTGCGTCAACAACTCATTTCTGTTCCTGTCCAAAACCCTCTACCCAACCAAAATTTCGATCTACTCAACGGTGTGTTTCCCTCAATTCTCAACCCGTGCTTGTTTCTGACTCGGAATAGTACCTAAAACTATAATCTAGCGTCAAAACCCGCCTGCAGCCTCTTTTGTGCGTCAACAACTCTGTTATTTCTGTTCCTGTCCAAAACCCTCTACCCGACCAAAATTTCGATCTACTCAACGGTGTGTTTCCCTCAATTCTCAACCCGTGCTTGTTTCTGACTCGGAATAGTACCTAAAACTATAATCTAACGTCAGAACCCGCCTGCAGCCTCTTTTGTGCGTCAACAACTCTGTTATTTCTGTTCCTGTCCAAAACCCTCTACCCGACCAAAATTTCGATCTACTCAACGGTGTGTTTCCCTCAATTCTCAACCCGTGCTTGTTTCTGACTCGGAATAGTACCTAAAACTATAATCTAGCGTCAGAACCCGCCTGCAGCCTCTTTTGTGTGTCGACAACTCTGTTATTTCTGCTCCTGTCCAAAATCCTCTACCCGACCAAAATTTCGATTTACTCAACGGTGTGTTTCTCTCAATTCTCAACGTTCCCAGTGAGAAGTCCATATGCGGAGGTATGCGGAGATCAGTGTTGTCTTTGACGGGGTCTGACGGGGTTTGACCGGGCGTCAAGACCCTTTGACCGGCCTTTGACCGTTTCGTCAAGGCCGGATTTCCTTTTTTGGAATACCCGTTTTAAACTCGTAGAACCACCGGAAAAATCAGGGAAAAATCGGATCATTGAGAGAATGGATATACCAGTCGATATTGTACCAAGCAGGCCTATAATGCGAACCCATTCGGAAACATATTTATCCCACCCTGGCCATGACTGTATTTGAACTTACTTTGAAGCTCCCCGTGTCATTCTTTGGATGTTCAAAGTCACCTTCGGGCATGTAGTGTGAGTACAATTGAACGGATGGTCTTTGCTGTGCATTGCCAGATTATACCACATTTCTCATTGCAAAGACAACATTGATTCCTTTGACCGATTTTGATCTGACCGTCCCGCCGCAGTTTTGAGCCATACACATGTTATATTAATTCATGATCTGACATCGGCATCACTATGAATCTTTTCACAGGCCATTTGGGATATGGGGTTGCCCAGTTGTTCACATAGCAGTTTTCCATACCGGTAAATCTGACTACCTTTCAAAATTGATACTGTAGGCAGGAGATATTCATCCTGACCACTCAGAACATGGGATTACGATCGGGTAAGGCTTGCTAGCATTGCACACGACCCTTAACAGCTGTAACAAAGGACTTTTCCAAATTTGGAAAGGGTCAGGCCGAGGGTCAGACCCGGTCAGACCCCGGTCAATGGGTCAAATGGGTCAGACCTTTTTGACTCTCGGCCTGGCCTCAGACAACACTGGCGGAGATCGGCTGAGATCTGAGAAATATGCTCTCCTCTGAAATCATATGAATATGAAATGAGATTAATGAGACTCGCCCGAAAATCTTGCCCGAAAGGCCCGTTCTCGACTCTTTTTATGTAAAAGTCTTTTCGCTTTTCGCTTACTTCCCGGCTACTTCAGGCACTTTTGAATCGGAGTTTGAAATTGACTTGGTCTTCCACCACCACCGTCAACGCGCCTCCGTCGTCCCTTCCAATCCCCTTGTCCTCGCTGACCGCCGCCGTGCTCAGATTCGATTTGAAATGTCTCTATACTGTCTTTAGACCTCGACGGCTCTCAAACAAGTCCAACTGGGTGTCGCTTTTCGACAAGTTTTGGGACTACTTTCTGCCACCTATCAGCATCTCCTGGCCTTACTTTTCACTCCACTTTGTTGAAGCTACTATAGCTGCTTACTTGAGATGTTCTAGAAACAACCTGGGGAAAGAAACATATGCTGAGAAAATGGTCAAGAACATGCTCCGGGCGACATTGAGGCTCTCCATCTTGCGCTCTTGACTGTCCTCCCAGTTGGGATCGCATTCTCATATACACTCACTTCTCGTGTGCCATCGCCCTGGACGCCCTCAGTAACATCCCCGAGCAGCGAGCGCTTGGGATCCCACAGGATCTTCACATAAGTGTTCTGGAAGACGCCGCAGGACGGATCCAGTTGATGCACCAGTATAAGTGTCGGTACGTCCCCACCTTCCTCATGTCTAGCCACTTTTTAGTGTTATTCCTCTTCTGTGCAGGTTTTGTTCTACGCGAATATTGGATCAGTCTCTTGGATGTAGCCTGTGCGCCAGCGTACATCATACTTCTGTCGTCCGCCTCGTCTGCTTTTAAATACCCCGGATCCAGTTCCAACCCCGTCGCACTCTCCCAACTGAAGTCCATGGACGCTTGAATACTTTGGCTTCCAACGCCGCTTGTGCTGCGCGATAATTGCGTCGTGAGCGAACCCGTTGTGGACGGCAGTGACATGACCTCCAAAGGCGAGCGTTTCTTCTGCCCTTCTCCCCTCCCGCTCAGCTCACTCACCACAGGGTTCTCTACATGGGAACCACCGTCTAGCGCACCCAGCACACTTCCGCAGCCTCCAATATGGACACGGGGTTCGGTGGTGCGGCGATGTGTGCGCGCACGACGACGCCGTATGCGCGCGCGGGCGTTGGGGACTTCCACATCGAGGACCAGGTCCAGTAGAAGGTCCGTCTGGCATGTTTCTCACACCACCACGCTAACCCGTCGACCAGCGCTGCAACCATCTTACGAGCAAGCAGATCGTACGGTACGAGCTGCGAGTCGTACAGCTCGCGGAATATCTCGTGCGCATCCGCGTGGCAGCCAATGCACGCGCGGCTCTTGGGTCGGATACCGTGATCATCATGCGCTCAGACGAAGGCGCGAGTGTGAGCGTCGACGAGGCGATCGCACGATGCAAGGGCGGCGGTCGAGGCGGGAACAGACGTCGTGTTGTAGAGGCGCTGCATACGTAGGACGACGCGCGGCGGGCGGTCAGTGCGCTAGCGCCGACGCCGTTGTTGCTGAATCTTGTGACGGGTGGGTGACGCCAAACTGGACGGTCGCGCAGGCACGCGAGATGGGCTTCAGGTGGTCATATTCTCATGTTCGGTGCGTGCGGCGTACCGCGAGATCCGCGGGAGCGCGATGGACGTGCAGATCTGTGGGGGCACTGATGCGCTATATTTGGCAGGAGCAGAGCAGCGAACGACAGTCCGCAGGAGTACTTTGCGCGGCGATATTGATGCACTTTGTGGTGTATGATACCCAGAGCAGATGGTGGTTCCGAGGGTACAGCGGAGGGAGGGTTAGGGATGCTGGGAGCATGGGGAGCAGGGCGCGCAGGGCGACTCGGGTACCGGGAATATAATAATACCCAAAGCAATATAAATATATATATATTTCATGAACTCCACAGATATTTCATACGGGTAGCGATGTCCGCAGATGGGCCATATGAAAACGGCCACTTTTGAAGCCTGTGGTAGGTGTGGTATGAAAAGTTGGCAGGCGCATATCTCAGCCGATCTCCGCATACCTCCGCATATGGACTTCTCACTGGGAGATCTCAACCCGTGCTTGTTTCTGACTCGGAATAGCACCTAAAACTATAATCTGGCGTCAGAACCCGCCTGCAGTCTCCTCTTCATGCCAACAACTGCGTTGTTTGTGTTCCTGTCGATAACCCTTCCCCCCATCTAAACCTTGATTTACTCAATGGTATGTTTGCCTCAGTTCTCAACCCACTATCATTCCGGACTCGGTCTAGTGCCCATGACGATAATTTACAGGCATACGCGGCTTGCATCCTCCGCTTCACATCAACCACTGCACTATTGCTGCTCGGTCTAAATTCAATCCCACCCAACCGAAACCTGGATGATCTTCTATTTGATCCGTGCCTCAACCAGAATCTTATTTTTTTTCAATTCCTTGCATTAGATAGAACATTTTACACGACTCAGTTTCACTCTCTTGTCTTCATGTTTTGCTGAATATCAATCTTTCGAGTTTCACCCATTATGTATCTCCCGATCAGAATACTCGCTGTGTCCGCAAATCACCATCCCTGTCGAAGCCAGCAGCTTTTTTTGACTCGGGCAGATGGGGTCTAAATCCCCAGGCAGTTATGGAAAAACCGAATTCTAATAGTATAGTTGAGCAGTATGACCGCTCACATTATTCGGTGCTAAACGGGTCCACCCTTTGGAATCAATGTGTTCACATTCCCTGAAGAAAAAACGCGCTCAAACTACAACGGAGTCTATTTTTGAGACTGTCTGTCTCTTCAGAATTCCACCCGGCCATGTATGACATGTAGAAAACGCGTCTCATTGTGTTCCTACTGACGCGTCGTCACGCTGTCACAGCGTTACCGTTTTTGTTTTGCCTACCATCCTCTCCCTGTGCCGCAGACTCTCTTCCGAGTGGTTTAAAGTTCGAGTTGAACATGTAGTATATCGGTCTGAGTCCTTCTTATTTCCGTACATTGTGTATAACAACTTGCCCACACAGTTAGTGTTGGGAAAGTTCGGTTCAGTTCGGTTCAGAGGCTTTTTTCCCGAACCCCGAACCTGAACTTCGGTTCAGGTTCAGCACAAAGTTCGGGAATTGGCCGTAGCGGCAAATGTCACCGGCGGCTGACATCGGCAATCTTCGGAGTTTGAATCTAGGGGCTAAGTGACAATGAGTGTCTTCTGCCCGCAGTCCGTTAGGAAAAAGATAGGATGGGGACTGTAAATACAGTATTGTTGTGCAGTGTCAATGTTACTGCCCTAGATGCCACATGTAATGTGAATCAAATTAGGTGTTTGGTTGGTGTTCAACTGCCGCTACTTTCACCCCGTTCCTCTGTTAAAAAAAGAAGAATTATTAGACATGCCAGACAGATCCTGTATTTTTCCTACATTAAAGGCCGCCCTACCGTGTGCCAAGAACATATTGATGGCATCAATCCCGACGAGGTAACACCTTTCGACCTACACGGAGTGCGGACAGCATTTGGCCAGTTGCAACCAAGATGACAATATTGTTGGTCGTAGAATATATCCATAGTTGACCCCCATCTACTTGAGCCCAGTAAACGAGCATAATACTGCCTAATGATAGGTGTTTGTATTGGACGCCTATACCATGCCGATCACAAGCCGATTGACATTTTGTGATCGAGCCGCCGATGCCGCCGCTGATCCCGTTGATCCCGGTCCCCCAGTTGCCGTTTTGGCCATTTCCCAAATGCTCTCAGGTTCAGACATTTGCCGAACCTTGAACCTGAACTTGAGTTCAGGTTCGGTTCGAACCCTGATTTTGTCACCGCCCAAAAATGTCAAATTTTGAGAGAAAGCAAAAATCAGAACTGAGTTTATACCGGCCTTGTCATTTGCTCATCTCCTACGGTCATTCAGGCCATCCAGACCACTAGAATCATAATCCAGAGCAGCTGTCAATCACGTGTTGAGGCCTTATTACATTCAAACATGTAATGTACAACACTCAACAGCTATTTGTACCCAATGTGCACTCTGAAATGATTATATCATGTTATACCATCGAATTTGTGAGGTCATGGCGACTGAAATGCTCCCCAAGATGACTGAAATCACTCAGAAAAATGGTATTTCGGTTCGGGGTTCGGTTCAGTTCAGCAGAAAATATTTTGGCCCGAACCCCGAACCTGAACTTCGGTTCAGGTTCAGCGATTTGCTGAACCTTGAACCTGAACTTCATGTTCAGTTCAGTTCGGTTCGAGTTCGAACCGAAAGTCTGAACCGAACTTTCCCACCACTACACACAGTCCAGCATTATGCATTCTCTGAGTCTCCGCTGCACACCTGTATCCGTCAACCACCAGCGTCTCCCGGCGCCTCTGCCTACCGTATTTTTTACCTCGGAGAATGTCCAGGAATCATCCAGTATAGTTGTAATCCCCACTAACATTGAAGTCCACTCACACAATACAATCTTTTGAATTCCTTTCTTGTATAGGCTACCTATGGCGCAACTCGAGTTCTCGACCACCCTCCTCTCGAGAACTGTCGGTAGAATTTATTTTCTGGGTGGGAGAGTGTATTAAAATAGCCTCACGTCATCAGAATCGTTACTCGCATCGAAATCCATTTGCACCATTTGACTCTTTGAGTTCCTGCCTTTTGTAAATGCCTCGTGGTACAACTGGACCCCTTGACCACCATGCCCTCCAGATCCTCGCACTATATCATTTCTCAGGTGGGATACCTCACATAAACCACTCCATGAAGTTTGAACCACCAGTTACATCGACATCCCCTCGCACTGTTCAATTTGTTGTGTTCCAACCTTTTTTAAGGCTCCTTGCGGTGAAACTGCCGACTGAGCCCGGCCCCCAAACCACGCTCATGATCGTGTCCATTCAATTATTTATCAATAAGATAGTATATTTGCAGTGCATTGTTGCCATTGACTGAGATTCTCAGAGCGTGTCGATGGTCTGCCACTCATTTTAGTTCTTCTTCAACATAATCCGGCCCACATCCAAATGCGGACCGTGAGCGACCACTGCATGCCAGCCCCACCGCAACATACCAGTCGCCGTATAAAACTCGGCTGGACCACTCATTACAGCCCCGCATATATGGCGCAAAAAAAATATAACAGTACATCCGACTTATTCAGTTCACCAATCCATCCATTCATATTTAGCTGTTCACGTCCCACAGGAAGCAAAGTCGCCCTCCAAACGCAACGGAGTCGATTTAAATAATGTTCTATCTTTTCAGAATTGTGGAGGGCACTGTACGACACGTAAAAGCCGCGTCCCACTTTGTTCCAGACGCGTTGTCACGAGGTCACACGTGACACTTCGTGGTATGCTCATCACGGAATCTTGTCCTGGAGATCCAAAATCCGAGGTGAGAGCATAATACAGTCATCAGAGTAATTCTTTGTCTCCTATAATGTGTACAGCAACTTGTGAACCATGCATCTCGAAACGCCGGAGGTTCTATATAGCCCTATATAGACCGCGTAGACCTCATAGTCGCGTATGACCTAGCCCTTTATCGTGAGTCCATGATTTCTACGGAATGCTATATAGAGTCGCCTAGTCTCGGCTAGAATGGGCTAAAATCACTCTACGTGGTCTTCCGCAGTTATGCGAGCTTAACCGAGCTGTTAATAAGTGTCATCGCGTTGCGATCATCGTGCCAGCAGAATATGAAACGCGAAACAAATTTATTTGTGCAGCAGTAAGTACGGAATGTAAACTAAAGGGAAACGAGACTCCGAGAGCGAGAGAGAGAAGTGGGGAGTCAATAACTCAGTCATAAACAGCGTACCCAGCGCACAAGTGGTTCGACCAGGATCAAATCAGGATACAGGCCGCTGTAGAACTAGCAAGACGGTCGATACACGCAGGACAGACAAGCAAAAGATCCCAGATAACTTCAGAGATGACAAGGCTACAGTTGAGGTTAAAGGTTTGAAGACGAGAAGAGGCTTGAATATTTTGAAGCTTGCTTGAAGTTGTTTTGGACGGGGCACAGTGAAGGCGAGGCGAGGAGGGGGAAGAAGATGAGAGTGGGAGAAGAAAGTGTTAAGCGACTTGGGAGGAAGTGCACGTTTAATATGTTTAAGTTGATGCCATCATTTCCGAGCCTGCGCTGTCAGCTGCTGCCGCATGGCCGCCTTCTTTCCCATGGCGCTTGCCATTTGGAGCTGGATTCTACGCTACAGGCTCTACGCGAGTATCAGCTCTACGCGGTCTACATAGACCTATATAGTCCGTGAGTACTACATAGAAAGCAGTATTCTATCCAACTAAATCAGGTTTCCAGATGTGCTGCAGCCTTATGCAGTCTCCCTGCGGCTCAACTGGACCTCTCAGTGACTACCATCTTCTTGAGACCCTAGGTCTACTGTATTTTGCAACTAGGACACCATATCCAAACCGTTCTACGCTGTTGGAACGATCGCCTATGTCAAAATCCACCCATTCCATACACCTTTTTGTGTTCCACTCCGCACAAATATTGTGTCCACTGTTCTGATATCAATACGACGAAGAGGGGTGCCTTCTATCTTCTCCGATATGTGGCTCCACGTGCACGACACGTAGAAGACGCGTCGAAATATGTTTAAACATTAAAATGCTCTAGTCCGTAGGTCACAGTCGTGTAACTACGTGAGTTTAGATTATGATTGTATTCTCATTGGTGAAGTGGTTACGTAGGTTTTCTACGTGTGAATTTGTTTGTTTGTTTGGTCGCATGTTCGAGCCCCGTATTGTACGTTTTATTTTTGCAGCTTTTATCCTGACCACCTTCAATGCACGCTGACAGCTATGAGCTGTACCTGAGGGTTACATTCTGACATTCAAGCCCATGTCTATAGGAGGGAATGAAGCGCACAGCAGCAACAAATGGGAGGGCGAAGACATTTTTTTCAAATCGCATATATGTATGTACGTACAGTTGTATATTAGTACCCTGTTATCTGAGCACGGGCATCATTCGGTGATATCGCAACGAAGAAAAAAAAAAAGATATCCCCCAGCGCTCGTGCAGCACGTAGTGCCGCGGAAAAAATTTACTTTGAGCTGCAGCCGCCCCGCGAACTCCATCACCTATCGGCTGCCTCCAATGGGTAGCCTATCGGGTGTCCACAGCACGTACCATGCAAGCAAGACGGCGACGACATGGTAGGCAGCGAGCGCAAGTTCCAAACTGGTTCACGCGTCTGCTACATACAGCGCGGTCAAGCGCGGCGGCACGAATCGGGCGGGAAACGGGAGAGCATCCAACCCGAACGCAGCACAGTGCGTAAGCCGCTGCGAAAACAGTCGACTGCACGTCCACGTCGCAGTTGTTTTTGAGGTCGGCATGTGCAAGCGGCCGTTTTGTCCAAGGTGGCTCTGGTTTTCTACAGAAGGACACACCTCTAACTAGAGCTTTTTATTAATGTTTGCACTTCCTCTCATTACAGGCTTTTCTATAATACACTGCCAGGCTCTGGTGTGAGGGTGCGATACGAGTTTCAACATCAGCGGAATGTGTCGTTCCCACACCAAGCGCCACATACGGGAGAATGCTGGCGATTCGTGAGATTATGCACCCGGATCCTAGCTGATGAAATGGAGACGAAGATAGAGAGGAAGCACTTATGTAAGTGGAGTGAAATATCAGGGTTTCAACAAGCTTGTTCCGCGCGGCAATTAGCTGTTGTTTCCGTTTACCAATGGTCTTTGGCATTATACGTCTATGTTAGTAACAAGCCAGAAATAAAAGTTACAGGAGCTAAATTTAAATTGATTCACAACGGTACGGCCTTGGAATGTAAGGAATTTTGGATTCAAGGGCTCCAGGAATTTCCACATGTAATTAAACATCAACCTAGAATCGCAACAGCGGTCCGAACTGAACCACAATCAACGGATCTTACGGTGATCATATATGTCAACACAGCGGCCATAAGGTTTCCAACGACCAACCACCTTGTTAACTTCTCGACCGCAGCAAGCGGCAACTTGAAGCCTGAAGATGATATACGCCAGTAGGCCATGAATGCGACCATCATATCCCGTACGTTCACAGCCTCGAACAGATTGGATACACCGCTGACTTTCGGGGCTTGATTGGAAGCTCGTTCTTCACTGGGTGTTTGACTGAGTGCCGGAACTCTGCCAATATTGACTATTGGTTATCTTAGGTTGTTTTTCCAGCCGGCATCCTGTTCAAATATCAATGTAAAATCAGACAGGTTGGGACCTCCATAAGGAAGTAAACTAGGAGCAGTAAAAGACGCCGTGCTTTCTGTGGGCGTGGCTGATGCCGATTTACTATAAAATGATAATGGGCCCGCAAGTCTTTCCCCCGAAGCACCGATCCAGAGCCCCGCCTCCAGGTATATCCTATCTATGTCTCACGAAGAGGCCTCTATTTTTGCAACCCGATATATCTCGGGTAGGACTTTTCACCTTACGTCTTCTATCATGCTTAATTCCTGTGTTAGCCATTGGGATCTCCGCGCTGTTCTACGACCATGCCCTTACCATCGGGGATGAGATACATTTGATATGGAGAAACGCAGCGGCAGGCATTGGGAACCGCATCGGATTCATCATAAACCGTTATATCAGCGAAGCTATGACAATATATGTGGCTTACAGTCAGTGCCATTTTTTTCCTGCAATCATTTTCAAACAAGATTTTGATCAGTGCTGAGTGGTGGGAGTCACGGACTAGACGACGAGGTGAGAGTTTGCGTTTGCCACATCTGGAAATTGCTAATACTTGATTGCAATATGCTAGGAGCAAGTGTCTGCCTTTGCAAACGTCACGTAATCCGTTAAATGTGAACTAGCTGTCGGGTCTTCATCTGGATATTTGCGGTGGCCTCAACAATATTTGTGGCTGTTTCCCACTGTGAGTCGTGATATAATGGGCAGTGTTGCGTCGTGGGTGACATACATCCCAGTCGTTATCATGAGCCGCTTGTACACCTTGTGGGATCACCGTGAGCGGATCAAATGGATACTCATGTCGGCCTTTGGAATTGCGATTTCATTATCAATGGCATTTTCAATACTAGCGGCTCACCAAGTCCAGCGTGCGTTCATCTTGTGTTGATTAAATTTCACTCTAAACGTATCTCAGCATTTCTGAAATACAATCCCTTCATTCACATGTGTGTCTTTGCGAAGAAACCATGGGCTCTACCGTTTATGTTGGGATCTCTTGTATGTGGCTCATATACACTGTCATCGGCCTGTCTTCTAAATCAATCTAATTTGCCAGACTGTCTTTGACTTTTTCATCATCGTGATGACAGTGGTGAACGCACTGGACCGACCTCATCAGACGCAAGCGGAAGTTATGACCTCCATCCAGCACGATGGTGCTCGAATGTTCATTGTACGATTATTTACATATGTTGTGAAGTACTATCCTAACCTCTGCCCAGTGCCTCTTCTGTAAGTCCTTACTACAATTTTCAGTACAATTTTGAATATCTCTGAACAACTAGTTCTGCGACTTATCGCTTTAATCATGGCCATTGTGGGCGACGTGAGTCTCAGATGTTTGCATCTGTTATTTGGTGCCTGACTTGGCCTTCATCTCCAGCCATCCGACTGCTTCGTCACCTTGTCGTGAGTCCTCTTTGACTCAATATCGCTATTGCGTGGTCAAAACATCTTCAGAATTGTATGGGCAATGTGCTCGGTGGTAAACTCGCGGCTTCAGCTCCGAGTTGAAGGACTACGGTTTATTAGGTTCGTAGTCCCGAGGGATAGTACAGATGGGGAAGGGTTTGACTTGCACGACTTCATATACTAACTGCAATAGCCAGTCATTTCTCCACATATAATCTACCATTATTCAACTTTCCACTCAATTTACTTGTTTACATAGTAGTTTCATGATCAATGATGAGGTTGAATACGCGTCACTGGCTCGAGTCCTACACCACCAGACGTAGGTTCCCACTTCCGATGGCGGCGAGATGCACTCTTGTGCTTGACTACATGATTGAAAGATTCAAACCGTCCCACACCGCGGGACGTGGGGACAGCAGGCACTGATGGCCAGGAACTAGGGCCGAAGTTAACCCAAATTGGATCGCGATCAGAGCTGAAAATTGAAATGAAATTGAAAAGTCTTTCTGAGTCCATATCGTGTCGCGGGAGTATAATAAATGGAGCAGTGTGAGCTTGCGGTGTATTTAACGGTCTACTTGAACTGGGTTGTTGACAATGGGCTGAGCATTGATGGTGAGCGTGAGCGTGAGAAAAGCGGGTGGGAAGAGGAGACTCCGAGAAAGGGCATTTGGACGTCAAGGAAAGTTCTTTAAGAATTCACTGCGTTGAGGCCCTATGTAGTCACAGGGTAGGCGACATTGGTATACATTGGTCTACCCCCAGTAGACGCATGTAGTCACACCTGGTCTACATTGGTCTACCAGGGTAGACCAAGGTAGACCAACATCGCCTACCCTGTGACTACATGAGGCCTCAATGCATTGATTATAGTATAAGAAGAAACATGAGTATGTACTCCTATCGTGGAATGCCTCTGAGATTTGCCAGAGACGATACACATAAATAGTACTCGTAAGTAATATACTTACTAGTAGGTTCGGGGAGAGGCGAAAAAAAAAAAGTCCGTATATGCTAGGACCCCTTAGCTACTACAGCCAATTTCCACGCGGAAGAAGGAGTGATCCCTCGGGACTGTGATGCTTAAATGATAGGTTAAATTGTTTATTCCGCCGTGACTTAAGTCCTTGCTTATTGCCTATCTCCGTCTCATTTTCGTCAGCTGGGGTCAGCGTGGGTAATTCACCGGAACTTATAGATAGAGCTTCTCCCGCTGGGTGCGAATAATCAACGATGGCCCCGACCCCACGTTAGTGCTCCGGTGTCTTTTACTGCTCCTAGTCTACTTCCTTATGGAGGTCCCAACCTGTCTGATTTTACATTGATATTTGAACAGGATGCCGGCTGGAAAAACAACCTAAGATAACCAATAGTCAATATTGGCAGAGTTCTGGTACTCAGTCAACACCCAGTGAGGAACGAGCTTCTAATCAAGCCCCGAAAGTCAGCGGTGTATCCAATCTGTTCGAGGCTGTGGACGTACGGGATATGATGGTCGCATTCATGGCCTACTGGCGTATATCCGCTGTGTTGACATATATGATCACCGTATGATCCGTTGATTGTGGTTCAGTTCGGACCGCTGTTGTGATTCTAGGTTGATGTTTAATTACATGTGGAAATCCCTGGAGCTCTTGAATCCAAAATTCCTTACATTCCAAGGCCGTACCGTTGTGAATCAATTTAAATTTAGCTCCTGTAACTTTTATTTCTGGCTTGTTACTAACATAGACGTATAATGCCAAAGACCATTGGTAAACGGAAACAACAGCTAATTGCCGCGCGGAACAAGCTTGTTGAAACCCTGATATTTCACTCCACTTACATAAGTGCTTCCTCTCTATCTTCGTCTCCATTTCATCAGCTAGGATCCGGGTGCAGAATCACGAATCGCCAGCATTCTCCCGTATGTGTCGCTTGGTGTGGGAACGACACATTCCGCTGATGTTGAAACTCGTATCGCACCCACAGCACATGCCAATCCAACGTCCGAGGATCTCACGCACCGATGAGTATGATATCCGAGTCCACGGCGCCGGGATGTCGGAATAGGAGAATTGCTAGGAGGATATATATATGTACAGTCTGATTCTAGGGTAGGTATGCATGTATAATTGATATTAATAGGAACCTCCGCGAGCGACAACTGGAAAACACTTGACGAAAGTGAGGACAGCATCTATCGGCGTGGGTTGCCAGGACCCCCCAACATGCTCAGACAACAACGAGGACACCTGCTCGCCAATAGGATCACCCTCAACGTGTGCAGTGGCATTTAATGAGGCCACCGGTGTACGAGGAATGCGAGGTGGAGTAAAGCGAAAAACGATACCCTCAAGGGCATTCGTAAGGGAAAGTGCGCAAAGAAAGTAGTAGATTGGCTCCAGAGTGTATGCGTCGAGTCTGTTGAATACCACATCTGTTAAAGATGGAAAGTGAGGGAATTGGTAGCCCTCTGGTGGCTTACAATATACTGGGGAAGACCGTGAGTGACGAGGGGTCTATAAAGTTCATCAACTCACTTCGATCGCTGTCAATTTGGAGAGTTGATATAGTTTTGCGGGAAGCCAGTAGAACTTTTTGGAGGAGTCCCAAGTCTTTGCCCAGCATGAAACGAACGGTTTTAAGCTGAGAAAAACGAATAGATGTCGAAGAGAGTAGCTGGTCGACAACCTGTGGGATTATGTCCCGAAGAACCAGGCACTCAACACAGAAACTCTTGCTTGACAGAGAAGTCTCTGCTTCATCATTCGTCCCACACCCGTATGAGGGACGAGACAGCCTCCATTGGAAGCTCGGAAGAGCAACCGTGCGTGAACCAAAAAGTTTGTCCAAATACGGTGCACTGGGAACCGGCGAGAAGAAAGCGACGTGGGTCACAGATGGCTGAGAGATTATGTCTCGCAGGAATGAGGTTGTCACTGCTGGCGCGACTCCTCGTATCTCCAACGACCGCAGATTCGGAAATCGCAATTTCAACATTGGATAGGTTATGCCGCCGGAAATCGCAAAGAAGATCGTCAGGGAGTGGACAAGGTCGGCTAGATAGGGATGCGTGAGGCTTTGGATGAGAGGATGGTCGCGGCTTGGGACGAGGTCGATCGACGAGAACAGGTAGCGTTGGGAGCTTCTAACCCAGGAGCGACAGACGAGGGCGGTGGTCGTGAATTCGATAGGACATTCATTCAGGCTGCCCAGTATGAGCTCCCGAAGCTCTGGAACTTCGAAGACCGAGTGGGAAGTCACCGTGGCGTGTGCGGTAGGAGGGATTTTCTTTCGTACATTGCGCAACAGGCTGCATATAGGTCAGTTATATACAAAGACGGCAATGAAAGTGAGTTTATTCTACACTCACCTTTGGAGAGCCAGAATAATCGCAAGGTTGGGCAACCTCTTCTCAGAGAGTCGCCGAAGCCACAACGGAAAAATCATGAGTAGCCGACGCATAGCTCACTGTAATCAGCTTGAAGCGGGTCGAGAATGTCTCAGCTATGGGGAGTAGTGGGCTTGCTTCTAGAGTAGTTATAATTGCTAGCCGACGTATATGTGGACGTTTTAGATCTCACGGACGCTCCGAGCAGCTTTTATGAATAAATTGGATTGTTTCAGGATTCAATGATGATGGGATCGCAAGATGAATCTGCCTCGGTCTCAGGGCGCGAAGGGGAGTTCTATCAGTACGAAATATCCTCCGGGGATTGATGACATATATACTACATGGCCCCCGCCTAAATTAATTCGAAAAGGAAAAGAGAGATAGAAAACCTCCAGACTTCCTACTCGTGACTCTGGTTTTTCGCCTTCTCGAGTTCCCAGTTTTCATCCGTTTGTACGTGAAGAGGCAGGTGCTTCATCGCCAGGCTTACAAACAAACCGAGTGCACCTATCCCAATCATGACTTGCCACATAACTCGCAAGGCACTGGCAAACGCCTCTCGTGTTGCAGCCGCTACCTCAGTAGGAAGCCGCGGGATGAGCGGGATGACCGCATACGCGATTTGGGTTCCTTGAGGGAAGACTCCCTGAAAACTCGGCGGCAAGTCCCGCGCCAGCCGGTTCTGAAGAACCGTAGCACCGATGGTCACCCCCCATACCTACAAACAATTAGACGTTATCCTTGCTCGACGAGGAGAAATACAAACCTGACCAAAGGCGCGCGTGAATATAAAGAAGGCCAGAGCATGGGCATTTTCAGAAATGGGAAGCGGCGCCAGCACTGGGAAGTATGTTGCTGTCGTGAGGATGCCGATGCCGACACCGATCAGAGCCTCGAATCCAATGGCCTTCGAACGACTGCTGTCGGCAGTCAAGGTACTTAATAGGCCGGATGCGACCATGATAAAGCACCAGGACAACCATAGCTGTGGCCGGTAGTGCTTGGTGCGGGAGATCGTGATACCCGCGATGATATTGCTAGGTGCAATGACGAATCCCAACCCAAAAACGTCGACTCCAGATGCGGTCGGAGACGCCCCCTTGCAGGCCTGAAAATAAACTGGCATGTAGTCTGGATGTCGACATCAGAGAAGGTATTGGCAGCGTTGCGTCTGAAACGCACATATCGAAGCGATCATGACAACTGATGCAATGAAAGTTTGCAGATATCTAACGACTGTGAGAACGAAAGCTGTGAAGGGTCGGGGAAGTTGTACCCGCTGAGCCCAGTCGCGGTCGACATCAAGGAGTACGGGACCTAGTGTCATGTTTCAATAGAGCCAAAGAATCTCAGTGACGACTTACGATGGGGTGTTCCGCATACTTGACCTCGTAGAAAAGGAAGATTCCCAACCCTACTACACCAAGGCATAGCGGAACCAGCACGCGAGGCGAGGACCATGGGTATTGTATCCCGCCCCACGTTAACGCGATTATGACAGCGCTGGAGGAGGAAATCACGAGGAAGTTCCCACTATGGCACATGTCAGACTAGCAGTGAGAAAATGAGTGGATACCTCGCACATCCAATCCATACGACCCATCTTTTCAGCCAAAGTTCCTCTTGGAGTTTTTAGCCGAAGGAACAGGATCACCAGCACTGCCGCGAAGGCGGAGGTGAATATATTCAGGTCTGGGAATACAATCTCAGCTATTACTGAGGGACAACAAAACGACGGCCTCACAGAACAACCACCGCCATGCGCGATGATCGGCAAGTACCCCCGCCAAGAACTGGGCCAATGAAAGAGGCAATTGCCCACGCCCTAGGTATATCGGTACTATGAACATCCACACAATGGAAAACGTACAATCCAATCAGTCCATTGAACAGCCCTCGATCACTGAGAGGTACGAGGTCCGACAGCACAATTTGGGTGAGAGACGTTAGGCCACCGGCACCGATCCCCTGTACAGCTGGATTGGGAGTCAGAACTGTGAGAGAAGACATAAAAATGAACAGACTGCGGCCAGCAATAAGAACGTTCATCGAGGGAGCGGCACCGCACATGACGCTACCCGCTGCAAAAAGCAGGAGAGCGGTCAACATGGCGAGACGCCGGCCAAAGATCTGGCATACGATCTTAGCTCATATTTCGAAACCACAACCAGACTGACTTGCGCAACTCCGCCGGTCATGGGAAGAAATGCGGTGGATGCAAGGGCATAAGCGGATCCGACCCAAACGAACTGCGTGCCTTCCAAGTCGGCTGTGATTACAGGCAGGGCAGTAGACACTGCAGTCTACGAACACATAATGTTAGAAGATTCGGCGAACGGGTGTGAATAACTTATGCACTAGATCCAGAGCCGCGGTGAAGGCGGAGACCATAATGGCCGCGAAGACTCCCCAGAATCTGAAATCCCGCTTCATGGGGACCGCCCCATCTGCATTTAAGTTCACAGACGACTCGGGAGAGGGCTGCAAGGGATGCAAAGGAATTGCGGACTTGTTCGACTTGTAGCTCATCGACAGAAGGACTGAGTGGGTGGTAGTCAAATGGGTGCAATAAGGGTGGGGACTCAGAGTTATGAGGAAATACCGCGGCTAGAGTTGTACCCATTGCAGCGCAAATCAACGGTGTAAAAAAAAACAGCGGGAGAAGAAGGAGAATCGATGATGCAGTCAAAGGTTTGATCCCGAGCGCTCCCACGGTTGTACCAACCCTCTCACGGAACGGGAGAAGCGAGGACCGAGGTGGGGGCACTGCATCAAACTTTCAATTTGACAAAAAAACTTGTGACAGCTTGTGGTGGCTTGTTTGGGCTTGTGGTTATACAAGCCGAACAAGTCACAAGTCACAAGTAAAAAGCTTCCCGTTTCTAACAAGCTCGAAAATTTCCCCAAACAATTTTTTTGCGGGTGTCCCCTGGTCTTTTCAAAACAATTGGGACAAGCTCAAACAAGTAGATTTTTGCAGTAATATATATGGAGTGCACTTGCGGGTACGGGCCGAAGACCCGTAGTAGTCGCCATTAGTCGCTTCTGGTCTCCACTGGCCGAGAATCACCAAACCTGCAAATAAAAATGGCCCCACTTTGGCAGTAGATCTTACTGGCTGACGTTGGTTTCCGTTGGTTTCCGATATATAAGCCACTAAAAAAATCATTGAGACCACTAAAGACTCATGGAAGTTACTAAACGCTGTAAGATACACCGCCGAAGAGATCCACTGGATTCTATTATGTATATACTCGCCTTATGGGGAAAATAACCATGAGTAACTCATGAAAGCTACTGGCGGTTGGCATTCAATAAAATGGAATACTGATGAAGGAAGGGATATCAACAAGGTAGCCAGTGATTTCTCAGTCGTTCTTGGCCTTATTACTTTTTTAAAAAAATTTCATTTTGCGTGCCACAAACGATATTTGCCAATGGGAGCCCTCAGTTATTCTGGTTTCTATTGCATCTCACAAATGATAAAACAAATGTAAATATATAGCCAACGAAAACCATTAGAGTTAGTACCTTGCGCATTGTGAACTCAATTGGCGGGTGACTGACACTGATCAACGGTGGTTTATCTTGTCAACCATTATCTATCACCGGCTGCTGATAGCCCCTGGTGGCCACCGGCAAACTTGTAAGTGGCGCCTATATAACTCGATTTTTGTCAGAAGCCTGATGTGGACAGCGTAGCTCAGTAGCGGCCAAGCGACTGATAATATAGATCTGGCTTGAACATACAGGTATAATTACGGGGAATAAATACTTCCTGTTCTCACGTCTCTCTTTCGTACTACAGACTGCACAGTTCTGACAACTATTGCCCATCGGATATTACGAGTCGACCTGCAGGACCAGAGCCGTAGCTAATTTTCAGCGTGTATCTGTAATTAAATTGAATCATACCTTTGAGCCCGGTCTTGAAACCAATTTGTCTCCACAATAATAGTTACTCTGCCGACGGCTGTTTTTTCCAGATGCCAAGACCACCAGTTATGCTCGGAAGGGCAGGTATCTTTACTACCCATAGTGAATGGCCCCTGTGTAGGGCCAACCACAATCGATAATGTTAAACTCCTGCCCTTTGTGCATAGCTGGCGGTCCAGACATTTGGAAAACACAGTCGTGGGGGTTGGAGCTTGATGAGGGCTACCATGTATCGCGGCTTTAAATGGAGACCAACGCAACCGGTCCGTTCATCAGGAACACGCCCACATTAAGAACTCCTCAGCGCTAAAAAAAACTCCATTTAGTAATCCCGCTCCGACTTCTCCGGAAGATCTTACGTCTTTGAGCAACAGCGGGAGAAGCATCGTCGGAAGTGCGGGTATTGGCGAAGGGGTGAAACCTGGACCTGAAAATCTCGTGCCTCTCATCCCCGATGCTCAGGCAGGACGAGAATGGGAATCTTGGGCTAAATCAAGCCTGGGACTTCTTCGATTGTGGCTACTAGTGTAGCCGGCGGCTGAACCGGGCCTGAACATCTCACGTATCGTCGGTGTCCTTGGGAATCTGATATCCTGGGTCTTCCTCGATTGCGGCTGTGGGCAGAAGCTGTGGTTGGATGGTTTTACATAGGTTTATCCCGACTCACAATTCAGATATTTATCCAGATCCCAACTGTCATGCGTCGCGATACCTCCCGTGCGTATATACGATCAACTGCGTCGATTCTCATCGATGACCCGAGCTGATTGTTGTGATTATCCAGGCGAAAGATGCGTACTATAATAAGCAGTTCGTGAAGATATATCGAACTCTATGGATGTTCGGAGGGCCCTTTGCCACACAGATGGTTCAAACATATAAAACACCACTCTTGATCTGATTTACTTCGAGTCCTTGAAGTCCTCGCTACCACCCATGTCTCTAGAAGCATCCGTCTTTGCAGCTAGATACGTTTCTGGTAGGCCTTTCGAGTCGGCTGCTCCTGGTCTAAGGCTTAAATTTGATATCAGCCATCGGAGTGGCCACCATTTACTATGATCATCTGCTCACTTTGGGTGACGAGCTCAGACTCATCTGGTTCAACTCGGCCGCGGGTATCGGCAATAGGCTCGGCTTCATTATAAACAGGTACATCTCGGAGGCCACGACAATCTTTGTCGCATACAGCAAGTGTTCAGCTTGTCTTTCAATCGTTACTGACCAGAGCTTGAATAGTGCTGAGCGGTAGTAGTACCGGACTTACTACCGAGGTGGGCATTTTATTCCCCACTTGTGAACGAGAATTTGAAAAATGCATCCTAACCAGACGTAAATCTCCTATGAAGTTTCAACGCCTTTTTTAACTTCTAGAATAGGTGCAAAATATTTATCTACATTTTCGGCACCTCGTCCACGATATTCGTTGCGATCTCACATTGTGCGTAATCCCACTTTCCGAGGACTACATTTATATAACAAAAAATCAGTTATCATCGTGGGCCGTCTGTACACCCTGTGGGATCGTCGTAAGAGAATCAAGTGGATCCTTGCAGTCGCACTTGGGACTTCCATGTCTATCTCGATGGCCTTTTCCATTCTCGCCGCCCACCAGGCTCAATGTATGCACTCCTCACATTCCCAATCCTGAATTCTACTGACTTTCTCGGATCTCGCAGCATTTCTGAAATACAACCCATTCATACGCATGTGCACGTTTTCGCACAAGCCGTGGGCATTGCAATATTCACTTGCATCTTTGGTATGGGATCCTCAATGGGTTCTCTTTTACACGGCTTCTCACTGTCCTCGAATCGCAGACAGTGTTAGACTTATTCATCATTGTCATGACGGTCTTCAATGCCCTCGACAAACCATATCAGCGGCAAGCGGACGTGATGATTTCACTTCAAAACGACGGCGCACGAATATTTGTTGTAAGTCTGTTGAATTTCCCTTGAATCAATATCTTGACCTTCGCCCTCAGTGTCTGTTTCGTAAATATCATATCATCTAATCTCCACTTGGCCCTAGCATTTATTTCCCCCTCTCCAGTCCTTCGACTCATCTCCCTTATCATGTCAATCGTTGGTGACGTCCGTCGTTTATAAATCTTCTCCGCATTGTCATCCACTAATACATGACCATTCTTAGCCCGACAATTGCTTCGTGACGTTAATGTGTGTCAAATACTACTCACTCTCTGCCTCCATCTGAAAGCTCCAACAGAATGGTCTGGACTATGTCCTCCGTTGCAACTTCACGTCTGCAACTCCGGGTTGAAGCGCTCAGATTTATCCGGTTCACCTCGCCCGCAGATCATGACATTGATACAGAGTACGAACTTTATGATGTCTATGGATGAGAAGCCTCGTCTACCGTACCTCTACTATGAATTCAAGTCTTTAAAAGGAAAGCCACGTCTTCTCGGGGTCGCGATTCGATCATACTGAGACGGTCAAAGACGGAAAATCATCTGGGACGGGAACTGATACACATCGGAAGCCGGGAGAAGAACCTTCAACTTGAATATCAGCATTTGAAGATAATCGCCATTGGGATGTAATTCAGAATCAAAATCAATGCTGGCCCTGATCCATAGATAAGATGTTGGATAAATCGGCACCCATACTAGTTGGGTTGTAGATTGATTGTTGAATCCTGCGCTGCTGCTTGGGTAAGTCCTTTCTGTGGGAAATAACGCACAAGGGCAAATGATAAATGCACCATTGGCACGAGCCGGTGAAATCAAATCATGGATCAGTTTGAAATGTACTTTTATATTCCTGAACTTGAGCCCACACTGCGGGGATCCACATCTCTTGCCAAACATAGAGGTTAATATGTCGACCTCGTTGATGAATTTTGGACAAATAACTAAGACTAGTTACTGAAAATTTGCGGTCTTTTCCCAGGCTAATTCTCTTCGGGCGGTCAAATTCCTCTCAAAGGCTGCTAATATTGCGAGCACGAAAGACTGGAACAGCAATTGTGCACATTGTTCAATCAGTCTTTGGGAAATGCTTCATGACTGGAAAGGCAAGATTTTTGTACGGAGGTAAAATTCATGGAAAGACTAAATGTTATTAGAAACTGATTTTATGGACCCCGAAATTCAAGGCAAAGTGTTAGACATCTTTCAAAGCCAAGAATGCTTTTGAAAGATCCTTGATCTCCCACAGTGACAAAAATCGGGGCACATCGAAGTGACTATGTTGGGAAAATGGGCTCTAAAAATGTCTAAAGGTCCATAGTCAAGGAAGAAAGCCCTGTGGGCACAAAATTACATTGGTTTCGAGGGCGATTCATACCTCACGGTGGCCGATGCTCTCCAAAGTTGATCATTTCCCCATCTCCTTCCAGGCTTGCCTTTTGTAGCTGCACGGGCATCTCGGATAAAATTTCCCACCGGTAGAATGTAAGCCATAGCTTAGATAACCCAATACCCCATATTTTCCGGTGCTTTCGGGAGGGATAGTCTAAGTGCATCTATTTGCCGCAACCTATAACTTTTGAGGTCCACCGTGACGTGTGGGCTACCACAAGAAAAATGTGCACCAGTGTTGCGCAAAATCAAACCACAATGTTTCCAAAGGGATCCTACAGGAGAAACCCTTACTCAAAGGTAGCGGGAATTACTCCAGGGGCGCTGAGTCTGATCCAGCTAACTGCTGTTTGTCTACACATGCAGTGATGGATGCGCATGGAATCACAGTGGAATTTCTGAATTCAAATACATAATACAGGACTATAACATGGTAGTATACACTGCACCGGAAGCCAGGCAGTCCATTCCAAAATTCCCAAACCCAACTGTTAAAGTGATCGGGGCTGTAACGAATTCGGTGACGTTCAAGTTGAAAAGGTATTATAATATGACAGTGTTGTCTGAGGCCAGGCCGAGAGTCAAAAAGGTCTGACCCATTTGACCCATTGACCGGGGTCTGACCGGGTCTGACCCTCGGCCTGACCCTTTCCAAATTTGGAAAAGTCCTTTGTTACAGCTGTTAAGGGTCGTGTGCAATGCTAGCAAGCCTTACCCGATCGTAATCCCATGTTCTGAGTGGTCAGGATGAATATCTCCTGCCTACAGTATCAATTTTGAAAGGTAGTCAGATTTACCGGTATGGAAAACTGCTATGTGAACAACTGGGCAACCCCATATCCCAAATGGCCTGTGAAAAGATTCATAGTGATGCCGATGTCAGATCATGAATTAATATAACATGTGTATGGCTCAAAACTGCGGCGGGACGGTCAGATCAAAATCGGTCAAAGGAATCAATGTTGTCTTTGCAATGAGAAATGTGGTATAATCTGGCAATGCACAGCAAAGACCATCCGTTCAATTGTACTCACACTACATGCCCGAAGGTGACTTTGAACATCCAAAGAATGACACGGGGAGCTTCAAAGTAAGTTCAAATACAGTCATGGCCAGGGTGGGATAAATATGTTTCCGAATGGGTTCGCATTATAGGCCTGCTTGGTACAATATCGACTGGTATATCCATTCTCTCAATGATCCGATTTTTCCCTGATTTTTCCGGTGGTTCTACGAGTTTAAAACGGGTATTCCAAAAAAGGAAATCCGGCCTTGACGAAACGGTCAAAGGCCGGTCAAAGGGTCTTGACGCCCGGTCAAACCCCGTCAGACCCCGTCAAAGACAACACTGTAATATGAAGCATAGACGAAATCGTCGAAATAGCTCTGCCTTCCAGCAGGTACTGGTCCGAGCGGGTTATACCAGCCAGGCGGAAGCTTGACGCACAATGTACATTCGTGCATGTTTAGAATAAACTTCAAAGTAGACATAAGTATCGTCAAATTGTCTGTAGGTCGCAATTCTTTTTCTATCGAATTAGGGTTAGGAATAAAAATGAGAGGCGCTGGCGAGACGTTGATGCGCCGACCGTATTATGTCTTGGTTCAAAAATTGAGACCACAGCCACCGGATTTATCCGAGCAGACATCAGCGGGTACCAGCAGATGCAAACACCGGCCACGACATCATCTGGAAAACAGCAGATGGCTACATAGTACTACATAGACACCCGTAGAGCTGTAGACCCAGGAGCTGAGTCCCCCTCTACCGTAGAGCTCGGTAGAGCAGCATAGAGCCCGTCGGCTACAGAAGATGATCATCACTGATCTAAAGTTCGTCCGCATCCAGCCTGTAATCCGAAAGCAACGCGCAGATAATACTATTGTCGCTCATCCGAAGAATGATATTATTGACAAGGACTACAAGTACAAGGGGGAACATAAGTATCGGGCCCAACACGAACTTCGTGAATGATGAAAATTGGCAATAGGTTGCCGATGTCAGCGATAGGTCCAGGCAGCGCGGAGGATGAAGAAACGCGGCATACAGTCTGCAGAGAGAATCTTGACGTTTGACGGCACCGGTAGGAGAGAATTTCAGGTCTTGAGGGCCTTAGATGACTTGAGTCACTTGAGTCTTGAGTCTTGATGACGAGGCATTTTGAAACAGTCCTGACTATCCAGAAGAAGAGGCCAGAAAAGATCCATCAGTCTGCAAACATCGAGATAAGGCAGAAGATAATTGTAGAGATTATTCAGAGGGGGGAAGGAAGGACGAGATGGTGGAGGAAAGGAAGAGAGATGGGCAAATAAGCGACCGATGGCCTGATATTTTTTGCAAGTCCGATCCGCAAACAATCCGCCGAAGTCGGAACAGCATGGAACATCAAGAGCCGGAGGTCTACAAGGGGCAATGATAGACAAAGAGGTTCTCTCGCAGATGCAGAATACTACAGAGGAAAGTCAGCTCTATGGGGCTCTACAGAGACGCTCGGCATCTATCGGGTACTACCGCGTGTGCCGGGGGTCTATCACACACGGCCGGCATCTATCACGTCAAAACGCGTTTCCAGATGATGCATGAACTCCGTTTGCGCCGTCTCGCAAACCTAAGGGTGGTCTACCTCCTCGCGACTCCGAGTCGTAAACGACGGGACTCCAAACCACCTCTGAATTCTAGAACACTTCCTCCGCGCTTCCCACCCCACCCCTGTGGGTGACAAACCCGCTGTATCCCGTCGCAGGTGCTTGCGCTGCAATGCGCTCGGATGGCTGTCGTTGGCGGGTGGAGGGAGAGGAACATGAATCTGCGGCCAGACAGACGTTATGGACCTACGCAGTACTTGCGCACTCCGCGATAGTACGCTGCCTCGAGTTCTGCAGGTGGGACGACAATCCTCCACCTTCCCCGTTTTCCTCCGTTTTTTTCATAAAAAAAATCAAGCTGACTGCTCCCCCACCCACGTCCCATACCCGCGCCTACAGCTGGTACCTGCACCGACGCTCTCCCCTACATCTAACTCCTTCTGCCTGCGCGTGCGCCCGTAACCTGCAGCAACCATCGCCTCTGCCTAGGGTGCAATTCAAGACGCAGGCGTGCCCCCTTACCAGCTCGCCCTCTGGCGATACGCTAGTAGCGCGGCGGGTGGGGTGGGCTGTGGTGCGAGGGGACAATGGGATGCGGATGCAGATGAAGGTGCTGTGGGCGGGGGCTCGTCTCGACACCGCTGTGAACGCTGAGAGCGCCGCGGAGAGCAATGTTGTTTGCGCTCGCGGAGGGAAACGTCCATGGGTGGCACCATGACCCAGAAGTATTCTCCGTCTTGCGCGTGGCTGGTGGAAGATCCTTTACCATATCCTTCCTTTCCTCGACTCTGTCCTCCTTCCAGCGCTGGGCCCCGCCTCCCGATACGGATTATCTTCCTCTTTCTTTCATCCTACAAACGAGGGAGCGAGGGGCGTGGAGTCGTCGTGTGCCGCTGGTCCTGCGCCCAGAAAGGCAGACAGAGGCGCACAGGATTTGAGTGGGGGAGGGGGTGGTGGTGGTGAACGAGACGGTGTGTGCGTGAATTGGGGCAGGTCTGGACTCCCCGCGCTACCCGGAGCGCGTCCAGGAGACCTTCCCATCTTTCGAGTAACCTCGCTCTCACGCGTGGGGCGACCAATAGGCATAGGCTGACAGGTATGTGCGTCCAGCACTCCCGCGCGCCCCCTCTTGATTGATTCGCCCAGAGCATACTCAGCGCTGCGCGATATCGACGTAAAGGCGCAGCGCTTGTATACGCTTTACAGACGCGCATCACTCACCCGTACTTTTCCTCCAACACCACGTACGTGTCCCCCGAAGAACACGTCCTTACCGCCAGCTGTGGCACGTATCCCCTCGATGGAATACGAGGCTGGGACGGAGTGGGGCTGGACGCGCGTCTTGGATTCTCCGTGGACCACTAGCTACGATGTGGAGCGGAGGTAGTATCATCACAGCACTCGATGAGCATGGCGCTTGCACCGTCAATGGAGAGGCGCTTCGCCCTCGGTCTGCATCGTCCATCCCACCCGTATCCACTTCACACAGAATCCGCTACCACCGACCCATTTCACCTGCCCGCCTCTCCGCCGCTAGCCTCTTTCCGAATTTCACTGGGCAACTCCAGCTGCGTTCGCGGACTGCTCCGAGTACACATGGGTCTTGGTCGTGCTGGCCCGCATGTGTACATGGGATGGGTTTCCGCGCGCTCATGGGGAAGGCAGCTGGCAGCCATACAGCTCCTGCGGTAACTTCGCCCCACCGACTCTTTGAGGCGCGTCGGCGCGAAGGGAACAGCAATCACGGTCCATGTGACCCCGCGGGATACGCATGCGCGACTTCGCGTCTCTCCTCTCTCTGCCTTCCCGCCGGCAGAGCAGGGATCGCGAGGGATTGTGGACTCAGACGCTGGCGGTCAATGAGCTGAGCTCAAGCACAACCGGAATACGATGGTGATAGGCGCGAACGTTGTGGACCCGCGGGACCTTCCTGCGACTCTGTGGATCCGCCGGTGCTTGTATGGACAGATGGGATTATGCACCGGCTGGCCTAGCGTCATCTTCCTCCTTGGGCACCGCGCGCAGGCATTCGCCCTACTCTCTTCTATCGCATCCCTTCGACGGGGGCTTCGCGAGCTGCTACAGGTCGAAGGATCCTTCGTCTCCGCCACGAGAGCCGTACGGCGGGCAATAGGGTGGTCGAGCAGGAGGTGGAGCAGGTGCGGGGTGATGCGAGGGAGGGAAGACTTCTGAAGGCGAGCGCACCGGCGACTGCGCCATTAACCCTGCTGGCATGCATGCTTGCGATTGGTCTCCACTTCCCCCTACACCCATACTCAAGATTGCTTTCCGCCCACTCACCTCGGCGTTGCAGCGTTCTCGCGTCACATTCCGAGTCCTACTACCTACTGTACCCAGCCGCGGCTCAACGCAATGACTTTCGGGAACTAATAGTAATACCTTTGTACTGTATCCCTACGTACCTCTTGTCATCCTGCTTTACCGTACATGGCTGGTACAGGGACCCCTTCTCGAAGCTTATACACTGCTATTCTGCCGTTTTGGGACGCCGAGCGCTTATTCTGCCGGCGTCTGTCTCTACATCTTACGCTTATCTATTATGGGCGACCTGGAGAAAGGGACGCCCGCAGAAGTTGAAAGTAGGATGTTCCTGTTTGTTTGTGGCCATTGGATGCTCACAATCCACCAGATAATGCGGATGAAGCAGCTGCAGCTAAATTATAGGCTGTGTACGTCTCCGAGGCGGAAAAGTACGATAAGGCTCTCGTAGAAAGCTGGAAGAGCGACATGGGCGGCATGCTGATATTTGTGGGTGTGGTTTTTGCTGTTTTCAACTTGATTTGAGCTCGTCGCAGGCCGGTCTGTTCTCCGCGAGTTTGACGGCGTTTTTAATTGAGAGCTAC
Source organism: Mycena rebaudengoi (assembly GCA_029282285.1). Lineage (NCBI taxonomy): Eukaryota > Fungi > Basidiomycota > Agaricomycetes > Agaricales > Mycenaceae > Mycena > Mycena rebaudengoi. The sequence goes on along the minus strand of JARJCX010000015.1, from coordinate 685,972 downwards.
AAGACGCTCTCTCCGGATTCTGGCGACACCACAGTCCTCCTTTTATCGCAAATATCTCTCCAGCTTGCGGCTAGCGCAAACGGCAGTGCCTTCTCGATGGCTCCCACCACTCCATTCACTCCGCCGACCACCTCTCTCGTATGCAATGCGCTATGGTTTATTAGCTTAGGCCTTAGCTTGAGCTCTGCTCTTATCGCTGCCCTCCTTAATCAATAGGCGCGCGACTTCTTGCACAGATCCAAGATGCGCTCGGCCCCCGTCGTCCGCGCGCGCATCTTCTCATATCTGTATTACGGACTGAAGCGCTTCAATATGCATGCAGTGGTGGAGGTAATGCCACTACTGCTTCACGCATCACTGCTGCTCTTCCTGGCTGGACTTGTGGCCTTTCTGCTCCCTGTCAATCGGATTATCATGGGCGTAGCGGCGGGGCTTTTAGCTCTACTCGTTCTCGTTTATTGCACCCTCACCATCCTACCGATACTCTACCTCGACTGCCCGTATCGCACCCTTTGTCAGGCGTATTCTGGCGTCTTCTCAGCGCCTTGCGTCGAACCTTGGGGCTCGCTGCGACTGATCGTACGCCCACTGTCGTTGAAGCTATGGTTAAGGCTGCGACAGGAATTTCCGACGAGCGAACGAACCGTGACCACCAAGCCTTCATTTGGACTGTCAAATCGCTGGCAGATGAGACGGAACTGGAGCCATTTGTCGAGAGCATACCCGATGTCCTATGGGGTCCAAATGGCCGACGCGGTTTATATGACCACCACGTCGACAAACTCATTCACGATCCCGACACTCTTTTGCTGTCGCGCATAGAGCATTTACTACTAAGCGCAGACAGTGGGCTGCTTCTCCCAGAGGCCAAGAAACGTCGCCAAATTACATGCCTGAAGGCGTTGTGGGCAATTACTTCTGCGACACCCCTGAATTTCACTCCGTCCATCTTGGATTCATTTTCGGAAGCCTTCAGGGATCCTACCATCAAGCATTATGCGGTATCAGCCCGCTGCCTATTGCGATGCAGCGTATTCCGTTTGATAGATAAACGGATGGATGAGATCATCGTGAATCTCAATTGGTGCCAGGCGGAGCTCCTCTGCGGTCGGCTCCCCAGTCTTGCAGGACCTTTGGAGTCCCTGGCTGCCCTTGAGCGGACAAATATCACCTATATATCTCCGGATAGGTATCTCAGCTTCTTTGATGCCCAATTCAACACCAAAACAGAGCTTCCTAGCGACATCCCCGGGATTCAACTCTACCTCGAGAATGCAGCGGCGTGCATTCAACGCTATAGGGCCGATGCCTCGCGCATGATTCTCCTTTAACAAACAGCCTCTCCGAGACGTATACGGATTCCTTCAAGCATGATTGCTTGACAGCGATATGGTACTACTTCCAAAAGCCCCATCCAGATTCTCGTAATCGCGAGAATGTGTTGGAGACGTATAGCCATACACTTGCTGCAGTCCTCAGTCTACCGCCTTCGCCTGCCTCTCGTTCTGTCGTGGCGCTTCTAAAAAGCCGTATTCTTATCGCACTCGGGGACATTTCACATTGGGGAAACCACTTGTCCAAAAGCAGTATCCTTGCTTATTTCGACCATCCTCTTTTGTCTCCGGAGACCGACATTGAGCTTCCCACCTGGCTCCCAATCGATGTCGATGAAGCAATATTATCTGAAAGTCAACATCAATCGGTCGTTGGGATTTGGAATAGGCGGATCGATGAAGCACGGTTCACGGTACTGACAGAATTCCTGGAGATTTGTAACACCTCAGTATTACCCTTCAATTGCACCTTGGAGTTCATCTCCTTCCGGCCCTCGAGCCCCATCCATGTGAACCATCAAAGGCGGTTTGCAAACGGCATCCACGAAGCGTCTCGGCACCTGCGTTATGAACTCATCTGGAGGATTATGGCTTCACGGATTTTCGAAGCATACATTGCGGCTTATGACGGCGTCCCGGGAACGATCAATGCCATCCGGTGGTTGGATGATCCTTCTGCGCTCCAAATGGTCAGGGACTCCTTTGCGGCCTGCTCTGAATGGCCCCCCTCAGACCAATCACCATATGTGAGGCAGAGGGTGCTAGAGATCGTAGAAGGCCTCGATAATGCAATTGCCAATGCAGAATAATTCGGCGGCGGCACAGAGTCTGACATCGTCGGCTTTGCTCCATGCTTGTGTCTTGAACCAACTTCATATTGTTGTTGGTGCAAGAGCGCGTATGGCGTTGCTTCTGGAGCGGCTTACTGGAGGCGATGGGGATGGTCTTACTACAGCCACGGATAGACTGACGATCATTTGAATCACTAGGCAAAAATCAATGTGCAACAGCGTGTACATTTTTCATTTTGGGTGAGTTTGTCTTGAAATACCGCAAACGGGAACGACTCAATTCAAACCAAGTCCAGCGCTCGCATTGTTTAGTTGACGGCAGTTCGTTCGTTTTCAGCCTCACTTGTGAGCCATGTTGAACTCGACCAATTCGGAGTTGCAGTTTGTCGTTCAAGTTCAATGTTATCTTATTTATGAGTCCTAAACTTGTTTAGGTAATCATTTTTAGTCATTTCCTAGGCCACTTTTTGGAAAAAAGTCAGTATTTGATGACTTTGACTTTGCGTGGGATGGGAAATGGATTGGGCCGATGCCAAGGATTTCACACGTTTTGCATTTCTCCTTCAACCTGCTGTCAGAACTCTAGAAAACTAAGACTGCTCCACAAGATATGCACCACACTATGTCTGACATTCTTGAATGGGTCCATATTACTATTCATCAAGGTCGCAACTTCCAACTATTCTTCCGCCGGTGGCCGGTCCGGACGCGCGGTATGGCTCATGAGCAACGAGGCAGATTGAATATTACTCACCGCTATTCCTTGCTGATTAAAAGCCAGGTTTCTCAGCGTGCTCACTAATCCTCAGGCTGAATCACCAGGTAGGTAGCATTACAAGGCACAGCCCTGCTGAGGAATAATGCTGGGGCCCAGAAGTATCCGGGTAGGTGAATATGTCTGCAGCTAGTGGCCAATACATCCGATGTATTTTATTTTGTTGTCATTGATTGCGGTCAACACATACGATTCTGTGGAGACTAAATCAAACTTGCTTTGGTGTTTCTTCAGGATATGGATTTTGTCCACGTATTCTTCATGCACCATTGATCTGCTGCCACAGACGAAATATTGGCAAGCATGGCCAAAGGCCATGCTTTTGTTCCGCCCAATCTGAGCTGGTCGACACAAAGCGGCGACCGAGCGAAGATTGGGTGGGAACCACCTGTCCCCCTATAGAGGCAAACTGTTTCTACCTGTGATTTATGAAATGAAATTTAATGAAGGTTTGTTCAGACCAAGGCCAAGTAGCCAAGTATTAAACCAGATGGCAGCTTAGCTTCGTTTCTGTACAAGTTTACCAGCATGTCACTAGTTGAAGTTCATGCTCTGTCAGTGTCAGGTATTTAAATCAAACACATCTCCTGCCGAACCAATACCTTTACATCCCATTCAAAGACTTGCACTGACTGTGAATAAACCTCAATACTGGGATTTAGATCATCTAAAAATTAAGACAAAAATGCGGCCCAAAAATTATGTTGATCCTTCCTGCTATCAGTAAATTCCAAGCTCATTGGCAGTCCACAAGGCCTCAATAAGCTCTGTGGGGTTATTTAAAAAAATAAAAGTACCAGTTTTTCACTGGGCCGCAGTGCTAGAGATTTTTTGTGTGGGAATTAACTGTGGGAGAATGGACCAGGGCAATATTTCAATCATAGAACTGTACAGTTGTAGTCCCCACATTCTTCCAAGACCTAACGCGAGTGTAGGGTCCTTGCCGAGATTAGTTCAACTTCGGCTGATCCCATCAAAAAGGATGGTATGCCTCATTTTTCACTCGAAACCAGCACCCAGCAAGCCAATACGTTCGAAGAAAATGGATATTGCTCACATGCTGACGCAAGAATATTCTGAGCGAGCAGACCAAGACATACAAGGTGCTATCTCAATTATGACATGCACTGGCATCAACCTGGGTTCCTCAATAGAATCATCTGCGTTTGTCGAGTACCCCAGTGCTGCGGTGTTGCATAATCTTACATTGTGCAATTATAATATCAAAATGCTGTGGCTTGAACATATTCCAGCGTACTAAATAGCCCAGACCTTCTGAAATTGAACGCCTAGCGCCAATGTGGCCCTAGGCTGCCATTCTGTGTTGGCAGTGTATCTGTTAGTTTCATATTATTTTATTTATCAAGGCCGTATATCAAGGACTATCTAGACGGACTCGTATTTGCCATGCGAAGCAATGGCCCACTACACAAGTCTGACTTGTGTTTCCTCAACTTTGCCTGGCAGTGAAGTCGAATATAATAATAAATAAATAAAATGAACAGTTTTACTGATGAGGTCACAATATGAGACTCTCATATTGTTGTGCGGGAGGCCCTCATAATGAGAGCTTCCGCAAAAGTCCCACGCGGATTCTTTCTTGCTTAAGCACAGCTTTCTGGGACACCGGGCGCCTATTCTTCCGGCGCCTATCTCAATCTTACGCTCATCTGATATGGACGATTTGGAGAAAGGGACGGCCGCGGAAGTCGAAAGCAAGATTTGATTGCTTGTTTTTTACATCGGATGCTAACAGTCCGCTAGATGATACGGACGAAGCAGCAGCAGCTAAGTTATGGGCCGTGTACATCTCCGAGGCCGAAAAGTACGATAAGGCTCTCGTGGAAAGCTGGAAGAGTGACATGGGCGGCATGCTGATATTCGTGGGTGTGTTCATTGCTCTTCTGTTTCTGACTTTAACTCATCGTAGGCCGGTCTGTTCTCTGCGAGTTTGACGGCGTTTTTAATTGAGAGCTACAAGACGCTCTCCCCCGATTCTGCCGATACTACGGTCCTACTTTTATCGCAAATATCTCTGCGGCTTGCGGCTAGTGCAAATGGCAGCACCTTCTCGGTGGATCCTTCGACAAGCCCCTTCACTCCGCCGACCACATCTCTCGTATGCAATGCGCTATGGTTCGTCAGTTTGGGTCTCAGCTTGAGCTCTGCTCTTATCGCTACCCTCCTTGATCAATGGGCGCGCGATTTCTTGCACAGATCCGAGATGCGCTCGGCCCCCGTCGTCCGTGCGCGCATCTTCTCATATCTGTATTACGGCTTGAAGCGCTTCAATATGCACGCAGTGGTGGAAGTAATCCCGCTACTCCTTCACGCATCGCTGCTGCTCTTCCTGGCTGGACTTGTGGCCTTTCTGCTCCCTGTCAATCGGATTATCATGGGCGTAGCGGCGGGGCTTTTAGCTCTGCTCATTCTCGTTTATTGCACCCTCACCATCCTACCGATACTCTACCTCGACTGCCCGTATCGCACCCCGTTGTCGAGCGCATGCTGGCGTCTTCTCAGCACCTTGCGTCAAACCTTGGGGCTCGCTGCGACTGATCGTACGCCCACTGTCGTTGAAGCTATGGTTAAGGCTGCGACAGGGATTTCCGACGAGCGAACGAATCGTGACCACCGAGCGCTCATTTGGACTGTCAAGTCGCTGGCGGATGACACGGAACTGGAGCCATTTATCGAGAGCATACCCGATGTCCTGTGGGGTTCAAATGGCCGACGCGGTTTATACGACCACCATATCGACAAACTCATTCACGATCCCGACACTCTGTTGCTGTCGCGCATAGGGCGCTTACTGCTGGGCGCAGACAGTGGGCTGCTTCCTCTGGAGGCAAGGACACGTCGCGAGATTACATGTTTTAAAGCACTGTGGGCGATTGCGCCTTCTTCGACACACCTCGATTTCAGTTTGTCCCTCCTGCATGGACGCACCGGGGAGCCTTCTATCGAACACTACGCAGTATCGGCCCGCTATCACCTGCGGTGCAGCATATTCCGCTCGATAGATAATCGGATGGGCGAGATAATTGCGGACTTCAATCGGTGTCAGGCGCAGCTCCTCCGTGGTCAGTTTCCAAGTATCGCAGGACCCTTGGAGTCCCTGGTCGAGCTTGAGCGGACACATTTCACCCATATATCTACATTGTCGTACGATCCCAGCTGCTTTGACAAAAAATTCAACGCCGAATCCCAGCCTCCAAGCGACATCCCGGGGTTTCAGCTATATCTGGAGAACGCAGTGGCGAGCATTCAGCGCTGTAGAGCTGAATCCCCGCGCCTGATTTTCCTTCAATACCTCAAGGTCGCTGGTTCTCTCAGCAAACCTCCCTTCGAATTTGAGCGCACCCAAGATGCCATTCGAAGTCTCCCCCATTTCGCTCTTTCGAATCCGTGGGCGCCTTCCTTCTCAGTGTTATGGGAGGATGTGTTGAACACGTTCATCGATAGTTTGCAGGCGCGGAGTGATGTATCTGAAGAATGGACTGACAAGATTCTGGGGATGATGCTCTCGTTATGGGTCCCAGACACGGATGGGAGCATAATTATCCCAGAAGGTCTGGTCAACTACCTGAATAGAAGGAAATCACCACCCTCATTTTCTCATGTCTCCCGGAACCTCGACTCCGCCCTGTTCCTTCCAGCAATGACAAACAGCCTCTCCTCTCCATATGCGACGGCTTCCTTCAAGCATAATTGTTTGACAGCCTTGTGGTACTATATCCAAGAGCCTCATCCCGATTCTAGCAATCACGAGGTCGCATCAGAGAAGTATGACCGTACACTCGACGCCGTTCTCAGTTTGCCGCTTTCACCCGCTTCCCTCTCCGTTACTGCGCTCTTGAAGAGCACTATTCTCGGGCAACTCGTAAACACATTATATTGGCGCAATCACGAGAGGGGAATATCCGAGAGCACCCTCCTCGCTTATTCCGACCATCCTCTACTTCCTCAGGAGACAATGACTCAACTTCCTGCGTGGTTCGCAGAAGCCACTGATGATGCGATAATATCTCAGTCTCAATATGAGCCACTGGCCGAAATTCTGTTTCAGCGAACCACTGAAGGACGATTCGTGCTGCTGACGGAGTTCCTGGAATTTTGTAACACCTCAGACTTGCCATTTAAGACGACCGAAACGTTGGAGTACATCGGGTTTTTCCTCGGAATTGAACCCAATGGCTTCCATGTGAAACAACAGATACGATTTGCGAGCAGCGTACAAAATGCCTTCGAGCGCGATCACCCTGACGAGCTCTTCTATGGGATTATTAAACTTGGTGTATGGTGGGGAGAAGCCATTCGTTGGCTGAATGACCCTTCCTCCCGCCAAATGATCAGGGACTCATTCGCGGCCTATGTTGAAAAGTATCCGTCGGACGGTCCATCAAATGTGCGGGAGAGAGTGCAGGATATTGTGCGAGTCTTGGATAATCGGATTCCAAGTTCAAACTACTTAAAATAAATTACTGTAACATGTTCTCGTGCTATTGACAATTTTGTATGAACAACACCGAGTTGACAGCATGAGAGCCTCCCGCGCAAGTCCCGCGCGCGGATCCTTTCTTGATTGACGTTGATTTTGCTTATAAGTACATGGCTTTTTGTTCCCCGCGAGTTTGACGGTGTTTTGAATTGAGAGCTACAAGGGCGCAAGACGTCTTAGACGGCTTCAATAATGCAATTACGAGTGCAGAACTCTAATTCGGACGAGGACTCGGGCGGCACAAAGTTGGCAGAGTTGGTCAGTCATGAGGTCCACCTCGTCGAAGTCCCCGCGCTCGTGTACGCGAGGGAGGGCAAAGTGCCGGCGTTCTGGAGCGAAGGGAGAAAAATTTTGACATCTTGCTAGAGGCGGTTCCAGTGCCGAGATTACCAGGCGAGAGTTAATATTACGCTCTGAATTGGCTCTGAATGTAAGGCTACTGATAGTAAGTAGTAGATGTAAAACTACTGCAAAATTTCCATTTTTTCGTGTAGTGGCACTGGCGAACAATAATCCATAGGGCTCGCTATTCGAGTCGTGTTTATCGTGGGCCTGGAATTTTCTTTGTCTTTCCAAGCAACCTCGGCAATTGCCGGACGCCTTGCCGACCAATGATATTGATGATCCCATCAATTTATCATCACGAGATGGTGGCGACTTTCCCGAATCCGATTTCTCCTTGATTTCTGCCCCCACCTCGCCCTCTTGGCCTCGTCCCCACGTCTCACACGCCGACGCGTCAAATATCCCGCCCTTTCCAAATCTCTAAATTCCACGGCAATTCCATTCCCCACTCTCATGGAGGCTCCGAATCCGCCTTCTGAGGACGCGCCGGCTGCAGTAGATCCCCAAGATATCTTCACATCCAGCCTCTTGAACCCCAATGACGACGCATCGCTCTGTATTTTGGGTTTTGCCAACTGCTGTGAAAAAATCTTGAAGCCACGGCCCCTCGAAAGACCGCATAAAGTGCTTCGCGCGGGGATGCGCTTTCTGGGCAGCGATCGCTCGTTCGAGGAACACGGGAAATTGACTGCGTCTGTGGAGACGTGTGACTGCAACATGGCGAATCCCGTCATCGCGAAAATGCACGAAAAGGTCTCGACTATGGACCCTCTCAATTTCACGATTCTCGAACTGTGTTTCCTCATTATGGATGCAATAAGCGAGGAGCCAGGGTATCTCCTCGAAGCAGGGGAAGGCGTCGCGTCGTCCGAGCAGCCATGGCCGAGTGCGCTGTCCGACATATTCCCGTCGGCCAAGGGATGCGCGGGCACCTTGCAAAATCTCCTGCTCTGGACCGCGGAGCCGTGCGGCGGCAGCGGGGTCTTCCTCCTGATTTCGCGGCTCTCAGAGTATTCGCCTGAGTTTTCGATGGCAGTGTTCAAAGCCCCCATGGCCATGCCGTGCGCGCTGGTGCACCTGGAGCAGGCGCTGGACCGGTACAAGGCGAAGGAGCCTCCCGAAACATACCGCCTCGCCATCGCGTCCTGCACGCACTTCTTACACCATATGGACCCGAAGCATTTCGTCCGGCTACTCCACGACTTCAAGGATCTGCTCCTCGGTATTGCGACGCGCATACAACCCGCGCTCAAGGAGATGCCTGGGCCCGAGGCGGAGTTCGGAAAGCAGTGGTGGTCTTCGCTGCTCATCGGCCTCCAGGCGGGAGAGAAATTCCGCTGGGACAAATTTGGGCTCCCAGACGATCCCGTAGTCGAGGTGGACAACGCTGGGCTCTACACCCAAATGCGCGCACTGCGAGGACAGAAGTTGTGTATGAATCCGAAATGCCCCGATCGCGCAGAACCCTCCAAGGAAACGATGTTCTGTAAAAAATGCGGTATTGCGCGCTACTGTGGCGCTCCGGTGCGTACAATAATAATACCGTGTTTCCCCGTGTGCGCCTCTAATCAAATTTGTTCAGTGCATCAAGCAGGCGTGGAAACAAGGATATGCGCCGCACAGACTCTTGTGCAACAGCGTGCATGCCTTGCGGCAGACGTTGGCTTTGGAAACCGAGTCGCAGTGGAGGGAGGTCATGCAGGCGGCAGATGCGCATGCGCAACGGTTTGCGCACATGTGCGAGGTGAAAGGCGTTGAGGCAGGGGTGCGAAACTCCCTTGTGAGGGAAATAGCGCGGCTCGGCGCCGCCATGTCCGCCACGATTGAAGATTGATTCGTGGTATGTACGGCACTTGCTGTGGACTTCCATTTAACGCTTACGATAGTTTCCAGCCGATATGCGCCTTCAATTCGCCTGCCACCTTGCTGCCGCCACTGCCTCACGCGTTACGACTGTTCTAATCCATTCTAATCCTGCACACCATATTATGCACACCGTTTCGTCGCAGAGATCCCAAGCCATGAGGCCTGTGTCATTGTCCGTCTCGCCATCTCTATCTCCCATAAATGAAATCGTCTGGGCGCCCAGCGCCGCGCGTGCCCCTGTTATTTTGGGGCGGGCGCTACTTAAACCAGACAATACCACGGCGTTACACTGCCCTCTATTCCTTCCCTACACCCTTGGTCAAATATCTCCGGACCGAGTACAATAAATTTGGTAACAATCGTGCCACTAGATTACGTAAACAATAGCCTATCACCGAAAGCGATCACGGAGACTTGGGGCATATTAACTTTCCTCCTCCTCGTCGTATTGGTGCATCGACTCCTCCATGGCATCCTCTCTCTTCTTCCTCCTGCTATGTCTACCTTTCTTGACCTCTACCCCCACCGTCCTTGCTCTGGCCGCCCCCGGGAGGATATCCTCGCCGCCGAAATCTTTATTTGAGCGCGCTCTCTGGCAGTGGCGACGAGATTCTCTGCCTCGACGTGCCGCAACGGGCTACTTTCCGCCAGCGGATGGTGGCGGGAGCATGATGACCGTGCGTGGTGTACTCTCTGACCGACTGTATCTCACGTAATGACCCCCACTTGCAGAAGGTAGTCGGGACGCAACCCCCTGGCCAAGGTGAACCCGTCAACATCATCCTCGCAGGGACCTCTAGTCCTGCTGTCCTCGTGGACCAGGAGAAGGACGGCGGCTTCCGCAATTTTATCCTGTAGGCGCGCTGACCCATATTGGATGTGTCGTTTCTGATGCATCGCCTTTCCCACCAGATCCATAGGGTTTTCGGGCGAGTGTCTGGGACAGCATGCAGGTAACCCCCAGCAGGTTGACCTGGGCGACGGGAACGGTTACTGTAAGCGGCCCCTGTGTGGAGCAATTTATTCTCGGCATTGCTCATTAAATTTTCAGTAAATGAGACGGCCGTACTCCGCTGGAACTACGGCGACCCACAGCTGGGGACGTGCCAAGAGACCATCCAGGGTGGGAATCACTTCCGCTACTGGAAGCAGGACGGCAAGTCCGCAAACACCAGCGCCATCTTCATGGCCACGTCGTCCGAGCTGCCCGTCGCCCAGCACCATAGCATAGTCGTCAATGGGTCAGCCTTATTCCGTCCGTCGTCGGCCACCCCTTGTCCCGGCTAACGCGCAACAGGTACAACCTGGGCAGGGACTATCTCATCGGCAACATCACCAAGTCCGCCATCCCGACCGCCAACCTTACGAGCACGTCCACCTTCTCCGGCACGACCTCGTCGGGCGGCTACACATACTCGACCACGATCGCATACGTCTCGGGGCTCCTGAGCAACACGAGCATCGGTGTCAATCACAACGAGTCGGTCTCTGTCGACGGCGTGAATGCGATAGACGGCCTGGTCGCCGTCATGGAGGTGCAGATCACTGCCAGCCCCGCCAGCGCCTCCTCGTGCGTCGTGCCCTCCTCTTCAGCATCCTCTTGACTCACTCCTCTTGTGTGCAGCGCGTACCGGACGGCATCGCTGCCCTCCCTAGCTCTGATAATACCTCTACTGCTCAGCACGTTGTGTATATGACCGATGGATTGAAGGACGCGGACACGGACGCATCACGAGAAACGAAGTTACGTTCATTGTATTATGATTTACCTATTACATGATACCCTCGAGACTTGCGGAGATCTAGATACTACTTCCTCGCGTTGTAGTTGTACGTAGAGACGCGTCCCCAACTTTGTTGCGGGCAATAAAAGATGGTGCCGAATCGACGTTTTTAATCTCCGCCAGCAGCGCCAAAACCGATATTTCGAGGATTAAGGCCCTCCGTTGCAGCGTTGTGCTCGAGGATGGGGTTCTGAATGGCAGGAACGACTCCTTTGGCGACACAAATCTCAGCAAATCGCACCATGCGCCCCACAAAGCGTGCAGCCTCTCCGACGTCTGCGCTCCCGCTCCCCTCCGGGCGCGTTGCCTACCACGTCATCGTATCGCCCTCGCATGGCGTCGTACTTATCGCCCTCGCGCGCCGGCACCCTCGAATAACGATCACGACCGCCCCCCCCTCCCCCCGGGGTGCTCAGCATTATCGCTGTTCTCCGCGCGCTCCCGGCGCCAGAACGTCTCGCGCGTTCTCGGAGCTAGAACGCTTCGCGAACTCCCGCCGACTGCCGGACCGCGAGCACACGCCCATATCGCATATCATTCGTACTCACAGACCCGGCGGGGTCCGATATATGGGATTCGGAGGCGCGGAACGCGCACGGGGCCGCACCCGGCCGTGTCGACAGTGCGATAAGCCGAGCGAGGACGACAATAACGGCGTGCATATGGAGGGCGACTGCGCTCACACCCGCTCCTGCCCGGCTACTACCAGCTGTGCCTACGACTACGACATCGGTGCCCACGCCTAACGATGCCCCACCCGCCCGTCGTGCGCCTACCCCCGCGTACATACGTGCGCTACCCTCGCGTTTCGGGACGCCCAGACGCAGTGGGCTATATTGTCCGCGACGTGCGGTCGTCCGCGCCTCTCGCTCCTCAATGCGCAGCTCGCCCGAAGCTCTTCCGCGCGCGCGCACCTCTCCCCGCCATCGGCCGGCTCGCCACTCGTCTCTCCGATAGTACATAGCTACTCGCCTTTCCGCTAGTAGCCACTCTCCCTCGCCCAGTCGTCCACGCCCGGAGCTGTACAGCACGCCTATAATGGGCTTCCGAATCGCAGAAATGACTCCTTTGGCGATACGGTCCCCACTACGCGCAGCCTCCCCCGACGCCTGCGCTCCCTCCGCGCGCGCTGGATCCCATGCCCCCGCCCGTCGGTACGACGCCTGATCACGCATTGCTACTTGCGTCTAGATTCAGAATTCCGGTCGAGTGGCTTTCTGACCTCGATGGCGTTTCGTCACTCGTAGGGTGGGAAATAGGGGTGGAAGGAGGGAAAGCAGGTGCGCGGTGATGTGAAGGAGGAAGACTTTTGAGGACGGGTACACCGGCTATTGGTCTCCACTTCCCCCGCACCAATACTTGAGATGGCTGTTTGCTCATCCACCTCTGCGTATTGCCCTATTCTCGTGCCGTATTTTTGCTAACCAGCTACTGTATCCCTACGTACTTCTTGTCATTCTTCGACTGTATTCTTAGAGCTTTCCGCGGATGCTTTCTTGATTCTGGATATCCGCAGCTTTTCTGTCGGTTTAGGACACCGGGCGCTTATTCTGACGGCATCTATCTCTAAATCTTTGCGTTCATTTATTATGGCCGACTTGGAGAAAGGGACGCCCGCAGAGGTTGAAAGTACGACGTGACTACTTTTTTGTGGCCATTGGATGCTAACAGTCCGCTAGATAATACGGATGAAGCAGCAGCAGCTAAACCATGGGCCGTGTACGTCTCCGAGGCCGAAAAGTACGATAAGGCTCTCGTGGAAAGCTGGAAGAACGATATGGGCGGCATGCTGATATTTGTGGGTGTGGCTCTTCTGTTTTGACTTGACTTGAACTCTTCTCAGGCCGGTCTGTTCTCTGCGAGTTTGACGGCGTTTTTAATTGAGAGTTACAAGACACTCTCCCCGGATTCTGGCGATACCACAGTCCTACTCTTGTCACAGATTTCTCTCCAGCTTGCGGCCAGCGCAAACGGCAGCACCTTCTCGGTGCCTCGCACCGTTCCATTCACTCCGCCGATCACCCCTCTCGTATGCAATGCGCTGTGGTTTATTAGCTTAGGCCTCAGTTTGAGCTCTGCTCTTATCGCTACCCTCCTTGATCAATGGGCCCGCAATTTCTTGCACAGATCCGCGCTCGGCCCCTGTCGTCCGCGCGCGCATCTTTTCATATCTGTATTTCGGCCTAAAGCGCTTCAATATGCACGCAGTGGTGGAGGTGATCCCGCTACTGCTTCACGCATCGCTGCTGCTCTTCCTGGCTGGACTTGTATCCTTTCTGCTCCCTGTAAATCGGATTATCATGGGTGTAGCGGCGGGGATTTTAGCTCTCCTCGTTCTTAGTTATGCCACCCTCACCATCCTACCTAGGGCTGCCACCCGTGGATCCACGGCAACGGCCCGTGGAAAAACGGCCGTGGAATGCACTCAAAAAATTCTGACGGCACGGCACGGTCGACGGCACGGCCGTAACGGGTCGACGGCATGTCCAAAATATAAATGCACTGTGTGTTGTATATATACTATTCTGAGGGTCTCTGCTGCAACATTTAGCTATCTGTATCTGTCCACTTACTTCAGCGTTGAAAGTATGGCCAGGATGCAGTCAGAAACCCGGTGTTGAAAATATTTCTTCATCCAAACTCCGCCATCAGTTGGGAGGCAAATGCCGGTGCTTCAGTCTGGTGGGTTTATCCAAGGTAGAATGGAGAGAAAAATGGGTTATGATAATCCATATGCAATTGAATGGCAGATAATGGCTCCAGGAGGGCTTCAAGACAGGTACAAGCAGTTCAGTGAGCATGGGAACAAGTAAGCCGTTCCACGGCCGTGACGGCCGTGTTTTACGGGCCGTTTTACGAACGAAAAAATTCTTGACGGGACGGGACGGGTACCCGTGCCACAGGTGCCGTGGAACCGTGAACACGGTAACGGGCGGCAGCCCTAATCCTACCGATACTCTACTTGGACTGCCCGTTCCGAACCCCTTTGACAGGCGGATTTTGGCGTCTTCTCAAGGCTTTGCATGGGACAGGCTTATGGCCCACTGAGAATGATCGTAGGCCCATCGTCATCGAAGCCATGGTTCACGCTGCGACTGAAGACCGGACGAACCGTGACCGCCGAGCCCTCATTTGGACTGTCAACTCGTCCGCAGATGATACAGAATTGGAGCCATTTATCGAGAGTATACCCGACATCCTTTGGGGTCCAAAGGGCCGGCGGGGTTTATACAACCACCACATCGCGACTCTGATCGACAATCCCGACACGCGCCTCATGGCACGCATAGAGCATTTACTGCTAAGTGCAGACAGTGGGCTGCTGCTTCCAGAGGCCAAGACACGTCGCCAAATCACATGCCTGAAGGCGCTGTGGGCAATTACTCCTGCGACACCCCTGAATTTCAATCCATCCCTCTTGGATTCACTTCCGGAAGGCACTACCATCCAGCATTATGCAGTATCTGCCCGCTGCCAACTGAAATGCCGCGTATTCAATCGTTTGATAGATAAACGGATGGATGAGATCATCGCAAATCTCACTCGATGCCAGGCAGAGCTCCTCCACGGTCGGCTCCCCAGTCTTGCAGGAGCTTTGGATTCCCTGCTTGAGCTTGAGCAGACAAATGTGTCCTATCTATCTCAACTGCAGAGTTGAAACTTCCCGCATGATTTTCTTTGAATATCTTGATGCTGCTGGGTCGCTCAGCAATCCCTTAGTTTGAGCACACCATAGACACCATTCGAAATCTCCCCCATTTCTCCCCTTCGAAGCCATGTTCACATTTCTCCTTGGATTTTTGGGAGTACATGGTTGACAAAACCATCGACAATTTCCAGGCACAGAGTGATTCAGGAGAATGGGTTGACTGGGTTCTGGGGATGATGCTCTTTAGACCGTTAGATCCACACTTGGAATCCGTGTCCGATGGCCTCCTTAGATTTCGACACTGAGCTATAAAAGCAGTTCCTAGCTCAGCATTCAACTATTTACCCCAATTTCTGCATCGCACAGTTGTAGTGATGGTTCTTCTGCCCAGAACGACATAGTATTTTTGCACAATGGACTTCAGTGTATTACCTGTCCGATGGCCACCTTAGATTTTGATCCTGAGCTACCAAAGCCATTCCTAGTCCAGCATTCAACTATTTACCCAATTTCTGAATTGCACAGCTGTAGTGATGGTTCTTCTGCCCAGAACCACGTAGTATTTTTGTACAATGGACTTCAATGTATTACCCATCCGATGGCCTCATAGAATAGTCAATTTACAATGTATTACAACAAATGGCACACGACGCGTCCCATTGACACCACGTGTTGTGACTGAGATTGTGACTGAGATTGGTGTCAATGGGACGCGTCGTGCGCCATTTGTTGTAATGCGTTGTAAATTGACTATTCTATGAGGCCATCAGACAGGTAATACATTGAAGTCCATTGTACAAAAATACTACGTGGTTCTGGGCAGAAGAACCATCGCTACAGCTGTGCAATGCAGAAATTGGGTAAATAGTTGAATGCTGGACTAGGAACGGCTTTGGTAGCTTGGGATCAAAATCTAAGGAGGCCATTGGACAGGTAATACATTGAAGTCCATCGTACACAAATATTATGTGGTTCTGGGCAGAAGAACCATCGCTACAACTGTGCAATGCAGAAATTGGGGTAAATAGTTGAATGCTGGACTAGGAACTGCTTTTGTAGCTCAGAATCGAAATATAAGGTGGCCATCGGACAGGTAATACACTGAAGTCCATTGTACAAAAATACTACGTCGTTCTGGGCAGAAGAACCATCGCTACAACTGTGCGATGCAGAAATTGGGGTAAATAGTTGAATGCTGAGCTAGTAACTGCTTTTATAGCTCAGTGTCGAGATCTGAGGAGGCCATCGGACGCGGATTCCAAGCGCGGATCTAACGGTCTAACTTTCAAGGCAAACGGATATGATTTGAGGCCAGGGCGGCTGGGCGATTGAAAAAGATCAAAACAGGCCAAAAAAGGGGGGAAAAAAATGCCTGCGCCCTAAGTTCTGCAAATTGCTGTAATGAGATTGGGGCCGAGACTCGGATAGGAGGGGCTAAATATCTGGGACATACTAACTGGAGTCGTCTCCAAGTCCGATTTTTGTCGCTACCGAGGGCAACAAGCGTTGAGCGAGATCAAAGTATAGCTCGATGGTGGAGGCGTCAGTACAGAGGTGGACTTCCGCCAGAGAGTCGCTGGCTTGCGCAAGGATCGCGTCGATTTCCGGCCATTCCACGTCCAAGATCAATTCCAACTCAAGAATGCAAAGGGAAGTCGTCTTCAGCGCCTTGAGATGACGTAGATTCCCACCAATACAGAGGGAAGAAACTATGCCAGTGCTACTCTGGACAATGTCCAACGAATGTAGATTGGTGTTTCCTTCGAGAAGATCGTAGGAGAGCGGTTCAACTATTGAGTTCAGGTTAACAGGGGGTAGGAGCGATGCAGATGATTCAAATGCACAGGGGGGTTGACAAAGTCTCAGTTCTTGAATAACCATCCACGTCATCCTCAGATCCAAGGACCGCAACTGCGTGATGTTAACCATCTGAAAGCCATATGCTATGGCATTGGAGACGGCCGACTTGGTGTAGGTCATCCTGAGAGAGTCGATCATGATAGACGTGTGTCGAGGACCGACGCTCGCAGGACGAGCATATGTGTCGAAGTCAATTGCATCCAGCGACAACTCCTTCAAGCCTATCGTGTGGCTCAAGAGTGTATCTAGTGCGCCGACATTGGTAAAGCTGTAGCGAGCGAGGTGGATCGAACGAAGAGAGGAAAGAGGGAATGCTGCTTGAAGAGCCGATTTGAGAAAGAGAGGCTGTGATTCCCAAGGCCGGGATTTCCTGGCGAAGACTTTGAGATATTCCAGGTGTGATAAAAGGGGCATGAAATGAGAAGGTGGGACAAAGGAGTCGTAAAGGGCAGGAGATTCATTTCCAGGTAGGAAGAGCGAAAAGCATCTAGCATAGATGCCGATGTGGGGGCTTTCCACCAAAAGCCGCTCCAATTTGAGTACATTTCTCTCATGGCAAGTGAGCAATGCGAATAAATGCCGCTGACTCCTTGGGAGAAATGAACGAGAAACCAGAGCACAGGCCTCGAGGGTATCCGATTCTACTCGGAAAGGCTCGTCATCATCGCCAAACGTAGCGAAGTTGTCGATGACTGCATCCACAATCTCTTGTGGGATTTGCATTGCCGAGAGGTTCGCGTCAGAAGGCGACTGAGGAGATCAATGGAATAGGAAGCTACCTTGTTGCTCGACTTTGGCTCCACTCGCGGCTCGAGAGTCGACGAGACTGTCAGCGTTGTGGTTAACTTGAAGCTGTGTGCTTACGTAAATTTGCTTTGACATCATGATGGATCGGAGATAATTTCTCAAATAATTCCAAGACTATAAAGTCCTGAGGTGCGTTCTATAACGAGGGAGAGCATAAATAGTTGGTGTACATTGGAAAATCCATATTTACCAGCCAAACTCTAAGTGTACGGAAATTTGTGCCGTTACAGATGGCAGCCAGCTTTTCACCAGCGCCAAATCCGGAGGAGTGTCAGCGTCAGTCATGCCGTAGATTTGGACCTCTATGCTGTTGCCGACTGGCGCGAGAATAGCGTCTAGATTGGCCCACATTGCCTCGGCGTAGATGGAGCAGATCAACATTTCAGAAAAATGGAGAGAAATGTTTGTGAGAGCACTGAGATGGGAGAAGTCTCCAAAATCCCGCAGAATGGACGGCATTGTTGAGTTAATCGCGAGCACGTCAATGGATTGTAAGCTCCTGTTGCCTTTCAAAATGTCGGGGTCCACTATGTCAGACGTTTCTGCCCAACAATTGAGAATGCGCAACAATGAGCAAGTATCGACCCAGACGCACCGTCTGGAAAGAAACCTTGCACTTGCTGGATTGTTTGTGCATTTGCCTTGAAAATCGGAGTCGCAACTCGCATCCTCGACACTTTCAGGCATCGTAAATGCGTGACGTCGACCAGGGCAAAAGCGGCCACGATCGCAGTCGTGTCAAGGTGAAGCAGGAAGTCTATTTTGAGGGTATCAAGGATGACAAGTGCTTCAAGACGAGCAGGATCGACATGACGGATTGAGTGATTGATGAAAGAGATTTCAGACAACTCTAACTCTTTCAATCCTGTCGCTTGGCAGAGGATTGAGTCGAGAGTCGGCACATCAGGAAAGGAATATTTGTAAAGGGAGAGGTGTCGCAAGGAGCATAATGAAATTGCTCCTTCAAGGGCTGCCCGGAAGGAGACTGGCTGGTTGTCCCACCGCTGGGGCATATGCATGATGGGAATGGGAATAACCCTGAGAGATGTGAGGTTTGGCAAAAGCAGAAGAATCAGAGCTGCAGGAATATAATCCTGGAGAGAGTCGTCGCCAACCCCAATAAGGGAGAACTGTTGGACGTAGTGTCCGATGTGTGGGGATCCTGAAAGAAGTTGGTGAAATCTGAAGACCGTGTTCTTTTCGGTGGTACAGATTATGGAGGTAAACAGTTCCCTCTGGCTTCTCGCTAGAAAGGAGCGACTGCTGACAGCACAAGCCTTTAGCGTAGCGATGAGCTCGCGGGGGACATGACCAGTCAGAATTTCACGGTCCGTCTGAGCCATTGAGATTGAGAGGTTGTCAATGACCGCATCGATGAGCTCTTGTGGTATTTTCATGGTCGTCGCTGCGAGATGGTCTCGGTTAGTACTGAAAGGATGGAGAGGAGCACGAAAGTACATGCTGGTCAGGCACAGAAATTCTGATCTGATATGAGTCACTGGCAGGATGGCGATGCCACGATGCCAATTATGCCGAATAAATAGGCGCGCGCGCCAGTCGCACCGCGTCCGACTCTTCCTGAGCCTACATACAAAATATACCACGACATGAAATCACATGGATAAAGCTGTGGGCCAAAAGAAAAACTGAGCATTTAATATCCGCGATGGAATGTTGGAAAATGTTAACCCTCAGTTGGAGACTCAAACTTGAAGTATCTGTTCCTTCGAGTTCGAGACTAGCGGAATCTCAAGAAGCTTGGACATTGCTGGGTATGCATGCATCGGGCGTGAATTGAAGAGGCCGCTTGTGAGTTGCAACACCAAATCACCGAGGGCGACACGGACGGGGGACTAGTGTTCGCGCTGACGAACGTGACGAGCAGCATCCAGCGCATCAACAAAGATGCAGACACTCGGATTGCTAAACGGAAGGCGGAGGAAAAGAAGCAGAAGATGAGGTTGCATAATCCTGATGGACCGAGTCCATTGGTCGTTCTCGCCGGCCCAGGAGGTCGTGCGCGCAGGGCGCCGAAGCTGACAGATGGGACGGCAGCGCAGCGCCCTCAACGACACACCAAGAAAGAGCCGGAGATTCTGCGATTGGAGGCGGCGATGACGGCGAGAGGGGCCGCGGCGCAGGCGGAGCGTGATGCTGCGGCGGCTCCAATGAGGGGTACCAAGCGGAAGGCGGCGGGTGCGGCGGGTGGCGGAGGGAAAAAGTAAGTAGATTGACTTCAAGCTGTTGTTTGCTAACTTCATGATAATAGGCGCAGAGTGTAGGGATCAAAATCACCCGAATCGCAGCAGTCGGACGCTCCTGCTCAACCAGGATTTGTGCGCCGAGGATATGGAAGGGATGCTCAACCATTCCTGTTTTGCTGCTTCGTACTTGACTTCATATTGTGTTAGAAAGAAAAAATGTGACTTTACTTTGCGTATATCTAATATATCGGGAGACTCTGAGTGCACAATGAGTCCTGATGTATCAAGAGACTTCGCTACGTTTCAAAAATCGAAGTCTAAATTGCCAATAGTTTTTGGCACTAACGGGGTTCGAACAGTAGGACACCCAAGCAGGGATAATTCAAATCCAGCGTCAAATCCACTACACAACAAATCCATTGAAAGTCATTATATGAGGAGGCCCACATCACTCAAGCCGACGCGAAGGCTGGGAAAGAAAAAAAAATGCTGGCGCTTCGAGCCATATTTAAATTATCTCTTTAATCTGGAGGGGCGGACAGTATAACTTTCTCGGATTGGCCACAAGGAAAAGGTGGTAAGAGAAGGGAAGAATATTCAGAGAGGCAAGGGAGCGCAGCAAGAAAAGTATACCAGGAAGGAGGTGTGCCGTCATTGTGAGGTACATCCAGAAGGAGACAGAAGTAGGGAAGGCAGGGTCTAGTGGGGCAGGGACGGACGGAAAGCACTGACTAGCACGAAACCGTCCCGGATTTAAATTAAAGCAGGGAGCACGGAGGCCCAGCGAGGTGAGAGTTATATCAGATGACCAGAACAGAATATGTTGTCGATTCAGGAAGCCAAGCCAGCAAGAGGAACGAGCCAGGGGAAGCAGCGAGGGTGATTCGGGGGTGCAGGAAAAAAAAAAACGCCGAACTGGCTGCGTTGGAGGATCTCAATAGATGTGGGGGGGGGGAGGTGGGCAATAAGGTGATTTCGTATGAAGTACGAGAAGCAAGCGAGGGGCAGCAGCGTGTATCCGGGGAAGCCGGTGGGGAACAAATTGGGCCACTGAGGACGAATTTCACGGCGTAACCGTGCTATATAGGGCTTTAAGAAGAGGGAAATAGTGTCCGAGCGTAGGCTAGACTAGATACAGAGGGAAGGGGCTGGATTTGAAAAGCAGATTTAGTGCTGGAAGGTAGCAGGGCCATTGGAACATAACATCCGTCGACATCATTGCCAAGTATGCTAATGTCTCTTTTGGGAATGCCAGTGGCATTTGATGCGATGTATCCTGACGGCCGCATCAAAGCGCGCGCGAAAGTGCCCGCCAGAGGCGCAGGCGCTGGGCGCGAGGAAGACACCAAAACGGTGGATCTACTGAGCTGATACATCCCACCATATTGGAGGTGAGCGGTTTTTTTGTATCATGGCATCATGGACACCCACCTTGGCTTGATATATCACATCGCCTGATATAAATGTTAGTGCTGGAGTTGGCCATGGAGAAGCTATCCTCGTACTGACTTCAGAATATAGCGCACAAGGCGCCGTCGTGGATGCGAAGCTTCATGGTACCAGTGGCCGAGAATGCTGCCTGTTCCCGGCGGCTCAGTGCCCATTCGAGTGTGAGAAAAGTAAATCAAAGTCCACCGTAAACCTCCGCAGCGTCATGCTGTTCAGCGCGCGCGTACTCGCTGTCGTTATAGCGGCTCCGCACGAGTTCTGTGAGTTGCATCTCGCCGAGTGCGAAGTAGGGCTTGCAACCGTCCGTAATCCGCCCACGGGCGTAACAAATACGCCGTAAATGACATACGCCACGGCTAAGCCCGTCCATAGAGAGTAAGCGGAGTAGCTAAACGGGACGGGTCCCGTCCGTAACGGGTATTACGCCGTAATTACGTGCAAATTTAATAGATGATATGAATGAATGTATCGCAGCGCTAGTCCTCCCCAACTAAATCTATAATTGTTTTACATGCCAACTTCAAACGTGCCTTCACAAACATCAGGGTCTGAATTGTTTCCGCTTTTAAGCTCGCGCGACGCAAGCCTATAGTGTCACGGCCCCTGGAAAAGATTCTCTCAACAGCAATGGCAGATCCTGAAAGAATAATGTGAGTCGTACCCACCTTCGTCACTTCGTTACTTCGCTTAAGACCACAAAAGTTCGTGACTTTGATGGGAATGTGTGAAAGTTCATCACATTGGCTGGTTTCTGTGAAAGTTCGTGGTTGTAACTCGGCACGTTCAGGTACCTGGAACATCGGCCATCACTGTTGCTTCACACAAGGCCTGGGCGTGTTTTTTCATCCATATACCTTACCCTAACACTAACCACCAACCCTAACCGCTAACCAAAACCAAAACCACTAACACGAACCGCTAACCCGAACCAAAACCAGTAACCGCTAACTTCTAACTCTAACCAGCTGACCCGAACCTAACCGGCCGAGCTCGGCACACCGTGATTTTGTGATGTGCCGACAAGCACGGGTTACGTTGATCCTGGGGAAGTGACGAACCTTCGCCGAAATTTCCTTGAACTCACGAAATTTCACAGAATCCCATCAAAGTGACGAACTTTCGTGGTCCTAAGCGAAGTAACGAAGTGACGAAGTGACGAAGATGGCGCGGACTCAATAATGTTGATGAGGGATGAAACTATTGAGTAATTCAGGCTTACCTGGGATGCACAAAATATCGCGCGCAAGACGGTACAAGTTGGGGAACTGTTTGCGCCGGCTGTACCACCACTGAAGTGGGTCGACGACCCCAAAAGGCTCAGAAATACTTGTGATTCGGAAGTACTCAGTGAGCTCGTCGATTGCGGAGGAAGCCCCCGTTTTTTTGCTGTATCTGCTGGTAAAATCGACCTTCTGCGGAGAGCCATTAACGACTTGTGGATAGTGATGGTTTGGCTTTGGCTTGGCCTGAAAGCCATGGCTTTGGCCCGGCTTTGCCTGGCTTTGGCTCGGAAAAATCCCAGGCCAGGCCAAAGGTGCTGGCTTTGGCTTGGCTTGGCCTGGCTTTGGCCTGGGCCATGGCTTTCAACCGGAGTATTTACCAACTCCAATTCAGCCAGAAAAATATTAAAATGCTGATATGAGCCTGGTGAGAGGGCTTACCAGCATGTTTGAACTCAATCATAACCTTTCCTGGCACTGTAGATGACTTCCTACAACATATGATCGCCGACTATACTCAGATTCAGTCAGATTTGGGACGAATATAGTACTATATCGGAAGCCATGGCTTTTTGGCCTGGCTTTGGCCTTGGTACCAAAGCCAAAAAGCCCTGGCTTTTTGGCCTGAGGCCAAAGCCAGGCCATCACTACTTGTGGATCAAATTGGGAGCTTAAAGCTGTGGTGTCAATGGTTGGAACGTAGTAGAGGTCGAAATGACGCTTGAGGCCGTCCTTGGAGCGTTCAAGATCTGCGAGGAGACCTGAATCGCCAGAGAAGTCTTCGCGCAGGCACTCGTAGGAGATGCGGGGGTCAAGCACTACAACAACGGTCAATGAGGAATTAATTCTTTGTGGACTGCTTACATGCTGCCCATGTATGATACTGAGATTGGTCGAATTTTGTGTAGTAATCACTCAGCTTCGTGTGCGCTTCAACGAGACCGTTTCGGAGCGCCGGATCCGCCGTCGCAGGCAACTCCGAAATTGCGGTCTTCAGATGCTGCTGAAGGCCGCGAAAGATTGCGCTGCTTGAAGACAACATCGGCTGCTTCGTGGCCGACATCTGGGTCGTGGCAGACCGGAAGACTTTAAGCCACACTGTTACTTGATTCAAGGCATCCCATTCAACCGAGGAGAGCTCATGTGGTCGAAGATCGCTGTCTTTCGCTATGTAGTTGAATATTGCCTGTCGATACTGTTTTGCACGACCTAACGGGAGAAGTCAATTAATGCGGGTTGTAGAAATTTAATTGAAGCGCACGAAGCATTTGATGGGTTCGCGTTTTGACATCCAGAATAAGCATGAGCACCGCTTCTGCTAGTGAAGTCCCAGGCTGAGCGCTCAAAGAATCCTGAACCTCCTTCTGCCATTTCTTATGGCGTTGCGGACTGGAGCGCACATGGCGAACAATTTTGCGCAGCTTCCACAGAGTCAGAGGAGGTAAACCAAACATATTTCCGCAACGTACTTTGAATATGGCGCGTCCCACGGCGCTCGTTGGCTGTTCAGACTCGATGTCTGCAGTATCTGCACTCATAGTGGCATCATTGTCTTGCATCGTACTGACAGATTCAGTTGCGGCATCTTGATACGTCGCGGAACGAGTTTGGGCTTTGGCTGACTCGTCTTTGGTGAGGGCTCCAATCGCCTCCAGGAGCTAGTTGAACTGTTAGTGTGCACATACATTTACGGTGAGTTAAGTCAAACCTTCAGTGCGGCCAAGTGAATTGTATGTGGCATGCACTGCATCCGTGCATCTGCCGCAGAGAACCGATAGCCTCGCGCCTTGCATTGTACCTCAAACGCGGCGACCAAGGTGTCGTTGTTGGTTGCGTTGTCCATTACGAATACGGTGATCTGGGTCCCAGACACGGATGGGAGAATAGTCATCCCAGAAGGCCTGGTCGAATACCTGAATACGAGGAAATTATCACACTTGACCTCATTTTCTCATGTCTCAAACAACCTCGACTCCGCCCTCTTCCTTCCAGCAATAACGAACATCCTCTCCGGGTCGTATGCGGATTCCTTCAAGCATAGCTGTTTGACGGCACTGCGGTACTACATCCCAGAGTACCATCTAGTTTCTGGTAGTCGCCCGGATGAGTTAGCGATGTATGACCGTACACTCACCGCCGTCCTCAGCCTACCGCCTTCACAAGCCTCTCGTTCTGTCACTGCACTTCTAAAAAACGAGATTCTTTGCCAACTCATAGACCTTTCACACTGGGCCAATCACAAGAGTGGAATATCTAAAAGCACTATCGTCTCTTATTTCAACCATCCTCTATTGCCAGTGGCTCCTGAGACAATCACTGAACTTCCCGCCTGGGTCGCGGAAGCTGTTGATGATGCGACAATAAATCAGTCCCAATATCAGTCGCTGGCCAAAATCCTGTTTCAGCGAATCAACGAAGGACAACTCGGAGTGCTGACGGAGTTCCTGGAAACCTGGAACACCGCAGAATTGCCTTTCGAGGCGGGTAAAACGTGCAGTACATCGGGTTTGAACCCACTGGCTTCCATGTGAACTATCAAACACGCTTTGCGCGTAGCGTACAAAATGCATTCAAGCACGGTCACCCTGACGAGCTCCTAATTGGGATTATTAACCTCGGCCTATGGTGGAGGGAAACCATTCCTTGGCTGGATGATACTTTCTCCCGCCAAATGATCAGGGACTCCTTCACCGCCTATGTTGAAAATTATCCCCCCGACGGTCCATCACATGTGCGGGAGAGAGTACAGAAAGTCTTGCGGTTCTTGGATAATCCGATTCCAAGCGCAGGCTCATTAAAATAAATACATGTACTTGTCAGAAAATCCAAATTTGCCTGACAGGTCGAAATACGGGAAGACATGACCTGATCAGCCCATCAGGCTTCTGGGAGGGATATAGAATTCAAAAAACCACTAAGGTCTCATCATTGGTTTCTGATCCCCACATTGTCAACTGCTCGATATTGTACGGCAGAGCGCAAAGTCACGGTGTCCTTGCCTTCTTCGTGTACTTGCTGCGCATTCTAATCCGCTTCCCGTATACCCAAAATAACCATGGCCTGGCAGAAGGCACGATAAGCCATTATCAATAAATTGGCTGGGACAAGACCTACGCGGGGCAGCCAATGACGATGGCGACAGCTGCTAGTATTGTGTCGCCTTTTCCATATCCCAGTTTCTTATACATCTGCTCGGCAAAGAGCGGGAATGCGAAGCCACAGAGGGATCGGAGGAAAGAGACCGCGGCAAGAGCTAGAGAAGGGTGTGAAGCGGAGTTGACATGCAGAGAAGCAGGTGATACGGACCAGACGCGGCATAAAGCGCGAACGAGTCAACCACATAAAGCTGGATGGTCTGGAAGTTCAGGTCACACGGGTGAACATGTGCGTAACAGCATTTCCTCTGACCTGGAAATTGAGGATGACACCGGCAGCGACGAGTGCGATGCCCTGATTCAGGCAGTGAGCCCACCGTGCTTGTATGTTAACTTTATTAAAGAAAAACTAACAAGATCCGGAACAATCCAATGTACATGTGCCTCGACGGTCCACCCAGTGATCAGCATGCCTATTGGCAGTACTAGGGTGCCCGGAACCATCGACGCTAATGATCAGAGATGATGTCAGATATCCTGCCGTGGCTAACCAATGAAAAACTCACGTAACCGGTATTCCGGCTCACCAACGCCCCCGTTCTTTTTGATAAAATACTTATACATCCTGTCCATGAAAGGCGCGTTGATTTGCGAAGCACCGGTGAGGCCAACACCTAGCGCTAGATAGTGAAGACCAGATATTCCAACATCTTCGCCGTATGTTCCTTGGAACATCAACGGCATTGAGGTGAGAAACACTGGATCCACAATTAGGGACTTCCGGGCATAGTGGGCAATGGATACCAACGGTAAAACACGCCATAGAGGAAGGCCATGTAGATTCCGAACAACTGTATTATTGGCTCGTGATAGAAGATCATGAACGGGCGTGTCAGCGCGGTCTTGATAATCCGCTGCCATCTGCGAGCATAAGAGGATGAGTGATATATTTGTTAGTACCGAAGGTGCAGCGCTCACGTGCGGTCATCATTATCGAACCTAGATCGAACTTGTGGTACTGGACCTTTCTCCGTATCTAGTGATTTTCTGATCTTGTCTGCTTTCTGTTGTAGCAGAAAAGGTGCATATGCTGACGAGATGATTCGTCAGTGCTCAGCAGACACAAATGGCGGAGTGCAAAATACATTCACGAAGGTAGAGAATCCCCAAGATTTGGACCCCGAGATCCATGATTGACGTTGACCAGAACTAAAGAAATCGTCAGACAATGTAAACCGATTCTACAGCTTGTTGATCTTACCACCCATCTCCAAGTAGACCTTTTCGCAATCCTAAAATCCATTAAGGGAAGTCGCTGCTTGCAATCCCAGAAAATCTCACCATGCGCCGCATATTGGGCCGAAAACTGGCCCGAGCAATGGAGCCAGAGAATAGATAGCCATTGCCCGGCCGCGTTGTTCAGCATCCCAGATGTCCCCAAGAACGCCTCCCCCGATCTTGTTGGGCGTCAACATTAAAGATCCAATGGAATAAAACAAAAGGCTAACCGCCAGAGGGGCACTCCCACCTAGGCCAGCCAGGAATCTGAATGCCAATAACTGGCCAGTATTCTGAGCGAACCCGCACCCGATATTCCACACGAGGAAGAACATGTTTGCGCCTTGGATGACCCGATTTCGGCCCTGGATATGGCAGTGAGATGGCTTTGTATGGGTGCTCTGCACGGAAACTAACAAATATTTCGGACAATGGGCCTAAAAACTGAGGAAGCAATTAATTATCGGTCTGAAGAACAAGCGGGCGACGATACAAGTGGGCCGACAGCTGTGGGAAATTTAGCTATTAACTCTGGATTCCTGACTGGGAAAACCACCGACCATATGCGAGGATAAATATGGAGGTGACAAGTGCGATCGTGACGTCGTTGGTGATCCCGAACTGTCCCGCCACCTGTGTGCTCGCAGGCGCTATCATACTTGATGAAATAGGGGACATAACGGTGAAGGCAGAAACGATCAGGGTTGCTGCCCATTTCTTATTGCGACTCCAGCTAAACACATTGTTAGTACGAGAAGTAACTATTCGATTTGATGACAAACTGGCTTTTTGGGATTCAGCACATCATCCGGCCCATCCCAGTCAACTGTAATAACATGGGGAGATTCCTTAGCCTCTGCGTCAGGAATGACTGTCGCAGACTGGGATTCTTGTTGCCCGGGCGTGAGCGACATGAGCGAATCGTGAAGAAGTCGGCCCATCGCATGCGGCCGGAGTCGGCGGGCGTCGGGTTTTTTATGACCCGGCGCGATGGGTTATCACAGATATATATTATTGGCGTCATCGTTTGAAAACCGAGTAAACCGGCGAATAAGAGAACGCGTTATATCCAGTTTTCAAGGCCCCATGCATTCCAGTGCCCACCAAGGGTATGGGCTAGTACAGAGTCCAATCAAGTTGAATGGAAGCAATGTTGGGAGTGTCACGCTTCCCATGACTGTGACATACTATCCTCCCCTAAAATTCGGACACCTAAGCAAAATCTGTGAATATTATTTTATCTACCAGATCTGTGAGTATCTAGATCATAAAATATTGGTCTTTTACCCTGGTCTCATTTTTTACTTCATGAGAAACGGGCAAGAATTGGCCGTTCTTTCCGATGATGTCCGGTGTCCGTAATACATCAAATAATGATTGCCGGTCTCGTCCCAAAGCCGCGTAGCGGCCGCAAACTATGTATGGTGAACCTTCCATATATAATGTATGTTTAATGCCCACGAAAAGTCCAGGCAGCCCTTTGGTGGGTTGGCAGACAACGCGAATTTTGTAACTACAATTTGATGAAATTTAGCACGTCCACCACACATTTTCGGTTCACTGTGATATACTGAAGGCACCTGGACGCTTGAACTTTTGCATGAGCACTTATATGATATGTGTAAACATGCTACGGTACCATGACTATAGATGAAGCATTCTAAGGCCAAAAATTCCGAAATCCAGCCAAATTCTCACTACCCGGTATCTTTTCTGAGGTGGCAGCTAGGACTCAGGTCAAATATCGCGACTTTGTAACCTTAGATTTCTAGTACATAACTTATAGATCATATGAAACTAAAAATCTCGGAAAACGGTTTGGTATTCAGCAAGAAATGTTTGATTGTCCGAGTTCCAGGTTTGTCCGCCGGGATGGTGGGGGACGATAGTATCTCCCTGAATCGGTTTCTCATCTTCCGCTTTTGTCAAGGCTTTTGTCCATTACTCTTGCTCTCTGACTAGATCTGACCTGGGGGGCTTGAACATCGGGATCTGCGAACTACTCTGCCGAACCAATGCCGAACGGCGAAAACCACCCTAAATCCCCTTTTGGGGTAAATACGGGCATCCCACTTGACGCCAATTTTGCGTTGTGCTACAACCTTCTTCGCGCGAAATCCGCGCCTGCGGGACTTAAATCTCGATTCTCAGCTCTCGTTCCATAATGCCCATAGTCCGCCATTCTCATCCCTGGTGCAGCCAGCAGCCTGGCACGAGCTCACGACCCTGAGGTTCTCCGTCAGGAAACGAAATCGCCCTAGGATGTACGGTCCACAGTCTTTCGACAAGAGTATCCAGTAAGCAGGCCATTGCTATGATTGATCGACCGCTGAGCATTCTCAGGCTCGTTCCTTGCCAAAGGACACTTCAAGAACTACAACACCATAGAAGATTTCAAAGCTGCCGACAAGACAGCTCTGTTCAATCAAGAGGCGGAGAAGGTGCTCTTCGCACCCCTTTTCTCGTGTCCCATTGCTCAATAGATTTGGGACAGCATCGTCGCCACCCGCGACACCGCTGATTTGACCAAATTCGTGCTCATCACCTACGCGGATCTAGAAAAATACAAATACTACTACTAGTTCGCCTTCCCTCTTTCGTCGCAAAGCCCGCGTGGGAGATCGATGAGCTGGGCTGGAAACCGGCCGCCGACCAGCTGACGCACGAGGCGCTCTCGTCGATCCACGCGCCACCCCGTTTCCCTTCTTCCTCGTGCGCTCGGCCGTCGAGATCGCGCCGGTCGAGTCGTACGCCTCCTTTGCGAACGTGCCGCCAGCGGAGCAGACGATCGGGTTCATCGATCCCTCCGCGACCCCCACGAGCCCTGGCTGGCCCTCCGTGCGCTCTACCCGGACACCACCACACACCTCCGCGTCCTCTGCTGGCGCGACGCCGAACTCCCCTCCCCTACGGGCTAGAAAGCCGCGTAGGGGCGCTGCACGTCTCTGCGTCCGGAGATGTCGCGCCCGCGCGCCCCAGCGCCGTCGGCTGGGAGAAGAACGTGCAGGGCAAGCTCGCGCCGCGGACCTCGCGTCGATGATGGACCCCGTGCGCCTTGCGGACCAGGCGGTCGACCTCACCTCAACCTCATGCGCTGGCGCATCCTGCCCGCGCTCGGCCTCGAGAAGATCTCGATGACCAAGTATCTGCTGCTCGGCGCGGGGACGCTCGGGTGCTGCGTCGGCGCACGCTCATGGGCTGGGGCGTGCGCGACATCACGCTCGTCGACTCGGGCACGGTGTCGTTCTCGAACCCTGTGCGGCGGCCGCTCTTTGAGTTCGAGGACTGCGTGAACGGGGGGAAGGGACGAGAAGACCGCTGAAAGTATTACCAGCAAAGGACAAGCGGGGCTCCGCGAGCGCTAGGGCCTCGCATGCGATTTCCGCAGCACTAGATCAGGCTTCTTGGACAGGCCCACGGCGATGGTTTCCACCACGCTCGTCTGGTGCTTTCTAGGGAGAGTCGCCCCCGTTTTCGTTTCGGCTCGAGCCCAGCCCGCTCGTCTACGAGAGGTCTCTGCTTCATGATGTGGGGGATGACGATATGGTCGTACAGCGCGGGCGGGTGATATGCATGAGCGGGAGGGAAAGCAGGGGCCGAAAGAGGCATAGATTGTGGAGGGCTTTCGACAGCACTGCCGCTTCCCGTAAGCGCGCACCGGCGACGCGAACTCGCGCTGCTCTGGGGCTGCCACATCCGCGACTTGAAGGACACTTCGCGGATTGCGAGTACCTTCCTATCCGGTCTCCTTCGCGCTCTTCTCTTCACCGCCGGCGCGCCCACCGTTAGTCTCCCCTCACCTCAATGCCGGTGCTTTTGCCCTCTCCTCGCCTCCGGCATCGGTGCCCAAGCCTGGATGGCCACGGCACCCGACATACGTGCCCACCCGGCCCATCGTGCACCTACCACCGCGTACATACGTGGGTGCACCACCCCCGCGTTCGGAACGCCCGGACGAGGTGGGCTGCATTGTCCTCGACGTGGGCCGTTCTCGCCTGTGGTACCTCAGCGCGCGCCCCCAGCTCGTCACGCGCCTGTCCGCTTGCTATTCGCCTGTCCGCTTGCTCCTCAGCCAGCTCGCCCACTCACTTCTCAGCCGGCTCGACCATGACTGCCAACAGTACCAGCACTTGGGATTAAACCCCACTTGAATTTTCAAGACCATTTGGATTAATCCTCTTGGTTTTTACAAGGCTAAGAAATTGGTGATAAACTACATTATTGCAGGATTAATTGTACACTACACAAAATAATAATCGTGCCCAGCGAGATTAATCCCAGAGTGGTTTTTGTTACAAGATTAATCCTAAACTACAAAAATAACAATCCTCCTCGCGTGAGATTGATCTGAGGGTGGATTTTTCTCAGTGTGGGATTATTTGGCAGGAGGATTAATCCTAGATAAAGTTGAGGATTTTTCAGAATGGCATGAGACAATTAATCCTGGTGTCGAGGTGTGGATGAGAGTTGAGAATGATTCAAGAAAACAGTCCTGGGATGAATTCAATGAGGAATATGAGGTTGAGGCTGATTTACCGTGAAACTGTCGACAGGGATAAAAATCTAGGATGAAATCCGCGGATTCTTTGGATAAGGCGAAGATTAATATAGTTAGTTGAGCCGGATTCTTCAGGGTAAAAACTGAGAGGATGCTTAAAGAACCACAACCTTGAGAATGAAAGTAGGACTGGGAGCAGAGTCAGTAACAAATGAAAGAAAGATGGAATGACATACCGATATTCGACACCACGGTCCAACGTCCACCAAGTGATGTCGGCAATGACCGCGCATTGGCCCAGGTCATGATCAAGCTTCCAAAATTCGCCCTCTGATGAGGGTCAGACACAGTGAGAAGATGTGAGTGGGTCGTGTTGTGTTGATCGGTGGCACTGGCAGGGATTGTGGTGGTCGCGGAAAGAGAGACAAAGAGGATGGCGATCGTGATCCGGGCCTACGTAAGCTAATTGGTCTTTGCTCTCTGCCACCACCAGCTTCGTGTTCCGAGGCAGCCTCAACAATACACCAGCTCTCCACTGTTCATGGGACACTTCATTACCATACTTGGTCAGAACAGCGTCGCTCCTGGCGGATTCCGCAGCGGTTGCCCCATCATTGAGCGTACGATAAGTAATACGCGCATCGAGATCGTCACGCCGCCGCCGCCGCTATGCGACCCAATTTGTATCACTCCTTTCTGTACGCTTTTGACCGGTATGGCTGCCTGCATTTATCACTCTCCTTGGGCTGTATCGGTGTCTCCGCCACCCGTGTTTTGTCCCCGGTCCTTCTTACCTTGTCTCCGACTGGTTAGAAGCCGCACATGGTCCGATACTATTCTTCACCCAAGGATTAATTACTGACCCCAGTTTTTTTTTTTTCAATCCTGACCGTTCTCAATTTCATCCGCAAATCATCATCAATGCTTCATCCCAAAATAATCTTCGACCATTCATGAACTTCGGCAACAAAGATTCTGGGCTCCAATTAATCCTGTAATTTCAAATGGACGCCTACACAATCCTCCTGCCCAGCGATTAACCCTCAAATACTGAAAATCTCTTCTACCAATCGATCATCCTTTCCCTAATCCTCAATTAATACACTCCGCCGATTTTAATCCTTGACCCCGATTAATCCTGGGTGATAGATTAATCCAGGAAACAAGCCTTCGCTTCATCTTATAGTGCATCCAGCTCTTCTTTCCAGATAATCCTGTATTCAGTACAATCCTCCCTCAGATTACTGAGTGACTTCCCGTAAGATAAATATATTCCTACAGATTATTTTGAGGCCGTTTTTGGACATCCCGAGACAGCTGTCAGGACCCCATCGGCCTTGGATCTCACGGAATATCCTGTTGACCCTCGAATAGAGTTAAATCTGGTTGGGGGGTAGCTACCCCCCCTACAGATATAAACCATGATTGAATAACACTTTCGGCCACTTCCTCCACCCTTACGCCGCGCCGCCGCCTAAATGCGGCACTCGTCATCAACCATTTCCTTTGCCTTCTCCACTTCAAGTTCCCTTGCGCTCCTTTGCACGGCAGATGATCGATTAAATGCTCAGACCTGTCTTGACCTCTTCAAGACACTGCGCATTGCACTAGGCACACGGGCTCATTTTCTTTGAACTTGGCTGAATGAGCCTCAGGCTGAGGTGAAGAAGGCAGTGATGTGAGCCGTCAGTGACGAAAGTTCTACAAGTTGTGAGATATGCGGAATAGGAGGTTGGGACACTTCATTTAGGAGGCTAGGACACCTCATTTACGTGTGGACCAGATACTCATTCAAAATATTATGAGCGCTCTTACGGGAAAACAGTAGAATAGGCTAGGACACCTCATTTACATGTGGACTAGATACACATTCAAAATATTATGAGCGCTCTTACGGGAAAACAGTAGAATAGGAATATTCGATTTACCCGTCAGTTGCCATCATTTAGCACCCCTCCGATCGCCCTGTGGAATAAATCTATCTTACGGGAAGTCACCCACTAAGATTAATCTCGCACGAGCACAATCATTATTGCGGCCGCTGTAGGATTAATCCTGTAAAGAAATCCACCCTTGGATTAATCTCAGACCAGCACAATTATTATTTTCTGTAGCTGTACAATTAATCCTGTACTGTGGTTTACTATCAATTCTTAGCCTTGTAAAAAGCAGGAGGATTAATCCAAACGGTCTTGAAAATTCAAGTGAGGATTAATCCAATCTACTGATATCACTGGCAGCAACTGCACCCAGCATGGTCGCCAACGAGTCCACCAATTCGCAATCGAGTACGTACCTGCCCCCCTCCGTCATTTCAAATTATTTTGTTCGCAGCACTTACCACGCCTTCCCCCCGATTCGAGAAGCCCGATCTCGCGATTGCGTTCAACTCTGGCGCGTCGCACCAGGCCGTCGCCTCGTGGTCCGAAAAGGTCGTACCCATCTTCGTCACTTATTTACTTCGCTTAGGAACGAGAAAGTCCGTCACTTTGATGGGAATGCGAAAGTTCGTCACATTACCTACTTTCTGTGAAAGTTCGTCGTTTTGACTCGGCACGTTCAAGAACACGGAACCTCGGCCATCATTGTTCCTTCAGCGCAAGCCGGGTGTTTTTTATATATATAGATACCTTAGGCTAACACGAACCACTAACCCTAACCAGCTAACCTGAACCCGGACCTCTGACCCGAACCACTAACCGAACCGCTAACCTCTAACCGCTAACCACTAACCCTAACTAGCTAACCCGAACCTAACTGGCCGAGCTCGGCACACTGCTGATTGTGTGATGTGTCGACAAGCATGCGTTACGTTGATCCTTCGAAAGTGACGAACTTTCGCAGAATTCCATCAAATTCACTAACTTTCACAGAACTAAGCGAAGTAACTAAGTTACGAAGATGGCGCGGACTCCATTCAAGGTGCTCGTCGAGTGCAAGATACCATCGATGTTCACTGTATGTACTTCCTTCTCCCATCCCAACTCCCATTCAACTGCCCTCTCGCCTTCCACTTTGTTTACATATTGGATTCTATATTCTTCCCCGTCCCTTTCGGTTTGATATTCATATTAACTACAATCATCGTCCTCCCTAGGCATATGACCGCGAAGAAGCGGTGGAAGAAGCCGACTCCTACGTTCCGCGCGCGCAGCGCTACACCCAGACCTGGGGCCAACCAAGAATCCGTGGGGCAGCCTCAAGGCCATTCCTGAACCGAATAAGGTTCACGGGTTTTATGCCATTAATGGGTGGTTGGCGGGGGGTTCCGTTGAGACTCTGATACGCGTTAGTTGAATGTCAATCGGTAGACCAGTAGATTTTTTCTTCCCATTTTTTTCCCAGTACCTATTTCTTACAACCGAATCCCCTCCTGTAAATATCTTCACAAGTGGACCCAGCTCGGCTATTGGTTCTTGACCCTTCAAACCCGAACTAGAACTAAAATGTTGTATTTTACGCGAATCGCGTTTCTAATATATTTATTGCATGTCCTTGTATGAATTTGAGCGAATCTCTCGTTTCCAGAGGCTACAAGACGGTCGCACACTGAGATATCGAGGAATAGAAGTCCCAGAAGGTCGCAACACGGACTTCAAGAAAAGCAAGGCAGCGGTGCACTGCAAAATCGTTGGGAACCGACGGCCGACATTAAGTAGCTTGGATTGCTTGGAATATAGGTAAGCAATTAGGTGGGCGACTCCATGCAGTTCTTAATCCAACATGTCGGCATGCCGTGTCGCCGGGGGCCGGGAACGCAGTGTTTCCGCACTGCAGGTACAGTATAAATGTCTGGATTTTGGAATATAAAAGAAGGGAGGAAAATATATGTGAATTCAGGAAAAACTCGCCAGCCTTTTCCCAGACATTTCTCAGAGGCAAGCTCACCCGAGTCCCGAGAAAGAGGGGTTCCCAGCTGATTTCTAAAATAATTGATGATGGCACCCGTTCGGAGCGAGGAGAGAGGTTCCTATTTATACATGGAAAATCACTGGAACAAACACACTGCGGCAGGCTGTGGTGTTCCCAGAATCTCAACTGCGTTGAGCGGGGATCTGTTGAAAAGCGGGTCAGTTGAGAATTCAGCCAGTGCACAAAGCTGTAGGACGATCCAAACAGGTGTATGGGCAAGGAGAAGGCTAGTTGGACTGTGTCGAAAGCCGTTGAAAGCACAGGAAACTGGAAATGAAAGAAGATACATACCGTTGCACACCAGAGGAGCATGAAAATGATTAGGATGAATCCAGAAAACGCCAGACACAAAGACTCGCGCGCCATTTCGTTAAAGAACGGTTGGCTGGTCACGGACTTAGCTCTTTGAAGGTCGGGTGCAATTTTTAAAATAGAAGTTCGGGATGGAATCACTTCCCACAGAATCCACATTGACACAAGGTCAGGAACATATCAAGGACCCTCATACCCTTCGCTCTTGACTTCTCTCATCCTCTCGACCCCCTCCTTTTGTCCTCCATCCGTCATTCGTTGACTGTGGAGATGTCGGATGCGGTGACCACCGTGATCGATGATACAGTCCTTCTCGACCAGCCACCGGAAGACACCAACCTTGGCGACCCCGGTTCTTGGTCTGTCACGACATCGGACACAATCGACGGCGGATTTCCGAGCAATTACAATGATACCAATTTCATACCCGAGTTCACTCCCTTTGGCCAAGGGGCGTGGAGCTTCGAATTTGATGGTCTGCCGCTTTGATCGTTGCTCAAAGCCACACTCATTCAATTTATCCCAGGAACCGCGGTGGCTTTTTTCGGTATCACACCTCCCAGCAACTTCAACCAAACGATTGGAATCGCCAATCCCTCGTTCGATCATGTTAATATCACAAATCCCAGGTCTTATCCGAGATTCACCTATGCCGAACCCGCTCGTGGAGGCCAATTCTACTCCTCTGGTACCCTGTCCAGTCCAGGTCAACTCAGAATCGGGTTCACGGGCGCTCGGGGGCTCGCTCTCGATTACGCCTTGGTCACAGTTGGGGAGGCCACCAATCTAAAAGGCCAAACGATTCTGGTCGACGATTCCAGCGGGGAAATTACTTGGAATGGCAGTTGGAGTGTGAAGAATAATTATACGATGCCAGTGCCCTGTGGGATGCCGTTCTTTCCCAAATCGGAGGATTTCCCGTACGCCTTCACGGCGAACATGCCCCCTCACGGAAATACCAGTCATATCAGTAGCACCGTTGGTGATTCATTCACATTCCAGTTTGCAGGTAGGGAAATCGCCTTCTGGCCACCCGCAAAAAAATTCGAACCAGATTATAGGGACCTCGCTTCTCATTTCCGGCATTACGCCAGGAGACGATAAAGGGAAGGATTGGTTCCTTCAGATGGAATTCATGCTCGACGGGAATACAACCACAGCCAACTTCACCCGCAACCCCGCATACGTCACGAAACCGCACTTCAGGTACTTCTCGTCCGGGACGTTGAAATCCGGAAATCATACTCTTATCGGCAAGATTCTCGCCGCGGCGGGCAGCCCTTCTCCAGCGGCACAGATTGATTACATCACGTATAAACCATCTTTCCTCACTCTGCATGACAAACCGAATTTCGGTTCGTCACTGGGAAATGTTAATTCGACTCACAGTACAAATGCTCCTGACCCAACCAAATCTTCTTCGCAGTCGAGTTCAAGTCGTGCGGCACCTACTACTGGTGCCATTGCGGGTGGCGTGGTTGGCGGACTTCTGCTCGTCGTCTGCATTTTGGGAGCTCTATGGGCTGCGCGGAGAAAACGACAGCGAAGCCCCAAACCGGACTTGAGTGCGTGTGCTCGCTGAGATCCATAATGCGCAATGTGACCGAGATGTAATTAGGTACCCAGCCTTTCACATCAATGGCACAACCCCAACATCTCTTTTACGACACATCGACAACCAAAGGGTCCTCTAACCACTCTCCCTTATCGTTGCCAGTCTCCGAGAACCCTGCTCCATATTCAAGCCCAACCAACGCCGCAGCGCCTTCCTTGGTCGAACAGCGAAACAATATTGCCGCTGAGATCCAGCAGCTCGAAGGACAGTCCGAAGTGGCAGGTAGCGAGACGTTGGAAGCTCGGGTCCGCGAGCTGCAGGCCCAGATGGGGGTATTGACGAGGGAGATGCAGAATCATCTGTCGCCCCCGTCATATGCGGGATGAGCAAACAAGATGCAGGTGTCTTATTTTCGGTAGTCAAATTGGGAAGTCGTCCGCTCTTGTAAATATAAAGCATGGATTCCAAAATAAAATAAAATAATCCCCTCCTGTAAACATCTTCACAAGTGGACCCAGCTCCGCCATTGTTTCTTGACCCTTCAAACCCGAACTAGAACTAAAATGTTGTATTTTGCGCGTATCGCGTTTCCGATATATTTATCACATGTCCTTGCATAAATTTGAGTGAATCAGTCGTGAATCTTCCCCATTTTGCCATTCTCGTTGATTTTGCCTGGTTTCTTTCCCCTTTTCCAGTTAGAAGTATGGTGGTCAACATATAACTTGGATATTTGCAGGTACAGTATAAATGTCTTGATTTTGTAACAAAAGTCTAAATAAAAGAAGGGAGGAAACTGTATTCATTTGAATCCAGGAAAAACTTGCCAGCTGTTAGAAAGTGATAGCTTTTGGGTCTTGAGGACTCTATTACTTAGAGGACACAAGTAACTTCGAACAATGTGAATTGTCAAAGCGTACTGGTGTAGTGTAAAAGTAAAAAATCAAGTATAATACTAGTAAACAACTATATATATACAGGATCGGGGAAACCCGATCCTAATAGTACCAAACTATGTCCGTTTTGGTATAGTATGTTCGGCGGGGCCTAACACAGTGGGGTCTAACACTCTCCTGCTTAAGACTGATTCCAGTCTTTCAAGAATAAGGTATATGGTGATGTTACAGCTCTTTGCCGTACAACAGGCGCGGACCGTTTTTTTTTCCATTTTGGGCATTTTTTGATCGTTTTTTGATCGAACACTCCCTCTGCTCTCAATTCTGGTCCGTTTACCCTAAAAGTAGGATCATTCGAACGGCATTGAAAATGCGCAGACAATGACCTCCTCAAATTTCCCGTCTTGCAGTGGAGGCCGCTTCTTGAGCCATGAAATCGGATTTTTGGTGACTTTTCTGAGAATCTCCCACCAGAACAGCTGTTCTGCCCTCAGTTCTTCGTATTTTTCCTTGAGTATAGGCTCAATCTCTCCGTATTAAAAATATGCACACAATGACCTCCTCAAATTTTTCGTTTTGCAGTGGAGGCCGCTTCTTGAGCCATGAAATCGGATTTTTGGTGACTTTTCTGAGAATTTCCCACTAGAAGTGCTGTTCTGCCCTCAGTTCTTTGCCCTCTTCCTTGATTATAGGCTCAATCATTCCGCGTTTCAGATTCAAAGCGGACCGCCTCCTCGGAATTCCATCCTGGTCCCGAATAGGACCCTTGGGGACACAATATTGACCGCGGGCCATCACTTCTGATTGGTGGTCAGTCAAACAGTTGCTGCGGTCTCGAATCCTCATCGTTTCCCTCGTTTCTATGCTCATTTGATTTGTGTTCCAAATCCGCAGTGAACTGTCTCCTCAGAATTCTTAATCATATACTTCATAAAATCACTTTTTTTCCCCCTCATTCCAGGTGAAAATACATGGGAAATATGAAATAGGATGCATCCAGTCGATAAAGGTATACATTACATCCAGAAAAATGGCCTGAGCTGTGATATCCAGACAGATATTGGTTAGTGGTCTGCACCGGCTGTTCTACCAACCACAGATCAAATGTGATGATCTGTTGCGGAGTTTCTGTGTCGAGTCAGGGTATTCAGGGTCAGAATAATGAATCTGAGGTGGTGGTTCGCTTTGAATTTGAAACGCGGAATGATTGAGCCTATAATCAAGGAAGAGAGCAAAGAACTGAGGGCAGAACAGCACTTCTAGTGGGAAATTCTCTGAAAAGTCACCAAAAATCCGATTTCATGGCTCAAGAAGCGGCCTCCACTGCAAAACGAAAAATTTGAGGAGGTCATTGTGTGCATATTTTTAATACGGAGAGATTGAGCCTATACTCAAGGAAAAATACGAAGAACTGAGGGCAGAACAGCTGTTCTAGTGGGAAATTCTCAGAAAAGTCACCAAAAATCCGATTTCATGGCTCAAGAAGCGGCCTCCACTGCAAGACGGGAAATTTGAGCAGGTCATTGTCTGCGCATTTTCAATGTCGTTCGAATGATCCTACTTTTAGGGTAAACGGACCAGAATTGAGAGCAGAGGGAGTGTTCGATCAAAAAACGATCAAAAAATGCCCAAAATGGAAAAAAAAACGGTCCGCGCCTGTTGTACCACAAAGAGCTGTAAACAACATCATACATGGTTCATCCAAGTATGAACACATGTTTGCAAGATACGAGTCGTGAACACACCAACTATGTACCACATAATTATAGTCCTTGCACCATTGAGAGATGTTGATGTCTAAGCTGACTTTATTTCCACGGTTATCACGACGTCCGGAAACATGGACGCGGCGTCGCCCCCACTGTCATAGTAATCTGCGTAATTTTCCTCTTCGGTACGGTCATGTGGGCTGAGTCGAGCTGAACCATCCTCGGCGGTATGAATACCACGTGGCATAGTGGATCCGTGAGTGATAATATCATCATCCACGTCCATAAGTCACGATGTCAGCCTGGGCGACTGAGAATTAGGTGGTGGGTCGCTTCCAGCTACCGATGATGATGATCCCGTCTGAATCACAGGTAGATCAGGGCCTCAAGGGATGATGGGCTCGGACAGCCTCGACATGAGTGATCTCGAAGTGTCGACATTTGTGCCAGCAAGCAAAGTTTTCTGGTATGCATGGTATTCGGGAGGATGATGCCATCCTTTGGAACATGGGATACAGTGTTGCACCTGCCATACTGCCCGGAATTGCACTTCATTATCTGCGGTCGCCTTCCACGGAAGATCGATGGGACGCAGGAACAGCTCGACACTAAACACCTTACTTCGTGGCGGGTCATCCATTGGCATGTGATGGTGAGAACTGACTGTACTTGCTTGGCGGGCCAATCCTTGGGATGGGAAGCTCGCAGTCCAGTAACCATTGTACTGCAAAATGGTAGGCGTCATCGATGACAGCCTCCGATAGTCCGAGCTATGCAACTCGAGGATAAATATTGTCCTCGCCGAGTGCGTCCACATTGACGTCGTTCCAGTGTTTCACGTCCACCACTGGATTGATGTTAAGTCTAAGGCGGTTACAAGCATCCTTGTAACCTTGAGGTTTAGCGAGGGCTTCAATAAGAAGACCCAATAGTTTTGCTTGTCGTTCTCAGTTGGCAGGCGTGTCTCGCTCCTGCTTGTCCATAACAATGCCAATGGTCGTAACTAGCTGCGATCCACACACCAAGCAAAGGTCCAGGGAGTATCCTGCATCCTGCCATGGGCATCCACGGACGAATAAGCAGGTATATTGAAAGTACTTGGCGACCTCAGTCACCGCAACACTGCCCTTTGATCGTTTCATCTTGGAGTACTGGAGGATATTCTCCTTGTGCTCCTTGCGTTTATTGAATAGCTTGATTAATACCTTCTGGTACCAATTGGGCATTTTGTAGTGTTCGATCAGATACCAGTCCGTATCCGACCTTTTCCGTTTCGAGCGTCCTCGGGCTTCAAGCCATTCTGAGAACACATAGTGGGCACAGCAGTATCTATATTACAATCGACCACCGTTGACTTTCGATGAAGCTGATTGGTTGAGAGAGCTCCGATGATGTCAGTCACTCAGCAGACAGACAACTCCACAGACCGATAACCGACAACAGCACTCACCGCCACACCACTTCTCTTCCCATCAACTCCGTGCCAGCTCCACAGCTGCACTCCCATGGTATGCCCTGCCTGTACCTTCGTCGAAATATATGTGTTTCCCGTTACTGCCCGAATACCCTCCTTGAATTTCTCTTCCACCAACACACTGAACAATGTAGATCTATATGAAAATCAACCACTTTTTTGCGTGGGCGAGACAAGACATTTGACTCCACAGTTCCACCAAAATTTGTCGAGATGCCGAGTTTTCCACAGTCGCTCCAGTGTCCAGTCCACTGTTGAAGTACTATTTATAAAATATCGAGATGTTGAAAACTGATTTCATTGGCGCTAACCCATCCAACCGGTCGCATCAACACCGCATCTGGATACCTTAGACCACAAGCAATTAATTTAGATATATTGTCTTAGGCATAGAAACTGATTGGTGAGATAAAAGCAGGAGATCTAGAGTGCAAAGGTTTTCAACTGAACCTTGCATCAGGCAGAAAAGTTTAGGAAAGGTCCCAGAGTCATGAACGATGCACTGAACAAGGGATCTCGATCAATATTACCCGGCACAGTCAGTCGACTGAGTCCAAGAACATGACTGAGATGCCCGAGACAAACAAAGGAGATCCTCAAAGATTAGGGCAACACGGAGAGAGTTGGGCTAGATGAAGAATTTAAAGCATGTTTTTGGCGTGTTGAATATCTAATACTTCCAGCTGAACACAGGACCAACATTAAAGTGAATGAAGGTAATTTAAATAGGCAAAATGAATTGAGAGCACACTGAACAACATGACATACAGAGCGATAAAATGTTTACCAATAAATTGTTTATTTCTGAGGCACAATGGGAAGTTGAATGTCACATGAAGGCAGGTTGTCATTCAATCCGGCATTAGCTGGAAGACGCAGCAGTATGCAGAAGGAATCAACTAATACATTTTAATGCCCAAAACGGGGTAAACAAAAGAAGAAAAAAGTCCGTCAGGCTCACCAATGGGCCAAGGCCAAGTTGAAAATGAGACCGCGATGAGTGAACCGAAGGTTCACGATGAGTGGTATCTTCAGTCACCAGAATGTAAAGAGGTTTATGAACTCGGAGTCCCTGTTCGATGTGGCGGCCGTAGCGTAGCACGGGCTAACTGCTAGTACTGGGTGAAATGTGATTCTTTTGGAGAATTGAGGCTTTCAGGCATGTATGACACATCTAGTTTCCTCATATTTTCGATAATCCTCTCAATGTTTTCAGCACTTGTTGGGAGCCCACGGAAACCGCCGAAAACTGATGGCATCAGCTGATGTCTCCCACAAGCGTGTCGCAAAATTTCAGATGGATGTAGCGAGCTCAAAAAAATATTATAGATGCATAAGACACATTGAACGACTCACCAGGCTCTCTGGACGAGTTTTGAGGGCTTTAATCGTCACAAAGAGGCACAGCGCGCGTTTATATTGAGATTTCAAACTCCGAAGATTATGTAATAAGGCCGCACTCCGATCGGGCCCCCGCGATCACTAACAGACTTCAACAAAACGAGGCACAAGTTGATACCTTGTTGAAGTGTCTGTCTAGGAGAGACTACTTACAGCTAAGTCAATAAAGATAGACAATTTTCGTTTTCGCGTTGAGTTCGGCAAGAGTTCGGCAAGACCTAAAATTAGATCGTCTCTTGAGCAACACCATAATCTCTGTGCGCAGAATAACCTTCATGACGAGCCACTCTCCACCAAATAAGTTTCTTGACACATGTGTCGACGGTGAAACGGTGCACCCAAGTATAGTCGTGAAAAGTATAATCTCAAGATATGTGCAAGACGCACACAAAATGAACTACACCTAACACACACACACTACTACTACTTGACTATATTGGTGCTTCTATAACTAGGGTCCTCTCAA
Organism: Mycena rebaudengoi; assembly: GCA_029282285.1. Lineage (NCBI taxonomy): Eukaryota > Fungi > Basidiomycota > Agaricomycetes > Agaricales > Mycenaceae > Mycena > Mycena rebaudengoi. Next base: position 642,791 of record JARJCX010000015.1, on the reverse strand, counting down.
TCAGAATTGAGTAAGATGAACCGTAGACAGTTGCAATAAATGACTATAGATCTAACTGTGCCCTTTGGAATAATCACGAGTATCACTCGAGAATCTTGACTATAGTCTCTCACAAGAGAAACACTATCTTTGGGGTGTTTGGATGGAATGAAACACAGTCGCGAGTGTACTTGAACAACTCCGACAACTTAAGCCACACTTGGACTGAACTTTAGGTCACTTGAGACCGTCTTAGACTTTACTTCTTGGTACTTAGACTGCAACCGAACTCAAAGGAACGATATCAACAGCTATCCTCCGTCTTGACACTTAGTCGCGACTCTGAAAGGACCACTTCTGTACAGACTTGACTGTTTCTTATGACTTTCTTATTCAGCTTACTTTGCTGGGACTTTGGTTATCAAACAACTATGTTCTGGTTCTATATATATCTTTGCTAAAAGTAGTACAACTTCGAAATGTGTTTAAACAAATCTCCGCGTAAAACCCAGACGTGCACTGACCCCGTGACCCACAACCAATGACGACAATAGTCACGGCTATAGTAGCTGGGAGGAAAATACAGTCCAGAATCGCGTTATTCTACTGAGACTTTATACTAATTTACAATCTATTTTAGTACATGCCAGATAAGGAAAATGAGTAATAGAAATGAGGTATATGGTCCTTTTATCCGTCTATCAACCGCGTTTGATCGGAGATCTGTGGCCTGTGGCCTATAGGATTCAATTCCGACAGTCTAGACTAGTTCCGAAAGTTCCGGAGAGCCTTCAGCATCATTTATCTTTAGTCAAGGCAAGATCCGGAGCGATCTAGACCGTCTTGACGCCATATTGCGTGCTTTCGACCTAATCATGACAACCATATCTTTCATGTGAATGTCTGATCAGATCGTCGGATCTTCTCGGACTTCATCGGGAATCCTCGGATTGACTCGCTTAGTCAACTGGTTCACCATCTGACATGTGATCACACTCTCGGAGCTCGCCCGAAGGTCTGTTTTGGTAGTCGCGACTCTTCCATTATTCACGACTGTTTATCTGTGCCTGAGAATTACTATTTCTCATACGACTCGGAAGTCATGACTATTATCTTTAGTCACGACAAGACTATATTGGCCCAAAATCCCTGCTAGAGGTCTATGATCTTTGTGTAGCAGTGTTTAAATAAATACGGATATTCATACAATCTCCTTGGTATGGTTTCTAGTGATCCTGCGTGATACCGCCCTCACATATGAGTTATGGCCACTATCAGACGACTACTCATGACTAACTCGCTGAACACTTGTACTGACCCCACATTGTTTAGAGTATCGTATACAGTCGCAGTATGGTCAATCCTTTGTATTCCATCACATCTTTGAGACTCAATCAGCAGCTCGGAGCTCACTCTGACTCTAATTGTGTACCACCGAGCGGTAAGATGATCGGTTTAGACTGAGTTTCGCCAAATTGTAAGCGTGTTTTCATTTCAGCCGTCTCAACGGTTGCCGCATCGTGCCATGGTGAAGGGAAGGAGACAACTCGAATGTGCGGGAAGTTGTGCGAGGACACATTTGTGGAGCTACGCTGGCGGATGCCGAACTCAGGATAATTCTATTTGGAAACCTGGTTTCCAATAGAAGCCCCTGCAATCAGAGGAACCCCACGGTTTTTCTATTTGACAACCCCGCCGGGAGCGCCGGAGCAAGCCGATGCGCAGTTTGAGCAATTGCCATCAATCACAACAGAGACCCGAGCGTTCCCACGCGTGTTTTTCAGAATGCGCACCACATACAGTCCTGCGTAGGTCGGCATAAAGTGTACATTGAAATGTTTTGTGGCTAGCGCTTCCGAATAACATTTTGGGGAGATTGAAGAACAAGTTAAGAACCATCGACAGTGACATGCCGTGGTCGCTGGATGGGATCATTTGTAATTCGTGATGGACACGTCAATATTCATCAACAATGCGCCCATTGACTCATATTGGTGCGTACTACAACAAAAAGATAACACGGGTGTGTCGCCCTACTTGCAATTAATTTCCAAATGACAGAATGGGCCCTGGATTGGATCACGGGTAATCTGCTGTGCTGTGCTCGCCTAGCCACTTGCAAACTGCGCAAGTTTATTACTCTCGTCATTTACTCTCCCTTCCAATCGTTTTTGCTTAGCAAGCAATATTTTTGCGGCCCATAAAAGCAGGTTGTTTTATGTGAAGAGCTGTAGCAAATCATTTACGCCTTGTCATGCTCTCGTCTTCCTCTGTGTTTGCTCTCTATTCATCACCTGAAAAGTCCGCGCAATATTCTGTGACCTGGTTCCAGAAACTCACTTTCTCTGGTTCTATTAAACTAATTTATCCCCTCATTCAAAAGCCCCAGAATATTGTACAGTGGGCATTCTCTCCAGAGATACCGGCTGGTCATGCCACAACCATGATTGATATCAACGAGCCAGTCCCACATATGGCGGACCTTGTACCCATTTCTAAAGAGATGGAGGCTGCTTATTCTGCAGGTTCTCGCTCAGTCGCTGTGACTTTCACGGTAGATGGGAAGCGCTCAGAGCAGCTCTACCAATTTTCAAAGGTGTCTTTTCATATCCAATGTTTTGCATGTCTAATCTGTTCTCAGATTCGGCTCTTCATTCACATCAACAATTACCAAGTCGCTGTTCAGTCCGCTCATAATTTAGTCCACCACCTCTCTACCTCATCCATCGTCTCATCTGGATTTTTTTCTGCTTTCATTACCCTCCCAATTCTTTCGGCCATCCGTGGCCTCCGTGGTTCTACATTCCCACTCTGGAAGCTCTCCTGCCTCCTGCGTGAAGAGTGGCTTCACGAGGACATTCTGAACGCCCTCGCAGAACTCATGTATTTTCAAATGCAGCTAGGTCGGCTGAACGGGATCCCAGCATTTTGATCTACCCGACCACCTTCTTGGCTGATCTGGATATTTGTTCAGCCGGTCCCCCCGTCTCTTCAGCCTGGACCTCATCGCACTTCGTCAGCGTCTTCAGTCGACTCTCATCGATAAAATTTTCACATTCAGCTGCCTCTCCGACCATTACTCCGTGTACCGTGTCGATGCAGACGACGATGTCCTTGTCCACGGAGATTCTATGCGATTATCTCCAGATCCGACCTTAATTTCGGCGTTTGAATGGTTGCTTTCTGATACTGGCACTCAAATTCCATTATTTATTCGTGCAGGCGACGTTTCTCGACAAAACTCAGCTTCAGGAAGTTGTGGAATTGCTTCTTTAAACTTTGTTGCAATAGATCTGGATCCAGGAGCGCCAAAATGGACAAATTCAAACAGCCCATTCTTCCGTGATCGTGCGCTCCGGGATCTGGTTGTGTACCATCTAATTGCTTTGGCACAAGGTGACGAAATGGTGAGTCAACTACAACTCATATGGGGCTTCAATTAACTTGTCAATAGACGTATGCAGACTGGGCAGCTCCCTGCCTCCCTCAGCTTGAGCTCTCAGATTACGTTGGTCCTTGTGCTCTTGATGGACCATTTGCGTTCGACGATTTTAATCTTGATTACCCCACTGTGAGTACCTCCCCCAATTTGTGTGCATTAACTTGAATTTTATGTCATCAGGATTCCCATCCTATCCACGAATTTTTGAAAGTGATTACGGGAACCTGCACTAGCCACAAAATCGACATTAGTGCGTCATTTTCAACTTATGCCGCCAGCTTAAAACCGCGTCTCAGCAAGGTTATTTCTCCTCGCTCGGCCTTCCTTCCTCCTCTTTCCGATTTAATCACATTCAAGTCGTCGCGGATAATCTTGGATCGATTTACCACACCCGAACTGCGGCCATCCTCTATAATCGATCTCTGCACACCAAGCCCTAGGCCCGTCGTTAAGAGTGAGGTTATAGATCTCACTCTGACCCCAGTACAATTGAAACCACCTGGATCGTCTGTCAAATTTAAGATAGACGACGACACCACTCCACCCAAAATAGATACCTCCCGCTCCGAGACAGGGGTGATTGACGTTGTTCGCCTTGGGTCTTTCTTCTCAGACTTTGAGAGGGCAAAAGCCACCGTCTATGCTCTGCAGGCGCTCACAGGCCATGTTTGGTGTATTGGACAGACGAAGCGGCGAAATACAGACGGTGAAGTGAGCAGGGTATCATTGCGCTGCAACCACTATGGTCCAAGAAGCACCTCTCATCTTCTGACGGTGGATCCTTCTGACCATCGCACGGGTGCAGTGAACATGTCAATCTAACTCCTGTTCCTGGGGGTGGATGGCACATAACTGTGCTCGACTTCGAGCACAATCATCCTCCAGAAATTCCGGAAGGTGGCCATATTCAGCTGCCTCCGACTGATGTGCAGCGCCGACTTGTTGCGGAGTATGCTGTAAATGCAACATTCTCGAGATCCCACATGGCGCAGATTCTTGCCTCCCGTTTCCCCGATCACATCCTTGAACCGAAACAAATTTCAAACCTTCTGAATGCGGCGCGTCAGAAAGCACGTGAAGAAGTGAACACTCTTGGTGGAGATATACACGCAGTCCTGAGCAAACTGCGGGAGCTCAAAGAAATGGATCCACGATGGGACTGGGATGTCTTGCTTGATGAGAAGCAGACATTCATTGGTCTCTGGTGGCAAAGTCCTGCCCAGGCTGAGTTGACTAGGTACTACTCAGATATACTAATCAACGACAACACATACCGTCGAAATCAGTATGGCTATCCACTCAATATTGGTTCGTAAATTTCAACCACACTTTGTCCGCGCTGTTTTTTAAATTATTTTCATCCACTTTTCTCAGGAATTGGCATCGACAACTTTCGCAAAACAAGGAATCTTTGGTACGCCATCCACCGCACAGAAGACACGGAAACCCATAACTGGGTTCTTCGAAACCACCTCCGTAGTGCAGGAAAACCGCCTGAGGTTTTAGCCTCAGACCGTGATGGTGCACTCATCCAAAGCTGCGGTCAAACCATGCCCCTCACTTTCCATTTATACTGTCTGCATCATTTGAACGGAAACATCAGCACCAACCTTCGAGCATCTCTTGGCCCCAAATGGGACAATTTTACACGGGATTTCTGGGTTGTCTATCGAGCTGTATCTCCTCAAGAGTTTGATAGACTCTGGGCGAAGCTTCTTGCGCAGTATCCTTCCACTCGTCAATATCTGGACAAGGAGTTGTACTCCTGTCGCTCTCATTGGGCTTGGGCTTGGGTCAGTAATATTTTTACAGCCGGTGTACGGACCTCAGGGAGAGTTGAGGGCAAAAATCGAGTAAACAAATCAATTGGTGGCCCAAGAAAAGCTTTCTGCAGCTGTTCAATGGCCTTAATTCTCGCTCAGAGGAACAGGGTGCCAACAATCTCATCCGTGTTCGACAGGTGAGTGACTAGCTACATGCTCACATCGGCTCATATTTATCTCTTCAACTTAGTCAACTCAGAAACAGCATGCTTCAAATTCGGAATCGCTCTTCTCTGGGCCCCTTCAAGTTATTCACGCACATGCGGGGCCATTTGCGGTTCAAAAATGTTACTCTCGAATGGAGGATAGTTTATTTTATACAACTGAAGTCGTGCAGCGCCCCACCGAGGTTACATCTTGGGTATGTGACACTTGGCCAGTCGTCAGAAGATACTAACAATTAAATAGAATCAATATGTGCTTGGAGTTTCTCAGGAGCATGGATTTGAGTGGTGTCCCAGTGAAGACAATGTGAATGCCCGATTATTATGTCGCAAAAATCTGATTTGCCATATAGCCAAAGATAGCCCCATTCTGAATCTTATAGGCCAAACCAGCAAGATTACAGGGGTTATAAGTACCTATTTTTATTTATAAGCCCTGTAATCTTACCGGCTTGGCCTATAAGGTTCAGAATGGGGCTATCTTGGGCTATATGGCAATCGGATTTTTGCGACATACACGTGCATATTTAAGCTAATACATTTGCACTCAGGTCATGTTCAACTCATTCCAGAATGACAAAGATATATCTGTGAGATGGCTTATCGAACTGGTGATCAAACGTGGTCTGGTTATCCGCCATCTATTAATTGTTCGGCACAAGTCAACGGGCACCTTTCACTATATTGCAATTCTTTCTGACGGCCGCTACATTTGTGATTGTTGCATGCCAGTTAATATCGGCATCCCCTACCGACACTACTTTCGGATTTGGATTGATGTTCAGAAGCTCCCATTTCACATTTCGTTCATCCGATCACGGCCAGTCCCTCTTCAACTTACTACCTCGAATATACAACTAATATTTCGATTTTACAGTTGGTATCAAGATCCTGAACTCCTTGTTCACACAGTCCCTGCTGTTTGCCGCACTTACGAGCTTCAGGCAGAGGAATTCCGATTGCCAACACAATCTATTGGTTCGGCATTCGGTTCAAACCCGATTGACGGCACATCACACCAAGCAACGCTGCCTCCGCCCACACAGATACTTCCCCGTGAAGTATTTCACAGTGTACAAGCTGCGCTTCGGCCACTAATCTCCGGTGTTCAAACACGGGAAAAAGTCGATGAGCTGCTAAAAAGCCTCCAAGACATCCAGTGAGCATAATTCATATTATGTCTAAATTATCAGCTGAACCTTGTTCAGTCAGAACAACATCGATGAGGCTAGAAGTGAGCGGATCAACGATCCTCCTGTTGTTTCGCGCAAAGGAAGACCACGTGTCGCACGGCTTACGAACGCGCGAGAGGGCCGCAATCAAGGTGGAGGTGCTTCCACGCGCATCAATCAGATCAAGGCCCAAATCCAGTGCGTGATGAGGATGCTACACCTCCATCTGGGAATAGGTCAGTGACTACATAGCTCCTGATAGAGCCTAGTAGAGCCATAGAGCCGTAGCAACTCCCCCCCTTTACTTGGGGTTGTGGGCCGTGGCTTCGCCCAGCAAAACTCGTACTTGAGTTTAAATAGAGTAAAATCCTCTTTGAAGCTCAGGCCTATTTTTTTTTTGTAGCGAAAAACTGCCCTGACCGGCAATGATCAATGGAAGAGTGGCAGCTTTGAATGTTAAGTATCTTTGTTTGGTTGGCATGTTGTCAGTTCCAATTGTGAAACGGCTAAGACTCCTTAATATGGACTGCTACATTAAATCTCAGTTGTAAGAAAATGCTTTAGAATATGCGAACCCTCGAACTTGTGAGGCCAGATTTATTATTAGTTTACAATACACAAAGATCTACTGGATTTTCTCGCGGCCGAACAGGTTCTCCGAGAACTACGGGTATTGTCAGAAATCTGGCCGCAGATTTTTATTCGGAGTATTGTGGCTACATTACCGCACATGCGAACCACATCCTTGAGAATTGAACAAACCAGCTAAGGATCAAATAATTGTTATTGCTGAGAGAAGGGCTCCCAATATTCGTTTTCTTTCCTTTATGGCCGCCAATAGACGTTTATAAGATGTCTATAATACCACAGAACACCGTCAATGTGTTTAAACTAATTAAACACGGTGAATGCAATTGGTGATGTTGTCCTGTCAATGATCGATCGGGGCTGCAAAGCGCGGCATTTTCCGTGATCACATCAGAAGTTATTTCGGCAAACCGGTAAAGCTCTAGTGTATTCAATTCTTGCCAGAAGAGCGTGAAACTGAGGTAGAAACTTAAGAATGCAATAACACAACTGACCATGATGCTCCGGAACAAATATACTCAGCGGACAGCAACTTATTAGGTGACATCAAAATACAAATAAACAATGCTCAGAATCTTAAGGGAGTCAGTAAAAAATGTGTAAAATCGGTTCAACACAGCCACTAGATAGACTAGCATTTTTTCGAGGAGACAAGTAAAAACTTTTCTCAAAATTTTGCCCCTGCGAGATCCTACGAACGAGTATTATGTAAACATAAGTACTCGTAATATAGACGCTGATAGAGAGGGCAGTCTCTACATAGAACCGCCATAGAGCACCATAGAGCCCGCCAAGATCAGGAATATTACGGAAGATGGCATACGCGAATTGATCTGATCCCATCGAATGGTGCCGGCAAGCTCAGTCCCTCTCAAATTTTTTCTCCTCGTCATCTCTTCAGAAACAAGAGAATAAAGAAAGAAAGAGAAGTTCCATAGATTTATTCACAGCTAGTAGGGTACTGATACAGAAAACAAAACAAAAATAGAGCCCCAGAATACCCGTTGTCGAAGTAAACTGGCTTGAGCAGACTCAGAGGGAATTTGTGCATCCAAGTTGATGTGAGGTTGATGGATTGACGACAGGTCTTGCAAGCAGGGCCCGCAACAGCACAGAGTCTTGTAGATGCGAACAGGAAATCTTGAAGAGAAAGGCTTGAGGGCTTGAAGGAATTCAAGACGGACCTGCACGCAGAAGATGGCAAGAGGGAAAGAGCGATAGACATGCATGGACCTCAGCTTTTATCACAAATACTTAAGTACTGGCGCCAGCAACACACCGCATGGAAAAAATGATGAGCAGTCACCCATAGACCCTGGTAGAGCTTCGGGGGCGATGGTAGAGTAACGGACTCTACCAGGCTCTATAGAGAAGGCATGCTCTATGAGGCGCTATCAAAAGACCAGGTCTCTATCACACGCTATCAAGATGCCGGCGGCCCTATCAACAAGCCGAGGCTCTATCCGCCAGAAACCTGTTTCCAGATGTCCTCCGAAAAAATCTCGTACTGGGAGACCCTATAAGTGTTCCCTATGTCGGAAGGAGGGCCACAACCGCTCAAATTGCCCTCTGCAATCCTAGATATTAGTAATTACTGCGCTGTAATATTTTGACGTGCTTTAAATTGCTGTGTCGCGACTCGCTCATTGCCATCATCGGTCATTTCCAGGGCTCGGAAGTGCCGCTATTATTGCCACTAAGTATTCCCATTCAGTATAGTCTCCAGCTGCAATAATAGTGGGTGTTTCGCGTCAATTTCACGTCTCACCATGACTTGCCGTGAACTTTGAAGGAGACTGGCGATGTAGAGTTATTTGTGTTCAAAAAAATAACTTTAGCCAATGCTTGGAGGACAGGCAAGGCAATTATTGTGTTTTTGGGCCTGGAAGGCTGCTGGTGGCAAGATGGCGCAAATTTCGACTGAGTTTGCATCTCGGGTGCGTGCCAAACAAATTGACAGCTCACGTCTCAAAATTTGGTTTTAATCGGTGCGCGATCAATTTTGGTGGGTCCCTGGACATGGCGGGGTTGCCAGCTTCGAGGCCTGTACATTCCATATCACTCTTTATTTGACTCCTTCCTCTTTACGACTCTACCTGTCGCCGTATAACGGCGGTAACCGACCCTATTAGCGGACTCGTGTGATGTTTCCTTTTTGGGATGGTACCGGCCGAGACCGGCTCGGAGAAACCCAGAAACCGGGTTTCCAAATAGAATTATCCCCGAACTCTTGCCGAACTCAACGTGAAAACGAAAATTGGGAGGGCGTCGGATCCGCTGGGATCAATTCTCTAGAGCCGTCTCTGGAGCCATCCATCAGCGTGATGGGAGAGAATCAAAACCTGAAATAAACTGAGAGAAACTGGTAGAGCGAACAAAAAATGATCGTAGCCATCATTGGTAAACAAGGGTATACATGGAGCTGAGCCAGCTCAACTACCACGCGTCTCTGCTCTCCCAACGCGTCTTTCGCCCTCTCTACGGTATTTACACGCGCTATTATGGCATCCATGAGTCTCCAACAGGTGCTTGACGTGCTCCATGACTGTCCCGAGCTTGCGGGCCTCGACTTTAACGGCTTGGATATGTTCGTCCAATATGCAACAAGGAACTGACTTTCACTCAATTAAACTTGTGCTTTATAGACTTTCAGGCCAGCACTTGTACATATCTGTGCTCCATGACCTTATAGAGTGACGAAGCAATCAGGGGCGGGCATGATTGGCGGGTATGCTTGGCGGCTGGCATGGCATGCAGGATCCCCACTGTTCCCCAGCGCCAAGGGGCACCCGCCGGAAGATGCCGAGACACGCGCTTAATGTATAGTATGGGTCCGGGGCACCTTAATCCAGTTTTCGGACGTTGCCTCAGAATGCTTCGAAAATGTGCTTAAACGGTTGTTGTTTTTTTGGTTGTTTTTTTATGGATTTTTTTTACCCTAAGGGTAAATTTCTCGTTACTAATGTCCTCGAAAAAATGCTCGCAATGGGCCGACATGTCCTTCCAGGGCATGCTGTTTGGGTAATTTCTAGTGCTTGACTTCTATAGTGTCCGGCTCCATTTGTGGTGCAGTGAATCGAAGAAGAAATCAATTTGTGCTTGGTTGTTGATACTGCGAATGGCGCGCAAAAAGGCGTGCAGCAGTTTACAGATTAGGTTCCGGTAGGAATGAACACACTAGCTTGGTCTAGCAATTTATTTTACGCTCCCTGACTTCGGAAAAGGCAACTGAAAATAATAAGCGCGCCGGCATATCCCGAAAATATCCTGTTTGGGCCAGAATTGATGGCAACAACGCGTGGGAATTTCGCTTAATAGTATAGTATGTGTCTGGCACCCATTAACTCAGTTTCCTAACCCTGTGTAGCCGATTTTTTTTTGTGGGTGCCCCTTGCCCAGCGCAGCAATTTATTGAAATGGAGTCTGCCCAGCATTCAGAAGATATGAATTTCATTAAACGAAGTATGTTCGTGCTACGAGCGACCCAGGAACCAAGAATAGACAGATTGAATGCCCAAGCATGATGTACGGAGACACAAGGGGATCCTGGCGTTGAGTGTCCCAATGCGGGCGAGGTGAAACGAGCGAGCTGCGAGTCGGGACAGTCGGGGCGGCGTCGGAGCAGGTGAACCACTGATGCAACCCAACGGCAGTTACGAGACCATCTGGGCCGAATTATTCTACGCGAGAGCCGGAAAACTCCGGCACTCTGGAAATCCCATCAATTCTCTGGAGCCTAGGCTACCCCAGCGGATTCGATCCTCTGAAAATTGTCTATCTTTATATTATTGACTTGGCTGTAAATCTCGACTCTCATATCTCGTTCCATAATGCCCATAGTCCAATTCACGCCATTCTCATCCCTGGTGCAGCCAGCAGTCTGGCACGAGCTCATGACCCTGAAGATTGAGGTTCTCCGTCTGGAAACGAAATCGCCCTAGGATCTACAACGCCATAGAGGATTTCAAAGCTGCCGACAAGACAGCTCTGTTCAATCAAGAGGCGGAGAAGGTGCTCTTCGCGCCCTCTCCCATTGCTTCAATAGATTTGGGACAGCATCGTCGCCACCCACGACACCGCTAATTTGACCAAATTCGTGCTCATCACTTACGCGGGATGAGCTGGGCTGGAAACCGGCCGCCGCACGAGGCGCTCTCGTCGATCCACGCGCAGCTGCGCGCCACCCCGTTCCCCTTCTTCCTCGTGCGCTCGGCCGTCGAGATCGCGCCGGTCGAGTCGTACGCCTCCTTCGCGCCAGCGGAGCAGACGATCGGGTCCGCCGATCCCTCCGCGAGCCCCACGAGCCCCGGCTGGCCCCTCCATAACCTCCTCGCGTACCTCTGTGCGCTCTACCCGGACACCGCCACGCACCTCCGCGTCCTCTGCTGACGCGACGCCGAACTCCCTCGGCCCCCACCTCGTGGGAGCGCTGCACGTCTCTGCGTTCGGAGATGCCGCGCCCGCGCGCCCCAGCGCCGTCGGCTGGGAGAAGAACGTGCAGGGCAAGCTCGCGCCACGCCTCGCGGACCTCGCGCCGATGATGGACCCCGTGCGCCTCGCGGACCAGGCGGTCGACCTCAACCTCAACCTCATGCGCTGGCGCTTCCTGCCCGCGCTCGGCCTCGAGAAGATCTCGACGACCAAGTATCTGCTGCTCGGCGCGGGGACGCTCGGGTGCTACGTCGCGCGCACGCTCATGGGCTGGGGCGCGCGCGACATCACGCTTGTCGACTCGGGCACGGTGTCGTTCTCGAACCCCATGCGGCAGCCGCTCTTCGAGTCCGAGGACTGCGCGAACGGGGGGAAGGGACGAGAAGACCACCGAAAGTATTGTCAGCAAAGGACAAGCGGCTAGGACTCCGCGAGCGCTAGGGCCTCGCATGCGATTTCCACAGCACCAGATCAGGCTTCTTGGACAGGCCCACGGCGATGGCTTCCACCACGCAGGTCTGGTGCTTTCTAGGGAGAGTCGCCCCCGTTTTCGTTTCGGTTCGAGCCCAGCCCGCTCGTCTACGAGAGATCTCTGCTTCATGATGTGGGGGATGACGATATGGTCGTACAGCGCGGGCGGGTGATATACACGAGCGGAAGGGAAGATTGGATCCCACTACCCCAATGTCGACATTGAAACTTGACGCTGTAGCGGGGATTGGACACTTTTTTTCTCGGTGCCGTTGGCGTGATCCAGGCGGAGCTCGGAACTCATGAGGCGGGGCGCAAAGGCGGGGGGCGGGCGGGGGGGATCAAAATAGGCATATAATGACAGAAATAGTCGTAAAGATACGACTATAGTACTAAAGTTGTCGTGCCTCCTTCACCACCGGCGCGCCCACCGCTAATCTCCCCTCACTTCAATGCCGGTGCTTTTACCCTCTCCTCGCCTCCGGCATTGGTGCCCAAGCCTGGATGGCTACGGCATCCGACATACGTGCCCACCCGGCCCATCGTGCGCCTACCACTGCGTACATACGTGGGTGCACCACCCCCGCGTTCGGAACGCCCGGACGAGGTGAGCTGCATTGTCCTCGACGTGGGTTGTTCTCGCCTGTGATACCTCAGCGCGGCGCGCGCCCGTTCGCGGAGCCAGCTCGTCACGCACCTGTCTGCTCGCTATTCGCCTGTCTGCTCGCTCCTCAAACAGCTCGCCCACTCGCCCCTCAGCCAGCTCGCCCACTCGCCTCTCAGCCGGCTCGCCCACGACTCCACAGCATACCTTGCGAGGCGAGCGCGCTCGGCAGTCAGCGATGCAGAGAGCGCCACGCACTCAGGCGACGCAGAAAGCGCTGCGCACTCGGCCTCGAGACGACATCGGCTGGGCCTCGACCTCGGTCGTGGGTGGGGTGGGGCCGGGTTCAAGCGTGTTATTGTATGGTCCGGTGCGAGTCGCGGAGCCTCAATGTGCAGATCTTAGACGTGTCCCGGTGAGCCTCTTCCCATCTTCCCTCCCCCTCCCCTCCCCTCCCCTCCCTCCCTCCCTCGCTCTACTTACGTGTTTGTATGTAGGCCTTTCAGGATACATGCATTGAGACGTCGCCAGATCCTCCGCCGCGCCGGGAGCACACCACTGCCTCAACCAATCACAACGTTGGTGACGGTCGACATGTAGTGTCTTGCTCTTTGTGGGTGACTCAGTGGCTAGACTCTCTGGACATGTCCCGATTCATTTTGTGGTCCCCTGGCTTGTGCAGTCGGTCGATGGTGACTGCGGTAGCATCCAGCCACCCCCTCTCGGCGGCCCCGATGCTCGTCGGGGCACGTTGATAGACGTTCACTACTTGGTGTGTAGCCTTGGAGGGTGTCCCGTTTGGGTTCCTGTTGAGGCCACTCACTCGCGGTAGCTTTGCCTCTGGCCAAGCACTCTCCCGTCACCATCACGGAAGGCGGCGCATTGAGATCAAACACGACAGTGATATCAAAAGTGGCACGCTCAATTCAGCTATGGTTAGCCAAACCTAGCAGTAGTTAGAGTTGAATAAACAGTGAATTTGAGTTTGAACAACAATAGTGTGCGCGAAGAGTACCCACCTGAGATGCCCCGGTTCGGGGGACCCCCCGAGCGCAGCGCGTTCGCGGGGCCTCTCTATGACGAGGGGCAGATTTTTTGTGTCATAATAGTGGCAGTGATCATCCGGACTCCGGTATGCTGTCATTCTGTCGCCTGTTAATTTAATGTGTCGCCTCGACTCGCATACTTAAGCCTTATGTGTGTGTCTGTCGCCTTTCGTTAGTCCCGGCGCCTTAGTACTAACAACTTATGGGCGACCTAGAGAAGGGCCTGGATCTGACTCTCAAATCTGAAGGTAAGAAATGGCATGTTCCGGTTCCAAGTCCAACTGCCACCCAAGTCCGAATGCTCACAGATATGTACCGCCAGACTCGAGTTCACTGAATCTGAATGTTGGTTTTGAAGCTCACACTGGCAGGCATGCACCGCCAGATCTGAATACGGGCAATGATGAAGCAGCGGCAGCAAAATTATGGAGCGTGTACATCTCCGAGGCCGAAAAGTACGACAAGGCTCTAGTAGAAAGCTGGAAAAGCAACATGGGCGGCATGTTGATATTTGTGGGTGGGTTTTGCTGCTTTTGACTTGACTTATTGCTGTTTTCATTGAACTTGGCGGGCGTGACTTGCTCACGTTTTTTTGCACATTTCTGTGCCAAACTTGTGCAGCCCATAACTCAACAACGGCTGGACCAAATAACAAAATTCCGGCAGATTTGAAAAGCCCTCATCGAGGGCTAGCGCGCCCCATGTCAACCATGTCAATATGTGCCCGTTGTGAGTTTCCTTTTGAGGCCATGCGCAAAATGCATCGGCGGCCTCCAGCATGCAAAGTACTCAATGTAGACCTACAAAATTTTGAACAAGAACCCTCCAAGATGTACTGAAGGGAGCCCTAACATTATATCACATAGAATTTTGGAATACTGCACACCAATTACAAAGCAAAGCTAAAATCCAAAAACAAATTTGACTCCTCTCGCAGCACCATCCAGCAACGTCTTACATCGGCCATGGGGGATAAAAAGAACAAGAAAAAGAGATCTGGTGGCCAGGGAACCGGCCAGTGCAAGAGCAAGAAGACGGAGACTTCAGATGTTGATGACACACCTGAACCTACTACTCCAGCTGCTGACCCTCCTCGGCCTAAACCCCGCTTTCGTGTAAAGCCGAATGTGACTCAGCCACAAGACAGCAGATGTCAGGAGACACCAGCGAACGAAGAGCAGGATGCTGCTGCGGCACTCATGTCAATGGGAAGGGTACAGAAGCTCCGCCAGGTACACGTCGGGACTATGGCGCACAAGACCACCGAGAAACTGAAAGACCATGAGCTCAGTCCATGTATCTGGTTGAGAAGCTTACCCTCATATCTCTGTTCATCATCTTTCGCTTTCTTCCTCGCATTTCTTGCCACAGATGTTCCTGCATAACGGTGCCTTTCTTCCAGTAGTCCTCCAGAATGCGCTCCACAGTGTGCGTCTTACAGCCCGTGTAACGGCAGATTGTTGGAATGTCCAAATTGAGCGCCATGTTCAAAATGGTGCCCCGGAGGTCATCAGAGAGTGCCTTGCCACGAGCCATGGAGAAAGCGTGAGGAAGGTTGTGAATTAAGAGAGAAACAAACATGGTCACATGTTCAATGTAACACCAGATAAACAGTTGTCTCATATGCATATTTCTGAACATAGGGCTCCCTTCAGTACATCTTGGAGGGTTCTTGTTCAAAATTTTGTAGGTCTACATTGAGTACTTTGCGTGCTGGAGGCCGCCGATGCATTTTGCGCATGGCCTGAAAAGGAAACTCACAACGGGCACATATTGACATAGTTGACATGGGGCGCGCTAGCCCTCGACGAGGGCTTTTCAAATCTGCCGGAATTTTGTTATTTGGTCCAGCGGTTGTTGAGTTATGGGCTGCACAAGTTTGGCACAGAAATGTGCAAAAAAACATGAGCAAGTCACGCCCGCCAAGTTCAATGAAAACAGCAATAACTCCTCGCAGGCCGGTTTGTTCTCCGCGAGTTTGACCGCATTTTTAATTGAGAGTTACAAAACGCTCTCCCCGGATTCTGGCGATACCAGTCCTACTTTTGTCGCAGATCTCTCTCCAGCTTTCAGCTAGCGCAAACGGCAGTGCCTTCTCGATGGCTCCTACTACTCCATTCACTCCGCCGACCGCTTCTCTTATATGCAACGCGCTATGGTTCGTCAGCTTGGGTCTCAGTTTGAGCTCTGCGCTCATTGCGACCCTACTTGACCAATGGGCGCGTGACTTCTTGCACAGATCCGAGATGCGGTCGGCCCCCGTCGTCCGCGCACGCATCTTCTCGTATCTGTACTACGGCCTGAAGCGTTTCAATATGCACGCCGTGGTAGAGGTGATCCCTCTGCTGCTTCACGCATCGCTACTGCTCTTCCTGGCTGGACTTGTGGCATTTCTGCTCCCTGTTAATCGGATTATCATGGGCGTAGTGGCGGGGCTTTTAGCTCTACTTGTACTCATTTATGCCACCCTCACCATCCTACCAATGTTCTACCTCGACTGCCCGTTCCGTACCCCGCTGTCCGGCCTCCTCTGGCGTATTTTCAGTGCCTTGCCTCGGACTTTATGGTCAGTTGCAAATGATTCTACGCCCACCGCTGTCGAAGCCATGGTTAAGGCTGCGACGGGGGTGTCTGAAGAGCGGACGAACCGTGACCACCGAGCCCTCATTTGGACTGTCAAATCGTTGACAGATGACACGGAGCTGGAGCCATTTGTCGAGAGCATACCCGATGTCCTGTGGGGTCCCACTGGTCGACGTCGGAGTCTGTATGACCACCACATCACCAAACTCATCCACGATCCCAATACTCGATTGCTGTCGCGCATAGAGTATTTACTGCTGAACGCAGCGAGTGGGTTGCTTCCTCTGGAGGCACAGACACGTCGCAAGATTACATGCATTAAAGCACTGTGGGCGATTGCCCCTTCTTCGACAAACCTCAATTCCAATTTGTGCCTTCTGCATTCGCCTCTGGAAGACACCCGGGATCCTTCCATCGAACACTATGCAGTATCGGCCCGCTGTCACCTGCAATGCAGTATATTCCGTTTCATAGATAATTGGATGGACCAGATACTTGCGGATCTCAAGCAGTGTCAGGCCGACCTCCTCCGCGGTCAGCTTCCAAGTCTCGCAGGACCTTTGGAGTCTCTGGCTGAGCTTGAGCGGACATGTTTCGCCAATATATCTGTATTCCCGTACAATCTCAGCTGCTTTGACGAAAACTTCAGCACCGATTCTCAACCTCCAAGCGACATCTCGGGCTTTCATCTCTATCTGCAGAACGCAGTGGCGATCATTCAACGCCGTAGAGCTGAAGCCTCGCCCCTGATCCTCCTTCAATACCTTGAGGTCGCTGGTTCTCTCAGCAAACCCCCCTTCCTCCCGTCAAATGATCAGGGACTCCTTCGCGAGCTACGTTGAAAATTATCCCTCCGACAGTCCATCATATGTGCGGGAGAGAGCGGAATATATCTTACGGGGCTTTGATAATCCGATTCTAAGTGCAGACTAATTAAAATGAATACATTCCACATTCTGGGGCTACAGAACTGGACTGACCGTTTTGTACATTTTTAGCTCGCGGGATTCGAGGCCAACCATGACCCAATCAGAGTTAGTTCATTTGTGTATAGATAGTCCAAGCGATGCAACAGAAACTACCTGCTATCTCGTATAAATCCAACTCGAATATGATAAATGAAATAAAATGAACCAATATCGGACGTGAAGAACTCGTTGTTTTCGCTCCTTATGAGCAGCTCTGATGTTTCAATGTTTAAGCATACACATGCTGCACTGATATTCCATCCGTAGTCGTTGAATATAAATATTTTCAAATATACGCCCATTATTTAACTCGAATATGAGCGCCGAGCAGTGGTAGTTCCAGAAGAGACAACTCTTACTGCAGCAGCCCAAAATCTTTTGTGTAGGCTCTTAACTGTCCAAAGTAACTCAACACAGGAGTGGCCCAGTGGTTCAGTAGGAGAACCACAGTACGGTTCGGTCAGGGTCCGTATATCGACTTCTGTCGTGGTGTACGAGCAAGAATGCCGGGAGTTCCCTCGAAGTTGCGAATGATGTTAACGGCGCCGAATTGAATGAAATATGAGTATTTTTCGCCTGGTATTATGACCCTCTATCGAGGATTATACTGCCGAAAATAAGCACTTTATCATGTTTTTCAACACTGGCCCCCTTCGTGCTCGAAAAATAGGCATCTATTGCGCTAGACCCCCGGTTTTCTCTTCTCCCTCCATGGTAGTAATTTTCAATCTGTATAACGAGCAATTATTTAAACAAATCAGGCGCGGAGTAGTGGAGAGCTCAATCTTTCTTTCTTTGTATGTGTTGAAATGATCACAGTGGTGCGTGGGCTCCAGACCACCCCAAAGCTCTACATGGGCACTCCAGGAAATTGATTGGTGTCGCAATTCGGGTCTTTTCTGGCAGATTTTGAGTGAGCATGTAGTAAGCTGGATGCCACTTGAACTATCAGAATCAAAACACAGAACATCCTTGGGTGGACAGTGCTCCGAAGGAAACTCAGGTTCTCATCTCTACCTACAGTTTGGCTCCGGAATCTTAGCAAAAGAATGAGGGTATGATTGAGATGTAAGTAATAGGTTGTCCGGACCGGCGGGGGGATAACCTGCTGTTTTCCTGGGTCAATAAAATAATTAAGCCAAGCTAACAAAAGCTGCACCAGCAAGTTGAACCAACGAACCGTCAACCAGCCCCGAAATTCTCCGAATCGGATATAGTCGGACATCATCACATCAGCGCATCAAGGCACTGCCACTCTGTTTAGATTCATCGACATCTCTGGCTCTATATTCCCGTGTTCTGCACCTGGCCATTGCTGGACAACGAGCTCTATCTCGTGGAATACGCGACGGTAAACCTGGTTTGGGCCAACGTCAACTGAGCTCTACCGACCAATTACCAACTACCCACCGATTTTATAAATTTATTCCGACTTATATAACATAGTTGTTTCCCTTTGGTCGGCGCATGCTGCAGGTTTGTTTTAGTGTTGAATGATTCGACCTCGTTCTTCAACTTCAAGAAAATGGACCGAGATCGGTTCAATATCAATGTGCATTGACATAGAATTCATGTACAGGACGTAGTTTATATCTGGGAAGATTGATGGGCAAAAACGAGGGAGAAAGTTCGGGACAATCCTACCCCCCACTAGCTCGTGTTCCTGGGACACACGAAGGATTCTTTTGCAGAATTGGATCGGAAACTCTGAACAGCGAGGGATTCATTCCGATGCCTGTTTCAGTTGAGAAAAAACGAGATGTTTCTCAGGGCAGAAAAATCAGCGAAGTGATAGCATTTGTATATATTAATCATTGGTTGCAGAAGACATTTATTCGATTCAGTGTTCAAGTGAAGCGGGGCACTACCTCAGTCCTGATAAACTCTTCCAACGTGCCCAACTTGGCACCCAGGGCGAGAAGATCTTGGTTCGGGACGGTGAGTCCTGAATACATATCATACTCGGCCTGAAAGGAGTACTGAAGAAACCCCAGTATGAGTTTAATCCTTGAAGTTTTGTGACTGGGACGTACCATATCATCGATTTCGGCCAATCCAGCTGTCTCGATGGGCGCGAAAGATACCTTAGCGCCGATCGCTTGCGGTTGAATCATTTGCTGAGTACTTTTCAATATACAGAAATGAAGTAGGGCATACCTGTGGAGATAGATTTCGCAAGCTCATGATACGTCATCCGCGCGGTGATGACTGGAAAGGTTTTCCCCAATACACCCTTGGACGGGTCGGAATAGTTCTTCGTAAGAGCAAGAACAGCCTCGCCGATATCGCGGGAAGCCCAGGTTATGAGTTGAAAATTTTCAGCGGTGAATCTTGGAACAGGGATAATATATCCTTCGGCTGTTTTCTTAAGCGCTCCGATCCTATAATATGCCATCCATGTCGGTATTGTTTAGTCGGTAGATATATTGAAAACCCACTTCCACAAGTTCTCCGCAAACCAACCTGTGCCTATGGACGCATTCGGAACACCAGACTCCTTCAGGTAATCCTCCACGATGGCCTTGTCTGTGTGAATTATATCAGAGGGAAGTTTTATAAAGCCTGCGAAGGGTACGCACTATCGAGGTGATATACTTGCGAGTATTTCCCGTTGGAAATCTTGGTCGCATTTGGAAGAGTGCTGGAATTAAGGAAGATGTTCAACCTGCGGCGGAACAAGCGGACGAGCAGCATACCTCCAGATGAAAAATTTGATACCAACTTCTTTGGCTGCATCTACAAGATTTTTTCCTTGCTCAACTTCCCCCTTGCCTGTATGGTCTGCGGGGAAGACTTCTGGATCCCAAAAGTTCGTGACCTATTCGAATATTAACTTCCACCAAAACAAGCTGAACCTCGCCGAGACGCACCCCAAAGACAATGTCACTGCCTTTCAAAGCCTCTTTGACAGATTCCTTGTCGAATAAATTTGCCTTGACAACCTTCACTCCTTTAGCTATTAGCGCCTTCGACGAATCCGAATCCAGATTCCGCGTTACAGCCCGCGGCGTAAATTTTCCGTCGGCCAGAACGGCATTCAACACCGACGATCCTGCATGCGTATGGAGTCACCAAATTGAAGATTTAGGGCACCTAGCGACTCATACCTTGAGTACCTGTCGCGCCAAAAATTGTTATCACGGGCATTATTTGAGTTGGAAAAGTGGAATCTGTTTGAGGTTGGATTCGGCTTTGTGTCGTGGTCGTACTTATACCACCACCGGATCTGCAGATAAGGCGGGGATTAGAAGCATAATTTGGGCATAAAGGACTGATGATGAAGGGAATCACAACTTCCCAAAAGCGGTGTTCCGGCGGGAGGATCTCGGAAGACCGCTGGATTTGTAAAGGGCGTGTGTCTATCTGCATTGATGGAGACTCTCAAAGTTTGAGCCCAAGGGAGAAGCCAGGATGAAACGCCAGTGGTGAACGAACGCGACGAAACCTTCAACCTTGCTTCAACCCATCCTATACTTGGAATCTCCGTCAGTTACAATCCAGAGCCTGAGATCGTGTGGGCATGATCCAGATCCCAACTGTCAAGCGGCGTGGTTCTCCCATGGTCAACGGCGAGGCGCAATTCTTTCGCGGCACACCATACCCCAGCACATAGCCCCAGAGCTCGATATATCTCCACGAACCACTTACTTATGGTACGGATCCTTCACTTACTTTCCCGTGGTGGTTTTATCGGTGTTAGTCTGTGCAAATCAACGCCGTTGCGTGTTCGGAGGGCCTTGGCCACGCAGATGGTTCAAACGTATAAAACACACTTGATCTGGTTTGCACTGCACTCGTAGTGTTTGTTTCGTAACTATCCTATCCTCTAATCTGTCCTCAGCCCTAGTATTCATTCATCACTCTCCAGTCCTTCGACTTGTATCCCTTATTATGTCAATTGTTGGTACCGTGCGTCGCTCATATATCTTCTTCGCATTCTTGTCAACCAATACACAAGCCTTCCTAGCCAGACTATTGCTTTGTGACACTAACATATGTCAATACTAATTGCCCTCTGACTCCGTCTGAAAGTTTCAGCAGAATGATCTGGTCCATGTGCCCAGTCGCAAATTCGCGCCTGCAACTACGGGTTGAAGGGCTCAGATTCATCCGGTTCACTTCGCCCGCAAATGGTGACATTACAATTGATACAGAGTATGAACTTTGTGACGTCTATGGATGAGAGGCCTCGTACACCACTGTACCGGCGCTTGTATACTAGGAATTCAGCAGAAAAAAGAAGGACGACAATCTCCCATTGGGGCCTGGTTTCGATCATCAGGCTCAGAGGTGACTTGTGAGATGATAATGTAAAATGGGAACAGGGGGAGAAGATCTCGGGAGGGAAAGTTCATCTCCCGAAAAGCATCGCCATTCAGATGTGAAATTCTGAATCAAAATCAGCAGTACCAGGGTCCAGAGACAAATCGCCACCTCGGTGTTGGAGATTACTATTAAATCATGTTATCCTCCTCACTTGTGGCATTTTTTTGTGGGGCAACTTCGAATTGAATCTGGTAGAGTACTCCGACGGAAAACTTTTCGCAAATTACATAAGCAAAAAGAATTCAAAACAGCCAGGGCACCGGCATTTAAACCGGCTACCTAAGCCCGGTTAGTTAGTAAGCCGGGAAAAAAAATTGAGAGCCCAACTTTTTGGCTGTAAAATTGGTGATACGGGCTTCTGAGATATATTTTATGTCCTCTAAGGTGATGTTTAAGGTTGTGTAGAAGGTAGCGTTCAAGAAATATTCGAATTAATAACTGTTTTCAAATGTTTAGTAACCGTTTCCGTTTTGTTCACGGGAATCACGAGCCTTATGGACATCTGCCCGTCCATGGCTTGTTATAATATACATAGTCGTGGGCGCAAATTCATAGTTCACGGAAGCCGGTATATTATTCACCAAAGACCTGCATCACTTGAGGATGTAGAGCTTCAGGCTGGACGAGAGTGATATTCTCGGCTTGCAAAACGGGCATGCACCAGCGGAGAACCTTTCCCAGACTAATATTAAGGTTGAACCACATTAATGGCGGCTGTTTTCTGTTTACTAGAATATAACTTGACTATAACAGCCAAAATCTGCATTAACAACCACCAATTTATGTGAGTCGTGGTTCAACTTCCGGAATTGTCCGAATCGGATATAGTCGGACATCTCCGCATCACATCAATGCCAAATCAATGCCGAAGCCACTGAGCTACTTATAATAGTGTCTCTGCTTCACCAAGTGACTGGCAGTAGGCTTCTGCAGCTGGCAATGGGCCGACGACGACGTGGAATGTAACTTGGTTTGTGTCAACTGGACTTCATTCAAGTTCTGCGTTTGCGTGCTCAGTGAGTCAGGCTGCGACTCGGACTAACTTGAAGTATTACCTGTTACTTACGAGGACCGCCGCATAGTCCACTCATACCAATTTGCGCTTGCCACTCCCATTCTCCTCGCAATCCCCAACGCAAGCTTCTCGAGCCCGTATTCTTGTCTTCATCCCCGGCCCCATCCTTCTTCCCCAGCTCTCGCACTGCGCACCAGAACCGTCACCGGCTTTCAAAGTTGGATCCTGTCGTGCCGTACTCAATAGTACTGCTGCCGCTGCTCATACAAGCCGGGACGAGGGTGCGCAGGGATATTAAATGCGAGCTGCATGCGCTAGGCGTATGATCACCCTCATGCGCATGATGCTCTTGGTTGATTCGCCCGCCAGTCGACTCTCTCCTGCGCTCTTGTCCCGCACATCTCGTTGCGGATGCACAGGTAAATGATCTCGTCGTGCACGGTGTCGAGCGCCCGTCCTCTGCGATACAGCGTCTGCCTCTACATCCTCCCCTGGGCGCACTACGCGCGCAGCCTCTCCCGACGCCTACGCTCCTCACCGCCCGCGTTGCATGCGATATCCCCTGCGCGCGCCGGTACGACACCACAGCGCAGCACGCTCATAATACTTCCGTCCGTCTATCGCAATGATTCGGAATTCCTGGCGCGTACTTTTCTGGCCTTACGCGTTAGGACCTCGCATGTGATTTCCGCAGCAGCACCACATACCGGCACTCTCTCCTTCTCTGCGCCGACACTCTCGAGCGTCCTCCCGCGTCGAGAACGACGCTGCCCCTCTCCTACACCTACATGATCGACTTCTTGGACAGGGCCGCGCCGGTGGCTCCCACCACGCTCGTCTGGTGCTTTCCAGAGCGCCCCCGTTTTCGGTTCGGCTCGAGCCCAGCCCGCTCGTCTACGAGAGGTCTCTACCTCATGACGTGGGGGAGGACGAAGTGATCGTACGGCGCGCGCGGGTGATATGGATGAGCGGGAGGGAATGCAGGGGCGAAAAGAGGCATAGATGGTGGAGGGCTTTTGACAACGCTCCCGCGTCCCGTAAGCGCGCACCGGCGACGACGAATACGCTGCGCAGCCCATCCGCGACTCGAGGGACGCTTCGCGGATCACACATATCTTATATGGCCTGCCCTTCGCGCCCTCCTCTGCACCACCGACACCCCACCCACCCTTAACATCTCTCACCCTCGATGCCGGTGCCTTTGCCATCCCATCGCCCCCGACGTCGGTGCCCAAGCCTGGATGGCCACGGCATCCGGCTATACGTGCCCACCCAGCCCGTCGTGCGCCTACCGTGGGTGCACCTACCGTGGGTGCACCACCACCGCGTTCGAAACGCCCGCAAGCAGTGGGCTGCATTGTCCGCGCCCGCCTTTCGCTACTCAATGTGCCATTTCTCTCCATGGCGCGTGCCCGCGTCTGCAGCCCTCGCGTCCGCACCACTCCCCCAGCTCGCTACTCGCCCCACAGCCAGCTCGCCCACTCGCTCCTCCGCTACGCGCTACTCGCCTCTCGGTCAGCTCGCCCACGACTGCACAGCATACCTTGCAAGACGAGCGCGCTTGGCAGTCAGGCAACGCAGAACGCGGTACGCTCGGTCTCGAGACGACATCGGTCGTGGGTGGGGTGGGGCTGGGTCCTTATCGTATCATCTTTTGGGCGGGGGTCCCGCGCACGTACTTGCCGGACCTTCGTTTCGTGGACCGAAGTCTGGGTGTGTGGTGGCAACGGGGCCGTATGGTGAAGTGAGAATGTAGATGGAGCGCCAGAGTGGTGTATGTGGACGAGCGGGATGGACGGCGCCGACGATTATTCCCGGGCACATTACGCTGGGCAGGGAGGCTTTATCTGCACGGGCTTTACGTTGGAGTGCGGGCCCACATCGCGCCGGTTCTCCACTTTGACTGCCCCACGTGCGGCCGCCCAGGGGTGTCCGCCTCTTCGCGGCTGCCGCGTGAATCTCCGACTCGCTTGCTGCTGCTGGCCTGAGCGCGCGATTGATTGGCTTCCGCGTCCGCCCCCTACTGCGATATCCACGTCCGTTCTTTCCATGACCCACCGAGCCTGCCCCGCGACGAGGGGAGGAGCGGACGCGCGAGGGAGGAGCGGACACACGCGACGCGCGATCCACGCTTGAGCAGTACTACTCAGGCTGACTGACTGGTCTCGCGAGGGTCTTCTGCTGGGAGCCTCGCGGGATTGTGCGCGCTCTCGCTTCTTGGTGGTAGGGGGAGGAAGTTACCTGCTTGCGAGCCAGTGATGGTTTACCATAATTCTCGTACCCTTCGCTTGATGTCGTCCTGGTTTCGTTCTCGTCCCTCTGTTCCTCGGATGAGTGTACTCGTTACATGCATGCGTACAATTGAACGCTTCCCACTTGCTTTTCCGCCATGATTAATGAGGGACTTTATTTTGAATCCACGAATACGGTATGGCAGTGCACTTGGGCACTCCCCATCGGGCGCGACAGCGAGCACGCAGCGAGCAGACAGCGCGCAGGCAGTAAACAGCGCACAGGTGTAGACAGCGAGCACGGAAAAAAAACACATCTCCCTTGATTTTCGCCACTTTGTGCAGCGCGAGCGACCGTCCTTCAGAACTCCGCAAGTTCGACCGGAGACTACGTCTCCAACGGTACGCCGCTGAGAAGAACTTCCTATTCCAGGAAAGGCAGCGTCTGTTTTGCCTGTCTTGGCGCTTGAGCTCTTTGTATCACGACGACATGCCTAACCAGAGAGTCGCGTTCGACGGAAAAGGTGCGCCATAATTGGCGATCCTTTCCGCAGTGTAGTTAATCTGGCGAATAGACCATGATCCCAGCCATGAAGCAGCCACGGCCAAATTGTGGACAGTCTACATCTCTGAAGCTGAAAAGTACGACAAGGGTCTCGTTGCGAGTTGGCGGAGCGACATGGACGGTATGCTGATATTCGTGCGCTTTCATTTGCCGTTGCCCCTTCATCCCATCGCTGACAGTCCGGCCAGGCCGGTCTCTTTTCTGCGAGTTTGACAGCGTTCATCATCGAGAGCTACAAGAAACTCTCGCCGAACACTGAAGAGGCTGCAGTAGTGCTTCTGGCTCAAATCTCTGGCCAGCTTGCAGGAAACAGCAGCACGCTCGCGGCAGTCCCAGCCACACCATTCGTCCCCCCTACGACCGCCCTCATCTGCAACGCCCTCTGGTTCATCAGTCTGGGGCTGAGTCTGAGCTCCGCCCTCATTGCCACTCTCCTTGAGCAATGGGCACGCGATTTTCTCCACAAAACCGATTTGCGCTCTGCACCAATCATTCGCGCGCGCATATTCTCGTATCTATATTACGGATTAAAGCGCTTCAACATGCACACCGTTGTCGAGGTCATTCCTCTACTCCTACACGCATCGCTCCTCTTCTTTTTCGCCGGGCTCATCCTATTCCTGCTTCCCGTTAACAAGATCATCATGGGAATAGCGGCAGCCCTCTTTGGGCTAGTCATCGTGGTATATGGCGGCCTCACGCTCCTCCCACTCACCTACCTCGACTGCCCATATCGCACTCCTCTTTCTGGTTCATGCTGGCGCCTTCTTCAAACATTGCGTCCTTATCTGACGAGGCGATCGCGACCCCCCAGCTCTGTCCCATCTATAAAAGCACCGTCATCCAACCATTCCGACACCGTGGTTGAAGAAATGGTTCGCCGCGCCACCAAAGCCTCCGAGCAGCGCAGCATTCGAGACCAGCGTGCTCTCATCTGGACTGTCAAGTCATTAACAGACGAAATCGAGTTAGAGCCCTTCGTGGAGAGCATCCCGGATGCGCTGTGGGGTCCCAACGGCCGCCGTCGGGTATATGACCACTATATCTTGACCCTCGCCAATGATCCGGATGTGCATCTGGTCACCCGTATAGAGGATTTGCTTCGCAGCTGCGAAAGTGGACTATTGACAGCCGAGATCAAAGAGCGTCGACAAATAACTTGCCTCAAGGCCTTGTGGGCCATCGCCGGCCTCGCTGAGCCCTCCGAGAGAACCGAATTTCTGTTCGATTTGTCTGCGGTGTACAGCTTAGCCACTTCGGAACCCTTCGCTCCGGAAGTCTCTGATGCCGTTCATCAGCACGCACTGTCTGTCTATGCCCTAATACAATGGCATTCATCCTGTGCCCTTAATTCAATGCTCCGCGAGGAGGGCTTTCAACTCGACCACATCCCTGACGCCATTCTCCAAATGATCGTACATCTGAATCGACTCGAAGAAGAGATTCCGGACTTGCCCTACCATTGCGGAATACATTTCTCACCGCCGACTGGCCTACAATTTCCGACTGGCCTACAATTTTGGATCGCACCAGTACGTGCTTGGGCTGGCGAAAATCTACAGGAACTGCAACTGGCCGCTTCCAGGCTCCCATACCTCATATTCCTACATTACTTGAATGGGTTTTTCTCACTGAAACAATTGCCTTACTGTTTCCCCGACACACACACTGTGATCCTAGGAAACCGGAAACTCCCTGACTCGGAGTTTGTCCTCGACTCTCTGGAAGAGGTACTCAGTAATGCTCGTCATTATTTGCCACATCCTGAAGATGGTGAGCATGGATGGTGTCCGATAGATGAAGCCTTCCAAGTAGCCGGCTCAATATGGAACCCGGATGCCACTAACCTTCGTCCGGCTCCTGCGGGAATGCTACATTACCTCATTTGGCGGCAAGGGAATAACAACATCCTTCATCACACGCTCACAGCTTGGGATCCTTTGTCGTTATTCCAGGGGCTGGTCATTCACCTTAAGCATAATGATCATCTTGTGGACTCCCTCGATGCCCTGTGGATTTTGTGCAGCTCTGACGGTCTTATTGGCTGGCAACATTCGCTGCAACCACAAGTCTATGAGGGCGTCATCTCAGCCATCAATGAACGTATTCCGGCCACCGCGACCCCCCGTCTATCCACCACAGAGCCCCTTCTCGTGCTCATGAAGTACCGCTGGTTGAATTGCACTGCCACTCCGAGTCAAGCTATTGCCATGTTGAAACATCCTATCATGCCCACAGTGACTGCCATCGACCTTCCAGCCGTGCTGGAGCCCGTTCTACTGGAGCCCAAAAGAACTTTTGACCCTCGGGATGACATATTTTGGGATGTATTCGACGGCCGCCGTGTTGAGGCCGAATTTTGCATCCTCGCTGACCTGCTGGACATCTGCTGTGTTGACATCCTCCCGAAACATGCCGCCAAATCCATCAAGTATTTGGAAATTGTAACCCAGCTGGGTTATCCCATTCATGAGAGCCACCAGCTTCGTCTTGCCAACAGCATAAGGAACATTGCAAAGACGGCCGAAGAACTGGTAACTGGCGATAACTACCAACAACTGCTGCATGCCGTCGTCAAACTACATATCTGGGACCCCGAAAATGATAGCAATCAATGGCTCAACCATCCAGTCGCGCGCGAAACACTGAAAGTTTGTCTTGCTGAATGCGCCAAAAAGCTAGGAGCGCTTGATAGTCCAGAGCAGGACTTCATCAGGAGGTTGAACGACGTCGTGAAAGGGCTGGAGAGCGCAACTCCTAGTGAAAATTACCGCCGAATGACCTTGGAAGCTGAATCCCGTCGTCAAAAACTGGTTGAGCCGTTGGAAAAAGAGATACAACTTGAAGCTTCAGCAGAAGCGATATTGGAACTCGAGGAAGACCTTCGATGGAACCTCACAATGTGCAGTGAGCCTACTGAGACTCGTGCAGGCATCCAATTGAAGGCGGAACTTGAAAACACGAGCAACTCCATTGCCGAAACTGCGCAGGGGGACGAGCCAGGCTCCCTTTACAGCTCGGGCCCACAAATTTTGTGGACTCCTTCTCGTGTGGTGTAGCATATCGGATCGAGGTTGGAATATCATAGAGCAATTGTATGAGCGTGGAAATACTTACAGCTTATAACTTGAACTTTTGAACGAAGATTTGAAATTAAGCCCACAGGGGTAGGAACACCAAAATAGTTGAGGGTAGTTGCACGCGGAGTACGGGCACTGGTAATTATGCTCACCTCGACATTGACTCCATTCTATTCTCTCAACTCTTGAAGCCATAATTTTCTTCCAGTTGCATTACGGTGCTAAAAATATATTCGGAAATAGTAAAGAGGCATTGAAGGAAAACACAAAGGATGGAAGGAAGTATGTATCCGTCGTCCATATATACATGCATGACTTTGATTAAACTTAAAGCCTGATCGGGTGCCCCGCTGCAAAAGCAGTTGAATTTTAGCGGCAAAAAATGCGGCACTGAAGGTTAGGGATAAATTTACTGAATTAGTATCTACACTTCCGCAGAGTTCTGGAATTGCGGCCACGGCAAGACGGCACCAACCAGCTTCTACTTGACAACACGTTACGGATGCAGCTTTTTCTCGCCGCGTCATTTATACTCGACACTCCTAAGAATAAGAAATAGACCGTCTCCAGACTCTATATTTTGGCCGAGGGATGAACAAGCAACTATTCAAAAACATGGGGAATTCGGCCGTTGTGTTAACTTCAGCGATCTTCAACGGTAGCTCGGACGCCACGTAGAAAAATCTGGAGCACGCATTCAACTAGGTTCAAGGTCTGAGCTGTCTAATTTTATTCTGTACATAGCCAGTGCTCTATCGTCACGGCGGGGGAGTTTTATGCAGCGCAATTTTATTGGTGTGTGATCAATTGACAGTGTATTATTCACGTATTTCTTAGGCCCGTGTAAAGCATATCTATACTTCCCCGCATCGATTCTGTATAATATATTTGGAGCAAGTCGATTCTGAAATCCGTGTGGTATACAAACAAAAAACAGGCATGACGCAAGTAGGGGAAGTGAACTAACTAGCTCCCATCTCATTTCGTATTTACTCGACTGAGTCATTCGAGCTACGTTCGATGGATGGGTGATAGATGTAAGAAATAAGTGCCATTCCATAAATATTAGGAGGTTCACTCCCCGTACTTCCAGGTGAAAAGATAATGGCACGTATAAATAATGGGCGAAATATTGTACGCACCGATCCAGCTATTCCCTTGTGTTTGAATCCTGAGTATGCGAGGCTGAACCAGCCACACCTTGTGGTGTTTATTATTATCTACGAGGGCTAGCGAGTATCCTTAACAGCGTCGGGGAAGAATAATAACCGCGACCGTTTGCAGTGAATTTCTACAATGCGTACTCTTCAAAGACAAAGTTTAAGAGGTCCCACTTCATGTGTAGCCTGATCTCACAATAAAATATTTCGAAAAATTGGAAACATTGATTGGGTGGATTGTTTACATGGTAGAAAGTACCCGGAAATGTACATACGCTGATACAGGTTGTGTAACCTCCAAAAACCGTTCATGTCTGCAAACAAATAGTGAAATTTGGAAGAGAGTAGACGATGAGGCCACTGATTGGTGAGCACAGCCACAAGTCAACTCTCTCTCGCCCACGTCGTCTCTTTCTCGCCACTCGCCCCCGCCTCAATGCCCACCGTGCGGTGCCTTCTTCCATTTGTCCTCTTCACCGGCTTACTCTATCGAATCCTCCTCTCCCTTTCCTTTTTGCTTGTCCTCCCTTTCCTCATCCTTCTTTTCTCCTCGCCCTCCCTACTCTCCTGTTTCTTGCTTCTGGCGTATATACTAAAGTCTTCCTTAGCCATCCTGCGCGCGCGCACCCCTTTAGTATCGCCGCTGCCTGTACGCCCTTCGCGCCTTTCCGCCTGGCCGGAGCGCCGTGTACGACATGCACTGCGACTACCTCCACCGCCCGCCGCGCGCGCCAGCCTTCTGCTGCAGTACCACGCGGAACACGATCTGCTCAGCCACTACCCGCCCTCGCGCACCCCAGATACGATGCGCAGAGGAACGGCCACGATATTCGCATTGACAGCATGCACTTGCATTGGTATTTTCATAATCGCTTACGTTGGCTTTTATGCACGGTGACTGGTAGGGTGCTGTTTTTTATGCCGGTTTGTAAACATGTTTATAAACAGGTGTTTATAAACCAGTTTTTTATTGGTTGGGCCAGACCACCCAGATTTTAATTCAGTGTGGCAGTGTCCGGCCCCTAAATCCACAACGCAAGTTTCTCAGGCCCATATTCTTGTCTTCATCTCTTCTTCCTCAGCTCTCGCACTACGCACCGGAACCGTCACCGGCTTTCAAAGTTGGATCCTGTTGTGCTGTACTCAATAGTACTAGTGCTACTGCTCATACGAGCCATGACGGGAGTATGCGAGCGCACAAGGGATATTAAATGCGAGCTGCAATGCGCTAGGCTTATGACCGCCCCCATGCGTATGATCCTCTTGATTGTCTCGCCCGCCAGTCGATTTTCTCCTGCGCTCTTGTCCCGCACATCTCGTCGCGGATGCACAGGTGAACGATCTCGTCGTGCAGTGTCGAGCGCCCGTCTTCTGCGATATAGCGTCTGCCTCTGCATCCTCCCCGCGGCGCACTACGCGCGCAGCCTCCCCCGACGCCTACGCTCCTCTCCGCGCGCGTTGCGTGCGATATCCACCCGCGCACGTCGGTACGGCACCACTTCGCAGCACGCTCAAAATACTTCCGTCCGTCTATCGCAATGATTCGGAATTCCTGGCGCGCGCCTTTCCGGAGGGATGCTGGCCTTGCGTGTTAGGGCCTCGCATGTGATTTCCGCAGCAGCACCACATACCAACACACTCTCTCCTTCTCTGCACCGACGCTCTCGAGCGTCCTCCCGCGTCGAGAACGACGCTGCCCCTCTCCTACACGATCGACTTCTTGGATAGGGCCGTGCCGGTGGCTCCCACCACGCTCGTCTGGTGCCTTTCTAGGGAGAAGCGCCCCCGTTTTCGTTTCGGCTCGAACCCAGCCCGCTTGTCTACGAGAGGTCTCTACCTCATGACATGGGGGATGACAAGGGGTCGTGAGTGCGTGCGGGTAATATGGATGAGCGGGAGGGAAAGCAAGGACGAAAAGAGGCATAGATTGTGGAGGGCTTTTGACAGCACTGCCGCTTCCCGTAAGCGCGCACCGGCGACGCGAACTCGCGCTGCTCTGGGGCCGCCACATCCGCGACTTGAGGGACACCTCGTGGATTGCGAGTACCTTCCTATACGGTCTCCTTCGTGCTCTCCTCTTCGCCACCGGCCCGCACACCGTTAATCTCCCCTCACCTCAATCCCGGTGCTTTTTCCCTCTCCTCGCCTCCGGCATCGGTGCCCAAGCCTGAATGGCCACGGCACCCGACATACGTGCCCACCCGGCCCGTCGTACGCCACCGCCGCGTACATACGTGGGTGCACCACCTCCGCTTTCAGAACGCCCAGATGCGGTGGGCTCCATTGTCCCCGACATGGGTCGTATCACCTCTCGCTCCTCAATGTGCCGCTCGCCCTCCTCGGCGCGGACCCTGCGTCCGCAGCACTCGCGTGCGCCCTCGTTCGCACCGCTCCCCCGCTATCGGTCGGCTCGTCCCGCACCTGTCCGCTCGCTATCGCCTCTCCGCTCGCTCCTCCGCCAGTTCGCCCGCTCCCTCAGCCAGCTCGCCCGCTCGCCTACGACCCGGAGCTACCTTGTACCGTGCGCGGAGGCGAGTGTGCTCGGCAGTCAGGCGATGCAGAGAGCGCTACGCACTCAGGCGACGCAGAAAGCGCTGCGCACTCGGTCTCGAGACGACATCGGCTGGGCCTCGACCTCGGTCGTAGGTGGGGTGGGGCCGGGTTCAAGTGTGTCGTTGTATAGTCCGGTGCGAGTCGCGGATCCTCAACGTGCAGATCTTAGACGTGCCCCATGAGCCTCTTCCCATCTTCCTCTCCTTCCCCCTCCCCTCCCTCCCTCCCTCGCTCTACTTACGTGTCGCGAACCGGGGCATCTCAGGTGGGCACGCTAAAGACTTGTTCGCGCTTTCTCTCTGAAATGGGGCCTCTCTATGACCTCATGGGGATAAGGGCAGTGAACATACAAGCAACGGACCAGAATCTTTTTTTGGATTTTCTTTGTGACATAATCGTGACATCGGTCCGGACTCCGGTCACGGTATACTGTCATTCTGTCGCCTGTTAATTTAATGTGTCGCCTGTGGTCTCCTGTGGTTATATAGCTTACAGTATGTGTGTGTCTGTCGCCTTTCGTTCGTCCCGGCGCCTTAATACTAACAACTTATGGGTGACCTAGAGAAGGGCCCGGATCCGACTCTCAAATCTGAAGGTAAGAAGTGGCATGTTCCGGTTCCAGCCACCTGGCAAGTCCAGATGCTCACAGATATATACCGCCAGACTCGAGTACGCTGAATCTGAATGCTGGTTTTGAAGCTCACACTGGCAGGCATGCACCGCCAGATCTGAATACGGGTGATGAAGCAGCGGCAGCAAAATTATGGAGCGTGTACATCTCCGAGGCCGAAAAGTACGACAAGGCTCTAGTGGAAAGCTGGAAAAGCAATATGGGCGGCATGTTGATATTTGTGGGTGGGTTTTTGCTGCTTTTGACTTGACTTAACTCCTCACAGGCCGGTTTGTTCTCCGCGAGTTTGACCGCATTTTTAATTGAGAGTTACAAGACGCTCTCCCCGGATTCTGGCGATACCACAGTCCTACTTTTGTCGCAGATCTCTCTCCAGCTTTCAGCCGGCGCAAACGGTAGTCCCCTCTCGGTGGCTCCCACCGCTCCATTCACTCCGCCGATTACCTCTCTCATATGCAATGCGCTCTGGTTTGTCAGCTTGGGCCTCAGTATGAGCTCTGCGCTCATGGCGACCCTCCTTGATCAATGGGCGCGTGACTTCTTGCACAGATCCGAGATGCGCACGGCCCCCGTTGTCCGCGCGCGCGTCTTTTCATATCTGTATTACGGCCTGAAGCGCTTCAATATGCATGCGGTGGTGGAGGTGATCCCTCTGCTGCTTCACGCATCGCTGCTGCTCTTCCTGGCTGGACTTGTGGCATTTCTGCTCCCTGTCAATCGAATTATCATGGGCGTAGCAGCGGGGCTTTTAGCTCTACTCCTTCTCATTTATGCCACCCTCACCATCCTACCAATGCTCTACCTCGACTGCCCGTTCCGTACCCCGCTGTCCGGCCTCCTCTGGCGTATTTTCAGTGCCTTGCCTCGGACTTTATGGCCAGCTGCAAACGATTCTACGCCCACCGTTGTCGAAGCCATGGTTAAGGCTGCGACGGCAGTGTCTGAAGAGCGGACGAACCGTGACCACCGAGCCCTCATTTGGACTGTCAAGTCGTTGGCAGATGACACGGAACTGGAGCCATTTGTCGAGAGCATACCCGATGTCCTGTGGGGTCCCAGTGGCCGACGTCGTGTGTATGACCACCACATCACCAAACTCATCCACGATCCCAACACTCGATTGCTGTCGCGAATAGAGTATTTACTGCTAAGCGCAGAGAGTGGGCTGCTTCCTCGGGAGGCAAAGACACGTCGCAAGATTACATGCTTTAAAGCACTGTGGGCGATTGCCCCTTCTTCGACAAACCTCAATTTCAATTTGTCTCTCCTGCATTCGCTTCCGGAAGACACCCAGGATCCTTCCATCGAACACTATGCAGTATCCGCCCGCTGTCACCTGCAATGCAGCATATTCCGTTTCATAAATAGTTGGATGGACGAGATAATTGCGGATCTCAAGCAGTGTCAGGCCGACCTCCTCCGCGGTCAGTTTCCAAGTCTCGCAGGACCTTTAGAGTCTCTGGCTGAGCTTGAGCGGACATGTTTCGCCCATATATCTGTATTCCCGTACAATCTCAGCTGCTTTGATGAAAGCTTCAGCATCGAATCTCAACCTCCAAGCGACATCCCGGGCTTTCATCTCTATCTGCAGAACGCAGTGGCGATCATTCAACGCCGTAGAGCTGAAGCCTCGCCCCTGATCCTCCTTCAATACCTTGAGGTCGCTGGTTCTCTCAGCGAACCCCCCTTCAAGTTTAAGCACACTCAAGATTCCATTCGAAATCTTCCCCATTTTCTCCTCCAGATCCGTGTTCGCCTTCCTTCTTAATGTTTTGGGAACATGCGTTGAATACAACCATCCACAATCTACAGCGGCGGAGTGATTCGGAAGAGTGGGGTGATTGGATTCTGAGGACGTTGCTCTCGTTATGGGTCCCAGACACGAATGGGAGAATAGTTATGCCAGGGAGCCTGGTCAACTACCTGAATGCGAAGAGATCATCACAGTTGACCTCGTCTTTAAATTCTTATGTGTCACGGAACCTCGACTCCGCCCTGTTCCTTCCAGCAATAACGGACATCCTCTCCGGGCAGTCTGCAGATTC
This sequence comes from Mycena rebaudengoi, assembly GCA_029282285.1. NCBI lineage: Eukaryota > Fungi > Basidiomycota > Agaricomycetes > Agaricales > Mycenaceae > Mycena > Mycena rebaudengoi. The sequence continues at coordinate 607,914 of JARJCX010000015.1, read as the reverse complement.
CCTCAAACATGATTGTTTGACGGCCCTGTGCTACTACATCCCAGAACACCATCCAGATTCTGGTAGTCGCGAGGATGTGTCACAGAAGTATGACCGGACGCTCGCCGCCGTTCTTAGATTACCGCCTTCACCCGCTTCTCACTCCGTCGCTGCGCTTTTAAAATGCCGTATTTTGGCTCAACTTGGATCTATTTCAGACTGGGTCAATCATGAGTGCGGAATATCCAAACGCACCATCATCTCTTATTTCGACCATCCTCTATTGGCTCCGGAGACAACTGAACTTCCCACATGGTTCGCGGAAGCCGTCGATGATGCGATAATATCTCAGTCTCAATATGCATCGCTGGCCGAACTTCTGTTTCAGCGAATCAAAGAAGGTCAACTAGTGCTGCTAACGGAGTTCCTCGAGATCTGCAACACCTCAGAAGTGCCTTTCGAGGCGGCTAAAACGTTGGAGTACTTAGGGTACATCGGGTATGGCGTCGGGTTTCAACCCATTGGTCTCCATGTGGGCCATCAAATGCGCTTTGCAAGTAGCGTGCAAAATGCGCTCAAGCACGGGCACCCTGACGAGCTGCTGAGTGCGATTATTCAACTCGACGTATGGACAGGAGAAGAAGGTACTCATTTGCTGGACGACCCTTCCTCCCGCCAAATGATCAGGGACTCCTTCGCGACCTACGTTGAAAATTATCCCTCCGACAGTCCATCACATGTGCGGGAGAGAGTGGAATATATCTTACGGGGCTTTGATAATCCAATTCCAGGTGCAGACTAATTAAAATAAATACATGCACTATGTTCTCGTGCTACAGAACTGGACTGACCGTTTGGTACATTTTCAACCCCATTTATATGATCTCTTGCGTAGCGATATTGCGGGATTCGAGGTCAGCCATGACCTAATCACAGTTATTTCATTTGTGTCTATAAAATCCAAGTGATGCAACAGAAAGTACCTGCTGTCTCGTATTGCACCAACTTGAATATGATAAACAAAATAAAATGAGCCGGCATCGTTGTCAGACATGAAGAACACGCTGTCTTTGCCCGCACCGAGTAAACCTCCGACCGTTTCCATATTTAAACTGCATCGATATTCCATCCGCAGTTGTTGATATACTTAGGACCAACTCAAAAAATTATATACACCCGTCGTTTAACTCGAACAGCGCCGATGCCGCCAGCTGTTCAGATTTGTCTACATCTATTAAGAATCCATATAATGCAGCCATGCACTGCGTTTCAAGGCCTCGTCGGCAGAGCTCGGCCGACCCTGATTTACGGCACACCGGGAAGCCTCTGCCGTAAGAATTACGTCTCGCAACCCCTAGGGGTGCTCAATTCTTAGGTCGACCCGGTCAGGTCGTTTAAAATAATTAAATAATCTGTCAAATTTCAAACTCCGACATCGATTGATTGTGTCGGTCTTTACCACATCTTTACCACACATCAACCACACATCCTATGCCTTGCACAACCAAAATTCAGATCCAAGTAGACCTATTGTTCATCTCAGAGAATCTACTTGCTATATCCATTGTCTTGGAGGATCTGGACCATGACGAGGCAGATGACAACCATGAGGCCGATCCTCTTGATGACGATGTCGCAGGCTGAATGCAATGGATAATGCTGGTAGTAAGAAACTCAATACAGCTTAGACAATGCAGAGTATGACGGTGTGAGATGGTGCTGGATGACAAAGAAGAGAAGTGGAGAAGTGCCACTCGGAGCGGAGTTTGAATTTTTTATTTGTTCCGTACAAATATTGAATTATTTTAAACGACCTGACCCGGTCGACCTAAGAATTGAGCACCCCTCTTCTCAATGCATTCGGAGGGCTCAATTTGATCTGGGGACCAATTTGGTGGAAATCTGGAGGTTAAGAGTGGCAGAAAATATTTTGTATGGAGCTAGTCGGCAGAGGGTAGGCAGAGGCGTCAACCCAGGTCGACACAGATCTGCCGATCAAGACTCGGCAGGGTTTGCCGCGCCGGGTCGGCAGAAGTCCACTGACGTCAGCCCAAGTCAACCCACTCTGCCGATCCGCCCTTGAAATGCAGTGCATATGAACAAAGAAAGCAGAGTTCACGAGAACTGATACATAGTTCCAGAACGACACACTCTCAGGGCAAATAATCGGTTGTTGAATGTTATACCAACTCTAAACAAAAGACACCCATCGTTTACATAACGTTCAACTCGCGCACAGAAGGTGCAATGCATTTTATTTTATTCATTACATGGCTTTGAAATTATGAACAAAATCTGGGTTGTTTGCTGTCAATGATTATTCCGTACATTGAACCTTGCACAGCGATGAATCTTGTGTATTATTCCACGCACTTCCGAGACCCGCGTAAAGCATATGCTTCACCCCCCCACGTAGATTCCGTATAATATATTTGGAGTGAGTTGATTCTGAAATCCGTGTGGTATCCGCCAGCCCCCAAAAAAGGCCCAGGCATGCAAAGTTGGGGGGAGTTGAACTAACTTGCACTTCATTTCGTATAATTTAATTATTCGCTTGCATTTACATGCGATGGACGAGTGACAGATGTAAGAAGTAAGCAATATAATTCCTTTGGGTTCTATTCCAGAAATAGGAGGTTCATTTCCTCACTTCCAAGTGAATAATGACAAGGGTACGTATAAAAAATCGTAGACGAAATAGCGTACGCACCTATCTATTCACTTGTGTCTTGTGTATGTAAGACTGAACCAGCCACATTTTATATTAGTGTTCATTCACGAGGGCCAGCGAGTATACTTGACAGCGTCGGTGGAGAATAATACCCACGATCGTTTGGGATGATTTTGCGTAAACAAACATGCTAGCGTCGACCTCGTGCTTGCAATACTAGGTTCACTGAAGGGCCCGCACGGGTCATCTGGATCATTATCTCACAATGAGATATTTCCCCAAAATCGGAAGCATTGCCTTTGTTACAGGGAATGAATGGTTCATATGTACAGGATACTTGATAAAATTTGTCCTTCAAGCACTGGTGGCGTCGGCGAAAAATAGTGAACTTTGGAGAAACGCCCATAACAGTCGCATTCAAGCCGCGTGCTTCCATTGGTCCTTTTTTATAATACTTATGCTGTACTTCATGTACAATAACTGTCGGGATTCATGATTTTGGTTGGATTTATCTCTCAGGCTTTGAGTAATGTTGAACCACATTCATGGCGGAGCTGTTTTCCATTGGTCCAAGCCCGATATTTTCGCTAGAAAAATCTGAACTCCAACCACCCGTTCAACTTTTGTGAGCCAAGGTGCAACATCCCGGAATTGTTCGAATCGGATATATTCGGACATCAAGGCATCAAGGCATCAGCATCAAGCCCGAAGCACTGCCACTCAAGGTGTTTTGCGTCTCGATGACGAACTGGAATGCGCTCAACGTCAGCTGAGCTCTACCAACCAACTTGAATTACCAACTACCGACCGATTTTATAATTTTATTCGAATTTTGCGCATGTGTTCCCCCTGCTCGGCCTCCGGCTCGGACTATCCACTCCGAATCATACTTTCGCGCTTGCCACTTGCACCATAAGCTTCTCGAACCCGTATTCTCGTCTTCGCCGGCCTAGGAGCACGTATCCATGCTGTCCACGTAACTGTTCTGCAGCATCCGCGCTGTCGTCTGCCATCACCGCGCTGTGAATACCACGAAGAGGTACTCCCCGTCTCGCGCAGGACGGAGACATGGGGGACGGGGTTAACTCGGGCCATTTACAGTCGGGGACTGGATGTGGAGAACGCCGTGACGCGACGCTGCGCGCGCCGTCGTCTTGTCGCCGCCAAGGAAAAAATTACTCCAGCCCGCCCGCCCACCCACTTACGAGCTGGCTCTAGCACTGCTCCCCGGAACGGTCACTGGCTTTCGCCCCAGCTCGAAGAATGCGCACGCGCACGCGCCGCCCATCCTGCCGTGTTGTATTGCTGCTGCTACCGGCTCATACGAGCGACAAGGGCTGCGCGTTTTATAGCATACGTATGTGCGAGCGCGCCAAGGATATCAGTGCGGGATGCATGCGCTAGTGTTCACCCCCATGCATATTGCGCACGCGATCCTGGTAACCGACTTCCTCGTCACGAAGAGACGGAGCACGATCTCGCCGCGGGTGCGGCGAAGAAGACCGCACCCACGCCCGTCCTCCTCGATACAATATCTAGCTCCATGTCCTCCCGCACCATGCGCCCCGACGCCTGCGCCCCCCTCCCCGCGCATTCCAGCTACCCCCCGCTTGCGCAGGTCCGGCCTTGCCACGTCATTGTATCGCCCTTGCAACTCATCGCCCTCGCCCTCCCCGCGGCGTGTGCCCCGCCCGCGAACGGGGACGGGATCGGATACATGCGCTCCCTCACCTGGCGCAGGACGCGCTTCCTCACCTCGCAAAGAACGTGCATAGTCATAGCACAAGTACGTTGTCGCCGTCCGTGGGCTGCCCGCGTCGTCCGCCCGTGGCCTCGCAGGCACAGAACCACGCGCTCCGCAAGCCTCGCATACTACCGCTTACCCACCCGGCTGCACGCATCCTCTCTCGCGCCCACGCTCCCGCTACATGCCCGACCGCTCTCCCCTCGCTTCCCCTCCCGTCCAGCCCTAGGACAACACACCACCAGACGACACCACGCCGCGCCGCCGACTGGGATACATACCTCCTCCGCTGGCAAGCGCCTCCGTGCTCAAGGCTCGCAAGCACATACATGCTCGACGGACCCCGGCAAGACAGGTGCCGTATGTGTGATGTGCGTGCACGACGAGGGGGCATGCGGGTGTACGTACGGGGTTGCGGGTGCACTTACTAGCGGGGGGCAGGGGTGCACATTTGCGCGCCTCCTGCGTTGCACATCATACACACCTCCGCCTTGGGCACCCACCGACTGCCGGACGCGAGCACACATCATCCGTACTCGGAAACTGGCCGAGGGAAGGCGCTGCTTCAGAACGACGAAGCGGGCTGGATTGCCCGCGACGTGGGGTCGTCCTCCCTCGCCTCTCGCTACCCGACGCGCGGCGCGCCATCGGCCTGCTCTCCACGCGCCTCTTCCGCTCGCTGCTCGCCCTGCGCTAGCTCGTCCACTCGCCCCTCCGCCAGCTCGCCCACTCCGCTAGCTACTCGCCTCTCAATCAGCTCGCCCACTCGGCCCTACTGGCCTCCCAGCCAGCTCGCCCACGACACCTTGCGAGGCGACTGCGCTCGCCAGCCAGGCGACACATCACGCGCTGCGCACTTGGTCTCGAGACGACACGTAGTTTCTAGACGTGTCCCGGTGAACCTCTTCCCATTCTCCCTTCCTCTACCTACATTTGTACCCTCTGGTTACATATCTATACACATCGTCCTCTTGCTCTTCTCAAACTCTTTCTCGACTGCTTACTCACTTACTCATTCATCACCGCGCTTCGCAGTCACCGCACTTCGCAGTCACCGCACTTCGCCGCGCGTTGCACACCGAGCATCGACGCGACTCCGGGAAAAACCGCCAGACTCAGTCCCGCAGCTCATTATCCGGGCTTACTGGTGTCCCCGATACACCGAGCGATTCCACAACGATGGGGCCGATGTCACGATGCAAAGATTGGCGCCTCGCCTCGGTTTTAGGACGCAAGCCAAATGCAAGCCGACTCCTGCGCTTGCGGCGTGAGATGGATATCCACCCCGTTCCCCTGAAACGCTCACAGGGCTGGCGTAACGACCGACGGATGCTGGGAGGATGGTGGGGCGGATGGAGACGCGGGGTGAAAGAGTTAGGGTTAGGCTTGGGTGGAATGCGGGACGATGGGGACATGCACGGTGGAAGCTATGCAGGATCCGTGCGAGAAGTGCTGATCCTCCCTGCCCCGCTCCTCCACACCCCCCTGCTAAATGTCGCGCGCTCGACGCCGGTTTGCGGGTCAACGTCCCGCTCGCAGCATCTGCCTGTGTTCGTGCGCTTCGTCTCCTCTTTCTCGAGGACAGTGTCGCGAGAGTGACAGGAGTGATCCATTTGACTTCCCCATTTTTCTTTTTTATTTATTTGGGGGCTTGTCGGACCTTCGTTTCGTGGGCCGGAGTCTCGGCGGGTGGTGGCGAGGGGTCGTATGATGGAAGTGCGGATGTGGGTGAAGCAACCATCCCACCCCTAGTCTCTGATACTTGCCGCCGTCGTGTAAGTAATAAGTATCGAGCTCGAGGATCTTTCTGCGAGCCAATGATGGTTTACTATATTTCTCGTGCCCTTCTCTCGACATCTCTTCCTGGTTTCGTCCTTGTCTACTGTCCTTTTGAGTGAATGTAAAGTTATTTGCATCCATATCTATGTAGAAAGCACGCATCTCCCTGCTCTCTACCTGGTGAGAAGAACTTCCTATTTCAGGAAAGGCGGCGTCTGTTTTGCCTGTCACGGCGCTTGAGCTCTTTGGATCGCGACGACATGCCTGACCCGGAGAAGGGAGTCGAAATCGACGGAAAAGGTGCGCCAATGTCGATCCTTTCTACAGCGTAGTAATCTGTTGAATAGACCATGGTCCCAGCCATGAAGCAGCCACCGCAAAAATGTGGACAGTCTACGTCTCCGAAGCTGAAAAGTACGACAAGGGTCTCGTTGCGAGTTGGCGGAGTGACATGGATGGCATGCTGATATTCGTGCGCTCATTTCCACTACCCCTCATCCCATCGCTGACAATCCAGACAGGCAGGTCTCTTTTCTGCGAGTTTGACGGCATTCATCATCGAGAGCTACAAGAAACTTTCGCCCGACACTGGAGAGGCCGCAGTGGTGCTTCTGGCCCAAATTTCGGACCAGCTTGCTGGAAAGGCTGGCAATAACACACTCGCGGCTGTCCTGCCGGCGATTCCATTTGTCCCTGACACAACCGCGCTCGTCTGCAACGCCCTCTGGTTTATCAGTCTGGGGCTCAGTCTGAGCTCCGCCCTCATTGCGACTCTGCTAGAGCAATGGGCACGCAATTTTCTCCACAAAACCGATTTGCGCTCTGCGCCAATCATTCGAGCGCGCATATTCTCGTATTTATACTACGGATTAAAACATTTCAACATGCACACCGTGGTTGAGGTCATTCCTCTGCTCCTGCATGCGTCGCTCCTCTTCTTTTTTGCTGGGCTCATCCTATTCCTACTTCCCGTCAACAAGATCATCATGGGAATAGCAGCAGCCTTATTTGGGCTCGTTATCGTGGTGTATAGCGTGCTCACGCTCCTCCCACTGGTCTACTTGGACTGCCCATATCGCACTCCCCTGTCCGGTTCATGCTGGCGAGTTCTTCAGATGTTACGTTCCTATCTGACAAGGCGCCGCTTCACCTCTGCCACATCCACAAACCCGGCTTCATCTTACCATTCTGACACCGCGGTAGAAGCAATGGTTCGCTGCGCCACCGAAGTCTCCGACGAGCGCGTCATTCGAGACCAATGCGCCCTCATCTGGACTGTCAAGTCGTTAACGAATGAAATTGAGTTGGAGCCCTTTGTGGAAAGCATCCCGGATGCGCTGTGGGGTCCCAATGGACGTCGTCTGGTATATGACAACTATATCTTGGCCCTCGCCAATGATGCGGAAGTGCATCTGGTCACCCGTATCGAGAATTTACTTCGCAGCTGCGAAAGTGGACTGTTGAAGGCTGAGATCAAGGAGCGTCGGCAAATAACTTGCCTCAAGGCCCTGTGGGCCATTGCAAGTCTCGCGGACCCCACCGAGAGGACCCAATTTTTGTTCGATTTGTCTGCGGTGTACCGCTTAGCCGCTTCGGAACCCTTATCTCCGGAAGTCTCTGGCGCCGTTCATCAGCACGCACTGTCTGTCTATGCCCTTATACAGTGGCATTCATCTTGTGCCATAAATTCTGTGCTCCATGAGCAAGGCTTTCAACTTGACCACATCCCCAACACCATTCGCCAAATGATTGTGCGCTTGAGTAAGCGCGAAGCAGTGATCCTGGACTTGCCCCCGCTTGGGGAAATAAATTTCTCACCGCCGACCGGCCTCTGGGCTACAATGGCACAAAATTGGATCCCACCAGTACGCGCTTGGGATGGAGAAAATCTACAGGGACTACAACTGGCTGCTTCCAGGCTCCCATACCTCATATTCCTGCATTACTTGACTGCGTTTTTCCCATTGAAACAATTGCCTTACCGTTTCCCCGACACACACACTGTGATCCTAGGAAACCGGAAACTCCCTGACTCGGAGTTTGTCCTCGACTCTCTGGAAGCGGTAGTACTCGGGGATGCTCTGACTCGTCATCGTTCCTTGTCACATCCTGAAGATGAACATGGATGGCATCCAATAGATGAAATCTTCCGAGTGGCCGGCCCAATCTGGCGGCCGGCGGCCAGTAGCCTTCGTCCGGCTCCTACAGGAATGATAGATTATATCATTTGGCGGCAACGGGATAACGAAATCCTTGATCGCACGCTCGCAGCTTGGGATCCTTTGCTGTTATTGAAGGGTCTGGCCATTCGCCTTAAGCGTAGATACCTCGCGGGCCCCCTTGATGCCCTGTGGATTTTGTGCAGCTCTGATGGTCTTATTGGCTGGCGAAATTTACTGCAACCACAAGTCTATGAGGGTGTCATCTCAGCCATCAATAAACGCGGTCCGGCCACTGTTCGATCCGCCACAGAGCCCCTTCTCGCGCTCGTGAAGTACCGCTGGCTGAATTGCACAGTCAGTCAGAGTGAAGCTATTGCCATGTTGAAATATTCCATTATGCCCACGGAGACTGCCGTTGAGCTTCCAGCTGTGATTTTGTCTGCTCTACTGCAGGACAAAATACATGACCCTGGCATATTTTGGGATATATTCCGGATCCGCCGTGCTGAAGCCGCACTTTGCATCCTCACTAATCTGCTGGACATCTGCTGTGTGGCCACCCCCCCTGCACGTGCCGCCGAGGCGGTCAAGTATCTAGAAATTGACCCTCTGTTGGGTGATCCCATTCATGAAGCCCACCAACTTCATCTCGCCAATAGCATACAGAAGATTGCACAGATGGCCCAAGAAGCAGCGACCGGATATGAACACCAAAACTGCTGCATGCTGCTGTCAAACTACATATCTGGGACCCCGAAACTGGCATTCAATGGCTCAACCATCCAGTCATGCGCGAAACACTAAAATATTGTTTCGCTGAGTGTGCCAGGACACTCCTAGCAGTTGATAGTTCGGAGCAAGACTTCATCAAGAGGTTGAACGACGTTGTGAAAGGGCTGGAGTGTGCAGCACCGAGTGATGATTGGCACATGATGAAATTGAAAACTGAATCCCGTCGTCAAAAATGCGTTGAACTGTTGGAAGAGGAGATGCAACTTGAAGCTTCAGCAGAAGCGATATTGGAGCTCGAGGAAGACCCTTTGACGGAACCTCACAATGTGCAGTGAGCCTACTGAGACTCATGCAGGCATCCAATTGAAGGCAGAACTTGAAAAAACACGAGTTTGCCGAAGCTGCGCAGAGGGACGAGCCAGGCTCCCTTTACAGCCCTGGCACACAAATTTCCTGCACTCCTTCTCGTGTTACAACATGCGAGGTACGAGCTTCAACGGCTGTAGCGTCTGTCTAGGAGAGACTATTCTCGTGTGGTGTAGTATATCGGATCGAGGTTGGAATATCACAGAGTAATTGTATGAGCATGAAATACTTATAACTTACGGTAAACTTGAGGGCATGAACACCACAAGATGGGTATGGAGCGCAGAGCACTTTGGTAATTATGCTATCTGTCTACATATTCACCTACATACCAGTATAAAGCGGCTCTCACCTGTCGACTCCATTCTATTCTCTCAACTCTTGAAGCCATAATTTTCTTCCAGTTGCATTGCAGTGCTAAAAATATACTCGGAAATAGTAAAGAGGCACGTATTGAAGGAAAACACAAAGGATGGATTGAAGTATGTATCCGTCGTCCACATATATATGCATGACCTTGATTCAACTTAGGGCCTGATTGGGTGCCCCGCTGCAAAAGCAGTTGAATTTTGGGGTCAAAAAATGCGGTACTAGATACGAAGGTGAATGATAAATTTATTGAATTAGTATCTATGCTCCCGCCGAGTCTGGAGTTGCGGCCACGGCAAGACGGCGCCAACCAGCTTCTGCTTGACAGCACATTGCGGATGCAGCTTTTTCTCGCCGCGTTGTTTATACTCGACACTCCTAAGAATAAGGAATAGACCGTCTCCAAACTCTGTATTTTGGCTGAGGGATGGACGAGCAACTATTCAAAAACATGGGGAATCTGCCTCACCAATTCTGGCAAAAATATTCTTGCCGCTGTGTTAACTTCAGCGATCATTCAAAGGTAGCTCGGATGCCACTTAGAAAAATCTAGAGCACACATTCGACTGGGTTCAAGGTGCGAGCTATCGAATTTTATTCTGTAAATAGCCAGTGCTCCATCGTCACGGAGGGGGAGTTTTATGCAGCGCAATTTATTGGTGTGTGATCAATTGACAGTGTATTATTCACGGATCTCTTAGGCCCGTGTAAAGCATATCCCACATCGATTCCGTATAATATATTTGAAGTAAGTCGAGAATCCGTGTGGTATACGCCATGCACCCCCAAAAGAACAGAGGCAAGGCATGGTGCAAGTGGGGGGGAAGTGAACTAACTACCCCCGTCTCATTTCGTATTTACTCAACCGAGTCATTCGAGCTACGTTTAATGGATGGGTGATAGATGTAAGAAATAAGTGCCATTCCATAAATATTAGGAGGTTCACTTCCCGCACTTCCAGGTGATAAGATAACGGCGCGTATAAATAATGGGCAAAATATCGTACGCACCCATCCAGCTATTCACTTGTATGTGAGGCTGAACCGGCTACATTTTGTGGTGTTTATCTACGAGGACTAGCGAGTATACTTAACAGCGTCGGGGAAGAATAATAATCACGACCGTTTGGAGTGAATTTCCGCAATGCGTAGTCGTCAAAGACAAAGTTTAAGAGGTTCCGGTTCATGTGTAGCCTGATCACACAGTAAAATATTTCGAAAAATCAGAAACATCGATTGGGTGGATTGTTTACATGACGGAAAGCACTGGGAATTGTACATACATTGATACAAGTTGTGTAACCTCCAAAAACCGTTCACGTCTGCAAAAAAATAGTAAAATTGGAGGAACGCTCTCCATATTCGCATTGACAGCATGGACTGGGACTTACATTGGTATTTTCATGATCGCTTACGCTGGATTTCATGCATGGTGACTGGGTGAATTTGGGAGTTGAAAAAATTTCCTCCAAGACCATGTTTGGTGTTGAACTTGAAAGCTGTCTCAATAATTCAAGATTACTATGTTTTTCAAGTCTGGGATGCCCGCCCCGGTCATTGCGGAGAAGAGTGAACACTGAATGTGGGGCTGCCTCTAAGTATATGGGTGTGACAGGTGCGGTGCCGTTCGGGCCCATCTAGACTCCGAGTATGAGTTTCAAAATCGACAAAAGGAGGTTGCGGGCGGCATCACTACAACTGGTGGTTGGCAATTCTGCCAGAAGTCAGTGATGTGGGAGATGGTATTACACTGCCAACCGTTTCGCCAGTGGAATTCCACAGGAAACGAGATCAGTGGATTTCCACCGACTGAATCTGTGGAAAGCCAAAAATTTCCAGAGGTCGGCAAGGCGGTGGATATCCGGGTTGATTGGTCACGAGTGATATCAACTTGATATCATCAATATCCGCTTGAGATTCAATGAGAGGGCCGAATCTCTTCAAAGTACAAGTGCTTGTGCAGTTTGGGACCATGCAGTATTCAGAACAAAATAAGATAACACAATGAGAGCCCCAGAAAGATATTCCTTCATTCTCTTGATTAATTTTGGGGCAGGAATTGGCAGGGAATGCTGGTGGCCGATAATTTGACCACATCTGTCTCTTTCAATTAAAGCTACATCAACAGCATTATGGTGCAGTTGGTTATGATGCTTTCATTGGGTTTGTCATTTTGGCGCGGGTTCGAACGGCTTTTGTGTCATTTTTCGCCCTTTATTGGCGCTTCGGAAATGTCCGAACCTTGACGGTGGAAATCCACCATCTTGCCGACCTGTGGAAAACAGCTGATTTCACCAGTTTCATCCATCGACGGGCCTTCCTGTGGAATTCCACTGGTGAAACGGTTGGCAGTGTACCGCATTTGGAAATCCAGGCCCATTTACTGCTTTCAAAAGCAGTTAGAAGGATAATATGGCGTCCTGGATGTAGATATAATGTCAAGAACATTGAATAATGCTACCCCATAACATTAAGGGGGGGGGAAAGCCGAGATAAAGGGAAACTTTTGCCACTTTTTGGGATTGTCTACCATACTTCCATTGGTACTTTTGAGTTCACTTCCTACCTATAAATCTTTAGAATATTTTTATATACTTGGAACAACTATGTGAACAGCACCTCGTTTCTGTTTTTCCGATTTTTGTCTTCCTTAGGCTACCGTTAGCTGATATTGCCTGGTATTTGATAGTTGTATTCATATTTTTAAAATTTGGGGAACTAGACACTCTTCAGATATGTTTGCCATCCACTTTTCACCTTAGCCAAAAATGACTGTACGCAGAGAAATTTCCTACGATCATCGCCATTGTCGGAGTTTGAATTTGGCACTGCATTGCCGACAACCACTACAACAAACGTAGGTTCGGATCAACCCTCTCTCCGGACCGGTCAGCCGGTCTTTCTCGGAGAGAGGCTTGGGACAAGCTAAGACAAACAGTGAGAATCTTCGAGTCGATTTTGCACAGTCATTCGTGCCACCTCCAACAACTTTAAGAGGGAAAAGTGTTTATTGTATGCCTAGAATTATATGCCTCGAAGTCTAGAATTTTATACCGTGTCCCACTGATCCAACGCTGTAAATGATTGAGCACACATTTTTCTGGAGGTCACCGCAATTTGGATACTATCTGACTTCAGGTCCCGGTTTTTATGGCCTCTATCAACTCTCATGCTTAAATCATTCAATCCCACAGCTTCAGTCTGTCTCTCCAGTGCTTTCAACATATTAGAAACAATTATTAAGTTCCCGGGAATGAATGTCACAATGTGTGACAAGTGATTTTTCGTGAAGCGGCGTCTCGGAGCGCCGGAAGCCTTGAAAGCAGATGGGTAATTGACTCCGTGGTAGTTGCGGCCACGGGGCCAGCATATGAGGGGAATTTAGATAAAAAAACGCGCCTTTGCGCATCATTCCCAATCGGGCAATGCCATCAGAGCTTCGGGCTCCCCACACAAAGTCGCGTCGTGCAGTGTCTACCGGGCGAAAAATATTGGTTTAAAAGATGCAAATGAGATGTAAAGACAATTGAATAATATCCGCTGCCTCATTTTATTATTTTCGGACTGTAGACGTGGTGAACATCGTGATGCACAAATTCACAAAGTCCACCGTTGTGCGGCACTTTTCTATTTCTAAAGAGCATATTTTCTCAATATAAACTGGCCAATATCTAAGTTTTATGAAGATGAAGATTTTTGTCTCCGGTGGCTAGCGATTGACGCCAATTGCATGACTCCAGAACGCGACGAAGGTCCTGCTCAATTTCTTGATCTTGGCACAAGCCCCTTCCATTGTTTGACCAAAAACCTGACCCGCATCAACAAACAATGGTCGGCGGCTTGATCCGAACCTACAACAAACGATGCTCGTAAGGCGGCATGTACCTGTCAAAGGGCTGCCGCTGACGGCCGTCGACGGCTTGGGTCAAAGACCATCGAATTCTTTAATTTCATTGACTCGAAATGTTTGGTGCCGTCACCAGTGCCATTTGGTCTCTCTTGGTCTCTTCATACATCTGGGTCAGCCTGTGACGGACACAGATCGAAAACTTTGACAGTGGCAATCCCGGCAGCTCCGAGTAGCTCTGATTGCAGTATTCTGCCTCTTTTGACGCAAAGGTGTCAACTGGTGTCAACCAAAAACTGCGTCGATGACCGCAGCGTACGTGCTGGGCATGGATAATTTAATCCCTGATTTATTTTGACACATGCCGTCTGCAGCTCTGACGGCATGGACGGCAGCGGCCCTTTCGCTGGTCGCGGCATGTTTCCGATTAGTTTCTTATGAAGCGGCACTTAAACGGAGCACTTGGCTGGGGCTAAGCAACCAAACCAAAGTGCCGGAACTTTTAGAGGCTTCAGACAGACGGACACACACTATCTTATAAAGAGGTAGTTGTCCTTGACTCAACCACAGACCTGATGAAGAGAAGTTAGACCTCTATGCGCAATAGTCCAGATGACTCACGTTAAAACTGTCACAAAATAAGCCGGCACAGCAGGGAACGCCTCCGGCTGCCGCGCCGCAGAACCCACCTGTGGTTCCACAGCTTTGACAGACCTGAGAAGGAGACGTTAGACCTGTATGCGCAATAGTCAAGATAACTCACATTAAAACTGGTACAAGTTAAGCCGGCACAGCAGGGAGTGCCACCGGCCGCCGCGCCACAGAACCCACCTGAGGTTCCACAGCTCTGACAGACCTGAGAAGGAGACGTTAGACCTCTATGCGCAATAGTCAAGAAGATGACTGACATTAAAACTGTCACAAGTTAAGCCGGCACAGCAGGGAGCGCCTCCAGCCGCCGCGCCGCAGAACCCACCTGAGGTTCCACAGCTTTGAACGAGCGTCAGCAAGGAGGTGAGGGAGATAAATGTCTTTAAGGTAAAGTACATTGTGAATTGGGGGAGGACGGGGATGAGTTCTGATTATCATGAAGGCGAGCAAGGCCGTTTTATGTGCAGCTTCTCTTTGGTCAACCAGCGTCTAATTAAATAACAGGAAAGAACAGTTCATTGAGTTTGACTGATCCAATCTGTCAGATTGTCATCGATTCATTGGTTGGGAAGGTGTCCGCCAGGGTCGTGCAGAACATAACAGGAGGTTAAGAGCTCGTGGAAGCATGATTCACCAAAATGCCTCGAATGTAATTACACGCAATGCCAATTTCCAAAAATCTGCATCCTGCTTGTGGATGCACTCAACAAGTACATCCTCAAGTTGGAGCTGCGTGCGGGAGAGAAAATAACCCGAAGGTAATCATCCCATTAATATAGGACCGTAGAAGTGGAGCCCATCCATTGTCATGTCTGGTGGACATCTCCACCCGTCCATGACTTGTTCTCATCCATTGTCAAGTCTGATGGACATCGAAGGCTCCAACCATTTCCGTTTATAAACGGTTAAACCGTTTATATTTACCGTTTAGTTTACGGACCTCCGTAAATAGTAAACAAATGTTTATCAAACGGTTTACACGGTTCTTTGGCCAGCGTGCAAGGAACAGTGCTGGATACATTTACTGGCCGTGATTCCTTCCTCCTAAATGCTTCTCACTTCCACCCTGGAGTTTCAATGCGGCAAAGTTTATTTTCTCAACCGCCTTCATTGACCTGTGGGCTTTCATCACTGACGTGGGAAGTGTTTGGACGTCCGAAAATAGCCCATATCGCTGTGTGTCGTCGCATCTAAAGCGTAGTGCGTTTTGGTGCATATATTTGAGTTGCCTTGACTGGATTTAGGCACAAGGTTTAATTTGCGCTACCTTCCTGCGCGGTTCAAGAAATATTCGAATTAATAACTGTTTTTAAACGTTTAGTAACTGTTTCCGTTTTGTTTACGGGAATCACGGTTAGAGCCTTATGGACATCTGCCCATCCATGGCTTGTTATTATATACATAGTCGTGGGCGCGAATTCATAGTTCACGGAAGCCAGTATATTATTCACCAAAGACCTGCATCGCTTGAGGATGTAGGGCTTCAAGTTCAGGCTGGATGAGAGTGATATTCTCGGCTTGCAAAACGGGCATGCACCAGCGCAGAACCTTTCCTTGACTAATATTAAGGTTGAACCACATTCATGGCGGCCGTTTTCTGTTTACTAGAATATAACTTGACTATAACAGCCAAAACTGCACTAACAACCACCAATTTATGTGAGCTTCCGGAATTGTCCGAATCGGATAGAGTCGGACATCTGCGCATCACATCAATGCCGAAGCACTGCCACTGAGCTCTAGCGTCTCTGCTAAAAGTGGGCTGGCAGGCTGCAGCGTTTGTTTCTGGCTTCTGCAGCTGGCCATGGCTCGACGACGACGTGGAATGTAACTTGGTCTGGGTCAACTGAACCCCACTAACTTCCTGCAAATTCTGCGCTTGGTCCTCAAACTGCGACTCGGACTAACTTGAAGTACAGTACGTTTGAACGAGTCAAATTAACTGCCTGTTATGTCTCAACTCGAGGAGCGCCGCATAGTCCACTCATACCAATTTGCGCTTGCCACTCCCATTCTCCTCGCAATCCACGACGCAAGCTTCTCAAGCCCGTATTCTTATCGTCATCCCCGGCCCATCCTTCTTCCCCAGACATCCTCCCCACGTCTTGCGTCCCACTGCGCGTGCAACGCCTACGCTCCTCTTCGCGCGCGCTGCATGTGATATCCCCCTGCGCGTGTCGGTACGACACCACCGCGTAGCAAGCTGATCATGCAATTGCTACTTCCGCCTATCGCAATGATTCAGAATTACCGACGCGCGCCTTTCTCGGCCACCTTGGGGAATCTCGGCCCGTATTGCGCGGGTGCTAGCCTTGCGCATCGTCTCGTCTGCGCACGAATCTCTTGCGCCCTCCCTCGTCGCCCCACCCGTTTCCCGAGGGATCCGCGGTAGGGCCTCGCATGCAATTTCCACAGCATCACGTACTGGCACTTGCTTTACCTCCGCCGACGTTCGGGAGTGTCATCCTCCCGCGTCGAGAACGGCGCTGCCGCTCTCTTAGCGGATCGACTTCTTGGACAGGGCCGCGCCACCATGCTCCTCTGATGCTTTCTAGGCGTTTCGGCTCGAGCCCAGCCCGCTCGTCTACGAGAGGTCTCTGCTTCATGACGTGGGGGATGACGAAGTGGTGGTACAGCGCGGGCGGGTGATATGGATGAGGGAAAGCAGTGGCATAGCTGGTGGAGGCTTTTAGACAATACTGCCGCGTCCCGTAGGCGCGCACCGGCGACGACGAACACGCTGCCGGGGGGGCTCGCAGCGGGCAGCGGGCAGCCACATCCGCGACTCGAGAGTCGAGGGACGCTTCGCGGATCACGCGTACCCCTTATATGGCCTTCCCTTCGCGCCCTCCTCTGCACCGCCGACACCCCACCCACGCTTAACATTCCCTCGCCCTTGATGCCAGTGCCTTTGCCATCCCATCGCCCCGACATCAGTGCCCAAACCTGGATGGCCACGACACCCGGCTATACGTGCCCACCCAGCTGTGCGCCTACCCCCGCGTTCGGAACGGCCCGCACGCGGTGGGGCAGGCTGCATTGTCCGCGCCCGTCTCTCGCGCTACTCAACGTGCCGTTTTTCCTCCTTGGCGCGCGCCCCGCGTCTGCAGCCCTCGCGTTCGCACCACTCACCCAGCTCGCTACTCGCCCCACAGCCAGCTCGCCCACTAGCTCCACCGCTACGCGCTCCTCGCCTCTCGGCCAGCTCGCCCCACGACTGCACAGCAGGCGAGCGCGCTCGGCAGTCAGGCAACGCAGAACGCGGTACGCTCGGTTTCGAGAGTGGACCGGGTCCTTATCGTATCGTCTTTTTTTTTTGGGGGGGGGAGGGGGGGGGGTCACGCGCACGTACTTGCCGGACCTTCGTTTCGTGGACCGAAGTCTGGGCGTGTGGTGGCGACGGGGCGTATAGTGAAGTGAGAATAGATGGAGCGCCGGAGTGGTGTATGTGGACGAGCGGGATGGACGGCACCGACGATCATTCCCGGACACACTATGCTGGGCAAGGAGGCTTTTATCTGCACGGGCTTTACGTTGGAGTGCGGGCCCACGTCGCGCCGGTTCTCCACTTTGACTGCCCCGCGTGCCGCCGCCCAGGGGTGTCCGTCTCTTAGCGGCTGCCGCGTGAATCTCCGACTCGCTTGCTGCTGCTGGCCTGAGCGCGCGCGATTGATTGGCTTCCGCGCGAGCACCCTGACCCTTCCGCCCCCCACTGCGATATCCACGTCCGTTCTTTCCATGACCCGCCGAGCCTGCCCCGAGACGAGGGGAGGAGCGCGCGAGGGAGGAGCAGACACACGCGACGCGCGATCCACGCTCCCAGCTTGAGCAGTACTACTCAGGCTGACGCTGACTGGTCTCGCGACGGTCTTCTGCTGGGAGCCTCGCGGGGTTGTGCGCGCTCTCGCTTCTTGGTGGTAGGGGGAGGAAGTTGCCTGCTTGCGAGCCAGTGATGCTTTACCATAATTCTCGTGCCCTTCGCTTGATGTCGTCCTGGTTTCGTTCTCGTCCCACTGTTCCTCGGGTGAATGTACTCGCTTACATGCATGCGTACAATGAACGCTTCCCACTTGCTTTTCCGCCATGATTAATGAGGGACTTTATTTTGAATCCACGAATACGGTACACCGCTGAGAAGAACTTCCTATTTCAGGAAAGGCGGCGTCTGTTTTGCCTGTCTTGGTGCTTGAGCTCTTTTATCACGAAGACATGCCTAACCCGGAGAAGGGAGTCGCGTTCGACGGAAAAGGTGCGCCATAATGGTGATCCTTTCCACAGCGTAGTTAACCTGGTGAATAGACCATGATCCCAGCCATGAAGCAGCCACGACCAAATTGTGGACAGTCTACATCTCTGAAGCTGAAAAGTACGCCAAGGGTTTCGTTGCGAGTTGGCGGAGCGACATGGACGGTATGCTGATATTCGTGCGCTTTCATTTTCCGTTGCCCCTTCATCCCATCGCTGACAATCCGGCCAGGCCGGTCTCTTTTCTGCGAGTTTACAGCGTTCATCATCGAGAGCTACAAGAAACTCTCACTGAACACTGGAGAGGCTGCAGTAGTGCTTCTGGCTCAAATCTCTGGCCAGCTTGCAGGAAACAGCAGCACGCTCGCGGCAGTCCCAGCCACACCATTTGTCCCCCCTACGACCGCTCACGTCTCCAACGCCCTCTGGTTCATCAGTCTGGGGCTGAGTCTGAGCTCCGCCCTCATTACCACTCTCCTTGAGCAATGGGCACGCGATTTTCTCCACAAAACACAAAACCTCTGCGCCAATCATTTGAGCGCGCATATTCTCGTATTTATACTACGGGTTAAAATGCTTCAACATGCACACCGTTGTCGAGGTCATTCCACAAAAGCACTGTCATCCAACCATTCCGACACCGTGATTGAAGAAATGGTTCGCTGCGCCACCAAAGTCTCCGAGCAGCGCAGCATTCGAGACCAGCGTGCCCTCACTGAGTCTGGACTGTCAAGTCATTAACAGACGAAATCGAGTTAGAGCCCTTCGTGGAGAGCATCCCGGATGCGCTGTGGGGTTCCAACGGCCGCTGTCGGGTATATGACCACTATATCTTGACCCTCGCCAATAGGTGCTTTCAATGTTGAGAGCCGTGCGCAGCTCGCGGCCGCGGTAGGTCATGTGCTGTGACACTGGTCATCAAAGTAGTGCCATGTTTGCATGTGTAGTTTCTAGAAGCCCGCCTGTATTTTCCGCTCGCCTCATCCATTTCTCTACCGCATACCCCCCCAGCATAATACTATCTCTTCTTAATCGAAATAATGGGCCATCCAAAAGGCAAAGACTCTTCCCAGCATCCCGTGGCTATCAAACGGCGGAGTTCTGATTTGGGCGTTGCTTGCGGAGGTCCAAAAGACAGAGAATCGGAAGGTGCTCTTTGGCCCTGCACCCGGAGAGGTTCGTAAATGCCATAGTATTTCTTAAGAACACTCTGACCCTCTGTAGGGGCGGATTGGCTCAATCATCCTGCCCGAGGAATACAAGACTCATCCGGGAGATGTCGCAAAGCGTGTTAAAGGAAAGGCCGAGGAGTACGTTATCCAATCAACCATTTATTTATGTGCTACTGATCGGCATTAAGACTCTTCAAAACATATAAAATCCAAGCCAAGCATCTTCGGGTCACCGGTGGTGGCATTGGAGCACCGGGGGATGTTCCGGGAGACGGTGTACATGTATACCAGCTCTACCATATCCCGGAAGACGGTCCCCACCATGATACCCCCCAAGTGGCTTCAAATCTTTGGGGTACTCTAATTCTCTTCCGCTCTCACTCTATTATTGACGTGATTTAGAGCAAATTAGCGAGGACTTCCCCTACTTTGCAGAGCTTCACAAGTTCCTCTGCACGCGACCTAACATCATACCTCCCGTTGTCACCACTGGAGTCGGTCCTCTCGGCCATCAAGTCGTCCATCATCAGCAGCCAGATCCCCGTGGATTCGATAAAAACATCGACCCCAACTCTGTTCAGACTCGCCGTAACTCCCCCCCGTCCCGTTTCACCTGCTCTCGCTCGTCCGGGATCCCCAGGAAGCGCCGATCCACCTCTGATGCCTCGCGAAATCCGTACGAATCAACGTGTTTTGGCAGCGCAGGATAAGGAGAACATTCCTTTAACTAGCCGCAAGTTGAAGCAGGCCAGAGTGTCAACATTCCCGACCGAAATTTCGAACGCTATGGACACTGCACGCAACAATCTGAAGCACATCCCCAAGAAGCGGGGCTTTGAAGACGTCGTCGTGGATCTTACACGGTACGCCGCTTCCTAACATTTTTCTTATTGTCCTTATGTTCTTCACAGTTCGAATTTAGAGCTCGCTAGAGAACGCACCGCTACGCAGGCAGAACACCGCCGTCAAACTCTACTGATCACGCAAAAGGCTCAGCTCCTCGAGATGTTTAAGCTTGGGCTCAACAATGCAGAGGAGACGAAGATAGCTTTAGCTGCTCTCGATGCACCTCCTGCACCTCTCGTAGCAACCAGCTCGCAAGTGCTTATCTCACCATGCACTCCTCGCACTCCGGCCCGTGGCCACCACATCTCTCAGGGTTCGTTTTCCACCGTCGGCAGCTCATCGCCCACCTGGGACATCGAGCGTGGTCACTGTCTTCCGGAGGATGATGAGTATTAATTATTCTAAATAATATCCCCCCCACGCTCCTTTCCCTTCCTTTATATGTTCTTTACTCAAAGATACATACTCATAGCTTGCAATAATTCGATCCAAATTTCGTTCAAGTACATACTTTACTACCTACCTACCTACCTATCTTCCCGATGTACCAGCAATTCTGCAGTCAATCTGATTCGCTTTTGCTCCCCTTGGTTGTCAGCATACTCCGGTGCAGGATCCCGGTCACCACAGTCAACATACTCATCATCCCGTGTATGCATGGCTCTAAACGCCGCCCCTGATGCCTCTCCTTCTACATCGATAATCAAGTTGTGTAAAATGATTGCGATTGTAATCCACCTGCATGCCTTTTCATGATCTTCGAGGGAATCTATATTCACTCAAAGATCTCGGAGGCACTGCCATCGTCCCTTTAATGCACCTATACAGTGCTCGGAACGCACGCGCAGGTGCGACACTGTTTTGTCAAAGATTGTGTTCTCATGAACAAGTGCAGCCGGTTTTTTGTGGACAGGAATGGTGCGGGAGTTTAATGTGTATGCGGAGTCGCCCCATGCAAATTCGTCGCCTTGAAAAAGATATTCTGGATGTAACACTGCACAAGTGTGCTCGAAGGCAGCTGAATCGTGGGCAGAGCCGGTGAATCCATGGCAATAATCAACAATCCGTAGATTGGATGGAATATTTCCGACCTGCATCCAGTTTTAACAAAAGAATTGAATAGTCAACAAAAAACTCACTTGCACATTTAAACCATAGTTGGCCTTGCGAGTGAAGTATGCATCACTGTTCAAACCGGGTTTGGCATACAGGACAACAATAGTTCCGTCGTACATGATCCACCCCTCCCGCCAGAGACCCCTGAATCCAAGGTGCTCATCCATCCACTGCTTCTCAACTTCTTTCTCTCCTGGGGATAGTGGCCGCATGAACATATCATGCAAATCCTCGAGAGCATCAAAGCATTGATTGGTATAATTTTCCACAGAGCCTAGCGAGATTCCAGCCATCCGTGCAACATCTTCAAATGAAGCTGCGTTCCCATAATGACCAAAACGATAGAGGGTGACTGCCAGTTGCACATCAACAGGGGCTTGCGGAACATTTGAATTGTTTTGGAACACCGTGTGATTCTTGATCAACTCCAAGATGACATTGAATACCATGGGAGTGACATGAACTAACCCAGCAAAACGCTCATGGTCTGCTGGATTTTCTGCATATTGCCAGGCAAGATGTAGATTCCCCGCTTTAGGAACAGGTGGGCAGGGGATTGAGATAACGGGTGGTCTTTATTCCTTCAAGAATTGCAAGGTCGGCCTTAAGCTCGTTTATCCGCAAGTGGAGATCCTCCTCTGTGTCCTCCTCTTCTTGGTCACTGTCGTGGTCCACAGGAGGTTCCATCAAGGTGCGGAGAAGCATATGGCTCAGATAGGCTTTCGTTACGCGGCTGTGCACCGTTTGACGTGGCATTTGATGGTAAAAAATGGGGGGAAGATGGCGACTGAGGAGTGGAAGACATGTATCAATGACATCTTATTTATGTTTCATGTTATCGATGGCAAAACGACGCGTTGCTGCAATTATGCCCAAAGGGGACAATGTACAAACAATGTTACAAATAGTCACAGCACATGACCTACCGCGGCCGCGAGCCGCACACGGCTCTCAACTTTGAAAGCACCTAATGATCCGGACGTGCATCTGGTCACCCGTATAGAGGATTTGCTTAGCAGCTGCGAAAGTGAACTGTTGACAGCTGAGATCAAGGAGCGTGGGCAAATGACTTGCCTCACGGCCCGGTGGGCCATCGCCGGCCTCGCTGAGCCCTCTGAGAGAACCAGCTTCGCCCGCGGCTTAACCGTGGCTGCAAATAGGGGCAGTCAGAGTAGCGGGTTTCGGACAGTTCTGCAGTCGGTTCCTGTGCTATTTCGGTCAATTCGAATGTCACGCGTCACAGCCAAATTCTGAAAACCCTTGCAATAATTATTTCTCGATTTTAGTGGATTTTGGAGATTTGTCGGAAAAATTAAAAGTCACGTGCATTTTCGAATTGACCGAAATAGTACAGTCTGTCGACGGTTCTCGAAATTGATTTGGATCAAATTTTTGACAGAACCGACCAGAACCGACTCCGAATCCTGACCGACCTTTTTGAAAGGCGGTCCTCGATGCGGTTCTCATGTAGCAATATTCTCCCGCACTTCTCCCATTTAAAAAAATATTTATCCTATTGTCCTATATATTTGTAAGAGAGGTCGGACACTGCCACCACGTGAAACACGTGAGAATCCACGTTAAGCAAAATGGCGCAATTTCGGTCTTTCGGACCTCGGACATTTCGGATGTCGTGTCGGGAACTTCCGCCGCTCGCTGACGCTTGCAGCGGTATGTAAAGCTAGTTATCCTATATACAAAGAGACAGTTTGACAGAAAATCACATGATAAGTCCCGCGGAATTGCGCAATTTCGGTTTTCGGATGTCGCATCGGGAACCTCCGCTGTGAGCATCAGCGAGCGGCGGGACATTAGGGTGTTTCACAATTGACTTTTTGGATCCAACTCGGGGCCCAACTTCGACCCCAACTTGAGGCAAAGTTGGGGCACAAAATAGGTTGAATCTTCGAGTTGGATGTCAGATCGTGGACAGGAGCACAATCTGACATCCAAATTCGACCCCAACTTCATGTCCCAACTCCACCTGTCCAATTTACCTCTCCCATTATTCCTCCCGGAGACGAATCATGGTCCAAGTTGGGTTCAAGTTGGGCCCAAAAATTCAATTGTGAAACACCCTATTAACTTCGGGATTACGGACTTTCGGACATTTTGGAGGTTTGTCCATTTCCCCCATTTCCGGCTCAATTGAAACGAGCGAATTTAAATTTTTGAGATTAAAAAGCCTGGCCATGCCAAAGGCACGGGTCGTAAAGCTTGTACTATCTATATATAAAGAGACGATTTGACAGAAAATCACATGATAAGTCACGCGGAATTGCGCAATTCCCTTCCGGAGTTCGGACATTACGGATGTTGCGTCGGAAACTTCCGCTGCAAAGCGGCGGTACGTAAAGCTGGTATACAAAGAGACGGTTTGACAGAAAATCACATGATAAGTCACGCAGAATTGCGCAATTTGGGTTTTCCGGAGTTTCGGAGTTTCGGATATCCCCACTAACTTTAGTTAGTGGGTCCTATAGTGCCCTAATAGTACAGTCTCCGCCAAATTTGAGTTTTTATATAATGAAGTCACGTTTTGCGGCCGAAAATCCGATGGAAATTCGATCCGATGTTTAAATTTCTATTGAAAACAGCACCCATGTCAGGGGCCATGTCATCTTGATCCTAAAGCTAGCAGTGACATGTTCGTATTTGACAAGCGGCTCAAAATTTTCACCTTGTCCTTCCCGTCACTCAACTCTTCTCAATGTCTATCCTGGTGGATGGTATATACATGTCCCGTGTTGTCAAGCGGATTTAGTTTAACCCGTGAGGTCCGTTGGAAGTGACTTTATTCAAACATTTCTCACAATGACCCAAAATGGAATCTGGAAGTTCCTTCTTGAGGAAATTGAATGATGATGGGAATGTGCGGGGAAAAAAAAAACAATGAGCCGGTATTCTGATACTGATGAGAGTCTGTCGGTAATTCTGATCTGTCTTTGGCCTGCTTCAGCTAAGCAGTACCAAGGTGGAAGGTGGGCTGAGTGGTGAAGGCAGTTGTGCAAGATGCCTTACAAGACTAAAAACCTCAAGTAAACGGATCAAAACTATTCTTAGATTGAGATGCGTGCTTAGTACAGGTTAGGTAGTATCTAGGTAGATAATAAGATGCCCATATGGTTCCACAGCTGCTCCTTTTATACATGTTACGTCTCCTATGACTCATCATCTTTTTGACTCATTCTGACTATTTATGATTCTTTGTGACTAATCGCGAGTCGTGCTCCCCAAATCCGTGTATGACCCGAATGACTCACCTTGACTCCTTCATGTAAAGATTTTTCAAGATGAGCTTCCAGGGGCCCAATGGCAAGTTGATACCCATCAATTTCGATGTCTGACAGCATGCTCACTTCGTCTATCTCTCCTGTTACTGTTTTGTCTGCGGCCTTTCACTCTTGTCTCCCGCTCGGCCGTTCTCGTAACTTCGCTCTCACTATCGATGGCGGGATCTTTCACCACCGTGCTACTAGTACCGTGCTTCGTTTCCCCCCATCTGGCTGTGGATATCTGCCTTGGACTGGACTGGATGGCCAGTATACAGGAGTGGTTCATCGGCCTCGGACAGCGCCCGACAGATCCACTAAGCCATTTGCATGCTATAGAGGGTATGTCCGTCTACTACCTGCCGTGTCTATTTCCCCTCTCTCACACATTGTTCTAGGATCTATGTGCCCAGCTCCAATGACGGTCCAAGGTGGTCATCTTGGCCCTTTTTTTATGCCCCTCTAACTGCTGTCTTTAGCTGCTACTTCACCGACTGCCGCTGTTTCCCTAGGGGGCAGTGCGTACTCATTGAATTGTCTTTAATTTTTACTTCTCTTTCTCTCTTTCCCATCTTTAGGTGTTATGTCATGCTCTGGGACCGGCACCGTATCCTACCATGATGGTAAGTCAGGTTTCGTGCAAAGTTTCTAGCAGTGTACTGACTCATATAATTTTGTGTTCTGCAAAGTGTGTCCCCTTTCCACATCGCATACGTGTGCACCCATGGGTCCGGTGTTCACGCCGGTGCCTAGCCCTGCGTTCGCGCCGGTGCATAGTTTGGTGTTCATGCCTCCACAAACCAATATAAATCATGTATTGTCACCTGGATATAATGCTTTTACATCTGCATCTCATCAAGAGTCCTCATCGAACGGCCCAGTTTCTGGACCCATGTTTCTCTCCCCGTCGGTTGGAATAGATGTTCTTTCCTATCTCGTGATCGGCTCAGTAATGTTCTTGATGGGGATGACTCTTGTCTTCATACACATCTCATCAACCACGGTCTTTCAGCTGATGGTATGTCTGCCTTTGAAGCGAGGCAGTCTCTAGCTTTTCATTTAATGACCGGCATGTGTGTGTCTGTCACATCAATCCTGCCTGGTGAAACTCAGTATGTTGGATGTCGATCTTTGGGCAGTGCTTTTGCTGTCATGCTGAGTTACCCTGCAAGGAGCCGAATACATCTGAGTCTCCTACAAACCGCAGCCCTCCTCTCTGTCTTTGTCTCCCGTTTGCGTACCATCCATCATGCAGTAGACTTAGCTAGAAGGTGATTAAAAAAGTTGTTTCTTGCTGTTAGTGGGCTTTGCCGCGAACAGTGCGCTACTGAGATTATTTCGGATTGTCATGTCGGGAACCGATGCCCGTCCGTCACGAGTACGTAAAGCTGGTCTATTCAATGAAAACACCTCCGTAGTATATCCTACACATCCGCTGGCTCCTCTGGCTTGATGGTCAGCACTGGCAACAGACAACTTGGATTCCTGGGATGGCCGCATGGCTCAGCTGCTTTTTTTGACTTCTCTACTCTTTTATGCATCAGCCTTTTGACAAATTTCTTGCGATTTTTTCGGCCTTGTGAGCTTGTTGACAAGTTGACAAGGTGAAAAGTATAAAAAATGAAAAATTGCCCCACTACAGCTGTCCAATGGGATCTAGAAGATTTTTCGAAAAAAAAATTTTAAGGGGGAAATTTTTAACTTGTGGAAATGCTGACAAGACTTGTGACTTGTGAGCTTGCTGGACTTGTGGCCACTTTTTGGCACTTTTGGGGCCTTTTTTGGCCTTGTACAAGGTCACAAGTGTCAGCAACGGTCCTTAGGTCGACCCAAGTAATCGCAAAGCGAGCCTTCCAGGACTGATATAAACCACGACCTTGCACATGGCGGGATTGTATCCCACTTAGCCCATAATACCAACATAGACTGGTAATGCTTCACTACTCTGAGTGAAGGAGTGGCGTCGAAGTCGAAAAGTGGGATAGGAAGTGCGGGATACGAATCGGAGCAATCCCGCAGCAAGGGAGAATCAAGATGTAAGTCTATAAAGCAGCACTCTGACCGATGTAAGACCAGAGTATAGACGAGATAGAATCTACTGTACAGGATTCTATCTACTGTCTTATATATAAAATATCCTACAATCAGTTTCCACGTAACTGAAACCAATTGTCCTCCTATTTGCCCATATCATAGTTTCCCTCCTATATGCCTTCTCCATATTAGTTGTGCTTGACAACCGTTGTTGTGAGATGGATATATTTTGGAGTTCCACCCAAAATATATCCCGCAATTGAAAAAAGGATAGGGGTTTAGTCGTGAGCGCACTTGTTTCATGACAACAAGTAAAACATCAAAAGTCTGATGTGGGCCTCAGTGGCAGCGATGGTGGCACATTCTTAGGCGCACCTTATTTGGGACGTGTTTCACGTGCCATGTATGGGATACGGCGACTGGATAACTCCAAACTATGTAATAATACTCAGCAAATAAATCATATTAACAAGAAGAGAGACAATAGTAGAGGCAGAGAACCGGAACCAGGACCGGAACCATCTGCAGAACCTCCTCCAGAGTCGGTTCTCCCACGCTTTAATAATTTGAGAACCATCGATGGAACCGACTGTCAGAACCATCGAAAATAGCTACTCTGACTGCCCCTAATGGTTCACACCAGATTTACTGGACTTTCAATTTGATTGCACTGTGAGTTGGGCGAACATCCCCTAACCTTCCAACTATTCCCCATGCATTTCCGTCCTCTATACCATGACCACGGACCTCTTAAATCACTTTGGAACTCGGTTGACAGCCTGTTAGCCATGTCAGCCCACATGCACGACAACCAACCAACATGGGTTTCAGCTTTTGTGGATGAACTTGGAGCAACCTAGGGACACCATACACTTGTTAATCAGTGCATGCCATGCTTTAGGGCCCTTAATATCAACAGGGGAGCTGTTGGGAATGCAAACTCCAAATGCACCTGAGCCGTGGCTCAAGCTGGAAGCCAAGCCGAAGCCTTCGAAGCCAGCCGTTTAAAAATGGCTCGGCTGGCTTTTTCCCGTGATGGCTCCGAGCTGAGCCAGCCATAGCTGAGCCGTGGCAGCACTACTGCTGCCTCATTCCCGATACCCCATGCTCCTAGAAGTACAAACCCATTCCCACGAAAAACAAGTTTGTTTCTGTGACTGGTTTTCTCACCGGTGTCGAGCGGAACGACGACCATACAGTGAATCACTTCATTGTTGATGTTGACCAGGTGGTCTTTAGCCAACCTATCTCTGCACCAAAGGCCGAAAGCAGTCCAATTAAGGTCAGCAAGCCTCTCAAAGAATTTTTTTTTGATTCCATCATTGATTCACCTTAAGTGTCCGGAACTCCTGCATGCCTCCAGTTTACTGGATTCTTCGGAAGTCTGGCTGTCGTCAAGGCCGTCGTCAAGGCGGGCCTACTACTCATGGAAGGACATGATAGGAACAAACAATGTATTATTTACCATCTATGCACAACTCCTAATTTCTTTACATTGCGAATGATTCAAATTTGGGCCGTAGTGAAGCACGGGTTACTGCTAGTCTCAATGAAAAAAACTTTTGGTCTCTCGGTTAAACAGGTATCCGAGACCTGTTATCTACACCTCAATCTTATCTATGGATCGGTGTCGCACCGATCTCTGGCTGACCCCTTCGGCATCTTGCATGATGTTGTTACCAAGTTCTTACTTAGGAGGCTACCAATCATCTAGCGAGTAGAATCAGACTCCATATTGAATTTATTGACTTACACCATCTTGGATAGAAAAGTTGGTTCCCGCCTCATCAAAAACTTTGGTGTTTCTCCTCTCTTTGCGCAGATTTTTTGCATATTTTACTCTCCAGCTGCATTCATTGAAGATATAAGAAAAAAAAATCAAAATTACATAAAGGCAGCGGGGGTGCAGGTGCTCCAGGAATACAACATCTTTCTGTGCACTTTCTTGTCTGCCAGCACGTCCTGGACACGTGCCGGTAAGTGATTATTGTCAACTTTTTATTCATCCGGGATCCCCAACTGTGATGTAGTAGTAACACTAGTAGTTATAACTGACCAGAATTATATGAGCGGTTCTGTTTCCACTCATGTACACGGTACTCGAGCCCAGCATGCAGCAGGTGCTGGTAGTATACTTAGACATACAGATATTTAAACATCGGAAATTTACCATTCAAGTTGACCTGTTCTTATGCTATATCTTCAATGCAATTCTTGAAACAGTGACCAGTTCAACTCTTTTGGAGAAACAGTTATCCTTCAATTGATTCTTAATGTCAAAATCTCCCATTCAAGGTTTTTTGGAACACAATAGTGCTTGATGCGCTTCAGCACATTCTTGTTGGATAAGATGTCCCTAGTCTAGACTACACTTTTAAATATATGTGTTGTCTTTCACAGAATGTGCCGTGAGGTCGGGTTACAGCCATTGGCAGTACCGAAGGTGTGGTCGAAAAAATTACCGGTTTGGGATGTTTTCAAAGAATTACCTGTAACTCGGTCAGTTCCTCATGGATTTGGATAAAACCATGCTAGATCATTCGAGCTAATTCATATGGAATTAGTTATAGAACGGAATTAGTTATAGAAAGGATCTTGGAAAAACATCTCATATTGAATGATGTAGGACTTTGGGCCACTTTCGAGATAAATGCTGTCTAGCGAGGTCCAGACATGTTCAAACAACATAGTGTTTTGCAACAGATAGCCTATATAGATTTAGAAACTTGTAATAGAGTCCCAACTTCGAATAATTCAGTCTGTGATGCTTGCAGTCCCATCGGACTAACAGGCAACCCAGCGGGATCTGAAATATTGCGGAGATTCAATCAAGCATGGGATGTTGTGCACTTTTGACTCTATTACATGTTTGAGAATGTTAACAAGTCTTCCCTAGCCAAAATGCAGACTAGTAGGACATGAATTGGGCATATTAGATCAGATTCATCCCCAAAATGCCACAAACAGCCAGATCATTTAATATGAGATATTTTTACAAGATCCTTTCTATCACTAATTCTGTACAAATCAGCCCCAATTATCTAGCATGATTTTATCCAAATCCATGAGGAACTGACTGAGTTACAGGTAATTCTTTGAAAACATCCCAAACCGGTAATTTTTTGACCGCGACCTCAGTACTGCCAATGGCTGTAATTTGTTGTGTTTGGATGAATGTGTTTACATTCCACAGTCCACTGAATGGGCCCTGAAGTTCAAGGCATGTTCCGTGCCAGTTGCACTGGGCTGAGTGTGTAAGATTTTAAGAGCCGTGTATACTACCTGTATACTGAGCATCATGGGTGGATTGAAGCAAGCCAAACAGCCAGATGGATATCACTCAAAATTTAAATAAGTACGAGTCCTGCCAGGCAATGCCACGGCCTTACTACCCAAGTTCAAACTCCGATATAGGGGCGTCTCTCGATTCCACCACTACCTACTTACCTACTACCTATGACACTGGCTCATTTATTTAATTATTATTCCCTTAAGGACGGCAGCCTCGGGATCCCATGGTTGATAGAGTGCGGAATCAGCCATTCGACAATCTCAAGATGCACTTCACAGCATCTTTGATAGCTGTTCTCAGCAGCGATCAAAACTTGCTCAGAGGAGGATATTTTCATATTTTTTTTTTAGTTGTGAGGCCTACCTGCAGTTCGTTGAAGTGGTCATGCCGTGGTCAAGCAAGTCAGTAGTGCTTCGCACATTGTCTGGCATCATTCCGATAACCCCGAAAGGGCCGGCCCAGCGGCCGGTGACGTGTCTCTGACGGGCCACTCATATCTCTTGATGTTTCTTGAAATCTCTCGCTGTTTTCTCTAAAGTCTCTTGTTGGTTTCCTAAAATATCTTGCTGTTTCTTTGTAAATCCTTCGCTGTTTGTCTGAAATCTTCTGCAAAACTCTCGCTGTTCTGCCAAATCTCTTGCAGTGAACATTAAATCATCCTTCGTTCTGCCTTTAACAAACTTACTCATATTTTAATACTCTTCCAAATTGAACAGCATACCGTTCAGCGATCATTCAACGGTAGCTCGGACACCACTTAGAAAAATCTGGAGCACGCATTCGACTGGGTTCAATGTCCGAGCTGTCTAATTTTATTCTGTAAATAGCCAGTGCTCCATCGTCATGGCGGGGGAGTTTTATGCAGCGCAATTTTATTGGTGTGTGATGAACGGGCAGTGTATTATTCACGCATCTCTTAGGCCCGTGTAAAGCATATCTATACTTCTCCGCATCGATTCCGTATAATATATTTGGAGTAAGTCGATTCTGAAATCGGTGTGGTATATGCCATGTGCCCCCCCAAAAAAAACAGAGGCAAGGCATGTTCAAGTGGGGGGAAGTGAACTAACTAACTCCCGTCTCATTCCGTATTTACTCAACCGAGTCATTCGAGCTACGTTC
Source organism: Mycena rebaudengoi (assembly GCA_029282285.1). Classification (NCBI taxonomy): domain Eukaryota; kingdom Fungi; phylum Basidiomycota; class Agaricomycetes; order Agaricales; family Mycenaceae; genus Mycena; species Mycena rebaudengoi. Next base: position 576,516 of record JARJCX010000015.1, on the reverse strand, counting down.
GATGGATGGGTGATAGATGTAAGAAATGAGTGCTACTCCATAAATATTAGGAAGTTCACTTCCCGCACTTACAGGTGAATGATAATAGCACGTATAAATAATCAGTGAAATATTGTACGCACCGATCCAGCTATTCACTTGTGTCCTGAGTATGCGAGCCACATCTTGTGGCGTTTATCTACGAGGGCTAGCGAGTATACTTACCAGCTGTAATGCCCCACATACTATCGATGGCCCACCTTTGCAAAAGTGCCTACCTTTGCAAAAAACTTTTTTAGCGACTTAAATTCTTGCTCTATCCCTTAGATAAAATGTATATGAGCTCTTCCATACTCTATGGGTATACAACTGAAGTCTCCAGTTGGTTAGTGTCCAGACAACCTCGGAAAAAAATCAAAACCTGTCAAAATTGAGCCTTAAACAGGTGTAAACACGCTCGGCCTTTTATACCTCTTGCTACACTCAATACCTGGACTCCCGAAAAATTGGAGGTGAATCTTAGAGGTCTCCTCTATACGACCATATTTTTTGTTGAATAAAAACCTGTTTCTATTTTGTGTCCAACTGTCGTTTTCAACGCGTGACAAACCCGAGGCGAAATTCAAACTCCGCTCGGCACTGCGTTCGGTACGTAACGTACCGAAAGCTTTGCTGAAACGTCGGCCTGATCGGCAGAGGAGTGACAGCGTGATGTTTTTTTGCAAAGGTGGGTCAAAAAGCATCAAAAACGGACCCCTTATCGGCATGCTTTATACCTCCACCCCCAGGTGCCAGTAAATGCTGGAAATTTTCGAGGGCAGCATTGAGGCCCATAGCTTGAACTCTGTCTAAATTTTAGAGGAATCCGACTCCAAATGCTTGAGTAGCACTCCCATCAATTTTTTTTGCAAAGGTGGGTGATCGATAGTAGGTGCCAGGCCTCTATGGCCTCACACCCTTATGTCATCATTATTACATATCACTATTTGTTGTAGTTAGAGTCGCTTGGCGCTGCCGTGGGAAGGTAGACTTACCTTTACCCACCATTGCACACCCAGCTCTAATAATCTAGAACTTGGGCTTGTTCAATAGGGTGAATTGTCTAAGTCAACATTCTACCCTCTTACACTTTTTGAGTACTACTGGCCTTGATCAAACTCGAGGCAACTCTACATCGAAGAAAACGACTTCGACTACAACAAATTTCTCAAAAGAAATGGCCGACGATGCACAAATTGGAGTCAGTACGGCCACCACCAGCACTGGAGCCTTCCAGTCCGCCCGCTCACAGCTCATTAACCCGGGCTCTGGGCCATCCGACGGCGTCGAAATCACCATGTCACGACAAAAACTGTACGTCGTGGATGGTTGGGTCGCTGTCCCTTCTCTTTATGACGACCACCCCACCTCTCTTCCTGCCTTCCCGTCTGTGCCGCCGGCCTGCGCAACCCCCAAGTCCAATATAGATGCCTCAAAACTCAAGCTCTCAAGCCCTCAAGCGCTCTGGCCCCTCGTAACCTTCGTCGGCCCTTCAAAGCGGCACGCAGCCGTCAACTCAATTTCAATAAAGTCTCGGCCTTTTTCAATCTCCTTCAAAATATCTCAAGGTGCTTCAAGCTACTCTCAAGATGTGTCCAAGAAGTTCAAGAGCAAGTAGCTGCCACCGCCAGAGTTCGATCTCCCAAAGCCAAGGCACTCGTCGCCATCAACGTCACCCTCTCTCGCTTGATGTGCTGAGTATCCGAGCCCGCCTATTGCGGCATTGATCTTGTGTATCCGAGCGGTGCGTCGTTACAGTTCATGTCCTTCTACCTGCACTGATAAGCAGTCATGTTATAGGTTGAGCTATACACGGAGCCGCTTGACGGGGAAGCGCAGAGAGCGGCATGGACGAGGATGGCCACTTTGTCCTCAAGCCAATACCTAGTACGTTCTCCTGTTCTCTTGTGTACGATGACTTGCCGCTCTTTTCATGTTAGAATGTGATCGATCTCCTTTGTTGTTACCCTCGTTTGCATGTGCCACTGTCGAATGCCAAGAAAATTTGCCCAAGACACCCAAGACGTCAAAGACGAATCTGCAGTTTTACTGATGCTAGCGGCCGCCGCGTTCACCCTAGGCATCTTTTCTTCGTGTTGATCTTCCTGGCGTCGCCTTTCGCTTGAGGGAAGAGAGATTATCGGTGCCTGCGTGATCTTTGTTGATTCGCCCACTATCCCCGGTATCGGGGTGTTCTCAAATCCTTAGGAGTAGCTCTCGACCCAACGTGCGGAAGAGAATATGGATCCCAAGATTAAGAAATACATTTTGGATTTACAGGAAAATACAAAGATCATCATCATGGAACTGCGTCCATATCAAAAAGCTACTGTGGCGGCCTTGATGAGGTCTGCGGCTTTTTCGGCCACGCCGAACAGCGTGGACGCCAAATGCGCGCTGACTTGTAGCGGGACAATCGATGCGTCAACAACCCGCACATTTGAGGTGTCGTAAATCTTGAGTTGGGCATTGACAACGCCCCCAAGTCCACGGCGCATCATCGCCGCGGTGCCGATAGGATGCGCCACCGATGCAAAACCATTCTTGATCCACGTCTGCCACGCAACGTCAGTACCACGCTGCGCATTGTCAGGAACGGCGTTTCCTGGAATTGTCTCTCCAGTCGAAAGAGAACTAGATAAAACGATTCAAGAGACCATTTCCAACTACCCACTGGCACCCGTGGCCATCACTCACCTCAGAGGTGGGCTGGTAACTATGCGACGCGCCAAACGCGCAGCGGCGACCTGCATGTCGAGATCCATTCCCACGCTGAAGTAGTTGACTCGAATCGTGGGGTAAATGAAGGGGTCGGTAGACTGGATTCACAGATGAACAAGAGATGTTGAATGGACGATCGCTGCAACGCTTACAGTTATTTTGACACTGCCCCGGCTGAATGGAAGTAACTGCCACAAAACAATCCCAATATCCCTATGAGAGTGTGGTTGGTTAGCCAAGCAGAGGTCTAGAACGACCGACACACGCTGGGAACCCAGAGTCGTAAAATAGCTCGGCGACTGGGGCATTGTTTGTTAATGATGAGATTGGCTTGAGTCTGGTATATCTGCTGCAATGCCGCCGCAGAGAGCGCGGCTCCTGCTTGCGAGTTGGCCCAAGCAGAGAGGTTACCCTGTATCTGGGCGACCTTTGTGCTGGCCTGCGAGCCGAAAAGCTGATAGATATTTGGATAGGCGATGGCATCCGAAGGACCGCTGCCACCTATGTCAAATCCATTGCCGGCCGCACCGATAGCATTCTCGGTCTGCTCTTGCAAGTTCTTACCCACAGTCTTGAGGTCAATTTGGGTCTGAATGCCGAGTGGGCCGAGGATGCTCGAATCTCCGATTCCAGAGAGTTGGAGGAGGGCGGGCGTCTGGACGGAGTTCATCAAATCAATTCAAAGCAGTGCGAAAATGAGCGAACCTGAATGGCGCCCGCAGCGATAATAACCTCGCGTCTCGCATGTGCGAAATAGCGGTAGGTGTTGTTTTCCCAGAAGCGATATTCCACGCCGGAGGCAGTAAGTGGAATGCTTCCAGGGTTAGACCACTGAATCTTTGTCACCTAATTTTATCGTTTTGAGAACAGAAGAGGAAGAGGAGGTTGATTTACTATATGCCTTCCCAGTGTCACCCAATTAGTCCGCTGGCTCTCTACTGGTGTCAGGTAAGCCTCAACAGACGATGAACGGTGGTCTGATCGGTGCCAATCCATGCTCTGAGGCGCAGATGTTATGAATAAAGAAAATAAACAGTGACAAGAAGCTCACAAAAGGAGTAATGGACACGCAGTTCGGTGTCCCGCCATTCAAGTCTTGAAAGTGGCTGATACCTGCATGTGATTTAATTAAGCACGGAGTACATTGTGCGGCCAATTACCAGTGAGATTGACGATTGTGTTCACAAAAGCGGACTGTTGGGGGCCGCCATACATCAAGTCCGGGAAGGTGACTTGAACAGGTCCCGAGGTTCCGTGATACGATGCAATAGATTGTGCGCCCTTGGCCGCTTGTTGCGCATTGGGAGCAGAGAATGCTTCAGCCTAAGAACCGTTCCCAATTCAAGTTGAGATGAATTTCCATCCCACGAGATTTGTCGCACGTACCTTCTTCATATAATTGAACATTCCTGCCCAGTTCCACCCAACAGTCGACTCATTGGCCTCGAGCAACGTCGACCATGCATCGTACTGGGCATTCAATCCCCGTGTCCAATGCCCACCGTTGATCGATGAACTTCCGCCGAGTGTTTTAACCGCTGTTGCATAATATCAGATGCAAGTTCGAGGGTTCGAAAAAAGCAAACTACACACCCGTGGATAACTTTCCCCTGCTCCGCGGACCATGCCCAGTCCATGGGCCCACTAAATGCTTGACTGTACGCGTATATATCATAGACTTCAGGGTTTGTGCGGTCGTCTTCTCCAGCCTCGATGAGGAGAACTGTCATAGCGGGGTTTTCGGCCAGTCGTGCGGCGACAGTCATACCGGTTAACCCTCCTCCAACCTTTAAGAAAAAATAAGGTTCGAGTGATTTGGGCACACCGCTGCTCGGGGAGAATATTCACCACAATATAGTCGAACGTGCTTCCATTGATCCCCACCGAGGAGTATGTCACACCGGACACGCGTTTCTGGAGAATAGGGGACGCAAATGTGAAAGAGGCGAGGGCGAGAAGCCCAAATGATATTAGTGATTTCATGATGTGCAGAGAATTAAGACAATCTTCGCCGGACACACCCTAGTATATATACGACAGAAAGCTAGAAGACGGCTGATCTAGGCATGTTCGGGTGTCCACCTAGAGCAGTCCTGTGTGTGGACCAGAGCTGTGATCTAGCCCGGGCAGTTTTCGACCTAGAACCGATAAGAACAGCAAGTCGGAGATATGGGAGGGTCGGGCCCGGTCGGGGTGACCCGACCCGACTCGGTCTAGGCCCAGGCTCATCAATATGTGTCAGCGCGGCCCGACCCGACCCAGTGTCAAACATCGACAAATATCTCTCCTCTACAAACCTCCCAGTCGTCCCTGGCTTGCGCTTTTAAATATGTCTCCACTTCTGTGGATTGCTCACTTCTTAACTCAACGTGTTCTTTCCAATTGATTGTTTTTTCTTTTTGTCGCTTTACACACTTGCCTTTATCATGATACCGGAATAAGATCTCAATGCTTTCTCAGTTCTGGCTCGCATTGGCCACGACACTTCAATATAAATTAATTTTGAGCGCACTTCGCCACTCAACCTCTTTTTGAAGATCATCTTTGAGGTTCAACACATCGGCAATTTTACAACTCGTATTGTGCTTTGAATGCCCCTGGTGTATTTTAAGTTGCAGAGCCTCCTTCCCCCATAGATGTCAACAACAATACCCAGTCATCAACCAAGTTCATGTTTGTTCACAATGCTCAAGCCCAATGGGCTGCCTTCGAGTCTACAGTGGTAGTACTAGTAAGAGGGTTGAGAAGTCCTATGAGCTCAATGTATTTCACAATATTGGTGTGGGTAAATGCCTGCGCGATGGCAAGAGATAAAGACAGCGCAGTAATTTTTTTCTGAAACTCCCTGTAGACATTAGAGGGCAGTGGCGAACATAGCGGACAGCGGTGTTTGCAGACAATTGACAGAGGGTTAGGTCAGGCTGCAAGGGCCTAGGCCAAGCCTAGGCGCTACACAGCCCTGGGTCGGGTCGGGTCGACCGGACCGGACCGGACCCTCCCATGGATCAGACGCAGATTGGTCAGTCGTCGCCAGGACATCGAATCCACTGGGGTAGCCTAGGCTCCAGAGAATTGATGGTATAGCCAGAGCGCCGGAGTTTTCCGACTCTCGCATAGAATAATCCGGCTATTGATGGGCCCGATGGTCTCGTCACCACCGTCATCGGGCTGCAGTGGTTCACCTGCTCCGACGCAGCTCCGACTGTTCCGACTCTCGCAGCTTGCTTGTTTCGCCTTACCCGCATCGGGACACTCAACGCCAGCATCGGCGGTATAAATGACGGAACGCTGCATATGGAATATTATAATAAAACAGGCAACTGGAATATTGGAGACCCACAAGTTTCATAATGTAATGCGGCATCATTGTATTCCAGTATTTCCGCTTCGGTTGGCGAAATTATGGGCTGATTCCACACGAGGTCTCGGAATGCTGACCAATCAAATCCGTGTCGCATCCCAGTGCAGAAGCCAAGACAAGGCAGATTTGTGGCGGAAGGGAGGTAGGACATTTCCGACAGTCCATCTGAGAGAATTCGATCGTAGGCTTCACCAGCGTTGCATATCGCACAAACATATTCAAGCCATTGAAGTCAAGGCCTGCAAGCTCGGGGCGGTCACGGAGAGCGTCAAGCACCTGCTGGAGACTTATTGATGCCATAGCGGCACGTTTAAATGCCGCAGAGAGTGCGAAAGACGCGTCGGGGGAGCAGAGATGCGTGATAATGAGCTGGCTCAGCTCCATGTATACACTTGTTTATGCATGACCTCACTGATGTCTACGATCATTTTTTGTTCGCTCTACGAGATTCTCCGGCTTGTTCCAGGTTTTGTTCGCTCTCCCATCAATGCTCTGGAGTCTGCTCTAGAGAATTGATCCCAGCGGATCCGACGCCCTCGTCGTCGCTCTGTGATATGATATCGGCTGGGAATCCTGTCAAAAGATCTATTTGGTGGAAGGCTCTAAGCTGGAGCCCGCTACACTCCGCAGACGAGGAAGCGCCGACTGCGTCGGCCGAGACCTTGCTTGTGAATCTCCTCTACAAATTTCACAACTTTGACCCGGAACCTTGTAAGCCCGGAGATATGCGGCAAATGCTTCATCAATTTACGACACCTTTTTTTTAAAAATTCTCCGTTCTAAGATCAAGAAAAATAATTCTGAGCAGACAGATGTTGGTATTCTCAGCCAAGGAAGACTTTTGTATGCCTCAATTTTATTCAAATCGAAACATCATCCCAGAATACGGCACTCAAAACAAATTTAGTGGTTGTGATAGCAGAAAATAACAATGCTGAATGGTTTCAGCTCAGCGTCGGAATAAAATTTTCTGCGTCTCTACACGCACTTCTGGCGATCGCTTGAGAAATTAGTCAATGCATTCCATTTATTCTGAATAGTGTTCAAACACCCGCTCAACTTTGGTTTGACCGCCATCTCAGTAGTTGTCAATGAACAGAACAAAAAATATTTATATTCTTGTGGATGGTTGGTTTTTCATTCACTCTTCTGTAATTTCGAACCACATGGGACACAGATGAGCTGGAGAATTATGAGTTGCACAGAACCCTTTTAGGGAAAATATCTGGTTACATGCTTTGTTCACCTTCTTGTGATGCAAAATATGGTTAGACTAGTTCAATATCAGATCCGCTGTTTGTACACCGTTCAAACGGCACATCTGGTGGAATTGGAACATAGCTTGAACGGCAATTCGGGGCTCCATCGAGTCACTCATCAAAAATAATATTTCACTATCTTTCTCTCCATGATTGCAGTGCAAGTGGTGAACTCGTTTCGAATGATAGTCATTAGGAAGTAGAGAATTTTCCCCTGCATTACCGATGTATAGCTCCACTTTTCTTCCGCGCAAAGGACTTGATCTTGGCGTCCCTTGAAAATCACGGGAGGTAGCTGGAAGATGACACCAGCAACTCTTTTTGTTCGTAAATAGCAGAAGTCCTGTCAGAGCCATTCATGAAAAATTATTTTGTATGTTTCATCATGTTTCCTAGCTCTCTGAGTGACCGTAGAAATGCCATAAGTGGCTAATCCTCTGTAGACTTGTTGTGGATGGCGAGTTATATTTGGGCCGCATGGAAAGTCTGCCAGGTTGGGATTTCTGGTGGAAGCAGTTCTGCAAATGCGTAGCACGAGCTACGGAATGAAAATGAATCTTCTGAAGAGGCCATTTCCACTAGAAGTATAAGGCAATGATAATGTAATTTCTACCAAATTTTTACACATGTAGATTGTGAATTGAACTCGCAAAGAGTGTTCTCGCGGATGCGACAAAAACCGTCGAAAAGAGAGAGAAAATGGTTGTCCTTGACATGATGTAGATTTCCTGCGCTGAATTCAGACATCAGGGCGTAGTATAGCTGCACAGTTAATGCAAATTGCCGTGATCATTCAAGTGTTGCGTTTAAGTAGGTACATTCCGGACCGTGTCGGCCGATGCAATCACTCGCCAATCACTAATCGGAAAGAACCGGGACAGGGACTTCGGATCAATGGGTGAGTCGAAAAGTGCGGCAATTATGAGGGCGGAGAGACCTTGCAAGCAAGGTGACACTGCAGGAGGAGCCGAGGCAGCCCAACAAGAGCAGCCGGTCCTCGCATCTGACCAGACACGCAGTGGTGGGGGCAAAAAGAGGTGAGGACGCCGAAGGCTCCCAGAGACCGGGATCGAGAATAGGCGCGATACGCGCTAACCAGAGGATGAGGGGCTAAAAGGTCCAAAAGAATCCGTCGAGTGAGGGAACGAGTAGCGACAGTCGGGGTCGAGTGAAAGAAGATGGGGGAAGACGGAAAAAGGAATGAGACGGATCTGGATGTGATGATTTGTTTGCTCCTGCCAATCCCGCCGGTCTTGTCTAGACCCCACATCTCGATAAGAACTGCTGCCAGTACACCGCCAACGGTCCAAAGCGTGGCCCCCAGCTGGAGCCGATTTGCTGGCCACATGTCATGAAAAGCTGGACACAGCATGCTGAATGCTGGATTCCAGCCGATTACACAATGGGTCCAGGCTGGAGCCAGTTCAGAGTGGTGGCCAGCTGAGCTTCAGGCTGGCCTTTATCGGACTACACATCTGTATTATATATTATTTCGCACTGTTGGACTGGTACAAAAATAGCATTTGACAGAAAGAAAAAAAATGAATTCTGCCGACGCATATACAACTGAATCTAGTCATTGTCGCCGCCCTCGCCCTCGTTTCCACCCGAGCCCTCGCCTGCGCCCGAAGCTGCAGTAGTTGTGTCGATCACCTCGTCAACTTCCTGCTGGAACCCATCGACAGTTTCATCGAGCTGGAAGCGGGCATCACGGAAGATTGTGGCGGACTGGTCGCGGTGGAGCACCGGCGGAGCCAGAATCATGAGAGTAGGCAGGCGGTTCTCGGTAGGAGGTCTTGGCTTGGCTGCTTGCGCATCTTAAGTTTGATTTCGTCTTGAGTCTTGATTGTGAAGCTAGGATCTTGAGAGTAGGCACAGAGAAAGACTCTGAAAGAGGCGTTTCCCAGTAGGAGGTCTTGCCTTAAGTTGGCGAATCGCCGCTTGCGCATTTTGAGGTTTGATTTTGTCTTGAGTCTTGATTTTGTAGCGCTGCATGCTCTTGAGTTCTAAGGGCTTGAGTGGAGGCGGAAGATAGCAACGAAACAGGGGAGGGAAGAAACGGCGCAGGCGAGGCGAGTCCAAATATTAGTGAGTAGCCGGAACACTGGTGATTATACGTGTAGAAAGTCCGAGGTGTTGCGTACAAGTCGGTACGATGGGTGCGCACAGATCATTGTAGTTTTGCTATCATGCATCAGCGTGTGGGCTCAGAACGCGTCGGGGATCTCGATCGTCTGGTAGCGGCGAGGCGAAGCTGCGGGAGGAGGATGCAAAGGAGGAGCTGCACGTGAAGACGTCGGAGACAACGAGGCATGCATGAACGACGAGACCATGTCGCTGGTGTGGGCGATGCCGTCCTTGCCTGCTGCACATTTGGCGCACATTGGAGCGCTTGGTCTTGGCGCCTTCGCAGAAGATGAAGCAGAGGAGCATGTTGATACTGAAGAGGAAGAAGGCAGCAACGAGGGAAGTCGTCGACGTGCAGAGGGAAAGAGCAAGAGACACATGGGCAAACTCTGCGCACGGACCGTCGATCGCGATCTGATTGTCATGCTACCTATCTATTACCCTTTTTTCAACCCGTTCAACTTGATACCTATTCTTGTGGCCGACGTCGGTAAGCAAATTCGTGCGTGGGTTCGTGTGAGTATTCAATCTAAACTCAGTCATCACAAGGCGGAGCAGGTTCCTATGTATGCGTAATATCAAGAAAATGGAGGACTATTCCAAGACCAGTCTCAAGAATATGACTAATCACGCATGTATATTGATTGGACCTTTCAGTGTGCGTACCTTTTTTTTGATTTTTAAATGCGTGATCGCAACACTAGACATCAGCTGATGTTGAGCTCCCAAACTTCCAATGTACAATGAAAATAAAGTTTGGTGCACTGCCGGATATTTTCGTACAGATGATTTCAACATGTCCGACAAGGTGGGTGCCATATGGATTCATATGGATGCCAGCTGGTGGAAGGCTGCAATTCAGGCTGCAAAGAAAAGCTGGCTACCAGCTAGAGAAATCATGGGACCAGTTTTTTTTAAATGTGGACGTCAGCTGGGCGATCCAGCTGGAGGCAGCGTGCCGGAACTTTGGCGGTGTAATGAATGGCTAGTCACCCTCTCGCTGCACCGGCGAGTCCAGACCGTGAAAATTTGAGATGTCTGCACCAGTCCCCATGCTCGGTTGGATAAACACCATCGCCGCTCCATTCTAGATCGCATATCACCGGCCCACAAGATCCCGAATTTTGCTGAGAAGAACTGTGAGGGTAGGTACCAAGACAAAGCACATAATGGGGACCGCATTAAAGATCGTAACGAATCATTGACACTGCACCGAGAAATATTTGACAACCTGAGTGAGAGCACTCATCGAAGTTCTATTTTAGAAAACATCGATAACCCACTCTTGAGTTACCATTGAACTTGGGGTGTAGGGCCGTGGCGTTGCCCGGCAGGACTCGTACTTATAACTTTTTTTTTCCCCCGGTTACTTCGGTGATTTCTGATTTTTAGACGCCGATCACCGGTCGGCATCGAAGGCTTGCCTATCATTTCCAGTAATAGGGGCAGTCAGAGTAGCCTTGAGAGGTGGTTCTGACGGCCGGTTCTGAGGACGGTTCTGAAACCGGTTCTTGATTTATTTAGCATGGGAGAACCGTCGTTAATCAGAACCGGGTCCTGCATGCAGGGATGCGCTGGCGCGGTCGAAAGCGCTCATCACATCTTCGTTGTTTGCGCTCACTTCACAGAGTGGCGGACAGCGGCAGCGGTGGAGCTAGCTGCTCGGACACAGCGGAAACTGGAGGAGTATGGCATAGCTGTGGAGGAACAACGCTCCCTGGCACAAGCAGCTACGTCCCTTTTCTCTGACAATGCAGAATTATGGCCACTGAAAATGTCGCAGTTCTACTTGGGTCAAATCCCCAGAATTTCGGACTTCCTTACTGCAGAGATGCTGCCAGACCCAATCAAACGTCGCAAGCTGTCAACGCACATCGCGTCCGACTGGCACACAAGCTCAATTCGACTTGCCGGACGAATTTTCGGGGGCTCGGAGTACAACGGGATAGTTGTGCTTCGTCCGACACCTCCTGTCTTGGTGCTCATGACAATCCGATGACAATCCACATGATATTACGATCCCTTTACGATACTATCTTTCACGTTTTTCGCTGTATATTGGATCCGTCGAGGTATTTATACCTAAGTACTATGTACATAGACGGATATTGAATTGTTAAATTGTTAAACTAGCTCTGGAGCTAGTTCTGCAACGGTTCTGGTTCTGGTTCTGGTTCTGGTTCCGGTTCTCTGCGCTCAGTTCCCCTTAATCATTTCTTTTAAATATTATTAAATACTAAATATATACTATAAAATATTTCCCATCTGCTAGGGAGTCATGAGGCGAGGTCAAAATCAGGGCCTATGGCTCGGGATTAGCCAGGTATTAGACGGGCCATAGCATGCTTGCGTCGTAATTAAATAGCGCGGTTTAAATTTAATTTCAGCACCCCTTTTGGATGTGGAGGTAGGGCTGAACTATGACAGTTTTTCAGTGCGCTGACTTCCATTTTGGGTAGGCGTAGCGATAGGATGATGGTAGGTGCACAGTGTACAACTGGCAGAAGATATGAGACATAAATGAATAATTGATTGAGACATGAGAACCGGCACTTTTCAAAATGGGTGGTCAAGATTAGACTCGAACCAGTACCTTTCGCAAGATCAAAGACAGTCGTTTGATCAATGCTGATTAGGGACTGGAACTTAATCACGCGTTTTAGTACAGTCGGAGATTGCCGGCACTTCTATCAAGACTTCGTCAAATTTTCGTAGTATGAACGGACAAAGTTTCTTTGTTCAAAATTCTGAAGAGACAGTCTTGTAGCTACGAAAATTCTAAGGTTCTGTATGTTCTCCAAATTCTTGTAATCCACAAGCTGGCTGTAAAAATCCCTGATTTGTACTTACAGGGGCTTGTATCAATTTCCACTCTCACCCTGCTTTTGCCCGAACTGCGGGGATTCTCTTCACTTTTTGTACTATCAATATATATCTAACCTCTCTGGGAACCCAAATTCCCCCTTGAACCCTTATATAATGGCCCAAATTGGTGCCAGGACATCCAAAGAAGATACTTCACCAGGTCACTTATTTTTCTACTTGGTACCCAAGTGAAAGGCAGAAACTGGAGTTTACACCTCAAGAATGGATTTATCAAACCCATTTCCGCCATCCTGAGCTTCCTGTGCCAAAAGGCACGAAACCACGTGCAAGCCCCTATAAATACAAATCAGGGTTTTCTACACCCAGTTTTAGGATTAGAAGAATTCGGAAAACATACGGAACCTTAGAATTTGTGTGGCTATAAGACTGTCTCTTTAGAATTTTGAACGAAGAAACTTTGTCCATTGCTACTACGAAAATCTGACAAAGTCTTGATAGAATGGCCGGCAATCTCCGACTGTACTAAAACACGTGATTTGGTTCCAGTCGCTATTCCAATGATCGATTGTCATCATTGGTCAAATAACTACTGGCTCGAGTCTAGGTCAAGATTAGAGGGTCAGTTCTGATGCAAATCAATTGTCAGAACCGGTTTCAGAACCGGCCTCAGAACCGGCCCCAGAACTGCTTTTCCAGCCTACTCTGACTGCCCCTAATGAATTGATGTAACAAGGTGACTTTACATTCTTTCTCTTAGCACCATGTCGCTGTCTTCCAAGGTAAATAAATTATTTAGCCCCTGAGTATTCTGTTGAGTGGCGTGGTCCATTATATAAGCAGATACTTAGATGTAAGTAAGATAAGCTGAGAGATGCCGACTGGGGTTCATAATGGACATCAATAACTTCGGGACCGATGCCTCGCATGAAAAGGGAATGAAAAAGTTTGTTGATCCCAGCTGACTCGGGGTTTGATCCACAATCAATAAGAATAAACATTACAGCCACTAGAAACATTTCAAAAAATGAAGGGTTTCTAGTCACAGCCACTAGATTTATTAGCACAGCCCCAAAGCAGTCCCTCAACGTTTCGAGCATTTGAAATGAAAAGTCTGGAAATCGGGCTCCCCTCGGATTTTAAAGAAACGATCACTTATTACATAAGTACTCATAAAGAAAGAAAAACATGATGTTCGTCTCTGTGAGCCTTCAAGATAAGAAGCCTGGGTTCAGGAGTTGTGAATTTTGATGATATTCATTCAGCCTAGCGCAGTAGGATCTGTGGTGGGGCTCGAGATATCGTCAGTTGATTTTGCAGTCTTGCTGCCGAGGAACCGAACTCGAGTGTGACTGCTTTATCCTCGCCGAAACTCTCAGGAGTGTACCATTAACATGTTCCAGAGTAATTAGAATCCGCAAAATCAACACCACTAAAGACGCACAAGCTCCATGCCAAAAGATCACAACCCGCTGTTGATTCTGAGAGAATTTGCGTCGATTTTCTACCTTTGATCTCGCATCTCGCACCCACATGCGAAGTAGGTCGGTGAAGCAATAGTCGGTACCGTAGAAAGTACTCACATTCGGGCAGGATGATTTCGCAATCCGAGTGCATTCAGCTTGAACATTGATACCGACGGGTGCAACCCACGACTGATAGATCAGAGTCGGGGGCCAAGGATCGAAAAAGAAACGCAGCTTATCCAAAAGGCAGAAGTGCTGTCGAAAGCACTGAGGATTGTATGAGTAGTGAATTGGGACAGCGTACCGTTTGTCCGTGGAAGCGGGATAGATACACTCGGAGCCTCATAGAAGGAGGCAGTCTTTGGAGTCTGGATGCATCTCGATGTAAACTCGAGCCATGGAGGGAGGGAACCGCAGGCTGGGAGAACATGCGTGTCGCACAATCGAGCCTGAAAGGATGGTCGCGGTGTGAAAGCAAAAGACAGTCCGGTTGTTCCGAATCACAAACAACAGAGCCAAATACACATCGCTTTCTTTTTTGACCACCACCACACACCCAGGACAGTTATTTTGACCTACATGGAATGGTGGGGGAAAAGTTTACATTTTTATAAGCCTTTTCAAATATATTAAAAAATCACTTTTATTTTAAATGAAAAGGTGTAAAAAAATGGCAACTTTTCACAACGCTTTCAGCAATTAAGAAAATATTCACTGCTGTTAATGGACAAAAGGCCTGCTGAAAGGTGTCCTTTCAGCAGGCCTTTCAACAAAGGAAGAAAGGCTGTATTTCAAAGAAATAGGAGTGCCTCATTGAGAGTTTGCATTAGGGATCCCCACCATACCGTATGATATGGGCTTACGGGTACGGGTTTACAGCCCCCGTAACCGTGCCGTATAGCCCTCCGGTGGGCTTTTTACGGTATGGGATGTGCCAAACTCAGCCGTGAGGGCTTTTGGGACAAGTTCTTAGCTGGTGGCAGACACAGGGAGCTAGGAGAAGGCCAAATCCACTGGGTTTGACCAAATTCTGCTTCACACCATCCTGTCCCGACCACCCATATATGGGTTCATACGGTCCTCCGAGCCGTCCTGTATGAGCTAAAAGTTCGAATTTTCACGGGCCGTATTCATACAGCTGTAATCGTATACGGTACGATGGGGATCCCTAGTTTGCATTGATTTCACCGACGGAACATCAGCAACTTGGCTCACTTTGAGCAGCCACGGAAAGAGGTCGAGCTGACGATGGGAGGTATATCTAAGGTGCACGTCTGTGACTTACATGTTATTTACAAAGGCCAAGAAATATTAAAGTCAGTTTACAATCCTATTCGTCCATGGAACCAAAACTGCTTGGTTTCTTCATCTGATTACATTCGAGCATGCTTCTCAGATCAGGCATTCTCTGCAGGCCATGGTTTATGGAAATCAGGATGCAAATCACGTACCTGTATCTTCCGGGACAATCGGCTCTTTGGTGTCTGGATCGTTACCGTCATCGCTGTGTTCGACAATTTCCTCAGTTGACAAGTCGTGATATCGTTGGAGTATACCGCAGGCTATGAAATCCGCAGCCTACTGATCAGCAGAAAGAGGCAGCTCGGATTGTTGCTTATAATAAATGCGTCGATGGGGTCATCCACTAACTAGGTGTTGGTATAATTGTCCTGTGCCTCAATCAAGTTCCAATTAATTCGGGGCGGAGAATTTGGTGTTGGTGCTTGCGGATATGGTGCCACAGCACCTTGTGTAAGTGCAGAGAGTAGATTTACGAGTGCATCGCTGGAAATGTTGTGGTCCGAGATGGGTTGCGCAGAGCTGGCGGCAGCCTCTCCTTGTGTACGGACATGAGACAGAAGTCTTTGATGGACGGCACTCTCTTCGTGAGCAGGACAGTTGTAGGGGAGTCTAAAAGAGTGAGAACTCCTCAGCGAACGCGTAAGGAAACGAGCGCTATATTAGATACCTAAAAGAGTGAGAACTCTACATAAGGTGTAAGTAAGATATGGCTGGAATGAATGTGGTAGATGCACCCTCAGTGAACGCGTAAGGAAACGAGCGCTGAGGGTGACATGCGTGACAACAAGTCAAAAGGGGAAGCCGGCAATCGGCGTGGAAAAGGAACGAGATTGAAATATACTACCGTATTCTAACAAGTCTATGGCGGCCATCTTGGCAATACGACAAACAGCTGTTACATTTCCATCTGGGTCTCTCTGAATATTTCAAACTGCGCGCGAGTGGCGAATGTAAGATTAGACACGTCAAGACAGGACATCAATTAACGTACTTATGTGGTCAAGATTGGTGCTTGCCGAATCGGACATCACCGCGGCCGTCTTTGCAAAGTCGTAGAGGAAAGAATATGCAGGATTCAAGATACAGATGAAATCTGGGTGGAAACCAGATAGGAATGGACCCAGCATATTTATCACCTGAAACTCGGTGCAATTGAAAAATGTGCCCAGGTCAAATTCGAATGAACTGGGCACATCAACCAGATCAAACTAGGGCTACTATTTTTAGGGCTAACCTCCCTTTCAACGACTATCCGACTGTGTTGAGGAAGAAAAGCATCCACCGACGACACCCGAAACGTTGCTAGCACCCGGATCATCCCGAGCCAACGATGACGCAACACGTGCACCAGAATGGCTAGCGATGGGTCAATAAAGTGTTCGCCTCCGCTGACATGGGCAGCAAATCGTGGTGAAACTAAGGCTCCAACCATTTCCGTTTATAAACGGTTAAACTGTTTATATTTACCGTTTAGTTTACGGACCTCCGCGTAAATTAATTAACTGTTCTTTAAGCAAATCCTCGGCGATTCTTTAATCTGTTTGCAAGTCTGTTTGATTTATCTCCATCGAGATTATCCCCTTCTCTCTTTCTCCCTCTTTCTGCCTTTTCCTCAACGTCAAATGACCAACACGCAGACTCAATAAGCTCCAACGCCATCGCCTCTGCATGCCTCAAGGCTGCATTTTATTCCTATACAGTCAGTTTGTTCCGAGGATATACCAAACACGACGTACACACCCGATAAGGATCTGCGACACACATCAGCAAGCACGACACAGTGTCGCGCTTGATACCACCTGAGAACAAGTGCGACACTTGCCTTCAATCCTGGCACGGTCACGTCACTGAAAATACGCGACGGATCATGGGGCTGTGCATTTTATTTTTTCTTCCTCCTACCACCACATCGTCGTCCCCGCCGCCCTTCCCCCCCCCCCCCCCCCCCGTATTATCGCCGCCCCGGCTTATGCTGGACCCTCTGGCATGCTTGAAACCGACCTGTCCACCATCCCCAGGTTGGAGAATTTATTCTCCGCTGGTGACTTCGCATCCCCATCACTCGCTGATTACTATTCCTATGACTGGTCGGCCTTCAGCCCTGCAACCGAGCTACCGACTCTACCTGCTCCTCCGGCGTCTTCGCCACCGTTTTCGTCCGATATGGTGGCGCCGCCACCGGAACCGCTTATGAGGGCAAAAGGCAAGCGGAAGGAGGTGGATGAAAAAAACGATGTGGTGACCCGCCGTGTTCCTATTAAACGCACACGCTCGGCGGACAGCCTCATCGGCCAATCACCCTCAAAGAAGGCCCGTCCCACCAGCACACGATCTACTCGGTAAGCTTCATTCAAACTTACTCCGATTTCTTCTCACACTTTCTATTCTTCAGTAAATCTAAATCTTGAACGTTCGCCATTTACTTAGACTACATTGTGATCTCTCTCAATAAAATTGGTTTGAGTTGAATGTGAATGTTTGAGTCGATATCAAAGTGTGTCGTGTCTCTGCAACAGGTGCAACACTCTGCCGTGGGTCAAACACCAAGTGCGACACTCTGTCGCAGATTATGTGCAGTGTGTCGCGCTTGGCGGTGTGTGTCGCGCTTCCCAATCGGGTGTGTACGTCGCGTTTCGTTTATCCCAGTTTGTTCCCACTGGACCCGCCATTGCCGAGGCGCCGTAACCTGGTGAGTCACCGCAAGCTGTACAAACAACACGAATTGGGCCAGTGGAGGTAAGGATGCAAGGCGCGTGAGTCCACAACTCTGTAACAACTCCTCAAACGACACGTTGGCCGCAGTAGTGATGCTGCGGCCACGTATGCTTTTGAAACGTATAAAAAGATGCATCCCAAAGTTATTTCTGCATCGCCTGCTTCCTCACTCCGCTCTCGCTTATAATTTCCATGTCCCTGCTCTGTTTGCTCAAATGCACCAATGCCCTGTTTTACCCCTCGTGTTGCATGCAAGATTGGCCCAATTTCGCATACCTGGCTGTATTCAACTGCAAAATTCTATCCTTCAACCGGCAATTTTTTGGCACACAAATCAACGGTTTATTTGGTTCTTTCTAGGAACACTTGCTATTGGGAACTACGGGTTGCAACTTGGGCCGATCTCATAGTTGCTGCCAATTTCTAGTATCGGATTCTCTCTCTGGACTATGACTCTGGTATTTGGTTCCAAAATATTGTTCATGAATTGGCCTTTGAACCACATCCCTTTACTTTATAATTACTTCGCACTTTGACATAATTATATATTCGATTTGAATACGACAATGATATCACACTATTTCCTACAGTTTCCGGAGCGAAGCGGAGACACATCTTGTAGTAAACAAACGTTGGACACGTCCGGGCAGGCGGGGCGGATCGGCGCGGGTCACGTGCTACGGACCGGCAGAAATCCTCCTATCATAAGCTAGACTCGTGAAACCAGTCGACGTTCGCGGCGGAAATATACGGATTAGGAAACAGAACAAACAGGAACAACATCGGAGCAAATACAAACAAGAGGATCACCCTGCCAACGGACTGGGCGCGCCCGTCACCGTTTTTGGTGATGGTGATTTTCCCTGCCAATCAAGAGGTCCGAACTTTGAAAAAAATCGTCGAAAATGTCAGAAAAAGTGTCCCGAAGTTCCTAATTGAAAGTCGGATAACTTTCGATTCTCTACCGAATGAGCCAAACATGTTTTGGGGTGAAAAAAATGAATTAAGATGAGATATAGGGCATCTATGAGTCACCATCATTGCTGTCCGAGCTGTCACAAAATAATTCATTGCAGTGTTGTTGCTCCCCTTAGGCCCAATTTTCTGCTCTTCACACACTTGTAAATCATTGCATGTGCTACTGCCATCTTGTTTATCATCCACCGGGATCAATTAAAGCTAAATTTCACCCAGAAAACATGTTTGGCTCATTCGATAGGGATTCAAAAGTTATCCAACTTTCAATTAGGGACTTCGGGACACTTTTTGTGAGATTTTCGATGAATTTTTTTTCAAAGTCCCGACCTCTTGATTGGCAGGGAAAATGTCCATCACCCAAACTGACGACGGGGGAGCCCAGCCGGTTCAGGTGATGATCAAGCCTTGGCGAGATCGTGTCATCATGATGACACTCACCGGGCCGGCTGGGGATGAGCCTAATCATAAGCAAGCCAAAAGATGATATAGAATAGCCCTCCGGGCAGCCTTGGTTCCTCTCCATGCCAATTGAAGTCACATTTTTGTTTATAAGTACCCGGCTGTTCGTCTGATCAGAAACAAGTGTAGAAACTTGTCAGACATGGAACCTAAGTTGATACACAATTTATAGGACGTATGATATGAGATGCAGCACTATATACACTACTTTTACAAACAACACTGGCTGGTGAAGTCAGTTCAGAATGGCCTCCTTAATCCCTTTAATGGCACCCCTGACATCGTCCCACAAATCCCACAAGTGTGCCATTTCTGCAGTCTCGATTGTGTCCTTTGCATCCTTCTCGAGCTTCACCCTTTCTCTGTCTGTCCTGTCTACCCCCGCTCTATGTGCCTTGCGCTGATGGTAACAGAGGAAGAGGGCCCACATGGTCTCGAACACAGGCGGTGGTGGCAGCTGGGGGGAATGCCGAAGCAGGATTTTTTTGAACTCCTTCACATCTTAAGCAGACCTTTAGCCATATGAATCAGAAATATGTCAAAGACTAACCAATAGGCGGATTTTTCAAAAGGGTCTCAAGTGCATCCAGACTAATTGAACAGATGTCTACTTGATTCGCATCGACGTTCACAACATCGTGTGCACGAGGTGGTCGTCTGCATCCATGAGATGGTATCAGATTGCATTAGCCGCTAGCGCCGTAAAAAAAGAGACTAGACTTACATTCACAACATAGTGGCACAAGGCCCTTCTAAGGTCTTGGAAATCTTGCTGGTCGTACCCAGCGGAATGCACCTTGATCTTGGGCTTGGCTTGAGGGACAGACGGTCCGTAAGGCGGGAGTTGCCATCGCCGCGCATATGCATTGACGGTCGTTGCATCGGGCGCAACCAGAGCCGCAACTGCGGCAATCGCTGGGTAGGGTGCTAGCGCGGAGCGATACGCATATCTGCCCACGGTTGTTCTAACGAGGCCAACAGGCACGGCAGCAGGGGCAGCAGAGACGGTGGCAGCGGCGGTGTGAGAGCGGAGCACTGGTGGCATCGGTAGGCGTTGAAGATGAAGATAGCAACAAATTGAACACGTAGTGTCACATGGTGTCACACAATAGTTACGGCTACTGGTAGCGTCCACCAAGCACTGATGGACACTGGTGGTATGCTTTACGCTTTAACTCATCCCTGTACTCATTCCAAGAACAGCGGCTGCCTCCTCCGACTCGGATGCAATAGATGTCAACACTCCCTTAAGGGACGAGCTCCTGCGCTGCATGAACCTGGATCAGTTATAGCATATGTCAAATTACTCTCTAGAGCACCATATCGTGGTTCTGGATTTTACTCGGTCATCTTCATGTGTGTGGATGAGATGCCATTGTCGAAACCTCTCAGTTGCTTACCGGCGGGCAATTCTGGTACATCCTCCATTGTAACAGTAGATGGCATCTTAGCGAGGGGGTAAGAGGAAGGCGTCGTCGATTGTGCTGATTGGATTCCCTCGGAAAAAGAGCGGAAGGAGAGCCACGTAGCAATCGCAAAAGTGGTGCAGAAAGACTGAATGACATAGAACAAATGTCAAATAAATGGTTTCCCACGGGTACGGACAACAGACGGACTATATCGTCAAGCAGACCTGGTTCCTAAGTCCGGAACCAAGAATAAGCGCACAACAACGACAAACACGACTATCTACGGCCCCACGCGTATGCACCGCCACACACCGGCGACATCCGCCGCCACCACAACGTTTACTAAACGGTTTAAACGGTTCTTTGGCCAGCGTGCAAGGAACAGTGTTGGATACATTTTCTGGCCGTGATTCCTTCCTTCTAAATGCTTCTCACTTCCACCCGGGAGTTTCAATGTGGGAAAGTTTATTTTCTCAACTGCCTTCGTTGTCCCAACATTGACCTGTACACTGGGAATTGGTTGGACATCCGAAAATAGCTCATATCGCTGTGTGTCGTCGCATCTAAAGCGTAGTGCGTTTTGGTGCCTATATTTGAGTTACTTTGAATGGATTTCGGCGCAAGGTTTAATTTGCACTATGTTCCTGCGCAGTTCAACAAATATTCGAATTAATAACCGTTTTTAAATGTTTAGTAATTGTTTCCGTTTTGGTTACAGGAATCCGTAAACGAAAACTAAACGGTTGGAGCCTTAAGTGAAACCCAGATAGTAAGCTCAATTAATTTTTGGCTCTTCAGTTTCTCTTCTGAGGTTTGTTCCAAGCCAGCTATCAGGGTAATATTATCCCTCTGAGTCTTTAATCCGCGGATGGCATCCTCCTCTGTTCTTCACTTGTAAAACAGCAAAGCTATTCTGGCAGTTACAGTGTGCACCCCATAAACCCTCCAAATTAGCCCCGTTGGACTATCTGTGAATCTATAACTTGTCCCAGACTCCAGATTGGGAGTGCGGTTTTATTGAAACCAATACCCAGCTCATGTCCTAATGTCTAGAAATTTATATGTAAGAGCACATTGTTCAAATGGGAAGACTGTCGACCTTGGTACTCAGCAGAATAATCAAATCAACACGACCTACCTACCTCGCAAGGCACAAAACAACGATGGGCAAGCGGGTATTCATTTGATTGAATTTTTAACGTAATCGTCAACTCGCTACCTCGGGAAAACAGATGGGGTGCGGTAGCCGACGTCATGTCTCCTTTCTCCAGTACAGTCCCTTAATTATAACCGCGAATGACAAGGGATGAGAAGAGATCATTGAACGTACCTCGAGGCATTGAATAGACGGTGCGAGTGTTTTGAGAAATATTAATTGGGGTGGAGCTGAACCAGGTCAGAATGGGTCGACAGAACAACAGGATTAGCAACCAGGAAATACTGGGAGCAGAGAAGGTAAGTAACCATTCAAGAGTCAAAGGATTTCGCGATGAATTGCGACGCTCAACATCATGTCATCTAAACTGTAACTCGACGCGGGAAAACTGTGTAGCTGTGCAGTGGATGTCGCCAGATAAGTGCCCCAAGAAGTGCCTATGAGCGTGTTTTACATCGAATTAGACAGTTCTGCAGTCATACTGGTAGCACCGCAGGAGGTGTCTTTTGTACCCTGAGCCGTTCGACCTCAAAGTCTCGCCATCGCCTCAAGACGCGTCCTCGACCAAAGACAAACCACACCATTCTGAAGCATGCTCCGTACAGACGCGACTGTGGTAGATGTTTGGTGGGCGAAGGCCCGTAGGCGGCCGAGACTGAGGCAGAAAACGTGGATGTAGGTTGAAGATGGTGGCGGTCACTGCCAAGAACAAGACAGCGAGTCTGTTTGGGTCTGTTGTTGGTGATCTGGAACAATCGGACCGTTTTTTGCTTTGACCATCCTTTGAAGATTGTAAACGTGGTGACTTCCCTTGACCGTCAAACCAAAAAATCCAAGGCGAATTGAATATGGAAGTAGCGGGAAGATGGAAAGACGTGGGTGGTTGCGGAAGAAGAGTGAAGAAAAAAAACGAGTTCGAGAATGATCGAAGTACAAGCATGAAATTACAGATTTTGTAAATCTTCCCTAGACCTCGCCGTCAAACTGATTGCGCCTCACCGCTCTCCTTGTGATCCTGCGCATGATCCACCGCCACCTTTCCCTGTGCACCAGCCCACGTTGTGGACGGCTTCCACCCGGTCGACGTACGGGGCGAAGTTTCAACAAGCATCTGGTCGACCTGCTCCAACGAGAGCCCCTTCGTCTCCGAGACAAAGAAGTACGTGAAGAGCACGGAGAGACAAGTGGTGGAGCCCCAAATGAAGAACACCTTCGGTCCGAGGTTGAGCTTGTCAGCGGAGACGAAGTAAGGAGTGATGACACCGATGATGCAGTTCCAGAACCTGTGGGTGCCGTGTCAATAAATAAAAGAAAAAGGCGGATCCGGGAGAATAACAGACCAGTTTGAGGCAGTGGACATACCAACGCCCCGAGAACGAATGGGGAGAGGGAAAATTTCCCCTACAACGACCCATGCGGCAGGGCCCCACGTGGATGCGAACGCTGCGATGTTGAGGCAGATGAATGCGATCTCCGCCCGGACCGCCGCTGGGTTTCCGCCAGGGACCTGCGCGTGAGGTGTGGCAGTTCCAATAATTGCGACGATGAACTGGAAGATGATCATGAGTGAACCCCCAACAAGGAGGATTCGGCGTCTCCCGAAGCGCTCGACGATGTAGAACGAGATGGGCGTGGAAAATACATTCACGAGCGTCGTGATCAACGTGATGAGGAAAGGGTCGCTGATTGTCCCGAGCGTTTGGAAGAACGATGTGCCGAAATAAAAGATGAAGTTGATGCCAGTGAATTGTTGCGCGCACTGCAGACCTGAGGGTCACTCAGTAACTAATGAGGCGGAAATTGAAGCGGAACACACCGGTTCCGACTATCGTGCGGCGGATGTTTGAGGAGCCATCCATGAGCGAGCCCTTGAAACAAGCCAACCAACCGCCCACATAGCCGGTGTGTGGGATGTGCGCCTTCTCGAACTCGAGATTAGCAATTATCTCCGCGAGCTCGTCCTGGACGAACACTGAGTCTCGCGGCTGATCACGGACTGTAGCAAGAGCCACTGTAGCCTTGTTGATGTCGCCTTTCCTCACCCAGAACCGCGGGGATTCGGGGAGGAAAAAGAGACCACCACCTACTTGAAGTTAGCACGGGCCAAGCAAAATAACTGCTGACACACCGAGGATCAGAGCCCAAAGAAACTGGATGCCGATGGGGATGCGATACGAGCTGGTATCGAGCCGATCTTGTGTCCCAAATACCACGCAGTTCGCAATGAGGATGCCGATGGTTATGCAAAATTGATATGCCGAGACGAGAGCGCCGCGGACCTTCTTTGGTGCGATTTCCGACTGCATAAGGAATACATAAGACGGTAGGAGATGACAATGAGGCTGCGCACCATATATAGAATTAGAATCGCTGAGATAAAACCCACACCAAGGCCTGCGACGAGGCGACCGATGACGAACAAGGCCAGTACATCTTGGGGAGCAATCTCCAAGACACAACCTATCGCAAATATCCCACAGCCCATTATGATGGTCGGGCGTCGGCCTATGAAGTCGGCTATGTCCCCCTGAGATCAATCGCGTCAGGCTGCGGTGCTATTGATGTATAATATAGCCTTACAGCCACGAGTGCGCCGAAGAATGTGCCCGCGGAGAGAATCGAGGTCATGAGCGATTTCTCCCATGCCGGGAGCGCAAAGTTGGCAGGAAGGTGAGCGGCGTTGAACGGTTCCGGAGGATATGGTTTGTGACTGTACATCTGGATGAAAAAAGGCATTCCAAGGACGCCTCCCATCCAACCCGTGTCGTAGCCGAAGAAAATGCCGCCGAATGCCGCAAAAACGCACATAAAGTACGTTTTCATTGTCACTGGGGCTTCAATCCGCGAAATATCAGTCGTTCCGAGCAAGTGAGTAGCTGAAGGCATCGTTTTCGAGTGTACACTGAGATGACGTGCGATAGACTCTCTTTATAGGCCATCGCGTTTGTACTAATTCGAGCAGTTGGTCGCACATGTGTTCTGGGCGCAGAAGAGACCTGGACGAGAGTAGCCGAAGTTCAGACTGGTGGTGGGTCTCGCCCATCTCGCCTTGATCTGGGCCCTTCGATGACACAAACAGCAGCACATTTGAGATGTCGGGGCTAGCTCCGAGTCCGGAGGTCGTGCCGGGCTGCCGATGTAGACTCGTGATGAGGCACGACAACTTTAGTAGCATAGGCGTTCGAATGCCTACTTGATCAAGGGGGCCCAAGGATAAGAGCCGATCATATCACCTTGGGGGGGGGGGGGGGGGGCAGCGGACCCCCTGAAAAAAAAAGTTGTATACAAGTTTTTTTTGTCTGGAGAGCTCAAATCAGTGCATAATATCATACAATCTACTGTATCATATTCCAGGAGTCATTGGGAGTAACATTATGGATCCTACAAGCATATTCACCCATATATGGGTTGTTTGGGCGAAGTCTGGCTAGTGTTGCCACGGCTCGGCTACGGCTGGCTCGGCTCGGCTTTTGATGGCTCGGAAGCCGTTGCCTAATTGGGAAAGCCGAGCCGCATCCAAGCCGCCGGCTTGTGGCGGCTTTGGCTCGGCTTCAGCTTAGCCGCGGCTTAGCACCAATTAGGATATTCAAGCAAGCCTTGTGTGGTTTCAGCCCGTAGGGCTCGAAAGACATTCATATAGCTATGTAACACCCAGCCACACACATTTTGACTTTCTTTGCAACCAAATTCCGTGGGTTTCCCACCATTATCAAGTTGCTGTCTGTAGTTGTTTCTAATTATCACATCGACAGATCTAACATTTAGACCCCTCAGAAATATTATGAGTGGATGGCGGGTCATTAATATAGCCGAAATCAAGCAGCTCTGAGGTATCAAGGTGTAGCAAGTTGACTTGAAACTTCAACAAAAGGTTACAAAATGATCAGAATGACCTGTTTTTGAGGTAGCTGACTGATGAACCATGGAGTCAAGACACAAAACAGTCTATCTACTATGTTCAGAGGCTCCAGAGACACCTAAATACAGCATTTGCTATATTGGGTATGAGCCGTGGCTGAGCCGGCTTCAAGTCAGCTCAAGCTGTAGCCGAGCCGCGAAAGCCGATTGCCTAATTTGGGCTTGCCAGCTGGCTCGGCTCGGCTAAATTCGGCTCGGCTCGCACGGCTAGCGGCTCGAAGCCGAGCCGTGGCAACACTAAGTCTGGCAGTAGATCAGATCAAACATACATCAATTAAGTCACTCCAGCACCACCCAGACTGTAACATTTTGTGGCAGAGCCACTAGTAAAACACTTAAAGACTGGATTTACCACAGGAGGTTGTAATTTGGATGAAAGTTGTGCTGGTCCGGTCATATAACTCACTTATGGAAGACAACATTGAATGCACATCAAATTTAAAAGGAATTAGTGGGCTGTGGGCAGGATGCAACACCAGAAAAGAGTGTAGTAGTTATTGGGACTTAGTTTCATGTCACTATGTGTTTGCAGACAGCCACATGAATTGTGGTGGATTTTTTTTGTCAACGTAACTCGTCCTTAGAAGAAAATTTGATGGCACGTGATGGCTCTCCTGGGGGGGGACCCCCCCGAAAAAAATATATGTAGGTGATATATATTTTTCGCATTTTGGGGCCCCCTTGTACTTGATGCCTACACAGGAAGCTCTTTCTATTCAACTGGGGTTAAACTCAGGAAAGATGGCCCAGATCTCTTAAATATGAAGCTCTGTTGGTAAACAAAGGGGGCAAGCTCAGTTCATCGGCAGCCTGGATGTACCCGGCGCAAAATAGTTTAGACTGAGTGCATATTTTACTTCACGTGACCTGTCAACCGGAATAATCACTCCCGCTTGCCCGCCCATCCGGGCGCCCCTCACCGCCTTTACCATCGCTGTCGTCGTTGGGACATAAACACAGAGAATAAAATATTGCATTGAATGAACTACGACAACTACATACAAAAGCCGACAAAAGTGTAGATTCACCAGGAGCTCCCAAAGGAGCTCCGAGGGCAGGCTCCGAACCAGAACGATTGCAGCTGCGATGGATCGCGGCGGCGATCATGCACGGGATAACTGCGTGGGAATAGTCGCGCTATGCTTGTGATGAGGAAACACCTCAGATCTTGAACAGTCTTGAAGGATCCAGCGGACTTGTGTGAGTAATCTTGACACTTGCTTGACACTCAGCCAGGTCCACGCAACCCGAGCGTTTGAAGTTCTTGTAACT
Source organism: Mycena rebaudengoi (assembly GCA_029282285.1). Lineage (NCBI taxonomy): Eukaryota > Fungi > Basidiomycota > Agaricomycetes > Agaricales > Mycenaceae > Mycena > Mycena rebaudengoi. Next base: position 549,532 of record JARJCX010000015.1, on the reverse strand, counting down.
TGAGGACTGCAGAATCATGCCGTTCTTGGGCAGGAGCCAATGGTTTGTTGGATACGCAAACAAAAAGCACGGAGATCTTGAGTGGCAAGGTCTTGACGGCTCAGCTTGTCAGAATAACTTGAGCCGCTCACCGACATGGTTGTCCCAAGGTCCAGATCCGATTGAGCTTGTATAGTTCTTGCTGAGGGGACATACAGAGTGAAGGGAGCGTGTGACAGTGTGAGGGGACATGCAGGAGAGCAGTAGAATGGGAGGAGGCAAAGCATGCAGGGTGGAGATGGGAGACTCCGAAAGAGAGGAAGAAAGGGCATTGAGTCAACAAACATCATCACACGTGAAGATGATCAAGATGACACCATTTCACTTTTTTTTACTTTCGGTCTATTTGCCCAAGTAGACTGGGCACAAAATACGGGGGAAGATGCACTGAGTTGATTTTCTTTTTTGCATCAATCGTATCGAGTGCAAAATAAACCTGGGCTCAAAGCAAATAACCCCAATCTATCTTTTTGATCGAAGCAAGGTCTATCAATTGCGAGTCAAGTCGAGCCCGAACGTCTCGCTGTGTATTGATGGCGCGAATGCCTATCACATCAACTGCATATGATGGCATCAATTTCTCTATATTAGCTTACTAATTCCACTTCGAGCATTTAGGGCAAGCGGATGCGGGTATATATAGGTTAGAGTTAGGGTTCGGTTAGGGTTCGGGTTGGTTAGAGTGAGGGTTAAGGGACATTATTTAAGTGGAACGAGGCTTTAGTGTGCCAACCTGAAATGCCCTGGCTTGGGGGACCCCCCGAGCACAGCGAGGGAGGGGAGGGGCATTGAATGGTTGGTCCCCTTCTGCAAATGAAGAAACACCTATGTGAATTCCACTTTGATTACACTGTTTATAATGAGCAAGTGAGGCACATGGCCTAAAGGGGAATTGAATTGGCAGTAGGCATTCATTTGGGCAATAGGCATTCACAAATGCCTATGCTACTAAAGTTGTATGTACTCACTTGTGATCAGTCTGCCTGCAGCTCAATGTTCAACAATGTTGAATGTGGCGAGCACGTTGCCACAGGCAGACTGGTCACAAGTCTACTGCTGATGTGCGAAAGAAAAAGATTCTTTCGGAGGGATTAATTGACCTAGCAAACTCAGTCAACGGAACCATTGAATGCAGGGTAAAATGAAGAGTCCGTTCTCGTCGTTCGGTCTGGAAGTGGTTGTTGACCTCATGAGCCGATCAAGATTCAAAGCAACTGATTCAAGCTCGGAAGTTCAAATTCATGGGTAAGTATTTGAAGTCGATTTTACAAATGCTTGCGCTTTAAATCTGAAGTCAGAAAAATTCGGAATCAAGTTCACAGGTGTCTTTCAACTCGGTGGACAATCGGTGGACACTCATTTCAATTGCGTGAAACGAAACTGTCCATGGCATAAATTGTATAAGATGGTAGTAGTGAGCGAGGTACAAGTTAGAAACACTAAGTGTCTGGCTAGAGAGACTACGTTGTACATTATACAGATCGCCGTGCCCGAGAATCAGCAGAGAGAAGGAAAACATCCCATCTACTACTTGCAGCAACAGGATTGAAACAGGTGTAGGCTAGATCGACTCCTATTGCTTTCATCGATTCGAGGGAGTGCGAGTTCAGTCCCGGAGCTGGAACCGGTGTTTTCAACGAGCCCCCAGTAACCATTATCGGTGTTGGTTACGGTCGGCTGGAGTGCCAAGGTCAGAGACCAACTTTTTGAGACTTTTGAAGCGATACTTCAGTTTCCGCGACGTCCGGGAATCAATTTTGTACAAAAATGAACATAGAATTATGGAACTACTGACGTCGAGTCATGCAACGGAATCGACATATTGTAACTCTGCGATTGACGGATGCGGCGTGCGTAACGACGTCGCTGGCTTCGTAAGTCTCGTGTCTTTTCCATGAAACAGTCATGGCGATTTTGTCCATGGCGGGCATTGGCAAAGATCAGAAATTGAAGTGCGAGGACGCCGGTGAGGCACACACCTCAATCGCTCCCCATTATTTAGAGCTCGTGAATGTAATTTACGTTCTAGGTTTTTGCGCGATTCCCCAGCTCTTCCAAGCCAAACTTGAGCATGATGTTGGGTCTGGACGTCGATTTTGTGTCACATCAATGGCCATTGATCAAGCCCATTGTGCTCTAGTTCATCAACTAAAATTCTGAAAAAGACGTCATGTTCACGCGGCAGGCATAATGTGAGAGAGGCACCGTTTTTTTCTTGGAAGTTACCAGTTTGAGTTCGGGCAGCGGTAAATCGACAATGTGACGTTGCAACTGACGTGGATCGGTGCCGCACTTTACCAACTAACATCAAATTTTTCAATGCTCCAATGCTTACTCCACATCCCCTACTCCGTCCCCTACCAATCTACCACTATGCCACTCTCATATCTGCACTCTCAATATCTATTCTACCCATATCCCATGGCCATCTACTATCATCATGCTCTGGAACATATTTGTGCCAGTAGTTGTCTCCCTCTGCTTGTAGATATGCACTGGCATTGATATATAATTCATCATTTGCTTCTTCCTGGAGACTTTTCGTCTATGAGGCCCAGTAGGAATGAGTGTTTTGCTTTAGCTACTACTGTCTTTTTTCATTCAATTCGAACGTCACGCATCACGCACCTAGTGTTCGAATTGGTCCCATGGTTCGCGAAAATGGCTCAGAAAATGCACCCCAAAAGAGCACAATTAGATTCCGAAGCTACGGCACTCGAAAAATAGCAGTGTAAGTAAAAAATTAAGAATAATTTTCCTCCCATTCGTCTTCATGTAGAAACTGTGCCTCTATGTCGAGAGGAATTTCCATTGAGCCCAAGAGGTCAGGCAGCGGAGAGATCGTAGCAGAGAGAAAAATTATTGACTGACATTATGCATTGATGCCACGACGGGGTTCATTTTCTCCATATGCAAAATTCCGAGAACGGCATTCACAGACATATCACATTATGCATTGATTTGATACCCGCGACGGGCTCATTTGCTCCATATACACAATTCCGAGAACGGCTCGCTAAGGAATCGGTGTTTCGCCCTTGTTCGAACTTTTCGCGCATGTCACGCTAAAATGAGCCCACGTTCGAATGTTCGAACTGGATTTTGTGTCACGCGTCACCCCCCGGTTCGAAGTGAATGAAAAAAGACAGTAGTATTGTTGTTCAACTCCCCTAGTTTGAACCTCATAGCAAGCATTTGTTTTGCTTTAAAATGGTTCAACCGAAAGACTAAATTTGTATCTTTAATTACTCTAGAATAGTTCGTAGATTAGATAGGCGGTCGGGCCGAAAGATGCGATTCCTGGTACCGATTAGGTCAAGGTCTCCTTCTCATAATTCACTTTTCCTGAAAATTTGTCTATCATGTGATCTTCTGTTTCTTCCCGCATCACTTACAGCTCTTTTCAAAAGTTTGTACACCTTTCCAAAAATATAGCTGCTCCAAACGTGCTTACAATTGTTTGCTCCCGTGTCTCGCCTGTGGAGATGCTCCACCTGTGCGCGTTCGATGCACTCAGCTTTATCCAACCACTCATGGGGACCAACAAGCGCATTTCCGTTGAGAAGAAGAAGCAAGTAATCCATCTGTATATTTGACGGTGGAAGTACGAAGGAAACTGAGGGAGGGAGCAGTCACAACACAATGACGTTGGTGAGTGGGACCGACGCCCCAGCAAACAGTTGTAAGCACGTTTGGAGCAGCTATATTTTTGGAAAGGTGGACAAACTTTTGAAAAGAGCTGTACGATCCCTACGGCCTCCAACCAGCAATCTACATTTTCAGAATATTTGTACATCATGTGATGATCCGTTTTGATCCTTGCGCCTGTCCTCAAACTGGTATTTGAATTTGCATTTCCTGAAAACTTGTACAACCGTGACTTGGTGCGTTTGATTCGGCGGATACGTGATTCCTTCCGAGTCCTTTTAGAAAATAAAAGCCTGCAATCAGCTCGCATGGCGAGCGCCTATGCCGACATCTGTGTCTTATATCCAGGTCTCTATTTACTCATTTTATGCATACCGTAGCTCTGAGTAATAAACAATGCGACCCTCGAGTCTGAGTTGCAGAGACCCTTCCGAAATCCCCTATTATTTCCAATTCCCGACGTCGCCGCAACATTTCGTATATATATTACTCAAAAGTGCCTTGAACGCCCGATTGAGTATGGCTGGAGCTTGAGTAAGATTCGCCGGCACGTCGTTCACAATGCACAGCGTTCTTGGAAAAATCATTCCACACTGTACCAAAACTGCACAGTAAGATGGCTGACCTCACCAGTGTTGAGTTTATGAAAGCCATTATACACAAGCGCGCAAGTATCGTTCTGGTTGGAAAATATGTGCATGATGTCCTACAAGAGTTTTACGCGGTTCCGCTGCGACGTCCGTAGGGTAACTACTGTCTGAATCGGAGCTGATTGATTTTAGGTCACCGGAATTGCTGGTTTCTGTTGTCTGGGGTCTACCGTGGGGCACGGGGAAACCTGTGGGATCTGCGTTCTGGGGCTTGGATGACAGGGAGTGGTCCAGGGGCGATGGTGTATTTTTACTTGCTTTGTACACCGGGATAATTCCTGGAAACCGGTGTTCATTATTCGGACCGTGCCGTGTAATGCTACCTACCTACCTACCTACCTACCTACCATAAGAATTAAATATCCTGCCACATTTTTCGCACTTCCTTGAGGGTGCCAGTGATGCGATCAAATGAGAAAGATATTCAGGCCATCTGTGCTTCCCGCAAGTAAAGTAATAATTTCTGGATCCATGTCATGCAAAAAACAAGCCAAATTTATAGAAACCCATCCTTGAATACTCCCTACCCTATTTAGCTAGCCATCTAAGGCGGCACAAGCTCAAACAATTCATTTGAATTGAGTTCTGAAAATGAAAAGATGCTCAAAGACTGCAACTTGACCAGTAGTGTTGTAGAACCACCACAATTTGAATAAATCTAGACAGGCAGTACCTTGGAGTACCTGGGGACTGGCCGACACCCGACAGATATGTGTTATGCAATTGGTATGAGTGTAAGGAAGGGTGGAGTCGCTGCGAAGAATTTGACATGAGGCGGCGATCAATCATTTGTGTCATAAACGGGATATTCCAGGATACGAAAGTCTATTCAGGGGGTCCCTACCCTCATCTAGATTCACAATATGATGATGCGAGAATAAATTGCATCTGTTTCGGGATGATATAATTGATGGGGTCCTGGTCATTAACAGCCGCATCACGGCAGAAAGTATGAAAATATTCCTGGGATAATCTTACGGGAAGTCACTCAATGGGTGACTTTCCATAATGATAAAAAATTCCTGGGGAGTATTTGAGCAATTTCCGCTGTGATGCCGAGGCAACTGTCAGGACCCCATCACTTTTAACGTACACAATTTATTGTGAATCAATTTGAATCTGCAGAATTTTGTCCAGGGGGTCCCGACCCCCTGAACAGACTTCAATAGCCCAACTTTTGCTTGAATATATCGAATTGAGTCGACACTCCGGCAATCCTCCCCGATTGGGCCTCATGTCACGTGGGAGAGTTACTTCGGTTACCACTGAATCACGTTGGTCCTCCTTCGTCCTTTCGTCGCACTCTCTGACACGCGCCATTCAGGCATGCAGGGACCCTTCCAATACTATGTATGCTTTCCCTGGTGGCTTTACATATGAGTGCCAACATGCCTTGATTGCCCCAAGTGCAATGAGAGCTGTTGCTGTCCCTATAAGCATCTCTGCATCATCCATTGCATCTTGTTCTGTATTGTCCTCATGCTGAAGCAGCATGAGCATGTCCAGATCCATAAATTGACGTGGTGGCGAGGAGAAAGGACATGTTATTTGGCACGGCCACGCGCTCCAAACAACCAATCAACACAAACAAATGAGCGCCGAAGAAAAAGGAATGGAAAGTGGATGGAATAAATAAAATGTCTTCGTTGCGTTTCCCATATGAAAGCCACAACTAACTGGATTGATGCAATCACTGGCACCCTCAAGTAAGCTCAGATATTGTACTGGAATATTTTATTGTTATGGAAAGTCACCCAATACAAAATGAGTCCTGTAATATTTTGAGTATCTCTAGTTAATCCCAAGTTGATCCAGGATCCTCCAGCACAGTTGGCATTTGACAGGTGATGGCGCGAAAAAAAATCACATGTTCACGAAATTATGCAAACGGCTGTAATAATTGCCAAATGAAGCCCTGGATAAATGCATAGTACTTGAGTAGGAAATCTCGTTGTACACTGTACAGCAGTAGTGAAAAGATTAGCAGTGCAAGAGCAGTGATGGTCAGTGAGTAGATGTATGATGTTCACTTTGCACATTTATTCGAGCGATCAACTTTTGATTCGCACGCACAACTTTTCGAGTCACGCGCTTGTCGCGCCCAACTCTTTCGGCGTTAATGTTACCTTATTGGAAGCCCCGGCTTGGGCCCGGCCTGAGTGGGCTCAGGAATTCACAGGCCTGAGCCTGAGCCCTCAGACAGGACTTCAAGCCCCAGGCCCAGGGCCCAGGCTCGGGCTTTGCCTGTATTTTTTTTATGCCTTGAACAAGCCTTGGCCGAACTAAGAATACTGTTTTAAACCATAAGTGTACAACAACATTAACTGGAACACTCACTAACTTCTTTCTCGCACTTTTGGACCAAAGCGAATAGACAACTTCACCACCCGAACTTCCCGAGTATGGAGTTGACTTTGAATGTGACAGAAAAATCTAAATCTACAGTCACTTCGTTCATTCTCAAGAGTCTCAGTAAATGCTCTGGCTCAACGTTCAACCCTGCCTATGAGACTAAAAATCATGACAGGGTTCCAAATTAGGATGCCATGAGGTGGCTGTGCTTGCCGAGATGCACAGTTGAGCGCAAAATGAGCCTGCGAATTGGAAGCTCAACACAGGATGAGCACTATCCTAGTGTCAAACAGAAGCCAAGACTCAGGTGTTCAAAGGGGATGGTGGGTGGGCAGCAAAACAGCGACGAGAGTGCGGGAAGCAAGTGATTCGATCACTGATCGATCATTCCTGAGCACTCTCTTAGTCAGCCTGTGTTGAGCTTCCAATTCGCAGGCTCATTTTGCGCTCAACTGTGCAGCTAACTAAGACGTTAGGAATGTAATAAATGAATTGTTGGGGAAGAGGAGCCCGGAAACCTGCGGTTTCTGAGTTCTCTGTGAGTGAGGCTTCCGGATGAGCACTATCCCACAACAACAGGGAACGCAGAGACCGAACAGGCGGAATCCAAAGAAGCCGACTCCCCCAAGAAGAGTCAGTAAGATCATGCGTCAATGAAGGTCAGAATTCATTCTGTGAGATCATTCTGATGAGCTAGCAGCGGTGAGCCCATGGCACAGGAATCCTATAGTTTCAGCTCTCAGTGGGAGCAGAAAGGAAGGAAAGATTGAGGGACAGAATAAATCCCACCCGTTCTGACAATGAGAAAAAGAACAGATTTCAAAGAAACTAAACAGAGGAACAATGAAGGAAAGAAAACATATGAACAATGGATACGAATTCAGCACTTGACCATAATGGTGAGATGGTCCACACATTGATTCCGAGTAACAGGTAATGATAAAGTAAATGTGTGCATCAAGTGGAGCAGTTAAACCACAAGGAAATGTGAGACGACCGAAATAGCTGCAATAATTCCGTTCCGAAAGAAGCGAGGAAGCTATCAACGCTGAGGAAAATTCAACAATCACAAGGAAGACAAGCTACATGTAGTCCCAAGTGCATACAATGGCCAATGAATAAAAAGTCCCTGAAAGATTGATATGGAAGTATGCACGGAAGAGTTTCATGTCATGAAACCTGCTGGCCACATGAACCACCCAAGTCAGCATGCGGTACAAATTGCAAAAGTTGAAGCGAAATGTTTAAATGTTGAGAAGCAGATATGCATTGTACGAAAATGAATCAGGAAGCAACAAGGCAAAGCCTCTGGCCGCGATGTCGAAGATAGCATATTCTAGCAATGAATCCGAACGAGCAGCGGCCAGTGTGAATGACTACAGAAGTTCTCAATTGCGAAAACGAATTAAATTTCCGGCGAAGAAATTATTGCAAACGAGTAGGTTAACAGGATGATTTATAGCGGAAGAAATTTGAAAGGCTAGTGCGAGAAGTTGACGGAATGGAAGTAACAAAGCATAAGAAACAATAAAGGGCTAGGGGCTGTGAACCTCGGGAGTCAGATAATCTACAAGTTCAATTTGGAATGTGCAAATGGCCGGTAGAGCAGAGACCATTGCAGCAAAGTAAGTTTCGAGCTCGAGTGTTCGGTGCAGGACACCACCAGCATTAATGCAGAGTGTCTGAAAGAATACAGAAAGCAAAAGTTCTTCATGATTGGGCTGTGCGCGAGATAATGAAGAGGTCAAAGAATGAAGCAAATGATTAAACCCGTTAGCTCAAGTAGGCAATGAGAGGTTCAAAGTTGGACATTGGACCAACTCAATGATCTCGCATGCCCAATTGGAAAGGCTGAGTCCATGTCAGCAGTAGGTAACACAGAGAAGAAGAAAAATATCAATGATGGCAAGGCTAGATCGACACACAATCACAAATATGTGCAAGATGCAAGCTGTGAAGTAAACATTTGGTGACGAAAATTGCATAGTGAATAGAAACATGTCAAAGGAATGAAATCTTGAGGGCACAAACAGGTCTATAGCAGACAGCATGAAGAACATTGACAGGATCAGCTTTGGAAACATCCAAAGGGCATCCTGAAGAATAATACTGAGGAGAAGGACTGACCCCAGTGACCCAATACAATAGTAGTGAGTAAGGCGAAGGCAGGGAACATGATGAATACTGCCACCACACTTTGAAGCATTCAAGATGAAGATGGAGCCCTCGGAAGGCATATATGGCGGGGACAGCAGCCCTGGAAGGCATGGAGGACAAGGCAGGCAGAAATGGTATGGAAGATAAAGACAGATACTTCAGAAGGCTTGTATGACAAAAGATGAGGATAGAGGCCACAAGGGCATGTAAAAGGCGAAGACAGAGCCTCCCAACGGCAATGTAAGATGAAGGATGTAGATAGATGCCATGAACGGCATGTATGGTGAAGACAGGCGCCGGAAGGCATGTATGATGAAGGACGAAGACAGAGGCCCCAGAAGGCATGTATGACAAAGGACGAAGACGGAGGCCGCGGACGGCATGTATGGCAAAAGACAGAGGCCCCGAAAGGCATGTATGATGAAGGACTAAGACAGAGGCCGCGGACGGCATGTATGGCGAGGACAGAGGCCGCGGACGGCATGTATGGCGAAGACAGAGGCCCCGGAAGGCATGTATGACGAAGACAGAGGCCCTGAAAGGCATGTATGACGAAGACAGAGGCCCTGAAAGGCATGTATGACGAAGGACGAAGACAGCGGCCGTGGACGGCATGTATGGCGAAGACAGAGGCCCCGGAAGGCATGTATGACGAAGACAGAGGCCCTGAAAGGCATGTATGACGAAGGACGAAGACAGAGGCCGCGGACGGCATGTATGGCGAAGACAGAGGCCCCGGAAGGCATGTATGACGAAGACAGAGGCCCCGAAAGGCATGTATGACGAAGGACGAAGACAGAGGCCGCGGACGGCATGTATGGCGAAGACAGAGGCCCTGGAAGGCATGTATGACGAAGACAGAGGCCCCGAAAGGCATGTATGACGAAGGACAAAGACAGAGGCCATGGATGGCATGTATGGCGAAGACAGAGGCCCCGGAAGGCATGTATGACGAAGGACGAAGACAGAGGCCGCGGACGGCATGTATTGGACGAAGGCATGGGCCCGAGGGCATGTGAGGCGAGCATGTGAGGCGAAGATTTAGTGGCCCATCGGCGATGAACAAGGATACAGTGCAGTGACCAAAAGTTTAATGCGCCAAAGCAGCATTAAATAAATAGCAGAGAACGAGCGTAGAACCATGTGAGTTGAGAGTGACTGCAAGTCTAGAAGATGATCTCCCACAGGCAAGACAAACGAGTGGAAAAGCGGCGACAGAGTCCCAGGCAAGCCAATTAATGAGAAGCATATGACCAGGACGGCATTCCAGAAAGACACGGCAGTATTCAGGAACAACCGGTGGATGTAGTTGCAACGTGGCCTGAAAGAATGAGAACAAACCGGCTATTGGAGCTTGGAGGTTCCCAGTAGACGCGTAGGCGGAGCAGCCTAGAGCGACGGAGCTTGAGCGGAGCCTTCAGGAGCCAGTCTAGTAAGTCCAAAGCCAGTTCATGGAGTCAAGAACCCTTGGGATGAATACCAATGACAAAACCAGTAAGAAATTGTGGAAACTTCAAGCTGAAGAACACGGTGAGTCGTCAAGTCGTCGAAAGAGTAAATACTCCTATCTTATAGTAAGGTACGAATTGTGACCAGAGCCCCGAGGGTTGACGGCCAATAGTCCAGTGGTCAATAGGGGACTAAATTCTCTGAGATTTGAAGCAGGGAAGCAAAGAACAGACAACGAAGTTCAAGACAGCAAAACAGCGACGAGAGTGCGGGAAGCAAGTGATTCGATCACTGATCGATCATTCCTGAGCACTCTCTTAGTCAGCCTAGAAAACCGTACGGCACGTCAGCATGCTCGACGGCGTCACCAGGCATGCGCCCTGAATTGATGCGGCTGCGGAGAGTAGGAATAATATTGGGCCCCGGGCCTCAGGGCTTGGCCTGGGCCTAAAAATCTGAAGCCCAAGCCCTGCCTAGGGCCCGGCCCGGCTCGGGCTTGCTAGGGCCCGGCCTGGAGGGCCTGAGGGCCTGAGGCCAGGCCCCGGGCATCACTATGCCGAAGATGCCGTTAGCACATTTCTAAGCTTCTTCGCATGTCATGCTTGAAATTCGGTGAGCCTAGTCCCGCACTATTATTAGAGGTAGATCATCCTGTATCATATATCTTCGAGGTCGATTCGCACTCGATGTAGTTACGGATTTCAGATTCCAAATGCTCACCACCAGTTCCTCTATGACCAGCGTTACATTGCCACGGACTCAACACCAGATGCCGCTTGTGGGGTATATATTCACATTCTGTCTGATTCTCAGCCTCGACTAAAGTTCGTCTTGCAGCTTTGGATTATGGAAAGTAAGTTGATCCCGGGTACCACTATCCTAGGTTGTAACCCGCTCCTCGCCAGGTTACGAAATCAACATGCGCGGATGTAAGTTTTTCTTGCTCCGTTCCCATCAGATTGATTCACTGATGCTACTTTTCAGACAGTCTACAATGCGTGAGCCGGAATCTGAACCTTTGTTAATTGTCTCACAAAGTTCCAGAATCAAAGCCGGATATCGTCTATTTGACGGAGCCTGTTGAAGTTTTCATTGCGTCATTCACCAACATTCTAACCGGAAATAAATAGGCGACTACGGAAATGAGAAGGAAGCGGGAGAGGGAGTTCGTCGCGCCTTGAAAGAGGGTCTCGTTACACGAGATGAACTGTGTGAGTGCCATTGCTCCCTAGCTAAACTTCCCGTTCATCTGCGCCAGTCATCACCTCGAAGGTACTTCATTAGATTTGCACACAATTGGGCTGACTGCCCGATTTTAAGCTGTGGAACACATTCCATGCCAAAGAACACGTCAAGACTCTGGCAAAAATCCAGCTCGCCGCCTGGGGGCTCGATTGTACGGGTTTCATTTGGTCCTTTTTTCAAGACTTCACTCATACCATCGCAGACTTTGATCTTTTCCTGATCCATTTCCCTATTGCTCTGAAATATGTGGACCCTGCGGAACGCTACCCGCCTGAATGGTACAGTGCGGATGGCAAGACAGTTGAGCTCCAGGATATACCGTTGGCGGAGACCTGGGTTGCAATGGAGGAAATTGTGGACCTCGGTCTCGTGAAAAATATCGGAATCAGGTAGCTCCTGCCTCTTCTCGTTGTCTTCAATACTTATGTCTGCCGTAGTAACTGCCAGGGCTCTCTTCTCTTGGATATTAATCGCTATGCCCGTATCAAACCCCAGGTTTTGCAGGTTGAACTCCACCCGTACTTGACACAGGAGGCCCTGGTTACGCTCGCTAAGGAACTCGGCATCGCCGTTACCGCATATTCGTCCCTCGGACCACAAGGCTACTACGAGCTCTCGATGGATCGCGGGGCACCCAGTCTTCTCACACACAGCGTCATTTCGTCAATCGCAAGTCAGCACAATAAGTGTGAGTCCATCCATGGCCCATTCGCGTCGAGTCATGCCGACTAACGTCGTGCGCAAGCTCCGGCGCAGGTCCTGTTGCGCTGGGCTACTCAACGCGGCACCGCCGTGATCCCCAAGTCGAACATCGAAAAGCAATACGTTGAAAACCTGGGAATCCAGTCTTTTAGTTTGATGGCTGATGAGATGAAGGCCATTTCTGCTCTGAACTGCAATCTACGGGTAAGCTGTAGAACTGTCTCAGCCAATGCGATTTCTGAATGCGGACAATAGATGAATGATCCCGCCGACATTGACCCCAGGTTGGCGATATTTGCGTAGTGGACCTGCCTTGAAGACTTCACCTCAGCTTCGAGGCAAAACGGACAGGGATTTGGGTAGCATATTACCTATTACATAAGTAGCTGGTTTAATAGGCTCATTTATCGGCGCATGCTCTTCAGTCGCTATCCTTGTATCTCTGTGGTCTGTTCTTCGTCTGTGCTTTTCCACATGTCATGATTGTCTTATATTTGGTTGTGAAAGCGCAGGATGATTCGGTAGCCCCACCATTGTCTGACCCACACGGTTTGACCTTCAGCCCCGCAGCGATAGTATTCAGTGCCACGAATGTGGGTAAAACTCCTTTTTCACACATAATCGCGCCATTGACAACCAGATCTACCTCCATACATTGTCGCTGAATAGGATGCCGCTCTTGAGATCTGCTGAACTTGGGGGCCACGTCGAAAGCCGAGGCATGCCAGTGTCCTTGGCTATTTGAACATGCCGCACGTGACCCCGGTTGAACAAAGACATTTGCATGCAAATGTCATCTTCGGCGGCGTTCTTGGAGAGGAGCCTTGTGGGTACACCCAAGGAAATGGCCCATTTAATCACATTGACATGATCAACGAATTGGTCCGTACTCGAAGGATTGCACAGTGAAAACATTTATCATGGTGACTACTCGTCGTGAGAGAGACACGCTTTGATGTGTACAGTAATGTACAGCTCTCCAGTGCTTTTGGCCTTACTACTAGAGTCAAGATCAACGTCACCGTTCCTATTTTTGCTCTGTCCTGCGAGCTGCATGGTGCTGACAATGTCGTTCTCCCCAAAAGGTTTGCTTGAAATTGACGATGGAAATAATGATGGTGGGATATATACCGGAGATCTGGTGACCCAGACCCACGGAGAACAGATCAATGTAGATGATTGAGGTATCGCGGGAGACGTTCATAAAGTTCATGATCTGCGTGAGCTTCGGATAGGAACCGTGAGCATGTGGTTGGGACACAACAGATGATGTTGACTTACCCATAACAAACAGTAAATGAAGTCGTTCTACGAGAATGGAGAGAACTCAGTTGTCTGCAGACATTCCTCGGAATTGGTCGAGAGATTTCATAGTCCGACCATCACAGTGGGACTTGTTGGAACCGGCGTCGGGAACAGGCAGCTATGCTCGCCGGGGTCAAGATATTTTGACGTGGCTGACGCGCATTGGCACGGCACTGACGCGGCATTGACGCGGCATGCCTAAAATTATTCAGGACCTTGCGAAATTGAGTTCTGACGTCTCTAGCTGTATAAATTGGGTGGAGAGGCCTGCTAGAAGGGGTGCTCAATTCTTAAACCGTGGCGTCGTGTCGTGGCTTTATTTGTCCGAAACAATAGAATTCAAACTCCGCCAGTTCCGCTCGTTTTGCCTCATATTGCCCTCGGAATGGGTCACATTCTACTCATAGATTGTTATCATGTCACGTATACATTTGGTTCAATTGTTATGAGAAGCTATATGCAGATTTAGCACTTGTGTAATGATTTGGAGCAAACCCGTAGTTACTGACACCTTATAATTTTTCTTACCACTTATACTTACTCACATATCATTATAGAGTCACTTGGATGGTGATCATTTTTTAGGACCGGAATAATTCTGTACAGAACCAGAAATGGTGTTCGGTTCTGGCGGAGTTTGAATTCTATTTGTTTTGGACAAATAAAGCCATGACACGACGCCACGGTTTAAGAATTGAGCACCCCTAGAAGTCATCTGCGCCACAATTTACCAGCCTAAGTGGAAATATAAGCTACTTTTGAGTCATATGTATCGACATTATGCGACATTCATATTCAACTCCGCAAGGGGAGATACTAAAAAGCTGTTTTGTAGGTTCTGAGTATATTAAAGTGGTTTTCGTAACATTGCAATTGTCGCGCCTGTACCATGTCTACGCCGCATTCATGCGCGCTGGTGCCGCGTCAGTACGCGTCTCCGCCGCGTCAGTGCGCATCATTGCCGCGTGACCGCCGCGTCAATGCCGCGGCTATGCGCGTCGCTGCCGCATCACTGCCGCGCTTCTGTGAATTGATGATTGATTGATGCTTCAGCATCTCAAACGTTCCCAGCGGCCCGAAAAAACATAATCAATCATGAGGGAGTCGGAAGGACCCCATTGACTACTGTATATTGAAATTCACCATAGGTACCCATGAAAGCCGGTGAATTATACAAGTAGCTTTCAGATTCATGTGGCAAATTCGATGTTCTGTTGAAACAGGATCGTCTCAGATGAGAGTTACCTCCATTTGGGACAATCCTGGTTGAACACAGGGTTTTAAAAGTGTGTGAACCGAGCTTTAATTTTACAATATAGTTATCGGACATGAACGAGATGACATTACTTTGAAAAATGTTTTAAGTGGTGTTGGTGTTTGAACAGTTAGATACTACGATATATACACAGCTGCCCGTTCATGAGATTCAAACAGTGCTTCAACAGTCGCCGGGTGAACGGTATTAAAATAGTGTTCAATTCGGTGTTCCAGGAATTTAGATAGATATTAAAATATATTTGTTGCTTCTTGTGTACAGGATGAGCAGGTTCAAACGCTGTTCGAGCAGTCTTTAAACAGTATTTTGGTTTCTCGGTGTTCAAACATCTTTCATCAACTGTCGCGGTCTCCAAACGAACCTGCACATCAAGGTTATTGAACATCAAAAGATTTTGAGGAGAGGGCGAGGTATCTGGCTCTGTGCAGGCGGTTGTTGTGATTCAGATTTAGCTACTTAACTTCAGCAGCCAAATAAAAATCAAGCTATCCCTTATTTAGGAGAACGGATCCAAGAGGATCCCGGAGTCCGGAATTTGATTATATTTTGCATGGTACTCGCTTGAGATGACAGTTTTAAAAAATCAACCGACCGCCATTCAGATTTCAGTGTCAGAATCCAGACCACAATTCCCTTAAATTTGGTAGAACAGAAAGACCTGAACGCAATTATTGAGCCCCATAGAACCGAAACATCTGGAGCCCACAACTTTCATGCTGGTCAGATAGTGCGATCCCTTCAGCGCTTCAGATGGCCAAGCAAGGAGAATAACTAGCTGAAGTGAAGATGAGCACAAGGAGAATGTAGAATTCAAGCTTGCCCAAAGTAATGCCACCGAAAAGGCAGAGTCAGGCAGTACACTACATGTTGAACTTAAATTATGCAATAAAATTTGTTCCTACGTCCTGTGAAGAGCGAGACAAACAGTCTACGGAGGTACTTCTCTTCTTGTGCAATCGAGATGCGTTCCTTCCACCAAGTTCGGCCCTCTCTGGCAGGCTTCTCGGAGAAGCGAGAAATTCTATGCAGGTCTTCACACTGCATTTGGAGGAAGTAAAATCCCCACGAGCATGCTATTTTTGAGGCTCATGAGGCAAAATGTTATACCGGCTCCTCACCGAGGATATCACAGCCCGAGGAAGTACATTTCAAAGTAACTGTGCAAGCACAAGTTAAAATGTCCAGATATGGGAAAAGCAAAAGTCCTGAAGTAAGTACGACCCGGTTAAAATGGCACATAAGTAGAGTTTCAAGTATTGAAAAAAATTGAAGTTCTTTTATTCACTCTCGAGAATGACGGCAACCATTCAAGGGGGCGCTCCTTCTGGTTCCAATATGTTCCTCCCGTTGACCAAAGATCCTGAGTCTCGTTGGCTGGAAAAGAATAGATTTAAGGAACATTGTGCACCGTAGAAAAGAAATTGCGCTGTTTGAAGAAACAGACATTAATCAGGGTTAAACAGTGAACTTGGTTCAATGGCTTTTGGCTTGCCAGGTTCCTGATATGGCCATGGTTTATCTCTAGGGTGTTGGGCGGTTATGTCACTCACTCTACCTCCTCCGTGATCTAAATTTATTTGTGTGACTGCGAGAGTTGGTTGTTTTATCTGACCCCAAATATGTGAGTGGCTTTTATTAAATTAACACCCATACCCAAGGGTCAGGAAGTCGAATCCACCAGCTTCAACAGGAAGGTTGAGAATCAAGATTCTGAATTACTGTCAACTGACCAAAAAAAAGGGAGCAGTTTTTCTTTTGCCCAAACAAGGTATTGGCAGTAAAAAAAAACCTGTGGGAACTGCTAAAGAATTAGAGGCAGCGCGTCAACGCCGCGTCAATGACACAGCCACACCGCGTCTGTGCCGCGTTACTGCCGCGTCAATGCGCGTCAGTCGCGGCACTTTTACCGGACCCCTGCTCGCCGGAGTTACGAGTAGGAGTTGAGCTGTCATCAGGGAGAATGGAAGCTGCGGCTGCCGTCGTAATGTAGGATTATTCTATTGAGAAACCCGGATTCTCGGCAAATTCGGAGGAGCCCCTCCAAATAGGGTATGAGATCATTGATGCCGGCGACTGCTGAGCTCAGGCCTAAGTTTTTGAGTAGTCCTGGCCTTTAATGCCCCATAATGTGGCTTTTAGTGGCTTGGGAATGAATTTGTGCGCTAGCCGGGATTTTTTACAGGCGCTACTGACTTCACAAGGCTATATTTCTACATTGAGAGTCACAGAATCTTGTAATTGGTATCACGACCTTACCTGCG
This sequence comes from Mycena rebaudengoi, assembly GCA_029282285.1. Classification (NCBI taxonomy): domain Eukaryota; kingdom Fungi; phylum Basidiomycota; class Agaricomycetes; order Agaricales; family Mycenaceae; genus Mycena; species Mycena rebaudengoi. The sequence continues at coordinate 532,448 of JARJCX010000015.1, read as the reverse complement.
AGCTGGTGCTCATATAAGTCTCAGGCAAACGTTTCATGCTTGTGTAATGAATACCCCGCTGGCTCTGGGACCTCTAAAATCCTCAGAGAAAGTCCAATTGCCTTGCCGAACTTGGGTTGAAGTTGGTTTGATCCCATCACACAGGGAGATATCTCGTATTTGTGCCATAACAGGGCTTTGTAAGTCCATTGCAACTCAGAGCCAATATGAACTAGTCTAAATAGCTCTCTCAATTTTTCCTGGCATTAATAATGGTCCCTGCAACTCACTATCGAATTTGTAGCGTCCCCCGGTGTCGCCGATTGATGTCCGGTGTTTGATGGTAATATTCTCTAATGCGGTAGCTTTATCTCCGAGAAACCGGGTTTCTCAATAGAATCATCCCGTAATGTAAAGTCAGGTATAGTCTCGGGTCCAGTCTGTCATGACATCCCAATTTGGGAACCCTGTCATGACATTTTGATAGCGCAATGGTACGGCTAACGGGTTGGTAGAAGCCCAGACTGTCATGACAGGGTTCCCAATTTGGGATGTCATGACAGACTGGACCGAGACTAAGTCAGGTAAAGTCTCCATGAGTTATTTTTGCGAAAGAACTGAGAGCTTTGCGCGAACCCGGTATCTCCGGGTCTAGACGAGGTCTAGACTTTTCGCATGTGTTTACATATATGGCACAGGAGGGAGGATTCTTCAGATAAGAGGCGGCTTCCAATTGCAATTTGCATCCGAATGGACTATCGGAAACCCCTCGTTCGACATCTTCAAGGCCACCGCGAACGACCAGCACCCAAATGTAAGTTTTGTGCTTCAACTGTTTCGCCCGTGTTTTGTTGTGTTTTGTTGTGTTTTGCTGTGTGTGCACTGAGCGGCTTCGACGACCGTTGATCAAGGGGTGACAGATCTCTGGATCGGGTACACTGATCAACTCGCGTGGCCTTTTGATGGATTGATAGCTTAAGCCATTTTAGGCCAATAAGCGGCTCAACTCTGGGCTCTAACCAGGCTCTAGCCTCTGTCGCCTCGACTGCTTGTGTTATAATGTCACTAGTATACACGGAAACAGCATTTCCTGCGGTATTCGATGATGATTCACAATGAGCGGGCTGTGTGTAATCTGCGGGTGCGAGTCTAAAGACGCGGTGCGGAGCCCACTGCCGAGTTGGGAGAGCAAGCTGAGCTTTGTCTGGCACGTAGGAGGCTGTAGGAGGTGATGATTGACGCAGGAAAAGTGCGGTGCGTCGAGCGAGACGGTTTGGGAGGTGTCACGTTACACTTCCCCGTTTGGGGGGGGAGGGGTCCGGATCAGTGTACCCGATCCAGAGATCTGTCACCCCTTGCCGTTGATCCTCTTCCTTCTGGATATCAAGTATATCGGCAATCTTGCTGTCGGGAACTCTAAACAGTCCGTGCTCAACGCAAGGCCTGGCGGCATGTCCGAACACTCGACCAGCGATTTCGTGAAAAAGCTGTATCTGTACGAAGACCCTTGTGCTTATTTCTCGTTTTTTTCATTATCCACAGAATCCTGGACGACCGTGAATTCCAGGAACTCATCGGCTGGGGACCAGAGGGCGATTTCTTCATCGTTAAGGTGCCTCAGATCAGTTCGGGCCATGGTGCGAGCGAGCTAACATCTGCTATAGGACGTAAATGGATTCGGTAATTCGGTACTACCCCGCATCTACAAGCACTCCAATTTTGCCAGCTTTGTGCGCCAACTCAACAAGTATGACTTTCACAAAATCAAGACCATAGACGAGGATTCCTTGGAGGAGAAGGTGTGTGTCAAAATTGTGCCTTGTCTCCGCATTGCCCATATACCCTCCACAGACGTGGGCGTTCCGGCACCCAGACTTCCGTAGGGACGGCCGCGACGCGCTGGAAAACATCAAGCGTAAGTCTCAACACAAATCTAGCGCCGCCACCGCGTTAGACCCCCTCGCTGCCGCCAGCAGCTCCCAACAGGCCGAGATCCAAAAGAACAAGATCGTTCAACTGGAGTCGCAGCTCACGGGTCTCGGTGCTGAGCACCGGAACGTTCTTACGAGTCTGCGAACCCTCGAGCGCAGTAACCACGAGCTTATCCTCGAGATGATCGGTTTTCAGCGCAACCTGGCGCAGCAAGATGGACTCCTGCGCGCGCTCTTACAATACCTGTGGCGTGATAACATTGGGACACCACTTTCCCCCCCATCACTTTGGTCTAATTCGGGTCCGCGTATTCAAGGTGAAATGAATCGGCTCCCCGCAAACGAAAGCTCAAGCCCGGACATGGAGGACCCGGGCCCATTCATGTTCCTGGATGCTCAGGAGACGCAGCGGATGCTGGGCCAGAGTCTCCCTGAGCCGGACGTCGCGCGGGCGACCCTGCAGCAGATGAGCGAGCTCTCCCGCCAAGCACATGCGTCGGGTATCTCTTTCTTGGCCACCAAGAGCGATGGTACCAGCAACCCGCCTTCTGGTGTAAGCGGGACAAGTGCTGCGATGGACGGCTTTGATCTCACGGGCATCGAGGAGCTGCAGGCGCAGCTCCAGGGTAACGCTATACTGCGACTGGACGATTATCTCCCCAACCCCATCGATATGACACCGCGGAACGTACCCGAGGCCACTCGCGAAAACTTGAGTGACCTCGAGGATGAGGTGGTCTTGCCCACACCGACGGGTCCGCCCATCTCTGGCGCGCAGTCTTCGCACGCGGACACCTGGGCTGTCTGTGCTGGGGACGCGCATGCGGGCTTGGAGGTGTTCACCGTGGGGCACGTCATGCCGCGCGGAAGTGGCGAAACGGGCAGCGGCTCGTTCGAGAGCGGTGCTTTGGTCGGGAACCAGGAGGCGTCCGGTGGCAGTGCGCAGACGCTGCGTGTCCGGCGATCGACCTTCGTTCCGGGATGGGCCGTGCCCCCTCGCGTCCTCCTCGTCGATGACGACGCCGTCACCCGCAAACTCAGCACCAAATTCCTCAAGATATTCGGATGCACGACCGATGTTGCTGTGGACGGCGTGAGTGCGGTCAACAAGATGAATCTCGAGAAATACGACTTGGTATTGATGGTACGTTTCCATTTCCCTGTTTACGCGTGCTCGGGCTCATCGCAGTACATGCAGGATATCGTTATGCCGAAGATGGACGGCATCTCCGCGACGTCGATGATAAGGAAATTTGACCCGCAGACACCTATCATTTCGATGACGAGCAGCTCTCGGCCAACGGAAATTATGACCTACTTCTCCTCCGGTGTGTCCTCCCCCCTCCTCACCCTGCACCTTCGCTTACCGCGCACAGGCATGAATGATATTTTGCCCAAGCCCTTCAAGAGGGATGGGCTGCTCGAGGTGCTGGAGGTACCTACCAGCCATCCACTCTCTCGCTTGGCCGACTAATACATCCCTCAGAAACACCTTGCGCACCTTACGGTGATCAAGCAGCAGATGGCGACGTCCATGATCCCGCGCCCGCCTACCGCTCCTCCGTCCAACGACATAGGTTTCGGGAATGCGTTCAGCGGCGGCGCGGTGTCATCGCCCGACAATCCTCTGAACTATAGCCTCGGTAGCCCCGAACTAGGTGGTGGGCAGACTAACATGCTCGCGGGCATGGGCATCACAGACGAAGAGTACAATAGGATGCTCATGGACATCCTGGGCGGCAGCGATGGGTCCACCTTCGAGTCGACGAAACGGCAGCACGATGCGGATGAGGAAGACGAGCGCGGGGGGAAGCGCAGCCGGTTTGAGGTAGTATCGTGACAACAAGACGCTTGCTTTGCTTTTACTGGGTTTAGGGACGCTTTCCATGGACATTGTGTGTATTATAGTGTTATTCTGTATGATACTAGCGGGGACCCGTGCTTCGCTATGGCACCTGCAATCATTGGGCTATGGAAATATTGTATAAAGGATCTGCCAAGGCGCGAATACAGAGCGGCTACTTCCGACATCAAAAGCTGACATAAGCTTTCCTAATTAGGACGAGATTTATCTCGTCGAGTCCGCTGCCATTCCACAGCTGTCCGGCACCATTCGAATGAGGCGTGAAAATCCATTCAAATGACGCAGACCCCATTGTGATACCTTCAAAACTTAATGTGTTTGAGCGTGTTCTTTCCGACAGAATCGGTCAGCCGCCGATATAAGTGTTTGTTCATGTTTCTCTCTCCCTAACCTATCCCAGCTGATCACGTGTGGAGGGTAAATTGCTCGCTTCGCTCGCAACTACAATTGAGTCAGATATTATTCTTAAGTTCATGGTATCTCCTGCCACTCATCGCCAACCTCTGGTTGGCTCCTCGCAAGCTCCTTGTGGCTCACATGTCGATGTATGTAGATCTTCAGTAAGCAGCAAGAAGAAAGGGTCTAAGCAGCCCGAGTTCAATATCTTCTTCAAGTCTTCCGTCACTCCTAGCCAACCTCTGGTTGGCGAGTCGCAGCTCCCATGTCGAAGCAAGGACTCATAAGGCGGTAAGCAGAGTGGGTAGGAGCAGTAGTAATTCAAGCTGTGGTGCTGAGTAATTTTTTTTTGAGTTCGGCCCATGTCATATGAACACCGAAGGTAGAAAAAAGAGAGTGATGAACAATAAATTTGATTGACTTCAATGACTTACAGAAAATTTTCCTGCCTCTCCTCACCGACTTCCACTTTGTGTCTCGTGGCTCTATGTCACTAGTGAAACCACATCGAAGTTATATTATGGTGTCATGTATCTCAACCTCCAACTCCGGTGTCGAACTGAATGGTAGAGGACGAGGCACCGTGAAAGTTCGGGAATCAGGAGAGCCGGCGTGATGCACGGCGGCAAGCTCACAGCACAGATCGGAGGTTGAAATATTGATCGGCGGCTGACAGTAGCCACCACCCCCTGCTTGCCTCTCGTTCCTTACTCCCCAATATCTCTCTCTTTCTCTCGTCTTATTATTAACTTATGAATGCCTAGCTTTTTTTTGAGGACATTTATCTAGTATGATCATGATGTATGCATACATAGGGGGTTGATCGCCCGCTGCGCCGTGTTGTTCAACCTGGTGCATGTCTCGGAGTCTCTCTTCCTAATAATAAATTGTGAATATATTTCAGACGTTCAGTCGTTTCAGCCGCTGATTTGGGAGCAATATCCTCCAAGAATGCATACATAGTAAATATTTTGGCTACCATGTGTTGCACTTTGATGGTGGCACTGCCTAATTTGTACTCCGCTCTCGATCATACAATGCCGCCGTTGCCGCCGTGAGGCACCGATCGCCGCCATGCCTCGATCACGCCGGCTCTCCCAATTCCCAAATGCTCTCAAGGCACTGACAAATCAACGCTTGCTGACTCCCGGTGAAATCGGACCCAGCTGGAGCCAAGCTGCGGGTCATTATGGGTGCCCGTGGCAGGCTATTGGGGCATTTATTCAGTCTTAATCAGCCATAGCTCATGGGAATCCAGGAACCTATGCATTTTGGAATTGGAGGAGGATTAGAGCTGCTCATTGGCCCGTCAATTTAGAGATTTGATATGGGACACCATCAATTACATTCTTGAGACACAATAAAATCACATAGAGATGGCACAACACCAAAGAAGGCTGGCTGTGAATCAAAGGGCTCACAAAAAACTGCCTGTCCAAGTGTTCCTACTTGAGACGAAATTCAGGGAATAATTGGGTTCATATATGTTCGACCGCCTTAACAGGGACAGACAACTTTTTGCTGTCCAGTATCCGTCCCATAGATTTCGACGCTGTGCAACTTGCTGGAATTCTACGGTCTCGTGGCAAGATCAGAGTCGAGGTCAAGTGCCCATGGACAGCCACCGAAGCCAGATTAGACTGATTGGTCACATTTCAGAGTAGCAGAGTCTGGTATCGGAATGCAAGAAGCTTGAAGATCAAAGAACTAAGATAGAGGCCGACTCGGAGGATAGGGCCGCTAGGTTCACCGTCAGAATATTGTTTGCCAAGGTGCAGGCTGTCGAAGGCCCACACCATTCACGTCCGACTTGACTGCAAGAGGAACGTGAGTGCGATGTTGAGCGAGAAGCTGAGTGTGGGCTGCGCTTTTGACTTTTGTGGCAAGGTTTCTGGAGTGACTGTGAGGTAGTAATGTCCCTGACATAAGTGCCCCAAGGCCCAAGGGAGGTATATCTTTCATATTGTCTTGGGTTGCCAGAGGTTGTGGGAGTCGCAGTTTCCGGATCGTTTGTCATATGTTTGTCTCAATGAAGTGTGAAGTGGGAGATCAATGTTGTGTTAGTACACCACTCGTCACCAACCTTTGGTTGGCTCCTCATGGCTCCCGTGTCAAAATGTCATGCATTTCAGGCATCGAGCATAAAAAGAATGCATGTATGGGTAGAGAGACTAGGGTCCAAATTAAGGTGCCGCCAAACATCGTTCTAGTATCATTTTTCCAAGTCTCAGCTGATTGACTGCATGTCCGTTGCATTGAGAGAAACAAAGGACATAATTCAACAATACAAAATTAGTATAGACATGCGATTCTATCCCAATAACTCTCGCGCCGATGCCTTGAAAAATTGTCAATATTAAGGTCTAGGATATTCCTGAAAGAGTCAGTCAAGGCTGTGTGTGGCATCAGGACTCTGTCTGAGTAGCTGTTTGCAGCGGGTCGCTTACCGCAATCCGGATTTGCTTCCAGAGATTTTCGTGCTTTTTCTACTCACCTCCGGAACTTCTGGGCCCGCGACCGAACAGTCTGCGGAGACTCTGATGTTTGGTCCTTGCTTAAAAGATCACGCTCCATCACACCTGAAACCTCGTGCTGTCATTGTGCTTGTCGACCTTCAGACCGTCGGTAGCGGGTCAATTCGGAAGTCTTGAATGCATGAATCATTGTCTGCGACATATACAATTTAATTCACCTCTGGCTTGAAATTTTCTCGGGCTTTCCTCTCTCGATGCTGTTTCTGGCCCAATGAATGTCGACTCAGGGATTTTGAGGTCCTAATAATTGCTCAATTCACCGGTATGATGATAGCCTCCACAGTACGCAGGGCATTTCATGCCTGACGCGTCGTGGCGGTAAAGGTCGCGTGTGGCTCCCTATAAATATAAATAGATGTCCGTATATGCTTAGGCGGCGATGAGGGATATCGGATCACTTACTTGAAGTACAAAGGGCTCTTTCTGAATTTGTTGATGATAGGTTTCACCGTACTCAGCGTACTTCGTGCGCGACGCGTCTTCGCAGTAAAAGTCGCGTGTTGGCAACGTGTTGAGTCCGCGCCATCTTCGTCACTTAGTTACTTCGCTTAGCGTGGCGAAAGTTCGTGACTTTGATGGGATTCTGTGAAAGTTCATGAGTTCAGTTGGAAAGTTACGAGCTTTCTCATTTTGATGGCATCAATTATGTATCCACATGCAACCTATTTCGAGCAGTTAGGGCATGCGCAGCGCGCCCTAACTGCGGGTATTCACCGGTTAGGGTTCGGGTTAGAGGTTAGGGATAGGGTGTTAGGGCTGAGGGATATAAATTTCTGTGGGAACGAAAATAGATTGTGAAGGCTGCCTTGGTTGAAGTTACGAGCTTTCTCAGATATTGCTCAAAGTCACGAGCTTTCACACTTTCCCATCAAAGTCACGAACTTTCTCTCTTCTAAGCGAAGTAACTAAGTGACGAAGATGGGTACGACCCCAACGTGTTGGCTATAAATATAAGTAGATGCCCGTAAATACTGAGACAACAATGCTTACCTGAAGAATAAAGAGTTCCGGCTGCACCTGAGACTCTGCCTTCGGAAGCAGACGACGCAAAGGCTGCGCCATAGCAGACTAAATCGAGAAAGCACGTCCAGTCACATGCAGTCACGTCCCCTGAGGGCTTGACATGGGAGTCTGCCGTCATTACATCAGCAGCTGACCCGTTGAACAGCCAATCATGTTACTTGTATCAGGGAGACACGTCCGCTCTCTTTTGTATTCCTGGTTCCATAGGATACCAGTTCTCAAAACGCTAATGTCTGTCCGCCTCGATCATGTAGTGTTTTTACCATGCTCCCGTTGGCTGGATCAGCTCCACAAAATCTCACGATCGCTCGGATCTTTCCGTGTTGTTTCACATCTTTAAAAGATGTGTAAGTTAAGGCTAAGGCCTTAATGAATTAAGGGCTTAACATGAAGTTAAGCTAAGGCCTTAACATCAGCCAGGTTGAAATGAAGCTCTTAATTAAGCCTTAATATAGTACAACAACGGGCTGAACAGCATTCAGCTCAGTCTCTCCTGGAGGTCAATCTGCACCCAAACTTCAATCACAAAATTCGGATATTAAGTTTCTGCTTGAAAATGCTTATTCTGCTTTTTCGTGTTGTGATCATTCCCCATTTGTATTTGTCAACACAGCCTTCATACTAAGTAATGGAAGTGAGTGTATGCTCTGTGTTGAGCAACACCTTAGGCAATGAATTTGAAAGCTAGACTCAATATTCTTCCCCACATTCAACATAATTTCCCTCATTGTGGATGTTCTCCTTCACCATATTAACTCTTACTTTACCCTTAACTTCACACCCTTAATTAACCCTTAACCTCAATTAAGGTCTTAACTTCAGCTGAGACCCTTAATAAGGCCTTAATTTACAACACTGGGATGATCTTTTGAAATAGAGTCCTCTTTCTGCACCTCTCATTGCCCGCCCTTGACTGTATGCTCTCCTCTGCTCCCTCGTCAACGCCCTTTCCCAGTCCAGCTATCTGATTTATGCAAGAAATTAACTGCCCTTCTCCACAAACATTTAGCTCAACTCCTACAGTGTGGTTGTTATTTGGTTTATTCTTTTCTGTCAGTAGCCGGCCGGAGGCTCATCATCTGATTTTATACAATAATAAAATGCCCACTCTCCGTGAACAATGATTTAGCTACAACGGCCAGTGTGGATGAACATTTGGTCCGGTGGAAGTGGGCCAGAGGCCCATTGCCAGAGCATGCTTTATCAATATTTAAAGGAAAGGCTTGCAGAATCAATGGAATATGAGGCAGATCTATTGTCTATGGAGCAGAGAAATGGTGGTGTCCTGTCAACTGTCGACCGGATCTGCCCGGAGGGCCATGCTATAATAGACTCGTACTTCTAACATGTGAAATCATATTTTAACATGTCACGACGTTTTAACACCCACACTTCACAGTTTGCAGTCGACGGGCACCATAAGCCGAAAAGGCACACAAAGCAGTAACCATAGCACGTTTGTTTAAACAAATTGCGTCTAGACGCAAATTGCCGTTTAAACAGGTTTAACGGCACAGTGCGGGCTTCACGGCCGTTCAACCCGTGGTTTAAACAGTGTTTAAACAGGTCAAAAAGGCATTTTGCACCAGGGTTCAAACCTGCGCCTCAAGCACCTGCATATATAAGCAGGGCAACGGAGCAACAAGTATCCAGCTGGGCCAACCAGGAATGATGTTCTAAGAATGTAAAGCTTTTTTATTATGGGCCAGAGGCCCAGTACATAGTTCAGTTTAACTGGACTCAAGGCACACTTAAACACCATACAGGGGATAGTTTAAACACAATGTGAGACTACATCGAAGCAAAGAGGAATTGGAAGCTTAAGATATATTTCCAACGAAGTGAGTAGTCCGGCTTCGAGTATTTGTTTATACTATGTCAGACAATGAATACTTTTTCTTCCTTCAAGGTTTCTTATTACTATTTTGAATACTTGTTTATCCCTCACATTGCATATATGGCCCGTTGTGGACTTGTACCTCAGTCTTGTATTAGACATAGGTGTGGTTTGCAATAGTAAACAACTGAGGTTGTTCCTCAAAACTGCTGTCCTTCGGCTCATTTCTATAACTATTATCAATATGTGATTAGAGGTAAGACTGTGTCCAATCAATTGGCTGGGCAGCTTCGCACTCATATTCAAAAACATATTAAATTTAGCATTGACCCACCAAATATAATTCTGACTTTGACATTTTTTAATGTTAACCTCGCAGTTCAATCCGACGAGGTGCAAGATTTTGTTGGGCTTCTTGTGAACTGGCCACAATTCAACATCTTTTCCCCAATTCACATTTTTTTCCGATATCCTAGCATCTAAGTCTTGCTGTTTAAATTTCATTCACTCCATTTTCAATGGCTGTTGCATCATTTACCCAATCATTAGGGTCTACTCTCCGGTTTCACCGGTTATACATGCTATGACCTTAAAATTCTTCGCAAAGGCTTATACTGCATTCCTGGAGACTATTCTCCAGACATATGGATATCTCAGGACGTTAAACTAGTCCCCTTTAAGGTAACAATGGTTTGTATTGGCGATTATTCAACTGAATGAACTTGGGATCCTTGTGTAATTCATAAAGCCATTGCATTTAAATTCAATGACAATCTTGCGCAACTTAAGCCATAGATTGGATGTGGGGCACAGGGCTCAGGTGCCGTCGTTATTTCTTTCCAGGGATTAAATGCTTCTGCGCAAAATGGGGCCCAACTCCACACACGGTACTAGAATCTGCTTGATCATATCTCTCCAAAATCCTACTGACATATACATTTTCACATGAAAACTTCAGAGGCATGCAAACTACTTATTTGCTGTGGTGCGGACGCACTCCTCCAGAAAATGGTGTGGCTTGTCGACACACTGCCCCTTGCCCCATATCAGGTTATATAGAGGTGAAGAGCTGAAAGAATCGGATGCCACAGGGCTGCCGCCTTCATCATGAAGGTAATGTGCGACGGGGTTCAACTCACCTTGTCCGATCGTTCTGGCAACATCATTCTTTTTTTTTTCTCTGCCTAGGCCTACAGTTATTCTTACCTCCTTTCCCATGTTTTCAGTGCGCAGAAACTACCTCCTGTACTGTGCACAAGTGTGTTTCTTTGGTGTATTTCTTACAACTAATATCACTTATTTTACATGCAACAATTATCTGCGTGAAGTCAGATCTTCACCGCTCAAACATGTCTGTGGATTTTATTTCCTCTCCCAGACTGATGGTTTGTCAGATCCACTTGTTTAACTTTTTTCCTTGGTGCTTCGAGGTCCAAAAGTACGCTTCCATGAGCTGGCTCGGCACCTCATACCGGATTTTGATTGAACATGGGTGTTCTTTCACTCACAAGACTTCCATATGGCGGGTGAGGCTTCAAGAACCCGCCATGGTCGCTGCTAAATGTTATAGTAAAAGTCCACTTGAATGTAAACAGCTACTTCAAAGTTGAGATTCCCCAGCTGACTTAAAAATGCAAGCCTTCTGACTCAGTAATTTCCCAGATTCTTAAACTATCCCCTGTATGGTGTTTAAGTGTGCCTTGAGTCCAGTTAAATTAAACTATGTACTGGGCCTCTGGCCCACAATAAAAAAGCTTTACATTCTTAGAACATCATTCCTGGTTGGCCCAGTCGGATACTCGTTGCTCCGTTGCCCTGCTTATGTATGCAGGTGCTTGAGGCACAGGTTTGAACCCCGGTGCAAAATGCCTTTTTGACCCGTTTAAACACTGTTTAAACCGCGGGTTGAACGGCCGTGAAGCCCGCACTGTGCCGTTGAACCTGTTTAAACGGCAATTTGCGTCTAGACGCAATTTGTTTAAACAAAAGTGCTATAGATTCTTCACAAAGGGACTTCAAGCCGAGATTGGGAGTGTAAACGGAGCCGCAAAGGCCGGGGGCGTGGAGGTACGCCTTTTTGGTCGTATATTTCGCCAAGTAGGCCGGCTATGGAGAAGAAAACGTCAATACGAGCGAAGATACTGCATGACAACTGGTAAATTTCCAAAACCGGAATTGGACGATAGGGAGAAAAGCGAGATTGGGCACGGGAAGAATAGAATACAAGGAATGTGAGGTCGAAAGATTGGGAGAAACGATCAGCCGAGGGAGGACCCCCAGCAAATTTTGGACGAATCGAGTGTGAGCCATATTGGGAAATAGGTGCCAGCACCCACTGCGAAGAAAGAGACAGATCGGGATGTAATTCTTGCCTGGGAGGCGGGAGGCGAGAGTTCACCGGTAGTCAAAGTGAGCCGCGCATGGCTAGATACATTTGAAGAACCGAGGTTCATCTTACACCTGCGGGTTAGGGGTCCTGCCGTACCGTATATGGTTACAGCCGGCTATTTACGGGTGCTAACCGGGAGTAACGGTAATCGTAACGATGCTTCTGGGGACTCACTTGGGACTCACTCTTACGGTTACGATACGGTGCATTTACGGACATTACGACCGTATACGGTCGTACAGAATGATAAAATAAAAATGAGGAACATATCTACGCCTCCTGCATGGCCTGGAGAAGATCCTCGAGGCTGCTGTATTTCAAACAAAGGTGATGCTTTAGCAACAGCAAAGTCCGGGTAGTTTGCAGATTCAACCTGGTGCACCACACAGGGATGGTATCTCTTCTGCCTAAGAAAACATGTTCCACAGCAACTGCAGAGCCTGACAAAATTCATGAGCCTTGATTTGCCCATCCAGAGACAAAAAATTACCCTAGATTGACATGATATTACACACGATTGGGGGCGTACTACCACCATTGATGTGCAACAAATGTGAAGCAAAGATTAATCATGGACGTGTATTTGATAGGTCTCTGTTGGTGTTCAACATTTCAGAGGGTAACAGTTGATGAAGTCTAGAGCGCTCAGGGCACCGTCGTGGTGTGAAACAAGCAGCAAAGCCCCTGTAAAATACGACAATACAATGTCTAAATACTCGGAATGTTGGGCCGTGGATCACCTCCTCAACACTCCCCCTCGCGCAAAGAACCTCTGCGTCTGCGCACGACTATGCTCGAAACCTCGTAAACATCCCGCACAATTCCACACGACGCTTTTCGCAGTGCGGCCCCCCAATACACGTCTTGCAGCGATACTCCGCCACTCCCCCACAGTTACGGCCCGTGCAAACCCCAGACTGATGATCACCACGTCCTTCCCAACGAAGAAACTCGCGGGAAGACGTCTCCCGGTGATCTTCCAACCACTGCCACAGCAGATCGTCCTGGGCATAAATCCATTAGTAAGTGGAGCTTCAATTTGCACCGCTTCAGCCTACCGAGTCGCGGAGGTCGCGCCTACCTTCAATTTCCCCAGAGACGTCGCCCTCCCCAGTAAAACAAGTCATAAACCGGCTCGTTCCCTGCTGTGTTCGACAGCACAGGAGCCTGATTGCACGTGGGTCTCGTCTCCGAGCAAGCCGTCTTGGAAGGTGAGGCTGGTACGGGGACTATTTTTGCCGTATGTCGCACAGTGCCCGTCTTCGCCACATGGGCACTCTCCCACATTGCCTGACCTCTGCTCACACCAACTTTTTTTTTTTTTTTTTTGGTGGAACGTTTGAATGACCATTGGTCATTTGCATCATGGGGAAGATCATTTTTCAGATCTCTAATCAACACTAGTATCATTCCAGCGGACCAAGTCCGTCCCTTTCCGCCCGTTAAATGTGGCAGGGGATTGAAACCCCGCCGTGATGAGAAAAGCCACAAGGGTAGGAATGCTTGACACACGAACGGCAACTGCCCAACAGTGTGGGACTCAGCTCTTGGCCACTACCCACTAAACCTCCCAAAAATGTGTTTCACCCGGATCGAACCCTCGACATCGCGCCATAACGTTCCGCAAGACACGTAAACAGAATTACCTGTCTATGTTTTAAATTTGGCTCAACGACAACGGCCGACGTCAAGTTGAGTTCAAGCGTGAGACTCAGCGCTCGAACCCAGCAGAATTCTGAGTGTTCCACCTTGAAGTTTAGATTTAGTGTTTTCTTTGAAAAAAAAAACTGGAATCTCATCAAGAGGGACCTTCTCTGTGAACTTCAGGAATCAGCGCAATATTAGGGCTGCGCGCTGTGCTCCTCTTGACGGTTCTACGGGTTCCGTGCAACACGTGGCCTCCCGTCCGTTGGAGGTATTTGTTTTCCTCCGGGACAGCAACGGAACGGTTTTAGCCCCTCCGGTGAAATGACTGTACGTGCATGGTCCGACGGTCCGACTACCTCCTCCGGCCAATTCATCCTACCAAACGTAGCAAAAGCTGTCCAGCCAGTGGCAGACCATTATTTGATGAAACCACGGCTCCAGCGTGATTTTGGAGAGACCATCCGGATATTTATTCTGTTCTCTCAAGTTTCAACAGTACAGCACGGGGAAGCATTTGCCAGCGAGAGCCACTGAGCTGTGAGAATATGATGGACAGATTCTGATTGGTCAAGCTGGGATAATATTACCCTGTGAGTCTTATTTATCTTCTCCAAAATATGCAGGTTGAGAGTTCTAAAGAACTAGTCAGCAGCTGCAAGAGAGAAAAAAACATCAAATGAAGCTACTAAGCAGACTGAGGCTCGCGCAGTCACTGGGGTGATATCAATCGAAATTCCACCTCAGTATGAGCAGCAGGTAAATGACTCGAGCAACTAGGAGGTACAGATGTGTTCTCAACGCTACCAGGCGGTGACTGAGACTGTTTTTGTTATAAGATTAATCCGGGTAGCGGGCTGTGCCGCTTGTCGGCCTTACCCGCTTAATGTGTTTCTCTTATGTTTGTCTGAGTGGCGTTGGGGACCTCCACAGAGGCGAGTGCTACAAAAAATGGACTACGAAAAATTGAATGTGTAAGTATGGTGAATTACATTTCTGAAATAAATTTACTTTGCGCAGATTGTATCAAATATACACAGTACATGATTTTGACGCGACTGCGTCGGACAGCGATGACGACGATGACATCCCGGGGCTCATGCCCGTTGATCCATCACCTCAATCACTTGCTTACTGCGACCACTGTCTCTACAACTGCATTACTCTTGTGAAATCCAAGCTCTGAATAGTGTGTACCCAAATATATTATTTGTTTTGGCAACTAAAAGATCTCAAATGTTATAGTCGCTCACAATCATATTTTACCATCTGCCTAAGGCACCACGTCTGCCCGCGGTTCATCTCCCAAGCTGCGACGTTATCCTGAGGAACACTCTGGAGTACCGGCATTATGTCCCGGATTGGGATGGCAAGAAAATGCGCACCAACGGCCGCAGCGCCTGCACGCCGAGCGAGTGGTTCGTCGTTTGCGGCTTGGCGCTCCAGAACTGCGCTCCATATATCCTCCATTCTCTGATTTTGAACAAACTCCACGTCTCGGGGATCATCGGGGATTACGACACAACTAAAGGATTAAATTATAAATTAGCATCCCCCACCTGCCAGCAAGTTGTACACACCTCTCTGGGATCATATACAGGCGACATTCGTCTATGCTGTAGGTACAGATCCTGTAAACTCTGCTGCTGGATTGTATTGTATTAATAAGCCATGGATGTGGCTCTGCACTTGGGCATTTTTCCTGACGACCAGCCTGCCAGCTGCAGGCGTGAAGATGCCCGGCGAGCATCGTACGACGAGTTCGTCAAATTCGAAGCGTGGGGAGCGCGATTGCGAGAGATGACTCGCGAGGGCGCTCACAATACGATGCCAAAGCCTGAGCCGCCCCCACCTGTTTCAGAGGAAAGTTCTCGTGGCCCCGGGGAAGTGCAACCGTCGGCCATGGCGGTAGAGCAGCCGGTGCAGGCCGGCCCCAAGCGCACGGTGAAGCAGCAGACATCGCTGGACGTAGTCAATGGTCAGCAGCGAAAAGCGCACGATATCATAGAGCAGCACCTTCCGAGGACGCTTGCAGGAAAGAAGCAGGAACAGTTACTCATGATCGTGAACGGAGAAGGCGGGACGGGAAAGACCGTGCTTCTGAACGCCATCACGGAAACTTTCGAATTTCACACCGCGCGCGCGATGCTGGCTAAGACGGCCATGACAGGAGTCGCGGCGAGCCTCATTGGCGGTTGCACATTGCATTCGTGGGCTGGTGTTCCCGTCGCAACAGCTAAAAACCCGGACTGGCTGCAGCACACGGGCGAGGCCATGAAACAGAAGCGCAAGGACAACATCCTTCCGGCTCCTGGCAGAACGAGTGGAGGTGGCGGTGGGGATGCGCGCGGGACCAACGAAACTCGGACGGCAGGTACATTCCATGCACGGTACATTCCGCCACATGAAAGGCACATTCCTCCAAACCCGACACATTTTGCCAAGGATGTGCCAGGTTTATACGGAAACCCGGCACATTCCAAAAAGATGTGTCCGGGCCTTGCCGTCCCGGCTTGATGGCGGCATCTCCCTCCTACCATTGCAAGAACAAGCAACACAAAAGGCACAGTGGCTATAGGCAAATATTCATGGGAGCACCATTGTTTAGGCAGAAATAACTAAATTCAAGGTGCCCGTGGGAAGTAAGTAATGAAAAAACTCCTCCCGTTCCCGATACCGCCTTTCAACCGGAGCTCTTTCAACCTCGAACCACTGGAAATGGAGGTAACTCAGAAAGCAGAACAGAACCATAGAGGGAAATGTGTACCTTGTTTTCCCTTGGCCTTTTTTTTGTGGCTGCGTGGAGAGATCCCCATAACAGCATTAACGATGATAGTATTGAGGGTGTACAGCTCTTTTCACACAGGGTCCCGGAGATGATACTTCTCATCGCCGAGGCCCACGACGACGATCCCGGTTCGAATGCAGTGGATCGGGTAGATGCAGGCGGGACCCTCACGATATTCCATGCGCTCCACGCTGAACTTCTGGGTGGGACGGAATTTCCCACTCGCACACGCGACGAGCCGTCATCCTGCCACACTGTGTCAGACTCCAGCGACTCGGTGTGGTCCCCGATTTCGCTTTCATTGGGGTAATCTGATCGTTTGTGGCTCCGCTTTGAACAAGAGAGTGACCGGGGCGGTGGTGCTTCGATTTTGACGCGAACCGGATTAGAGATCGACGTGTCGGACGATGCAAAATTTTGTAGTTGCCCATGACTTTCGCGGAGAAGAGCAATGTCCACCCATTCGTGATCTAGGAACTTGTTGGTGTTGCGCGTGCACGTGTCCCCTTATGAAACCAGGCTTACCGACGCGCGGTACATTCTAAAATGGCAAGTGCCGCCTTTGATGCCAAAGGCGGTACATCAATGGGAATGTGCCGTGCTTGGTCTCAATGTGACGGGTTATCAAATGTACCTGCCGGCCGAGTTCTGTATATCCTCGGATGCGCGCGATGGTAATCACGAACATCGCGACGGAGTGCGACTTGGCGAATGGCACGTGCGGAGTCGTGGAGGATATCATACTGGGTCCACGCGAGCCTGACCAATTGCGGGAGGATGAAGTGACCGGTGCCAGGCTACTGAAATATCCGCCCGCGCTAATTCTCTTCCGTGCTGACAGTGAGGAGGAACAGTTGCCGACTTTTTAGGATTTGCCGGAGGGGGTTCTCCCCATCGTCCCTTCAACCAACGGGTTCGAGATCCAAGATGGAGCGGGCAGGAAGCACAACATCAAGAGGAGGCAGCTGGCACTAACTGGAGGTTACGTGTTTACGGATTACAAGGCGCAGGGACAAACCATGGGCTATATTCTCATTGATCTTGAGCGTCCACCTCGGGGCAAACTGACGCCATTCAACGCGCTGTCGCGTAGTCACGTGCGAGAGCAAGTCAGGTGCTGCGAGGCTTCGATCCGCTGCTGTTCACGACGCATCCGTCGGCTGACTTGGCGCGGGAGGATGGTCCGATGAGAGGTTGGCGGTGTTGGAGCGCGAGACGGGACGCGCCGTCACGAGTTGTTACTTAACATAGTCTGAACATTGTCTGTCAATTATGCTGCTCCGTGGCCGTGAACTGACTGACGCTAATCTACTCATTTACTATTGTTTCGCGCCCGCGATTATGGATTGGCAGCCATATTACAGCAGGTCCAGCCAATTTTAATTCGAGGAACCAGACTATATATGACCCAAGATATGACCGATGGAAGAGGTGACGGAAGACGGACCGTGCATCCGGGTTGCCAGGCTGCCGCGTCCCGATGCCGAGTCTCGGCCGACGCGCCCGCCGCCGGCACTACTGAGAAGAGAAGGTACTCTTTGACTCTGTCTTGGTAACCCAGACGTTGAGGAATGATCGGCCCGATCGGAGTTTCAATAAATATGAGAAAAAGATGGGCCGAGATCATTCCTCAACGTCTGGGGCAATTGGTATAGCAACACCCCCCATCAAGTCACACATCTCATCCCTCCGTCCCTCCCCCCCCCAATGTGCTGTTGGCACTCATCCTAGCAATGCACAGATGTATTCTGTGAGGTCTGACAGCTTGCCCCAATTTTTTTGGCCCCTTCTTGAGGTGCAGAGGGCCGTTGTAGAATTTCATGTTTTTGCGCTTGATAGACCCGCCTGCACTATAAAAACACCAAAATAAAATCATTTAGCTACCCAAGTATATCTAGCAGCTATAATAGAGTAGTTCTGCAGACACCTGAGGGGTCCAAGGAGGCCCTAGGTCGAATAGAACATTAAATGGGCGTAGGCGTGACATTCGGAGTATGACTCGATGGGGGGTGTTACTATACCAATTGCCCCAGACGTTGAGGAATGATCTGGACTCATCTTTTTCTTCTATTTATTCAAACTCCGCCGGATCATTCCGGAACGTCTGGGTTACCGAGACAGTCTTTGACTAAGCATTGACGACCGATATATAATCTCGTTTGTTGTGACTGATTTGTTTTTGGCAGACTGATGGAATATCCTAGGGTTTTCATTTCGTTCTACTGGGTACTAGGGAGCACCGACTGTGTCGGCAGGAGACCTTGCTTGGTTACAAGGGGCTGACATGAAATAGTGCTATTGAAGTTGCTGTTCACTCCTTAAATTTGGCGGAACATGCTGTATGGAGGGGCTTGGGTGTCTGGATGGGTATGGTGGTGTTGGGGACTGGAAGTTGCTGGGATCTACTCTGCTGCAGTTGTACTTTGTCAGTAAATGTTCTGTATCTCACTGAACCCCAAGTTAAATTATTTTCTGTTAAGTTCCATCCATTGGAGAAAGAGAAAAAACCTGCAAATATTTTAGACTGACAGTTGGGGTCTTATCAGTTTCACTTCGCACTGTGCCCACGCTGGTCTGGTTATAGTCTTCTATGCTTGAAAAACATTGCACAAATTGTGCAACTTGATGGCTTACATGCAAAAGACAGCATGTTGACTTGCCTGGCTCTGAGTGCATCCTGCAGAACTGAAAGTGCGGCCTGCATCTGTGTATTTGCTGCATTTGTGGGTGCTGTGGCTGTGCACGGAAAGATGCGCCATTATTGATTTCGGACCAATGGACAATACGAGCCGTGCAACAATTTTGAGGTTGGAGAAACCTTGTCAAGCAAGGTAAGTAACTAGGCATACAAGAATGTGCAGTGTGGACCCATTACCCATGTTGCATGTTTACGGCTTTCCCATAACAATACAATACCCATGTTATCACTGCTGGGAACATACAAGTAATTGTCTACAGCCACAGTTCCGCTCTTTAATATTTATCGCGAGTTTTTTGGCAGAAGATGTGTATTTATCCCACCTTATATTCTCCAAATATTTTCAGGAGCCCATTTCACAGTATATAGTGCCTCAGCCCAAATTTTTCACACCAAAACTTAAAAGTGTGGCACATGTATGTGATGTAGTCCAAATAAGAAAATTACTATCAATATTTGGAAAATTCACCCTAGAACTCCTGCCTGGGTGTGATGATGCTTTCTCATCTTTCATGTCCGAGGTAGACAGGGGTTTGTTTGTATGCAGTGCTACCAATATTATGACCATTCATGTACAAACAAATATATATCTTTTTACTTGGAACTTCTATGTGATCGTTTGACTCGGAATACTGGCTAGAACCCTCGCCCTGGACCCGCTGGATGCCTGAGCACGCATATAACTGCTCTCCTAGCATCCTGGATTACAGATGCCCCGGGCTCGGGTTACAAGTTCCCTGGTACAGGGTTACAGACCCGCGGAGCGCTCTCGCAGCTGCACCGCGTTCTCGATGTCTGAATCTCTTTCCGAGATCCAGACTGTCCACACTCTCGTCCGGAACCTCCTCAAGCCTCCCCTACGAAGCCCGCATCACACTGGGTGCAGAAACATGTTTTTGGAGTGCATGTTTGAACCTTTTTCAAAATGGGGGGTCAAAAAGTTTTTTAACCGTCCTCCAGGTCGTGTCGGATTTTCGGCCGATGATCCCGACGAACAGCCGCCTGCCATTGACCTGTCAGTGTCGCTGTCACAGAAATATTCCCAGTCGCGAAGTAAGCAGGATTCCTGGTACCGACTCAGGTACCAGGTCTCCAAATCAGAATAAAAACTTGTCTATTGCATGCGCCTTTTTACCGGATCAGCGGACCGGTCGTTAAGCTAGGCACCGTGACAGATCATCGGACCTCAAGGCCTGAAGTCCGAAAAAGTCCGAACCTCCTGCAGATTCTGATTTCAACAGATGTACTCAGAAAAAAAGACGCGACTTCTTTCAACCTTCTATTAAATGTCTAGATACAAGAAATGGTCGAAGAGTCATCCAATGGCTGTAAATATTTTGGAAAGAGCTACCAACTTTAATGGACTCAGAACTATTGCAGCAACAGCTTGCTCACTGACTCTGACCTTGGGGAATGCCTGGAGGGCCATCATATAGCAACTGTTGGCGACAAATTAATTGTTAACCAGTCCAACCGTATAATACGGTGTACTCGGAGGTACCAGAGGATGCCTGGAGGGCCTTAGTAATATGAGTTGTCCGATGGCAGTTGACCGGCATGAGCAACGGCACGAGCAAGCCGTCACATTTTGGCAGAGAGAAAAGGTGATTACGCGAAACATGCTGACGAAAATGTGATGCACGGCCAAAATAAAAAACTCAGGCTCTTTAAGACCCGGACCTTACGGTAGCGGGAATCTCTCTCTTTTCTCTTCTTTTTTTCTCTTTTTGCAGCTTGGAAAACTTTGAATTCCCCGTTCTAGCCCCTAAATAGAATTTCAGTGTCAATTTCAGCCCTGGCATAGTACATGAGCCTCTAATCGGGCATCGACTAACCTTTCATTGTATTGATACGCACCTGTTGTAACTTTCCAAGTTTTCTCTGTGAGACCGGCTGAGTGCATCTCGAAACATCTTGAAAGTTTCTCAGCCCTTCAATCGGAAATTAGGGCCCAGGGGTGTCTGTTGTTACCAACATCTTCGTGGAGGAAAATCACAACAAAAATTCAGTCAACGTAACATTGACTTTTATTCTTACCTTCTATCCACACTAGTGTTGCCTGTGGCCCGGCTTCAAACCCCAGGCCGGCCGGGCCAAGCCCGGTGAAGCCCAGGCCGGGCCGGGCCTGGCATGCGGGCTTGAGCTGGCCTACGGCTTGGGCTTGAGATTTTGAGGCCCAGGCCGGCCCTCCAAGCCCGGGCCTACTTGCGACCAGGGATAGTCGTAGAATATTTCATCTAAATATCATACTGGCTCAGCTGTCTTTGACGTTTCTGCGTATTTTGGTTCGATTCCGGCGTCTTCAGATCTACCCCCTTGGAGACATTTTTTTGGTCTTAAATCTGGCCCACGTAAGCGTGTTTGCACCTGCATTTTGGTCCCAGTTATCGATGAACGGCGACTTGTGGTCGCTTCCTTGTCACCTCCACAATTGTGTTGCACTTCCTAGTGTCATTTAAACTTCCAGCTAACCATCGGCTGGTTCTGCTGTGCGAGAAAAAAAATTACCCTCAAGCCCCGGCCTAGGCCCAAAGCCCGGGCTTGAAGCCTGCCCCGCCGGCTTGGGCTTGGGCTTGACAAAAGTGAAGCCCAGGCCCGGTCAGGCCGGGCCCAAGCCGCGGCGGCTTCAGGCCGAGCCGGGCCGCGGGCAACACTAATCCACACCGACAGACACCGACCACATCAGAATACACTTCCTGATCCCAGCGCCCAGAATAAGCTACGTGAGTCGACCAGTGTGTTGGTCCGCAGGGTCCGTCTCCTTCACGTACAGACAGTACGAGAACGATACCTGTCGTATATTTGTCTCCCGTTCTGGTCGCGATAACTCCGCGTCGTCCCCATCAATTCCCACAAATGCCGCTGCAAGACAAGAAGAACTCTGTGTAAGCAAGTCTCACTCATTATAATTGGCTCACTCTCCACGCGTACTTAGCGGGACCATTTTTGTGGCCTGACCTCACTCAGGCAACTGCTAGATGGATCAGAAAGGTACTACGGAGTGAGGAGGCTACATCCCGCCTTGCGAAATGGAAGTGTCTGCCTTCGTGTTAGACCGAAAGTTCGGAGGCAGTCGGACCGAAAGAACCACTACTGAGGCTTCTGCTCTCGTCGTTCAGCGATCTAATGCCTCCCGACGTCACCTGTGTACAGCCTGGAGCGTCGATGCCGACTATTTTCAAAGCACACCCGCCTACATCGTAAATCCTCCATGACTCTAGGCCTCGACCGGTCGCTGCCTTGGGCCTTGGGCCTTGCCTTGGGCCCTGCCTTCTCTCCGACTCTCTGTCTACAGTGCACGTACTCGACTCTGCCTTCCAACGAGACACACTGACCAGCGGTGAGTTCTGGTCGTTGTCTGTCTCTGGTGCAGCTATCGCATCCCTCAGACTAATGGTTCAGTCTGACGCTTCTATATGCTCTGTTTACTCCAACGACGATTGGGCAGCCGTTGCTAATTCCTGCAATGATCACATGCTCTTCTCGAAACTCGCGGAGACTGAGAAGCTGCGAATTGAAAGGTCCAGACTCCAGATCTCGGTCCCGGAATTGTTGAGCCAAGCACTTCACAGGGAGACCCGATGCCCCCAAAGGTCTCCTTCTAGAATCTCAGGCGGGATATTCACAACCTCGCACAAAAATACCTACCCGTATAAAACGAGGGCGAGGTGACAAGCACTCTGTGTCACAACTCCGGTTTTCATCATGTCTCCTAGTATCTTCCTGCGCCTCTCTGTCTTCATTGTTGCAGCCTCGGCTTTGCAAATCCGAAGCACGAACCCCGCATGTACCATATATTGTTACATTTTTGTTCAGCGCCTGCACTAATAGACGTCATTTCTTTTTCCAAGTCGCTCGAGCAGGAATTCAAGGTTGCGCTAGTGTATCGACAAATGCGAATGGTGCACCCGTCGTCATCCACAATTGCGCCACCGAACCGATCGCCGAGCGGGAATGGGATGTCCCCTTCTCCATTTTCCCTGAGAATATCACAATATTCGGTGACAAGGTGGGGACTTCCCCGCAACTGACGTTCAATCTCTTTTTGATTTTCAGCACCCATGTGAACAGTGTCTAGACGTTACTGATGGGGTCAACGCGCCCGGTACCAAGCTCCAGATCTGGACGTGCTCGGGGGGACCCAACCAGCAATGGATGTTGCTTTCCAGCGGCGTTCTCCAGTGGGCCGGGACCGACAAGTGCGTCGATCTGACAGACGGAAGGACCAACGACGGCAACCAGCTGCAACTTTACACCTGCGTCACCGCCAATAGCAACCAGATATGGGCTTTTCCGGAAAATCCCGATAAAGTGGTGTATGCCTTTTCCTCGGCGCGCGCTCGCCCCGATATACGAAGCTCATTTCTACCTTTTCAGCACAAGCGCTATTTCGGGAGGCGGCTGTACGTCTGAATGTTTTGCACCCATTCCATGTCCTGAATCCCGTCGACACCACAGTTAACTCGTACTGCATCGCTGCAGTATCGGATGTCGACGGTGCACCGGTGATTATCCTTCCCGGTTGCAACCAGGACAGCACATTCCCCGATGCCAACACGACATGGACACTGACCCCGTTCATGACGGGCCCGATCAGGACATTTACAAACAAGTGTCTTAATTCACCAAACGGTGTCGCCACGAATGGTGCCAAGCTTCAGATCAGGACGTGCTTTCCCGGCAACACCAACCAGCTCTTCTTTCGGCCTTTCGCCGCAGCGACTTTTGAGCTGGCTGGAACGGGAAAATGTCTTGATGTGACCGACGGAATTGTCTCCCCCGGTACCCCCCGTGCGTTATTAATCCTCTCGTCTCTGGACTGAGCCTCCGCGGTGCTTAACATGAATTTTTCCAACTATAGATCCAACTCTGGGATTGCGACCTCAACAACCGTAATCAACAATTCTCGCTGAATTGAACACGTTGTGATTCCTGGGTTGGGTGCAGGTGCCAAATATTTTGTCGTCGGTACTATGAGTATATGCAATCTTTTATCTTGGGTTTGATGGGACATCCTGGATCAGACCGGTGTCAATTTCGATGAGTTGTATGACGGTTCCTTTGTACAAATAAACATTTACGCGCGCACGACCTATTTTAGCGCGCGCGCGACCCCAAATCCGCGCGCGCGCCAGATAGAAATTTAAAATAATACAATTTAAGGCATATATAGGTGGGATGGGCAATGCAATGTCCAGAAGATGTGAGATACGAAAGAAGGGTGGGCAGCCGTTGCTCCACATCGACAGAAGCGCAGCCAGTGACCAACTGAGTACGCAAAGATTGCTGTAACAGCGAGGTAATCGCAATATCACAACGGGGTTGCTTGTCCTGCACCCTCAGGGCCTCAACCGACTCCTGTAAGGCGACCGCAGCCATGGCCGCGCAACTGGCAGCCCAACCAAATCCGCCGCGATTTTTCTGAGCATTGGTTTGGTGTCGAAGGTGCCATTGATACTTGTGGGCTTCTTGGAAACAACACAAGTGTTGACGCAGTGAACGGTAGAAAAGTCGTTGGCGATGACTGATGTAGTGCGGTGGTGTAAGAAGAAGAGGAATGGTGTTGCCCAAATTGCTGATTGTGCAACAGGACCAAACATTCTCAGGCTCATGCTCCGGATAGATCCGATACTCAACCGAGTGTGTGATTAATTACTCGTGCACTCCTGGAGGCTTAGCTGTTACTTAGTTGAAGTTACAAGGGCAATGCTGCAGCTGAATGAATCACTCGTCCTGGACGATGGTGCCCTTCCCGACACGTAAATGCCGTTCAAAAATTTCCGGAAATCTTTATTCCGTACCAGGGAAACGACATTGAAATTGACGGGAAGAAAAAGGATCACGGCAGATCACGGCTCGCATCAGCCGGAAACGTGGGAATGTTTGGCATCATCGGATTCAATCAACAGACTCGAAAATCTCTTTGTTCCTCCCGCCAGACACCGCCGGCCTACCTACCGACAACTTCAACTGGATCAACGCACCTTTCATCCTTCTGAGCCTCGAACTGACCGGAGGCCTCTCCCCTCACCATTGTCTTAATGGGCCCGCTTCTAGGTGTCGGGAGTGGGGCCGGGGGTTGCTTGAGTGCTATGTAGTGCGGCTAATGTTGTAGATAGCCTCAGGCCTCGAGAGGCTGACTGTGGCAATGCATTGGTGCATAACATCCATATTGCTACAACCCTTTGATACTTCTGTCTCAGAAGTAGATCTCAGATCGGTCACTGGCTGCGCTTCTGTCGATGTGGGGCAACGCCCGCCTACCCTTCTTTCGTATCTCACATCTTCTGGGCATTGCATTGCCTATCCCACCTATATATGCTATAAATTGTATTATTTTAAATTTCTATCTGGCACGCGCGCGCGGATTTGGGGTCGCGCACGCGCGTAAATGTTTATTTGTACAAAGGAACCGTCATAAGTTGCCCTCAGATATTCTGTCTTTTAAAATTCGTGCCTTGCCTCTTAACCAGTGGCCGGCGCGTTCCGTGCACATCAGGAAAACTCTCCTTTCTCAATTTGGGCAAACCTGTGTAAATTCGGCAGATTTGTATAAATAGCAATACATTTTGACGGTTTGACTAAATTTGGCATTTGACCTTGTTTGCATCTGCTTTGACAATAAACAACACCCTGAGTCTGAGAGCCGATCTGACACCAGAAACATGTGTCCCACGAGGCTGTGAAAAAAGGTGCCAGGACGGCGCTACTGTATTATTACGATCAAATCGACAGACGCGTGACCTCTTTTACCTATTCGACATTTCGGTACATAGTGGCCCTGGCGGAGCGTGACACCCCCCGAAATTTCAACATTCTCACGCAAATTTCGACTTTTTGGGGCTGTCGTGCAGTGTCTGGAACACATTTAGTGCCCGATTTGGACTATTAGTAACAAAGCATTCCCACCATCATTTTTAGTCCCAATTTGGTAGAATTTGCTGATGATTATCAGTTTAGCCTCCATTAGGGAGTGACAATGATCATAAATGATACAAGTGGCTGCTCTCGCATCCCCTTCCTCTGGTGTGAACTGAAACTGTAACAGAGATGGACTGTGCCTGCAAAATCTAATCAAAATAAATTCAACTCACGGACTGAGCATTCAAGACGACCCATTTTACTGGACTTGCCGAGGCTGTACACGTTGAGAGATGATGGGATTTTACGCGGTCGCAGCAGGCACGGCATGAGTGGAAACAGAGAGCTCGACGAAAAAGGTTAGAGCTGATGGCGGAGTTGAAAAAGGCTTCGGATTCGAACACCTATAATTGCTGAACCTTTAGGTTTGGCTACCTACAGGAACATGGATTTCGGGCCATTTTGCTACAAGGACAAACAAAACTTGTCATCCACAATTGGTCATCATAAAAGATGCAACAGAAAATTGAGGAAAGCTCTCTATGGCTGCTCATTCAAAGAGTCAGTCGCCACTCTTCAGCACATTTCTTCCCACCCTAGCGAGACTTCTTTTATGGCCCTGAAATTTCTCTGAGTGCCATTTCTTCCTCCAGCTCCATAGTCTCAGTGCCAGCCTGTCATGACTTTCCCAATTTGGGCCCCTTGTCATGACAGTCTGGGACCGGACCAGTCAATTAGCCGGACTTCTGCGCTATGCACCAGGACCCCGGAACTAGCGACTTCCCACGCTGTTAATCTCGTATGCCGTAGCACCGTCCTCCTTGTACCGCGTCGTACACCCTCTCTCGACGCGACTTTGCTCGCGGGCCCAACCCTAATACATCTCTAATAGTTGTTCCTTAATGGGACCGCGCCGGTAATACTACCTACCTACCTACCCCCTCACATCTTTTTTAATCCATAATTCGACCCCTATGTCTCAAAATAACACACCACCGGCCTGGCCACCTCGACGACTTCATCGGCCTGGAACACCTTCTCCAACCGCCATTCGCACTCGTGCTCAGCTACAGACACTGTCCAGCACACCCAACAGCATCTTTGGATCCCCTCGGACCCCATTATCCTCTGTAATGAACCGGAAACTACACCGCAACGGGTACGAGACACAGGCCAAAACCCCGTCGTATACTCCATTCTCTCTCAACAATCTTGGCTACCGTCACCAGAAGGCATTTTCAATGTCGAACCCAGCTTTCCTGAACTCATGCCTTACGCTGGATCCATACGAGTGGACCGCGCTTGCAGTTAAAGCACGGGCTATACCGCCTACTGCACATCTCCGAAGCCTCCAAGTCCAGATCTCCAATTTGGTCGTCATGCGCAAGGGAGACGCAGTTGTTGTGTCCCCTACAGGGTTGGGGAAATCCCTCTCTTGGACATTGCCTCTTCTTGCCCGCAAAGAAGGTGTCTCACTTGTTATTACACCGTATACGAGCCTCGGGCTAGATGGAGAGCGATCGTAAGTTAATCTATGAATGAATTCTTGTCCGCTATTCTGACAGGCGTACTACAGCAACGAGTGCGATGGCATAACCTCCATATTCATTTACTCGGAGCAGAATTCATTCAGATCCGTTGATTTGACACGAAGAAATTCCGCATCGTCGAAATTCGGGCCCTTGGAAGCACGGTCTGTTAACCAGCTACCCTCCCGTGCACAGATGTCGGCCGCCTTTTCGACGATCCAGTCCCCAATTTGCTCATCCTGAAGACCTTTGTCTCCCACAACCATTTCATCAACTCCAATGCTCCGCCGCTCTGCAAATATTTATTTGTGTAGTTTTTGATTGAGCCATCGTCGGAAGTGAACAGGGTCTCAAGAAAGAGACGAAGAGAGAAGCGGGGGAACTGTTCCTTCATGAAGGCGAGGACAATGAGGGCCTTCTCAGTGGACGTCGTCTTCGGTGCACGTCCAGACACAGGATCGTATGTGTCATCCGAGTCATTGTCATTGTCAATGAAGTCATCAGAGTTTAGATCGCCGAAGGGGATGTCGTCGGCGAGATCGTAGTCTGGTAAGTGTGGCCCAGGTGGGCTGGAAGTAGCTCCGATGGTGCTCTGGGCCTCAAGCTCCTCCGAGAGATCATCAGAGTCCAATTGATTAAAATTTGGCCTGAGCGCGTAATTATGACTCATATTGCGATGAGAAATGGACAAGAAGTAGAGTAGAGATGCATTGGGATTGGGCCCGCAAGGAATATCGCGTTGGGAGAGGGTGTACGACGCGGCACAAGGAGGACGGTGCTACGGCATACAAAATTAACAGCGTGGGAAGTCGCTAGTTCCGGGGTCCTGGTGCATAGCGCAGAAGTCCGGCTAATTGACTGGTCCGGTCCCAGACTGTCATGACAAGGGGCCCAAATTGGGAAAGTCATGACAGGCTGGCACTGAGACTACCAGCTCCATTGACTATTTGTCATTTCCGTTTCGTGTGCGGGTCCGCTGATCGGACTCGGAGAAAGCCGCATTACGTCTGGTGCATCAAACCGTCCCATAATGTTACGGAATTACGGGCCGTAAACACGGTTACGTCCCCGTACCGTGGGGATGGGTACACCGTACGGGACGGGTCAACCCGTTTACTGGGTCCAGTAACCACCCGTTTACGGCGTAAATTACGGGTCGAGGCGTGCCGCGCAAGTGCCGACGTGCCAACAGGCACCGTTAACCACATTGGTGAACCTCCGGGTTGCCTCCGGGTCGCGGCTTAGCCACGGCAAATAGTAGTCTCGATCCACTCATGACATCCCAATTTGGGAACCTCTTATGACAGGGTTCCCAAATTGGGATGTCATAAAAGTCTGGATCGAGACTAGGCAAATAGTGGCGAACGTGTGTAGCCACCGGTAAGGGTTCTAAAAACATAATTATCATGCTCATCATAACTCTTCAAGTGACTTTAGCCACCGGTAGCACATATAAATTGTAGCCTGCCAGTTACTCCGGGTTCTGAAAGGCCTATTGTGCATGACAATATATACTTTGATCAAAGGCTTGACCCAACCCATAAAAACGGCGTAAACGGACGGCACGGACAGTACCCATGCCGTTCAGCTTCAAGTCCTGCCATTCACGGACGGGTCCACCCGGTGCGTAACAAAATTACGCCGTAATAGTTACGGCGTAACCGTAATACGGACAGCTTGATGCCTTAATGGCTTTAAAGCGGAGTTTGAAAGACATTTCTTTCCTCCATCGCAGTCCTGTTTCTACAGAGAACAGATTGAACTGCACTCAATTATGGTTAGAATATACATCACAATAAGCCCAGAGATATACCAATAGGCTCAAGAATATACATCACACATACACTAAAGATTGACTCAGAGGACCGACGCGGCTCTTGGTATCAATCTAGAAACAAGATTGATAATAATTTTGTCTGCCCGCAAAGGGGCCGTCATCCGTAGCTTTGCACTGTGCAAAGTATACAATGGTGGAATCCTGTGGTACAGAGTGATGTCTGACTTAATCCTCTGCCCAATGATGTGGTATCTTGGCCTATATCCATTTACTTTTTTTTATTTGTTCCTAAGTATCCGAGATCAATTATGAACATCACAGGGGGTGGCCAGCTGCCAGATAAACCACTTTCTGAGGGTCTGATGTATATTATTCAGCCAGACTCTCGTCAGAAAAGACTCCACAGTTGGAAGGAGTTCAGTGAAATTCATTTAGATCTCCAGACCTCCGTGGGAACTTGGACATTTACCAGTGCCTTGAATTTCGGCAAGTGCGGTAGAGCACCTGTAGTTTGAGGAATAAGCAACCTGTAAAATCAAATTCATACTCATGATTGACAGTGTTGCTCAAACAAAGTTCAATACAGCTGATGCATTGATGTTGCAAGTGTCGAAATGACACCCTGGTTTGACTCTGGGGAATGCCCTTAGCTTTCAGCTGCATCTTATGTGGTTAAATGAAACTACATGTCTGAGCAGAAGTACACAAAAGCTAAAATGAGTTGAACCTGAAACTTTGACCTTTGACTTTTTGCCAGTGTACCTACATTTGATCTGTTCAGGCGCTGGTGAATTGGGCGGGAAGTGTTTTTGCGGTGAAGGACAGGTTGTTTGAAGGGGATGGGTCCAAAATAATCCACCACTGTTTCACATCCAGTTGACAATGAGTTATGTTGAGTATATGCCGTGGAAGTAGAAAACATGCACCGCAGATGTATCCGTAGCATGTACATGCTGCATGCATTTCCATTGGTTGGAACCATGGAGATGTGTCTGGATGCGTAGTTGCAACGTGTTTCATGCACCACTCATTGTTCTGGGAGTCAGGGAATTTGAACTCTGTATTATCTGGTTCCATTGTACCAACTATTAATTGTTCTCCTAGGGAGTAAAATACTGTACTGTAGGACCCAGTTAATATATGGGGTTTCCCCTTCATTTCTCCACAAGTTACCAGGTTTCAGTATACAGCAAGAAACTATCCAATCATGCTGTTTGAAGTCATCAAGCACAGGTCGCAATTGAGTTGCTCAGGCTTTATTGATGCCCATTCATAAAGGTTCAGCGCCCGCCTCACAGCGGCCTAATCCCATGTCATTTTAAAAAGAGGGTGATAATTTTAAAAAACAGATAATCAGGCCAAGTTCTTGACCCAGACTCAACCACAAAATGTCGAACTTGACACAGAAATCGACTTGATGTTTGAGTGCCTGGGAATACCTCTATCACACGGGTCGCAAAGATTGTTCACAAGGATTTTGCGCAAACTACATCCTAAAACAGAGTGGAAATCCACCTTTATGAACCTGGACCGCATACAATGTTCAGTCGAGGAAATTTCCAAGTATACCCCATCAGACGAGATGGTTTGGAAGTCAGTTAGATCTGTTACTTTGCAACGCTTGACTCGAGAATTTTTCTGGAAGTGTATTCACAATGTATTCAGAGTGGGTGACTTTTGGCTTCATATTGATACTCTGGAGATACGAGGACAACGCCATTTTTGCAATGTCCCAGAAACGCTGGATCACATCGCCCTGGAATGTGATGCCCCATGTCAAAAATTAATTTGGAATCTCACGTAACAACGTTGGTCAAAGAAGTCACCCGTGTCAGTAGGCAGTAGTCTCATGCCACGACACTAGCCAGCGGAATTGTACCGTAAAGCCACGGCACTACCCATCCAACGGCTAGCATCGTGGCTGATAGACTCCTGTCCGTCCCCATTTGGGGTTTGAGCCGTGCCGCCCTCTATTTTCCGCTGGAGTTCGTCCCCTTCTGGTAAGAAAGCTCGAAAGCGCTAATAGCCGATGTTTGCATTTATATTTTTCAGTAACTTGGCCTATTTACCTTTTGATTTGAGTTCGCAATACAAGCTGATCTGCGCTCGGCATCGGACTTTCCCGAAGCACAGCTCGGGCGCCCGGGTGCTTATCAAACGTTGGCCGCCTGACCTCAAGGTCGTAATATATGTGGGCAGCATGGCGATACCTGCGCGCGCCAATTGATCATGGGCGCCAAATACCGCCCTGCGCCCGCCCCGGCGCCGCCATCTCTTGGCACGTTTGCCCCCGCGCATCTATTTATATGTACTCCCTCCCCCACCACTCAGAATGGCGCTATCGCGCGCGCCTCTTGTGGCGCGCACCAATTGATCATGCACGGCAAATAGCACCCTGCGCCCACCCCCGCGTCGCCATTTCTTGGCGTGTTTGCCCCCGCGCATCTCTTTATATGTACTCCCTCCCCCACCACTCGTATGGTGCTGCCGCTTCTATGTAGCAAGTGCTATTTTATACAACAGAACAATAAATAGCACATACCTCATTCTCGCACTGTGCGAAAGATGAAGACTTAGCACCCGCTTCACTAACCGGTTGTCTCATGTCACGGCACTAGCCAGGGACATTGTAGTATAAATCCACGACTCCAGCCATCCACGCTAGGGCCACTGCCAATAGCCTTCTCCTCTTCCCCTTTTGGTGAGCAGGAGGCACATGTCACCGCAAGCTGGCATGCCCTGGGTCCATATGATGGATGCGATGGTTAGCGATCCAAGCATCTTGATGCTGCGATCAAATGCCATCAGATGTTCTCGACGTCGTCGGCGACGATGCCAACCACGATGCCGTAATTTGCTTCAAAAATCCCGAAAATATTGTAGAATACGCAGTTTATATGTACGATACATTTGAAGGGACGAAGTACGGTGAAACAAAGAAAGACATAACACACTTTTTTTCATTCAATTTTGTGTTGCACCAATTTTGGTCCCAGTTGCAGCTCAAGCCCTCAACCTCTGTGCTATGCAGTAGGCATGCGCAATATGAATATTCCAGAAGGGCTCAGTGAGGCCCACACAATTCTCATATTGAATAGCCAAGACTGTGAGATGCAGCCGATTGTATGCAATAATATTATCTCTCTCTGAGCCTTGAAGTAGCCCAATGCGAATGCCAGGGGGATTAAATAGTATTATTACTGTCCAACACAGTGCGGCGGAGTTTGTGCATATAATAAGCGGCTGGCCCAGTCAGTCAGCTGAGAGCATGCCAAACACTACTATTGATCACCCACCTTTGCAAAACAAAATTGGATGACTTTGTGACATAAAGACTGGCATTAATTAACTCCAACTAAGTATGGGGGATTGTGTGGGGGAATCCATTAACTAAGTCTATTTTACCATCTGTGATGCTTTCAGACCTCAGGAATAAGTTTGAGATTTCACCACTTTTCGGCCAGTTTGCGCATTTTCGGGACCCACAGGGTGAATGGAGTTAGTTTGGTGCTTGATTATGTATCAGGGACGCAGGGCCCATATCACACTACGCACCTAGAAGTTATGGTGAAAGTATTCAAGAGACAAAATGAGTTCTCTGGCAAGACTCAGGTGAAGACATTCAGAATATTTTGTAAAAATCACAATATTTTCAGCATAACCCCAGATTTTACAATATAATCTGAAATTATTTCACCCAAATTTATTGGGATAGCATGGAGAAAGAATTCATCTTGTTTTCTGGATATCATTACAATATTTTCTAGGCCTGTATTGTGCTATGGACTCGGTGGGAGTTGCACTAAACTATAATCAGCCAAACCAATCGGGGTCTCTAGGTTGTATAGAGCGAAGGAAAGGATTTGGACACCAAAACGGCCCAATTTGAGCTCAAGTTGTTGTAGTTTTCAGGGTTTGAGTTTGAACTTAGGAAAATCTGACAGCCAACAACATATGTAGTCTTCCCCTCTTAGCGGCATTCTGAAATAGGTTAAATATAGATACTTAATGACCCTCCTGAGTATTTTTGCGGATTTGTCACCTACATTGTTCACTGAAATTGAGATAGTTGGTTCTTGGACCTCAGTTTGATGGTGAGTGATAATAGATCTTGCACATAATATTCCTGGGAGATTATCTTCTGGTTTACTTTCAGGAAAACACTTTCTCTTTGTTGTTTTGGAATGGTAGTTACTTTAACTTGCACAAATCGGACCACACTTAGGTACATTTGATGTGGGTAAGATAAATAAATAGGCAGGCTATATACTGGACAAATGGCTATGATCTGGACATGGCATGCTGTGCATATCAAGACCAGGTAGGTGAGTATTTGTCCAAATATGGGTGGAGCTGTGGAAAGTTGAACAGAAAGAACAACAAGATTGAAATACAAACCCTGACTATCCAATTTCCAGACTGCAATTCAATCCGAGACTCCTTGCCTCCCCTTGTCTATCAAATCACTTTTTTGAGCCAATTTACGAGTACTTATGTTTACATATGTTATCGTTTCTTTCAAATCTCAGGGCACCCAAAATCGATCACTTTTTTACTAGTTTCCGATTTCGTTGAGGGACCCCTTTAGTGGCTGTGTCTAGTCTTTATACTATTTCCATTAGTTGAAAACATATGAAAATAGCGGCTGTGCCTTTGTTCGTATTTGGTTAATTGTTCGTATTTACATACTCGGGGAAAAATACCCCTTACTCGGTGAAAAATCATCACTTGCGCAAACAATGGCAAAAAAGTTTTTTGCAATCGCCGTCATCCTTCGGCATTCTCCCTCCCCCTTTCGGACTTGAATAAAATGAAAACCATAAAAACAGGACGGGATCCTCCGACGAACTTGCGACGAACCGTGTCTAACTGCAATGGAGCGCAATTTTTTTTGTATGGCATATTTATGCCGTTTTTGATACTCAATATTGTATAACGACATGTGATATACTTAGAATTGGGGTTGCAATATTTATCGCGGGAAATGGGGGCACGGGGCATGGTGTTTGGCTTTGATTGGCAGCAGAGGCTGCATTTTGTTTGGTTCCATTCATGTAAGTACACAATGATAGCTTGGTCGCCATTTGGTCGTAGACTGCCCATACTACCGCACGCACGCTGACTTGATGTGATTCGTAACTCAACAACCTTTGCCGACGTGCCGACAACTCATATTACTGTACTTGCATATTAAATCGCCGAGTTCCTCCGCGCACCGCCCCCTGCGTCGCTGCGCTGAACACATGTGGCCCTGCGCTCAACGTTCCGTCCCCCCATTCCCAATGCGCCTCCTGCCCACAGCACCGCCCACCCCGCCTCCTGTGTCACCGGCCCACCTCGTAACAGCTCCTGCCCCCTAACCGCCCGCCAACTCCTTTACACACTTACACCCCCAACCCGCTCCCTCCCACCCATTACTAGCCAAATCCCCTGCCAATAAAATACGCTAGAAGTACATACGTTCACCCTAAATGATCCTATTCCCGCTATCTTTAGTAGTGGGTTTATATGGTCTGATCGAGCTTTTTTGTTATTGGTGATCCCAACAATGATTGACCTTATCTTATCTTCGGCTTTCTCCGTGTACTTACTGGCAACTTCCAGCTCCAGGCGTATTAATTCCGCCTCTCAGCATTTCTTCCTCCGTATGGCTATTCTTGCATATATAATCTGGCGGGCTTATTCCCAAATAACCTCTTGTATTTAATTAATATTCCTGCCAAAACTGGAACTAAGAAATAGCCACTGCTGCTCCGCAATCCGCCGGGCGTGTTTATAAACAAAGTGTGTAAACACATTTTAATACCTTGAAAAAATAGGGAAACCTGCCACTGAGCTCTTGATTTTATCGTACCCGATTCGGTGTTAACAGGGTAACTCTTGGGTTGCTGTATTTCTTCAATTCATGAAAAGCGCCACAAAGTTCAAATGTGACAGTGAGGGTATGTTTTTCTTCCAGAGAAGTATCCTGAGCGACGATCATCCCTTCTTCCTTCGGCCCTGCCCTATCAGCCCAATCTGAGCTGGTCAACACAAAGCGGTGACCGAGCGAAGGTTGGGTGGGGAACAAGTATCCTAGGTAAACTATGCCCTAGCCATGTCACTTCAATCAACAGTTGATTCAGCAGCCACCTGGCCTGTTGTATTGTTCACCATCAGTGTGTTTCCTGGAGACACATTTAATGTTAGCGAGTGATCAATAGAATGAGCCTATCTCTTTAAGCAACTGCGGTTGCGCCCGGGCTTCCATACTGCAATTGTGTCCCTCCTAATTTCCTTATGGTCAGAATTTGAAATGTAATAAACGGATTTCAAACAGCTTATCATCGATTGCCTAAAAAGTAGGGAATTTTGTTTTGAATCAATGTTTTCATTGGATATGGTAGATCTTGTAGCAAATCTTGAGTAAATCGGCTCATGTCCGGCTGGATCCCTACCTACAACACCGCAAAATAAACCCCGACAGCAGCTGGAACACCTCATGGATAGACATAAGCCCAGGAGATCGACGATAGCGGGCCTTGCCGCGCAGCGGGCTACACAATTTTTTACTTTTTATATAATCTGGCTACCCCAATACAGATTAGACAACACTTTGCAACCCAAATCTACCTACCCCCTACGCTCCCAAATCCATCAACAACTGGGGTGTGATGCTGCCTTGAACGTGTCCTTCCAGGGAATTTCTTGGGAAAATACCAATACACTACAACACCACGTTCGAGCTGTTCCCCCATACTGCTATCAAATGCGCATTTATTTTCCAGCACTCATTTGTTTATGGCCCGGTTTCGGAGTATACGAACAATAGCCAATGGTGAATTGTTCCACACTTGCACTGGATTCAACACTATCCCTGCACAATCTGTCTTCAAATATTGTCGACGGTCCATTGGTTTGTTATTTGATTTCAGTGCTTCATTCCACAGACTCTCGTAGCGCATCAACGAGCGCTCCCTAGTCTTCCACGCCCGCGCACCGGCCCGCTCCGCCCTGCACCGCTGCGCTGAGCACCCCGCATCGCCATGCGCCTGCCACCCATTGCAGCGCATCAACAAGTCGGCCCGCTGCGCTACGCCTCCCGCCCACCGCAGCGCATCAACTTTGAGAAACCTGGGGACGGGATGCTGAAGGCGATGCGACATCATTCTTCTTCTGATATTATTTTATTCTTATGCTTAATCTTACCATTTAGTACTTGGAACATATAACAAAAAAAAAAGTAAGTACGAGTTGCATGCCGGGCAACGCCACGGCCCTTTACCCCAAGTTGTCCTCTTCCTCATCCTCCTCCTCAGAGAGGTATGCCTCCTCCGGTACACTCACAGGTACATGCAAGTCTGAAAGTTGTTGAAGTTGTTCCTCATACTCGACCAAAACTGCAGAATCAACCTCTGCTAACTTTGAATCAATCCGGGCTATATCCTTCATCTGGGAGGATCTTTCAAACAGGGGTCTGGCTTTTTTCCACAATTCAACTGCCTTCATGACCTCTCCATGACCATTCAGTATATCCCCAATTCGAACCATGCAATCTGCTCTCCAGTGATGGACATTCATGAATGTGAATGCATCAAGAGCAACATTGAATAGACTGAATGCTGTTTCATCATCACCTTTGGCAGAAAAAATGAGGCCAAGGCAGCGAAATGCTTGCATTGTTTGGCGCTTGTCCTTGCACTTCAATGCCAGTCCAAGGAAGATCCCGGTCCATTGCAGTGAAGTTTGAATGTCATTCATCCCAGTGGAAAGATCCCCAAGCCTTTCAGCACATGGGAGTGCCAGGTCTGTGTCAATATCTAGAGACAATGCAAAGCATTGTTCAAACATTGTGTTTGCAGTCCCAAGAGCCCCATCTCGAAGCCAGAGCTCAGCAGCTACACGATCAAAGAAAACAGATATGTGTCTGCCATAATACCCACACAATGCCTTCAAATGAGACCGAGTCATGTCTAGATTTTGGCGAATGTTTTTCGATTCAGCACCTGTAGTAATATCAATGAAAGCAATGTTCAACTTTGCCAGGATGGTATTGTATGAAGTTGGCTGGCAGCTGGAAGAAATGGCAACTTGCAGGTTGCGGGATTGCAGATACTCAGATTTCACAAGGTGTATCTCAGCCTGGTAATCTAGGATGGAAAGATTCAATCCACTTTGTTGTTGACCAAGAGTAGCTAGGATGTGTCTGGATTTTTGCAAAAGACATTGAGCATGCCCATAGTTTGCCAGTAGTGTTTGACATCTTCCTTGATGGCAGAGAGACACTGCTTGTAAATAGATGTCCCCCATGTGCTCAGCATATCTATGTGCCTCCTTGGCATGCATGAGTGCACTCAAGGGCTTTCCGGTGACAATCAGGATGTTACATATGTTGCTCAAAGCATGTATGCCAACAATGGTGGGGTATCCAATACTTTCTGCCAGAGAATAGGCTCTTCGATAATATTTGAGGGCTCCCACAATATCTAACTTCACCCACTGGAAGTAGACTCCCAGCGCACGGTACCATCTGGCTGGTGAGAAATTAGTTGGGTGAACAGAATGACAGTGATTGTGTCTTACCTTGTTCCAGTGGATCTTTTGATTTGAAATGCTGAGTGCCCAGGGCGATGTGGGAATTGAAATCCAGGTAAGGTAAAGAGTGAGAACTTTCTAATAGCTCAATAAGATATTCCCCAAAAATTGGATTGTGCTTCCAATGTAGCATTTGCTCAGAATGCTGGAGCAGAAGGGGTAAATAGGTGTCGTGAACCCGACGATAGAAATTATTGAGAAACAGAATGCTCTTAAAATTCTGGACAATATCAGGCCACTCTGATTCAAGTCCATCATGGAGAACACTGTTGAAGTTGCCCAAATTTCGTGAAATTCGAGGGTGTATGTCAGCTACATTGAGATTCTTGAATTGGTTCCAAAGATCAAGAATTTGATGGAAGTGTTCCCGTAATTTTAGCTTCAAGACATCTGCAGGAGGATGAATGCTAATGATATGTTCTCGGATTGGAACCAGAACTTTCAGATGTTGATCCTGGCCAACAAAGGCCAGAGATGTTTGAATCAGAGTAGCCTTGCAGGCCAGAATATCAAGGATTGGCAGTTTGGCCTGCATTAAATCAGCATCTGAAAGCCCATCTGGGAGCAGGGCCAGAATGCTGAGCAATTCCTGCGCCCCTGGGGTCATGCGGGAGCTGGTGTATGATAACATAATGGAGATGTCCAGGCTCGATCTCTGGTCATACCCTTCTGAAAGCATCCAAGTACTTTCCAATTTCCAACGAACAAGTGCCTCAGCACAGCCTTCAGAACCAGCAACACTTGCAATGAGGCTGACTGCCAGTGGAAGATTCCCAGTAAGTTCCAGGAGTTCCTTGATGCTGGCATCATCATGACCTTCATCGGCAACCTCAATGAAGGTCTCCCAAGCAGCCACATTGGACAGGGGCTCAAGAGGGGCCAGGAAAGGCTTGGTCCATTTGATTTGATTTGGTCGCTCTGCACCTCTGAGGGTGACCTAGAGGAGGTTAAAACCATTATTCAATCAACTTGTAAACATGACTCACCATGAGACCCAAATGGGGTACATCAGTCAGGAGAGATAGGAACTCCTCAACCTCAGAGCGGGATGAAAGGGTTTCCCAGGTGGTCTCCAGATTGTCAAGGACCAGAAGTGAAGGAGGAGCATGAGCAAAGTAATGTGCAATCTTGTTTGCCATTTTTGGGCCCTTCTCCAGCCCAATATAGCCTGCAATTGTTGCCACCAGTTCACTGCAAGTGGGACTCGAGTGGCATGGAACAAAGTATCGATGTGAATATGTGGCTTCCACTCGTGGATTATGGAGAGCTGCTGTGGCGAGGCTGGTCTTTCCCATGCCCCCTGCCCCTAGGATAACAATGTGTGCTGAATCCTGCACTAGAATATTCACCACATCTTGGAGCTCTGCTTCACGGCCATTGAAGATTTGGGGGCAGGGTGGAAGTAGACCAAAGGATCCTGAGCTGTTCAAGGATTTGATCAGCATTGATTGTGTTTGCAGGTTTGGCCCACCTAGCATTCCTCGAACTTGACAGAGTTCCTGCTACCTAACAACCTTGAGCCAAGAAATTCATGGTCACAATTTGCTGCTCACTGAGGAGCCATCAGAACCGCTGAGGTCAGAGTGAGTTTCCAAAAGGGCAACAAGCTGTTCATGTTGTTCCTTGGCATCCTTTTTCATTTGCCCCATTTGAGACAAGGTTGTACCTGTGACTTGAGCCTGCAATGCTTTGAGTGTGTATTGAAATAAAATTTATCTGATTCACCTTGAACAATTTCACCATCCTACTGAGCTCTTGCTTGCATGTTTCCAATCTTTCCGCAGCCTCAGGCTGCTTGAAAAGCCCCTTGATTTTTCCCAGAGTTCCCTTTTGTTGTCTGTTCAGAACTGTGAACAGCTTTTCGAGTGCCCTGGTGCAAAATGCTAAATAAATACAATTCCATCATCAAATGCTACTCACTCTGTGAATTTTGCAATGTCATACAAGTGTGCCGTTGGAAGGACACCCTTGATTTCTGAAGTTGAATGCAGCTGGACAATGATACACAGGATTTCGTGAATCTGCTCCATAATCTCAGCATATTCCGCCTTGTTCAATCTGATTGTCTTTTTTTTTTTTCTTTTGCTAAATATGGTGCTAATTCCAGAAGAATTGGCTTACCTCAATAGACTTTGTAATGGACAAGCACAAGGAAGCAATCAAGCCAAGGAAAGGCACTTCAGCTGTTTCCGCAATGGTCTGTGCGGTCGTCGCAGCCAGGACAATATATTGGATAAGATCCTTGAAGTTTGCTGTTGGAGGCATGGTGGGCACTGGTGATGGGGAGGGGTGTCATTCCTCTGGGCTTATATATCGTTTGCTGTGTTGCTCCCAGATACTGCCCCACACCCATTCTCAGGATCCTATCAATCACATCATACATGCATATATAGGTATCTGTTGCTGTTCCGCACCAAAAATAAACTCATGTTTCAAATGTCGCAAATAAAAGTGAGAATACCGCTTGAATCCTGGTGAACTTCCATAAATTCTATTCCGTCAGTACAAACATTGGTCTTGCACCCCGAATATAAGCATACAAGACGGCGGAGCTGTATGGTCATCCGTTGATGCTCCACAACATCTGCCGCCTGAGCGTCTTGCGGGAGATGGAATCATAGTAATCCGCAGCTGAACTCAATCAAGAACCGGAATAGAAGAGGAGATAACTTCCCGCCGCCAAAATCAATCTGTAACGGCTCAGTAATCATCTTCCAGGGACGACCCGCCCGCGCTGCATCATGCAATGATTGTTCTTGTAACTGGGGCGATCTCCTCGTCGGGGTTTTCCGACGGCGCGCGCAGCCACTCGATGGGTATTTGGGCACGCGCAAGGAGGAACGCGAGTTGTCGCTTCATCAGCGGGTTGCCCGGTGCGTTGAAGTCTTCGCGGATGAGCGCCGGGTCGCCGAGGCGTATTGCGAGTGCGAGCGCCTCGGGGAATTTGTGGTGCTGCGCGTAGATGGTGTGTGCCGTGCGCAGGAAGGACACGTTGTCCGGCGGCGGTAACAGGTTCACACAGCGGATCATGTACTGACAGACACGGTTGTACGTGTTGTCGTCGACTAGCTGCGCGATTTCGTCGACGATTTCGAGCTCCTCCAGCAGATCAACCGCTTCAGGCTCTGCGTTGTGGCCGATGAGGAAAACGGCGCACTCCTTCGCGAGCGCGCGCAGGTCGTCGAGGGTCCCGTCGAGAGGTGCCGGTGCGGGCGCGTCCTTGTCCTTCTTGACGGTTTCGTCGACATCTTGCTCGCGGTGAATTCGTCGCCAAGTTCTGCGGCGAGATGGCGGACGTATTCGTGGCCCCAGGAGCCCGGGTCGGCCAGGCCGGTCGCAAAGACGCGGCCAAGAGACGATACCGTGGCGTTCCACGGGGCTGTGTGTCGGAGTAGGTCATCGTGAGCACCGAAAGAATGTCAGCAAAAAGGCTCTGCATAAATTTATCATTAAATGGTTCATATTGGAGCCACGCAGAAGACCCACCTTGTCCTCGGAAGCTGGCCACGTCTCGTATAGAGCCTGAAGATCAGGATAAAGTGGGCGTAAGAATTTGAGCGGTGGGCCGCAGGGGGGACGAGATAAGGATAGTGGCCAACGAGTACAAAGAAAGGAGGCCAGGAGACAGCGAAAAAAGCGAGAGATTTGGTGGTGAGCGTGGACGCGAGCAAACGTGAACGCATTCGAGTTTGAGAAACAGGTGAATCTACGGACGTCCGTGAATCCTTGACGCGTCAAGTCACAAACTCCCACAGCGTTACGTTGAGTTGAAAGACGCGACGCGTTGAGGTGTGTTGTGGCAGGACTGAGGTTGATCGTGTCCCAAAATGGAAGTCAATTGGTCATCTCTCTCCCAAACCAGTACGCCGCTGGACTACAAACTCGCCGAATCCTGCACCTCGTTCGCCGTCAATGAGCTCGCACCTCCGGTCATCGGGGTTTCCAGCCCATCCTCGCACACACTCAGATCCGGAATACTGGCCGTGCCGGTCAAAGTACGTTTCTCTCTGTTTTCCTCCTCTCCCCAGACCTCCTCATGTGCCGTCTAGATGGATACCATCACCGTACGGAGTTGAACAAGAAATTTTGCCGTATTGGTTCTGCCACCGACGATGCTAACGCGTCGACTAACTCGGATGTTATCAAGAAACTCACCACACCAATGGGTGGCTTCCCCAACTACGGTATGGTCAAGAGCGACTTCCTGGTGCTCAAGGGCTCCATTCCTGGGACCAAGAATCCGGTCATCGCCATCCGTAAATCTTTAATAGTTCACACATCTCGTCGGGATCTGGAAAAGGTCCAGCTAAATTCATTGATACCTCTTCGAAATTCGGTGTAAGTTTCCGCCTTTTATTTTTCTCTTTGATATCTCACGCAACATTGTTTTGCAGCACGGCGCCTTCCAGACCTT
The DNA here is from genome assembly GCA_029282285.1 of Mycena rebaudengoi. Taxonomy (NCBI): domain Eukaryota; kingdom Fungi; phylum Basidiomycota; class Agaricomycetes; order Agaricales; family Mycenaceae; genus Mycena; species Mycena rebaudengoi. The sequence continues at coordinate 490,210 of JARJCX010000015.1, read as the reverse complement.
TGAGGAGAAGGCGGTGTTCTTGGGTTCTCAAGGTCAAGTTGCAGTGATCTTTTGTCGTATCTTTGTCATAGGCCACTGGCATGCTATTTCATACTGCAGTCTATGTCCATGCTTAGGAAGGGAATCTTGTCCAGTCTGATTACTAAGTGTCTGCACACACACTAGAGTTCTGCGCTGGGACATAAAAAAGCTGCGGCGCGTTTTAGCTCTCATCGGCCATCATCATTGTAAACGCGTCCCGCGTTCTGACACGTGATCGCTTTGGCGTTATCGCGATCACTCCTTGAACTCAGTACACGCTTAACTTGCTGTATATCTATGAGTACCATGGAAGGAACACGAGATTGCGCCTATTGTAACAAGCCATTCAAAGTAAAGGGCCTCGGAAACCACCAAAAGAGTTGTTCCAATCGTCAAAATCAGAGCAGTCGTAATCACGATTTCCACAAAGATTATAGGCGACAGAAAGGTCAGAGCCTTTATTCAAAATATAAGCCTCAAATACCTAACTCACCCACGAAATTAGAAGACAAGCTGCTGGAGGAGCTGATGAAGGAAAAACAAGGTGCGTCAATTCAAATCCGCGGCCTGGCACTCCTTTACCTACTCATGAAATATGACTAGGCACATCCAAAGAACCTTCACGAGCTCTGGGAAGGAATATCTCCATTGAAGTCCCACTTGAATTTCCTCGTAAGCACCAGCCTACTTAAATTGTTTTCCTCGCCCGAACCTAATCATTAATTCCTTGATATTTTAATAGATTTTGGCGAGGAGCTCGGAAGACATGATCCGCCTGAGTCTTCCCACGACGGCGACGTCCATGACAGGCCGGCGGGCCCCCAACTCCATGACATTCGACGTGAATTCCACCCGCACAGCCAACGCGAGCCTCTGTCACAGAGCTTCCACGAGTACCGGACATGGCGCTCGTCAGTTAAACGTTCTCCATCTACTGATCAAGAGCCCTGGGCTCCCTTCAATTCACGTCTGGATTTCGAGGTCTCAGAATTTGCCCAGGATGCAATGCTCAACAAAACTCAGACTGACACCTTGATCTCGCTGATCCGACGCTGCACGGATAATATCACCAGCTTCACGATTAATGGTTTTGGTGATATGAGCCGGCAATGGGACCTTGCTTCCAAGAAGTGCACAGAAGTAAATCTCATTTATCATATATTGAGCAATTAAAGCGCAGCGCTAACAAAGAATCAGTTCCAAAAATACCAGGTGGCTGTTCCATACAAGAGCGAGGACCAATTATTTGAAATGCACGGGCACCCACTATGGGACTGGGCTCTGGATATTATCCGGGATCCTTCTCTCTCGCCTTTCTTTGTTTGGGATGCCGAGAAAGCCTTCCGATACGATGGCACCAATTTTATTCGCTTTATTTCAGAACCTTGGACTGCGGACGCCTTCTGGAATATTCAGGCAAGTGCTACTTCGAGTTTCTTTCAACGCTGAATTTGGATAATTTAGTCCAAACTTCCGCGCCATAAAGATGCGAAACTCTGTCCATATATAATCTACGCAGATAAATCCAAATTGTCATCTTTCGGGACGCAAAAAGGATACCCAGTAATTGCAAGGTTGGCAAATATGGTTGCAAGCATCCGCAATACCACCGACTGGGGTGGCGGTCAGATTGTGGGATGGCTGCCTGTTGTAAGTCTCAGACGGCGTGATTTGTCTTCACATTTTCATTTGATACAGGTTGAAGACGACACTGCGCAGAACCGCAAACCCGGATGGGTCAATTTTAAAAATGCCGTCTGGCACAAATCATTCTATGTCTTGATAGACTCAATTATTGCGCACTCGAAAACCGGAATCTGGACGGTCTGTGGAGATAGTATCCAACGGTGGCTCTTTCCCGTGATACTCATTCTTGCCTCGGATTATGAGGAAGCGTAAGTTTAATAATAATAGAAAATTGAATTCAGCTCACCACCGCACAATTTGTAGAGCAACAATGGCACTCATCCGTGGCGTGCGAGGCTTATATCTGTGTCCAGTTTTGTCTCATCAAGTCTGATGAACAATCCGATCACAATGTAACAGCTGTGCTATGGACAGCTACGGCAACCCAGCAGCTTGTTGCAAGTGGCCGCATGTTGAAGAGCAGTGAGGCCAGGGAAAGTCTTCTCAAATCCCAGAGTCTTTGCGATGTGGATGTAGGTCTATAATAAAATAGAACATGCATCATCCTCACGGTTTCCAGAATGTCTTCTGGAACATCGCAAATTCAGATCCTTACAGGGCTCTGTCATTTGACCGCCTGCACGCCCATGCTGGCGGTCTCTGGGGTGACCACCTCTTCTCCAAAATCAAAGCCCACGCCAACCAAATTGTTCGCGGTGGGGCCAAAATAGATCAGCAGTACGTCATGAGCTTGCTAGTATTTCAAACCTCTATTGACCGGATTCTCAGGTTTGAAAAATTCCCTCGATGGCGGAACTTCCACCACTTTAAATCCGTCACGAATATAACATTTAACGACGGCTCTAAACACGAAGATATTGCGAAAACGATGGTGTATGCTGCCCACAATGTTTTGACTGACAAACTTGGACTTTTGCTTCTTCAAGCAGTACGGAGCTACGTTGAGCTTGATATGTATGCTTCCCTTAAGTTACACACCACTGGAACCATCGCTGCCGGACGCCGGGAGCTTCAGAAGTTCGGTGATCTTATGAAGGTTTGGATCATCAATTAGCATTGATTTTGATCTAAAAATATTTTCAAGGAATACATTGCCGCCTGCCAGGGCACAGATTTTGAAGCCAAGAACTGGGACTTTCCAAAGATGCATTCCCACCAGCACCTCTTCGATGATATTGAGAACAAAGGTGCAGCGCTGAATTTTGGGACCAAGATAGATGAGGCAATGCATGGAAGTGCTCGCAACACCTATCTACGACAAACAAATTTCAAGGATGTTGCACCGCAGGTAATATCTATTACTAACTCAGCTCAATGCACACACATTCATGACATGTTCGTTCATACAGATTTTAAAAGCTGATCATCGCTGCATGGTGGGTAAAGCAATCCGTGCCCAGATAAATGATCTAGAGGGTCTGATGTTTGACGATGACAATGACGATGAAGACATCCCCGAGGATCTAGACAAGGTTGAAAGTAATCTTTTTGTCGGATCCAAAAGGAGGGCAATTACATTTTCAGCACTCGAGGCCGAAATGGAGAAAGACACCGCATTCCACAATTTTCGAACCAGGTTCTCCAGATACCTATCCCATTTCCTCCAGGTTTATGAGTACGGACTACCGGAGGGAAAACTCGTTAACCTACAACCCCATAACGAGGTAATTTATCATTCAAACTCACGAAAATCACGGACTGAATTAAATATAGATTATTCCCTTCCAGTTTCTCAAAGTTTTCTTTGAGTCTCTCGACAACTGGGAAGACGAATCGGACTATCTGCGGTGCAGCCCCAATTTTCACAACCACCCAAGATACGATGCAGCTATTGTGAAGACCGTCGGGGGTACCATTTTTGCCCGATTCATTTACATTTTTACCTGCACGGTGAACAATGTCGTCCACCCCTTTGCCCTCATAAATACTCTGGATGCAGGTCCCGGTCAACGTTCTCAGAGGGACAAGACATTGGGCCTGCATCGAGTCCGCGCCAAACCCCGCCGAGACTCGGAGTTTATTCCAGTCCGATCAATCATTCGGGGTGCGCTACTTGCTCCTGATTCTGATAACCCCGGGGACTTTTTCGTGGTAGATCTTGTAGATACAGATATGTTTTTGAGACTCAAAACCATGTATCCTGGCATTCATGCATAGACCACCTTTATTTGCCTTCATACTGCGACTTCGCTGATTCGGACCGGCATCCGAATTTGACTTGTGCCGTTCAATCTAACGCCATCGCTTGATGTTTTGAGTTGGGCTACCCTTCAACACTTATGATCACTTCATATTTTCAGGCCCAAGATGACAAGGCCCTATAATGAGTGTACAAGTCGTGAAATTTCTTGCAAGACTAGGCCCGCCCTTACCGTTATCTTATCAGCTTCTTACATGTGACTTATAACGTACTCGGCTTATAAGCCGATTTACAAATTTCCGACACGGCTCGCATTGCCTCAATATGAGTAAGGGGAAGTCCAATTGAGTTCCGAGAGGCTAAGGCCTGGTACAGATGCCAGATGCAGTCCACTTCAAGTGCAAGGGTTGCTATGCACTGGGGTGAAGGTGGACTGGTAGACCATGCTAATGCTGGCTTGGAATCAGGTGGTGTGTATGAGTGTTGTAACAGAATGCCAGTAAGTGCATGTAAAGATACATGGATGTCCTCGGAAATTCCTTTGAGCCGGGCATGCTTTCCAATGTCCAGAATAGGTGGATTCGAGGATTGAGTTAGTGTTTCAAGTTCTGGAAAATCCAGAGCATCGGAGATCTGCAATAATTTTTGCTTAATTTCATGTCCAACCTTGATCACTCGTCTTGAAGTTAGGACTGAGTGAAGACATGGAACAACATCTGTTCGACGACGGAATTCTGAAACCTATCAGAGTATTAAAATTTGCAAAACTGAAATGAATAAAAACGTACTTGAAGGATATAAGCCTTTTTTGATGTTTGAAACTGAATGAAGTCCACTTTAGCAGTAGGACCACTACAACCATTTGATTTGATGGCAACTGCAACAAGACAATAGGCAGAAGGGTCTAACAGCTCTGCCAGTATATCTGAGCATGAACTCTGAATAGAGTGTGAGTCAAGAGAAATCTCTTTGGAGAGTCCTGAAAATTCGAGTGCAGGAAGATGGCTGTAAATTGTTATATGCTCAACACCATCGCGGAGTGAGGGCATAATCCCCTCATGAAAACTGCGTTCCACTAAAACTCAACTTGTGAGCAACAGGAAAACAAAATATGCAGTGAAACATGCCTTGTGGCTGATCGCAACAAACAACTTGTGTAGGTTCATGTCCATGTTCCCTTAATCCTTTCTCAATTCCTTCATAAAGTCCCTGAACAAAGGGCATCACTTTTGTAAGGCACATAGTCGTTGCCCGAACCTCCTCATTTTCATTCATCACACTATAAAGTGCAGAATGAATAGGTTCTCCTTTCAGCTTTCCAATATGGTTTACAATCTGTATAATATCCAATGATGAGTGGCCATGATGCAGACTAATAAAATATATGAAGGCTCACCCAAAATGTGTGGTCCCCTGCCAGTCTTTTCCCAGATTTGGCAGCCATAGAACGATCAAAGAAGATACGATGGGCAGCAAACCAATCAACAAACATTGCACGAATGTATTTAACCGAGAGACTGAAGCCACCATACCGCAATGGGTCATTGAATGAGGAGAATGGTGTGCCTTTGCTGAAGCCATACTGATCTGCAGCAGCAAGCCATATAAGCTCTCGTTCAGCATGCACTCGGTGTTGGGTTTCTGAAAACAGCTCCGAGTAGGGACCAGGTCCCACACGTGAGGTAAACAAGCTGACAACTTCACCCATCATTTGTTTATCAATTGCACTCCGAGCAGAGAGGTATACTAAACAAGTTTTTAGTAATGCTGTGGTAATTGAAGAACAGAACAAACCGGGAAAGGCAAGCTGCACAAGCCGAGGCAGTTGGGCAAAGATATGAACATCAGTGCCTTGGTAGTTCCGCCCACATCCCGGATTGTTGATTCGTTTATTGTTGCACAGGTACCGGTTTGTGAGCAGAAAGTAGTCTGTTGGTCGTCGGCGAACACGACGGGCACTAGGATCACTGTTGAAACCTTTTAAATACAGGTCAATGAAATATATACATTTTTACTGGACAAGTATGGTTACCATTTGAAATTAAACCCATACCACATTCACATTTCAAGGATGTGCTTTTGGCGAGCAAGTGTGGTACCCAGATAAGAACATCAAGATGGTAAAGAGAATCAGGTTTGAAGCCACTTGGGTCAACAATAGCATCCTGTACAGCAAAGAGTGCATGTTTTGCATAGTGAAATAGTTGGCCACGGCGGTAGCAATCTGGTTGACCATGGGTGGCTATCTCGCTGGTAGTTTTGGTTCTCAGATTCTGGAGGTACCTGCGATGAACTGATGTCTCTGCTGGCTCTAAGTTTCGAGTTTCGTCAGCTGCAGCTGCAGCATCGGTGGCAGCATCAGGCTGATCATCTGTTGTACCATCAAAGAGACTGTCTTCAATAGGATTTTCTCCAGATGTGATATCGCCGTTGGGATCATTGAGGTCAAGGAACCGTAGTTCTTCAACCAATCGGTCAAAGGAATCTTGAGTAATTGTGTCTGTGATTCAAAAGTCTGTTTAAGGCAAGAAACTGTAATGCATGAACTTACAGTCACCTGGAGGACTGGTTTCAATGTTTGAAGACATGGTAACAGGATCTGAGTGGACCTGAAGGCCATGATTTGGGTGGAAATTTCCACGGACAGTGTCCTGCAGAGCTATTCCTCTTGTATTGTTACACTGATCAAAGAAGGGAGCTGTGGAAGGAACTGATTGGATGGGATGAGACGGTGCTTGGATTTGTGGTTGAGATTGTTGCTCAGCAGTAGCACGCATTTCTTGCGCACGCTGCTCAGTCTCTTCCCTTCGCCGTTCCTCATGCCATGCCTTGGATTTGCGACCTGACCCTACTCTAAGTCCGCCATGTGTGGCTTTAGCGCTGCGGCGTTGTTATCATACTGATCATCCGGAGTAAAGTAACCCAATTTAGACTGAAAGACGAGCCAACAAGGATGCTTGTCAAAATGTCAACTTTGACATTTGTATGACATGTGCATGGCATGGAGCTTCGTAGAGCTTCGCCGTCGGAAGCAGGCACCAAACAAGGTTCAACAATGCCCTTGCTATATCGGGACATCCGACCTGTTGGCATGGCACATGGGCCCCTTATTATCTCCCTTGAACCCAATACGCTCTGCGCGAGCTGCTTGACATCCGCGGTCTGCGTATACGCGTGTTGGTTAGTAAAAATAAACTGAAATACCCGCGGGCGATGGGACCGAGGGGACGAGAGACAACCGAATCTGGAATGCGCTCATGTGAGAAGAGGAGCCCGGCGTGCGTCGTAAGGTAAGGTGGAGAGCGTGGGAAACCCGCACGTTTACTAAGCCGTTACGGTAACGAGTGACGTCACGCGTCACAGGGTCAAATCTCAAAGTTGCGGGAGAAAAAAATCACAAAAAAAAATATTTAAGTACATTTGAAGCTGTAAAAAATTTCAAACATTCATAGACCTCTTTATCTCCTTGATCAAGTCTGGTGGCAACATTCTATGACTCTTGTACTGCCTTTTAATATATGCAAGCTCTGTATCTGACAATCCACTTTTCATTCCCCTTGAGACTGCACTTCTCTCATAAGTCTTGTACTTCTTGTCAATAGCTGAGATGTCTGAGCCAGTGAACCCTTCGTAATATGCTGAAATAAATCGTGCTGCTCTGTTTGCAAATCGAAGAATTGAAAAGGGCCTAACTTCATCAAGACATTTCTTGACAAGTTCTCTCATTTCTGCTATATTGTTGCAGCGAGGGCTTTTGCGATAGAGGAATTTTGCTGCACCCCAATACATCTCAATGAAATTGAGTTCTCAATGATACTTGGGATAGAAATCACAGATATGCCCCCGCCTCTCAACAAGCTCCTGGAGTGCAGACTTCTGATTCACAAAATCTGGTTGACAAAATAGGATTCGTCGGCAGCAGCAATCAGTTTGTCCTTCATGGCATTTAAATCCAGGGCACTGTGCCAAGAGTCTATCTCTCCAAAGGCCACGTTCTCTGATAATTTGTTCCATGCCTTTGAACCATCCAGGCATTGTTGGGTGGTCACTGGGGTGGTACAACTCTTGAGCTGTTCCATCTGGCAATCCGATTATGTGATCGGTGCAGCCTGTCTGTGGCAGCGGTGGAGGGTGGGAGACGAAGACAACGCGGGTGGACTCGAGAAGCTCGCCCGCTGAGCGTGTTGAAGAGCTTGTGGAGCGTCGAGAGGGCTTATGCGTCGGGTGCGAGAGCTCACGACGACGAGGGGTCGCCGGAAACGGGGAGTTTACGGGCGGAAGGCATGCGCGCAGAGGCCAGGCCTGGCCCATCGTTGACGCAGTGAGATCAAGGGGATAGTGGGGCGTGCAGCAGGCGAGCGTCGGCCTGGGCCGTGTCGTGGATAGTACTACTAACACTCGTGCTCACAAGTCGCTGTAGTGCGCAGAAACCGAGTTATTCGCCTGCACGGCCAGTTTGCGCGAGTGTGAGGGTTCTTCGGTCCGCAGCTACGTCATCTTCGATGGGGAGGCGTGCGGGCCGGGTAGGCGCAAACGGCCACGTCCTAACGTTTGGGAAAGTATGTGCAGGGAGTGGATCCGGAAGGAGGAAAAAGAGGATAAATACAGTGGAGCGGATGCTACGAAAAGGCGAGGTTCTACTAGATAGGCTTGAGCTTTGGTCGGACGGTACGCATACGGCGAGAGGCAAGGCTCAGACGGCAGCTGCTGCGCACTGGTGGCTGGCGGGAAGAGCTGGCAGTGGTTGAGGCGTCGCACGTAGTGATGCTCAGGGCCCGGCTTCAAGCCGTGAAGCCCGCTAAGCCGGGCCCGGGCAGGCCAAGCCGAGCCGGGCCCGGTGCAGGGCTTGAGCGGGCCTAGGGCTTGGGCTTGAGAATTTCAAGCCTAGGCCGAGCCGTCAAGCCCGGGCTTACTGGTGATGGCGCATCAATCAGTCACTTGTTGCTATTCCGTTTCTTCAACATCTATATGTGTCTCTATGTGCTACCTCACTGGGCCTCGGCATCTCTCGGCACCTCACGGGTATAAAATTCGTCACAAAATGTGACTTCGCACCATGGCAGCATTCTCTGCCGTTTTTTCACTGCTGATCTCGCATTCTTTTAACAGCGTAACTCTCTCCGCTATCCGACATGAGGATCTCTTGCCTGCATTATCTCGCAATTATGGCATCTTCTGGCGCGCATTTTCTTCAGCAGGAATAGCGCCGTAACCGACTGAAGGGAGATGTTGTCGAGGCACTTCAATTCATGAAGCGCTTGATTTTGTTTAGAGTGCCGGAGGCGCTTGTGGATGAGGATGTGGTTGAAGAGCCGGATGTCAAAGCGAGGGCAGGTGCGAAAAGTTGGGATATATTTGTTGACGATGATCCCGATAACTACGAGGTTATATCCCTTCAGCGGAGGTCTAATGTATTTGTTATGAATAAAATCAACTAATTGTAACACAAAATCTCCCAAATCAATTTATAGGCCCGGGCCTCAAGCCCAAGCCCCAGGCTTCAAGCCTTACCTAACGGCTCGGGCTTGGGCTTGAGGTTTGTGAAGCCCAGGCCGCCATAAGCCGGGCCCAGGCCGGGGTACTCAGGCCGAGCCGGGCCCTGAGCATCACTAGTCACACGTGCGGGCCAGGGCAATCCCGGTTCCTGATCCGTGATGATCACGGCAACTTGTAAACAGAAAATAAGTGACCCATCACTTTATCTTGCGCGCGTCGAATGAGTTCCACACGCAGCCTTAAAGTTTGGAAGCCAAATTTGTCATAGGATGCGACATAGCCCCTCAGAGACAGCTGTAAATATTTGGGGATCCTTTAGTGAGTGTAAATTGCATATGAATTATCCTGTTAATTCTAGCTAGTTTTTTAGGTGAATAAAACGAAAACTCGCTGAGATACATGCAATTCTTTGAAAAGGATCAAAAAAAGCCCAAAATGGAAAATTTCTCGCCGCGCCCTCGGTATTGCCTAGTCTCCCACAGTCAGACTCTAAAAAAAAAAAATTATGATAAAGTCGATAAATCTATCAATAGAGTTTGATTTCGTGCACACCGGTTACTGGACCTTAGAATACCGTGCGGGATACGTGACCACACGTGCCTTCTTCCCTTTTGGGAAAGGTAGTGAAAACAAAAATAATTGAATTGCCAGGAAATGGCCCTCCGGGTAGAGCCTGGACACCCCCAAAATTCAACTGCGATCTTCACAAACCACCTGAATATTTTCGCAATCAACGACAGGATCATGTCGGTCCAAGTTCCGATCCAAAGTCCCCGAAAGAGACCGGGTGCAACCTTGCTCCGGTGTACTATGTGCTACAACTCCGCACGTTCCGAAATGGGACATATCATGTCACAGTCAAGACTCAATCTCGTCCACTCTCGGTAAGATGAGAGGGATTGGGTAGTGAGATGTGTAGAGCTCGAAAGATGATGGAATAAAAGGTTAACTACTACAAGCGAAACACTACTCTACTTATACTAAACGGTCGTAACCATGTGAACTATGTACATATGGAAGCCTGTGTGTAAACGTCCCGTAGCCTCATGTCCGAATGTTCTTCAATGTTCCACAGTGTTCTTCGGGGATAATTATATCCATGATGTCATGCCTCGCCTTAACCGGCCATCTCCCAGTCCTCTCGGCTAATCCCGACATCGTTGTCGTCATCGATATATATAGTCTGGGCGCTTATGATCTTGGGCGTTAAGATAGGGGATGTCGGCGTTGTCTCGATTAGATTAGATTTGGCATCGAATCGTGACATATCAATACCAAAGGCCATCCCTGGTACCTGGATCATGACAAAACCCACAACCTCAGAACTGTATGAATAAATATTCTTTGAGTGGCCTTTGATCCATCAATTAAATCCAAACCATCTCCCACTTTGCAATTGGTTCTATTCAGCACAAATTGTGGAGGGGTTCTAAGAAATTGAGTTTGTGTTTTTTGGCCCCACTAGAAAAATCCTGAACAACACATGCGGAGTTTACAGAATAGCGCGCGAGATCGTTGCGAGAAATCCTGAGCCTGAGTTGAATTTTACCCTGCCTTTTTGAATCAGGAGGCCGTGAAAAATCAAGTTGAAGATTGCAGCAAGGCGGAGTTGTTGAAATTGTGACTCTGAGCCGGTAGGGTCGCGGTGGCCTTCAGAAAATCGATCTTGAAGTCTTTACCAAGCAGTCGTGAGAGGTGATAGTGCGATATAGAGGAGAGCCAATGTGTAATAATTGCCAGATCGTCGCATCCAGGAGAGGGTCGGGTCGGGTCCGACCCGACTCGGCACGACTCCCCGCTGACAAATGCTGTGGCGACCCGACCCGACTCGCCGGCTAACATCGACAAACATGTGCTTTGATCTCTTCGCCACTGCCAGCACCCGCCATGCGCGCATGTACATTTCTCAGTGCGGACACCTGGACACTCCTCTCAATCACAACTCTATCCATAGACTCACCTTCTTCAAGTTGGGCTTGTGGCTTTGCTCCGCTTGGTCTTGGATCGTGGGCGCTTTGGCAATTCACTAGACGATCGAGCTAGGCGTGATTGACTATACCAAAGCCCCTCTAAGGACTTCTAGTATCGCTTTGCCCTCTGCTTTGGACTTACAGACTGCTTTTTCCACTCGTACTCAACTTTGCTACGCCGCTTTGAATACCGTAGTACATGTATTTAAGCCTTCTGGAATTCATCCATATTTTCCATCCTCTCTCGAACATGGAACCAGCAGTTCATGGCGAAGACCCACCCATTAATGTCCTCCACAGATGTGCCCATTGCCATTCTCGTATGGGAAAACTCCGTGTTCACGAAGGCACCAACAAACCCCGTTGCCGCGGCAGAGTTATCCAGGTGGTACGTGCCAGTTCACTGATTAATAAGATTAAAATAACACAAATTAACTCGCAGTGCGTGTCGTGTTTCAAATCGCACTACCACACCGAGGCGTACATCTATTCGGACGCGGAACATCTTCTAGTGCGGTTTAACGCTCGCCAACTCGGACATCCCATACCTCCGGAATCAGCAAATGCTCCCCTCCGATTCCAGCCCACGCTAGAACAAGAACTTCCTTCTGGTCCAGTGCAGTGTGGAGCCGTGGGGTGCACCACTAAATCTGGTGATCGCAGGCAGGCCGCACGAAAGTGCATTGAGACTCTCTGCAAAAACTGTTGTGTTCAAGCTGGGGCTGATGCCGCGGAACAGCAGATGTATCGGGACTCCTGCAAGGTGCACCAAGTTCCTTCAGTTGCGGGTCGTCGTGTAGCCGATGCGCGTGCACCTGCTCCACAACCAGCTGCTCCCACACAACCTGCACAGCCCGTTCAACCTCCGGCCCCGAATCTTCCACCTCCACACGGCCAGGCAGGGCGAGGCCATAGGATTCCAGTTGCGCATGCTGGAGGGCCAGTGGCTCGCCCTCGTCAGTTAGCGCAACCCATGGCCCTTCCTTGGGTGAACCAACGCCAAGTCGTTCTCCGTGAGAAAGGTCCGGATCCAAAGGCTGAGCGGCAAAGACTTGAGAAACTTGAGCAGCAGTCTTGCGATTTGATTGTTTATCATACCGTAAGTTTGCGTTCCCGACGGCAACAAATTCACACTTAAATTTCTTTGCACAGAGCGGAAAATCCCCTACCAACCTTGGACACCCAGTTCCTAGCTAGCCGAAAATGCAGCTGTCCTCGACTGCACTCTTGCAAGGTCTCGGAATGACTGAGAACTCATGGTTCGATGTCTACAATTATGCGGAGTCATCTTGGAAAACTCTACAGGCCACAGCGGTCTTCCTTGTCGACAAGGCACACCCCACCATCATCCGAATTCGTCCCAGCCTCCTCGCCGAGCTCGCACTGAATGAATGCCCGGGTATCGAGGACCTTCTTACTCAGCAACCACGCACTGTCAAACGGAAGCTTTATGACATGGTGTCCCCACCGAAAAAACTCGCGCGAACAGATGTTGTTCCTGATACGACTCAGGCCAGAAATGTCATCATTATTGATTCCCCTCCCCCCTCCCCTACCTTTTTTCCCTCAACGTCTGGCCCCGTTGTATCCACCTCCACCGCCTCGGCATCTGAGACTCAACAAGCCAAAAGTTGGCCTGGTGGTTACTACGTTTACGAGCATGAGGTGGCTTGGATCAAATATAAAAGTCTCAAGGACGAGCGCGGCCAAAACAAAGTTAGCATACATGGGGCATGGGATCAACTCTTCCCGGGCTCCAAGTTCGTCCACACTACCGTAACATCATGGCGCAAATTCTGGAAAAATGCGCCGCAGGATGTAAAGGATCACTGCATTAATGAGGGGCGGAAACAGAGGGGTTCCTGGCAATACTTCGTTGACGCAGTCCGTGCACACAAGGATGGTCGACCCTTTGATCAGCCTGTTGTCAAGAACGAGCCGTCGAGTTCCACAGGCCTGCAATCCAACCCCACTCCTCCCGTCCCACCTCCGGCAGCACCTGTGATTCCAGAAATGTCGCCAAATATTGCAGTCAATAACCCACCAGCATCCGAGTTATGTGTCTTCTGTGATACACAAATTATCGTTCGTCCATCTCCTAAATTAGATCAAATCTTCGTGGACATCCTTCCTTTGACTCAATCATCACCTACTCTGCAAAATCCCAACCATCGCACTGCTGATTCCCGTCGCATATATGCTGCATACTGCAAGCAGCATGAGACCGACTCTTGTCTTCTTCCGGTGGCTCGAGTGGCAGGCTGGCCAGAGCGCATTGATTACTTTGGGTTGCGCGAGAGGGTCGAGAAAGAAGTTTTACCAATGCTTCAGGATCTGCTCGGGGAAGTCAAAGAGGCTGATTTTTTCCTTGACGCCGTGGCTGGTAAGTTCAAAAAGGCAACTGGATAGTAAGTTGTTTGTGCATTCACTTATTATGTTACTGATATCTGTAAGTTTCGGGGAATTAGGCTACTACGCGATCTTCCATGCCGTCGCTGACAAGTTCCCAGCAGTCACTATTTTTTCGGACCATTCTCCACTGACTTGGGGAGCGCTCATTGAGCAAGTTCTGGTTCCTGAGGCAATCGTTGCGTTGATCTTGATGGATCTACACGTCGACTACGATACCGCAGTCGAAATTCTGGAGGCTAGCACCGACTTTGGCCTCCACTATCATTCCGATCCCCATGATCGCCAGCGCAGCCACATTATCCACTCTCCTCCACCCGAATATCCTCGACTCCCTGCTGAAGTGACCCAAGTGTCTTCATCGTTTCCCCTTTCTTCACCGCTCGGGTCTCCGGCTCCTTCTCCCCATCTCGCACCTGTGAATTGGGACATTGAGCTTGATTTCGACCGCGACCCCGACCCCGATGGGCACGGTGAAAGTGCCGTTGTTGCCGCAGGCTGCCGCAGCACTGCCGCAGGTAACCGTTGGATTGCCGCAGCCTCTGCGGCAACTATGTCACACTGCCGCAGCGTCACTCTGCCAGTTGCAACCAAACCATTAGCGCTGCAGCAGACTGCCGCAGACTGCCTCTGAGTGTCCATAAGTCAGCCAAATTTCTCCTGTGCTTGAACACGACTCCATGTTGACTCCATGAACACTGAGTTGCCGCGTGTCATCCGTTTCTGCTCGCTGCCAACTCGCTGCTCAAACTTAGTCACTAGTGCCGTCGCGGAAAGTAGAAATTCAGTAATAATATCATGCCGTCTGTTTAACAGTCAAATCCAGTAAACGGCTTAACTTAAAAGCTATCAACTCGCGGCTTTTAAGAAAATCTCACCTGCCAGCGGTGTCAATATTAGTACCATGGATTTTACGTTTGTGAGATGTAGCACTTTTAATGTTAAGGATATCCCGAGATGAGTCTGTCTGATGTGCATTTTAACCAACTGGATTGGACCTCAGCTGAGACTGTTACCGCAAGATCCGAGATCGCAACATAACTTCTGAAAAAAAACTGTTCTGCAGTGTTTTCATTGGTTGAACATCAATAAATAGCCTAGAGACATCATTATGCATGCTAATCTCAAAAGCTAATTCTTCAGTCGAAGATAATGTTGAAGAAAGACTGCCGCAGGTGGCTGTGTAAGTGCCGCAACCACGTTTTTTAATGGTTGCCGCATTGAAACCCACGGTTGAATTTTGCGCGGATTTCGCACTCAGAGGAGTGTCTACGTGCGATTAATCAGCCCCATGGAATTATCGGAAGTTTGAATAGACCCAATTAAGTTTGTTGACCGCCAAAAAAAACTGCCGCAGAGTGGCTGTGTTAGTGCCGCAGCCACTTTTCGAAACGATTGCCGCATCAACTCCCACAATTGAATTTAACTCCATTTTATAGGCCAGAGAATCAAATACATTCGGTTAGTTGATTCCATCCAAAAATCCTGAATTCAGTTGGTCCAGGGACCGCATAAATTCTGCCGCAGGGTAGCTGTGTGAGTGTCGCAACCAACTGCCGCACTCCGTTCCTTTAACTGATTTTAATTCGTTTATGCTTCAGATGAACTGTGGATAACATTTCTGTGCCTGTGCGACTCAGGTATACTATGAGAAAATAATTTAGTGTCGGAACGTCGGCGGGGGTAAAGTAATAATGGCGATATCCGTGCCAGAATTAAACGCTGGCACAGCGTGCCTCGCACACAGGATATTCAGCGAGTCAAATGTAAAGATATCGTACATACGCTGCGGTGTCACGCCGCCTGGCTGCTGCAGATTGACGCAGAATGGCTGCGGCAAAATGCCAGGCTGCTCCAGCCGTGCGCGAGTTTGCCGCATGTATTACCGCAGACTGCCGCAACCAATAACATTACATTTGTTTGGTTGCCGCAGAGTGCCGCAGCCAACTCGTCTGCTAAGGCCTCCGGGCAACTGATATTGCGGGGGACATATACAGGAGTGTCTAACGACATACTTACTGAAGGATTGGAAGCGCTCACGTCTTTATGGCCTTTGATAGACTCAGTTTTATTTGCGATTTCTGCGGCAATGTAACGTAATTGCCGCAGAGTACCGCACTGGCTGCGGCACATGCTGTGGCACTTTATCTTTGCCCGCCCCAGTGTGACGACAGTTCAGTGCAAAGCCAATCCATATTCAAAGGTGAGACAGCGCAAAAATCTCTGGATAAGTTTATGTAGACATGATTTGCGAGAGGAGAGGGGTTATGCCGCAGGGTGTTGCACGCCTGTCGCAATGGATATTGGGGCGTGACTGCGACAGAATGGATTGGGAGGGGGAATATGGGTGTGCTAGATTGTGAATTTACTAGAGTAGTGCCGCAGTGTACGCGTATTACATGATAAGCGTCGCAGCCCTGGAGTGCATGCGAGAGCGCGGCAGCGGCGGCCGCGTTCATGTACTAGAATAGTGCGGCAGCGCGTATGCCATTTTCCACAGAGATCTGCCATAGAAGAGTTTCATTGTCTTGAAGAGGTGCACATGGATTGTCGTAGCGTTGTGCCGCAGCGTACATGATAGTGCCGCAGAACTGCCGCAGGCAAGTCACACTGCCGCAGCGTCACGCTGCAGGACTGCCGCAAGACTGCCGCAGACTGACGCAGCATGGCTGCGGCAAAATACTGGACTGCCGCAGCCGTGCATGAGATTGCCGCATCCATTCATGGTTTGCCGCATGTAATTGCCGCAGAGTGCCGCAGTCACTCAAGTTGCATTTGTTTGGTTGCCGCAGAGTGCCGCAGGTTGCCGCAGCCAAGTCGCCGGTTAAGGCCCTAGGAGATTGAACATTGTAGGGGGCATATACAGGTGTAATGAACGACCAATAGAGTCAAAAATCTGAAGCCCTCACGTCGTCGTGGCCGCCGATGCGCACGGTTTTATTTTTAATTTCTGCGGCAGTGCAACATAATTGCCGCAGGTTGCCGCAGCCACTGGCTGCGGCACATGCTGCGGCACTTTCTCTTTGCCCGACCCCGATCCTCAACCCTTGGACCCGCGCCTGCTCTGTAACTATTGCGATCAGCTCCTCCCAACAGTTCAGAGCGACAAACTCCTAGCCATGGGTGAGAAACTCTTCAAACTTTCATGGCAGGATCCCTTGCCCGAGAACGCCTTCCATCGCCGTACTGCTAGTGTTACCATGACTGTCGAGTACTGCGAGCGCCATCGGTTTGAGAGCATCCATCTCCCGCGAGCCATAACTGCTGGATGGACACTCCATCCCAACTTTGAAGGTCTGTTTCGCCGTATCTTGGACCTTGGACAGCCTTTGCGCCTTCTCTGCTCTGATATTACAGAAAGCATGTTTTTTCAGGCAGCACGAAAACACTACAAAGGCAAAACAACTCAGCTTCAGTCCATCCGTGCACAATACAACTCAACCCACCGCCTTGCTCGACAAGGTGTAGGCTAGTACGTTCTTTATTTCTTTCATTTCTCGCTTGTATGCTAAGTCTCCCATTTTACAGTTACGGCGAGCGCGGTTATCAGATCTTCTACCATGCCTTACACTTCATGTTCCCCGATAACCTCAATCTCGAAAACTTCTATCCTCTCACCTACGAGTTGGTTATTCGTGAAGTTCTCCTTCCCGAAGCTGCTGTGCGAATTGTTCAAGCAGATCTTGATCTCCCTGCTGAGGCCGCAGCCACCGTTATTGAAGACAGCTACACGTTCGGGACCATCTTCCACCCTGCAAACGATGACTGTCCTTCCCTCATGAATTCCCTCCGGCTCATCACTGAAAGCAATCAGCGTGCCCAGTCCGCTGCACGATCATGGGAAGCCTCCGGGACAGACTTGTCATTGAATGACTGGGTACAGGCTCAGAAGGAGGCGTGGGCTGCAAAGTCAGTGAAGTCGGAGCCACAGGAGGCCACGATTCCGATGGCTTCGACTTCTACTCACAGGACGGCTCGAGAGATTATAGACTTGACTCAAGACTAATAATTAGAAATATGGTATCTACTACTTATGCCCTTAATTCAATTCTTCTGTTCATCTCCAAGTCCACAATGACTCGGCAGGTGAAAACACATCCCGCAATTGGCTGTCTCTCAAAGGAAGAAAAACTCGGTTGGTGTCGAACAGAAAAGTGGAAATAATATTGATCGACAACATTGAATTCATGGAACAAATAATGGGATTACTCGAGACCAGGCATGTCGTCGTATTTGTAAGGCCCAGGCAGCTGCTCCCCAATTGAAACCATTCCTTCGGAGAGCAGTGTTGCCCGATCCTGCTCATCTACATCAAAGGTCCTCCATGGGCACACTGTAGTCACCGAGTAGAAGCTCCCGCGGAATGTTATGGGGAGCCTTCTTGCGCCTGTGGAGATCTTTAACAAGAGAACGATTCTTGCGTTTGATCATTTCGTCAAGGAAGAAATTGTACCGCTCGACCGTCATTTCTTGCACCATTGATTGGAACCCCCCAAACCAAGCGTTCGTCTGCTCAGCGGCAGATGAGTTAAAACGCCACTTGCCGTCCTCAGTGCGGAGCTCAGGCCAGATATATGGGTTACAGTTGGCCCCGCAGTCCAAGTCCGTCTCCTTGTGCTTGGACTTGAAATGGAAGACGTCGACCGGAAGCGCAACATTCTCAAAATAGTTGCGTTTGTACTCGTCGGGGTCGTTACGGAGCATTTTGACGATACTGCAATTGTTATCGTGCCAAAGGACCGCTGGAAGAGAAGCCTTGGTTGGCCAGAGTTTCATCCAAAAGTCCTGTAATATAGTTAGACGTATTCCAATGCAAAGAAACATATCTAACTCACCCGAACACCATTGGGTGCCTCGGAACCAAAGAATGTCGCGCGTCCAGGCACAATCCCGCAAGAATATACACACAGCTCCTCGTTGTGAGTTCGCTTGCGTCCGAAACGAGCACGGACAGTCCTGTTCCCCAGCGCAGACTTCCCATCGCACCCCTGAAACTCAGAGTTGGGCAAGTCAAGCTCAACTTCGTCTTCATCCTCCGGGTTTGGACGAACAATGTTGAGCTCCCATGGCTCCTCGACATCGAAGTCGACAGGGAGAAGGTCGGCGCCTGTAGCGTCAGTTTCGGAACTGGATGGGGGCAGTCGAGATGTCCCCGAAACGGCGGCATTGGGGATAGAATCGGGTGGAAGACCGCCCCGGCTGCGCTGAAGCCGATTCTTGAGCTGAAACATTGCTTTACCCTTCTGGTACTGATAAAGTTCGACGTTGCGATGATCAGGATCACTGCAAGTGCGAAATCCAGGCTCAACGTCCAACGTGCAAGTTGTGATGCAACATTGCCGATTGAGTCCTTGATGTTTGGGACAAAACTTGTTCTTTACGGAACGCAAACGCTCCTGACAATCCAAGACGGCACAGCAAGGGTGACCGATGGTGATCCCGTCTGTGACGGTGGAACGAATGAAAACTAAGCAGCGATCAGATAATTGAACACGGAGTACGTCGAAAAACTCACAATAGCGAGGATTATCCTTGCTTGATTCCGAGTCCAAGTATATGTAGCAGCATAAATCGCAAGCATGGCTCCATTCTTCTTGCCCGGTGCCCGCCATACGAGAATTGCGAGCTTCAAGGAGTGCGCGAAGACGTTCTGCTTGTGACGGCACAGAGTGCGGTAGTTCCATGGTTTCCTGCCTTTCATAATAGTCGAGGCAGAGTGAATACGTGTAGAAGGCATTCCAGACGTCATCGACATCCATTTGAAAGGTTGTTTGCCAGTCGACAGGGAGAAGTGACTCGAGGTAGCTCTTGGAAATACTGGTATTGTAGATACGGGCACAGTTCGTGGCGGAGGTCCTGATGGCAGTGTGAGAATAATCTCATCGTTGAAGGCAGAAAATACAAACCACGCAGTCATCATCATATTCGCAAAGAGTTCGCAGAGATCGGAAGTCGTATAAAAGTGCTCGGATGTGTGGATGAACTCGGGTATAGCGTCGAAAACGTAGAAAGTTCGGATTGTTGCACTCTCGTGAACATAGAAGCTTGGGTAATAGCGTGTATGGCAATCTAGCGAGCGTGGTTTCGATGCGGACATCTGATAAATTAGGGTAATTAACTTACTGCGGCAATAACAGGAAGTCGAATAGCCAGGGACAGCCCCGAGATCGAGGCTGAAGATGGTGATAGGATGGCTTTTTGCTTCACCCAGTTCCCGGTCCCGGAAGACAGTGGGGTCTGAAAGGAGCGGTCGTGCGCATTCGGGATTAAGACAAACACGCGTAGGTGGACAGAGCGAATAAACACCTGAAGGAACAGTGTGAATAAATCATCACAGAAGCTGAAAATTACACACCGAGTCCACGCGAGAGTCCGTACTCCAAGAATAGTTTTACATGCTTGATACGATGAGCCAATTGCTCTTGGGGAGTCGGTTTGAAAGACCACACAAGAACTCTGAAGGCTTCCCACGCTAGTTTAGCCGTCTCGTCCGGGAGGTCGAAGCAGTCCTTCAAGAACTCATGGACCCTAACGGGCAGCGTGGGCGGAGGAACAGATTCCTGGTAAGAAGGCTGCAAGTAGGCGAGAACGGGAGTAGGCTTTAGAAGTCCGATCAGCTCAATATAATTAACAACAGTGTTGTGCGAGAATGCGCAGGCAAGGTCGGGAGATTGGGCAAGAGTGTCGTAGATGTGCTTGAAATCCATGATGCCGGTGCGTGCGGGAGGTGCGGGATCAAGCGAGACGAATCTCTTATAAGGAGGGAGAACAATAGCATTGCCATATCCATGAAAACAAGAAGGATGGATACAGGACGGGAGGCCCAAGGGCGATCGCGATGGCCAGCACTTACCGCCCGGGATAGACGAGATGTAACGCACACATTTATTTGATGGCGGCACATTCGTACGAGAGGCGGCACATACAGTAAAATTGGCTTGAGATCAATGCAAGATGCGGCACATTCACACGTTTTGACAGCGGCAGTGATATCGGCACATGAACAGCTTTAAACCTCGCCACACCGGCGCCGAAGGCGCCAGCTCCACGCAGTGGGCCACAGCGGCGAGCGAAAAAGGAGAGCGCCGCAGGCAAGAGCCCCGCGCAGCGGCAGCCCAGCGCAGCGTAGGGGTCTGGGGGCAACCCCCAGCCGGCCCGGCGCCGGCCGCCGAAACACCTCCAAAAACACGCAATGAGCCGTGCAGTTGCTGGAACCACGCAAGAAGGCCCCCGCGCTAGCGGGAAAAGGCCCCGCGCCAGCGGAAAAGGCCAGCGCCAGCGAAAAGGAGGGGTCTGGGGGAATCTTCCCCCAGCATGCCGCGGATGCCGCAATTGATACCACCAGCGGCAACGTAGATCACTGGAAAAAATGTGCTACATCTGATCATTCTGACGCAATGTGCCGCACATTAGCCTATGTGTGCAGCGTTACATCTTGTATATCCTCCTTACCGCCAGACAAAAGTCCCGGCCCGCCATCTGATTTGATGGGCACTGCCCCAGTGAGTCGGGTCGGGTCGGGTCCGACCCGACCCGACCCTCCCATGCCTCGTACGCTCTCATAATTGCAATTCACATATTCCAGCCCGACTCGAAATGAAGTCAGCTTTTGAATACTTCAGAGGATAAAGAGTCTCAATGAATCAGGGGTCCTTGCTCACAGGATGCCCGGAGAGCGAAAAAAAAGCAGGCTGTTGATCTTTAGTGAGTAATGTTACATGGTTCAAAATGTAAGCAACACGAGATTCTAGAAACAGATCTAAAGGAAATATAATACAGATAATGAGTGAGAGAACTTAGGCTCTAACTTTACAATATTTTATTCCCCTTTTCTGTTCATTCAAGAAAGTCAGTGGAAATCAGCCTGATGTCCCTCAGGCTAGCAGGGAGCTCAAGTCCAAAATGCAAAGGAAATCTGCGAGGAACACAAGAATACGGGAGGCCCTGTGAGAAGTTAGCTACAAATTGACTTGCTCGCGGGACCACAAAAAAGCGATAAATGACTCTCCGCTGAATGTCCAGTGGTTTGGGTTACATGTAAGAGTTGACTTATAAAATCGAACCAGTGCCTGTAGATCATGGCCCCCGATGTCCAAAAATGGAAGAAAGATGTGAGAGCAGATCTGAGAAGCCTTGCGAAGAGTAATGCGTGGACAGAGCATTTGCTACGAATATCTGAGTCAGTAATAAAGATTTGTGTCAAAATGGGAGCAACTAGCCACCATGGTGAGTCCTTTTTGGCAGGAGGTGAAAAGTCAAAACCCTACACATGTAAACCCGGCCACCGGTTTACGGACCGATCAGCTGCTTACATACTCTAGTCTACCTTTGTCCTTAGCCTTACCGTCGCTTGCTCTCGAAGATATACCGTGGTCTTGTTGGGCTTCTGTGTGATCTGAGTTTCAGTGTTTCTCGTCCGGCCAACGAGTTTCCAAAGCACCGCCGAAGGCTCCAGAATTTATCTTCGGGAAGAGGAAGTAAGCGGCTAATGTCAAAACAAGATAATCTGATAAAAAGTACAGACTTACAGAACAGTGTGCAGGAAGGCGGAAAATGGAAAGCCATCATACGCTGCCGGTAGCTGTTGCATGATTTCATTGAAGGGAAGGAATGCACAGCGACAGAGGTTAAGAAGAATGAAACAACGACGGATTTCATTATTCTATTCCAGATATTGTCTGTGCTTGAACCAACATTCAGTTGCTCGAGTGCCAATGCGGGCCTTTGAAAATCGCTTCACCTATGCACGGCGGAATCTGCCAACTGCACCTTTATTCACACACCGTGGACCAGAAAGACATCAGTGCCATCACGGATTTACCCGTATGGTTCAACCCACCAATTTCACATTGATATAAAGCAACCCATCCGTTGACCGCCCGATATGTTACGGTTGTTAGGGGCTTTGTGCCGTTGGACGCTGTCGTCGGGAAGCTCTTCGATGGAAGGCGACCTGCGGATGGAGGAACTATTCACAGGGGCAGACAACTCAAAGCCTGAGAGAGGTATCAGTGAGACAATGAGAGCAGCGGTAGGCCGAATAAAGGTGGAAACTAATCACATTCGCCTGAACAGATAGCAGCGCGATCACGGACTTCCCCGCAATATAAACAAACCTGGGAATTGGAAACAGAAGGTTGGCGACCCGTAAAGTTCCGAGTAAGTTACGAATTGTTACGGTTGTTAGGGGATGTGCAAAATCGAATTATTACTTTCAGACCTGGTAGCCTAATCGGTACCAGGAATATTAACCTGCCTTAACGGTGCTCTAGTTTGAAACAACATACATGTCGCAAAGAAAAACAAGAACCCAAAACCATCAGTAACAGTACAACAAAAAGCAACGGCACCCACTCCCACTACGCTGCATACAAACACATTTTCCATCCTGCTGTCCATCGGAGTTACTCGTCGTCGTGCCCCATCTGAAATGCGGCTAAAAGGCTTGATGCCGTGCGTGGCGGCGGCCCTAGGAATGATGTAGAGCGAATGTTTAATCACAGTGGGCGCTACAACTAAATAGTACTATAGTCGGTCTTCCACGATACTTAGTGATGTTGGTTTTGACAATAACTTTGAGGTGAGAACGGGCATTACTAAGCAATCCCAATATGGCAAAAGTGCCGTCCGATAAGAACCCAGACACTAAAGTGTCCAGGCATTACGCCCCAAAGCATGGTGGAAACTACTCAGGATTCAATTAGAAACATGATTGTGAAGTTTCTTTGAAATAAAGACGTATTGTGAATAAAACTGAGATTACGACCCTTTCCCAATTAGGCACAAAGCATGTGTAATCACGATTTGATCAAGGTCCGGCAACCGGTATGCCAACAGATTCAGACTAGGTATTGCCAACGGCTGTAAATAGTTTTCGGTGTCTAAATACACTTTAAATATGCATGGGCATGTTGTTATTTTTTGATACACAATATACACACCTCTACATTTATATTGGTGAGGAGAGTTTAATGCTGAGTACGGACTCAACTCCCTGCCGATACATGCGTTAAAGCCCGCGATTCCTCGTTTTCTCTTGATGCTCCAGCTAAATTTCTTTTGCAGTCAGATCTCGGCTTGGAGCCGACCCCGAGACAAATGGGGTGGATTCATTTACTCGGTCGGGGGTTTACGGAGCTGCGTCGACTTGCTTTAAGCCAAATTGTTGGAAGGTCTCTCCAGCTCGTGTCAACCGCTCGATCCGAAACCGTACCATGGTCATTCATTAAAACCGCTAACAGCACCCTGCATTTCGCATGAATATCAGTTTATTATGACTACGTTGGCAGATCAAGGCAGGTCTCTATCAAAACTGGAACTGATCAAACTGCCCATCTCCATCAGTTACTGGACCCACAAACTCTCGGACAGCTTTTCGAATTGAACTTTCGCCCCCGCCCCCCAAACGCCTCCACCTGCTGCCTCCTCCCAAGTCAGTACACATGACTTCGTCGGATGTTTGGGTCCATGTCCTCTTTGCCTGGTTGCCTCTACTTGCTACTGGCATTCAAAGGGACGTCACAGTTGAGGAAGATTCGCCGCTGCTGCTGTATAACTTAGCTGTCCTGCTTGGAAGTGCCACAAAGCCGGTCTCATCACGGCTTGCCCATAGGCACTGCTATGCACGTATCTAGTACAACAGGCACACCGCCAAATGCGAAACTTCAGGTGTGCTGATGAGGTTGCTGAAATGATCAGTTTCAGAAACCACATTACTTAAGGAACGATGAAATTATTTTGTTCAGGACACCTGAAATTGTATCGGAATATATTAAATTAAGTTACGCCGGCAGAACGCGTGAAGCTTTGAGTTTCAGACACAATTTTTGCACGGCTGAAATGGCACCTTAGATGACAAGTTTCAGTCGCGGATATGCTGGTTCTATATGTGAATAGCTTCACGATAGGGCTACCACATGGATAAAAATTAAATTCTGTAATCCAAGAAGTAGAACAAGGTGCAAAAGAGCTGGAAGAATCAATCTATCACGCGAGAGGGGCAATGGCCAAGAGTGTATGGGTGGTTTTCGTCAAGTTCGAACGTACAATTACCTCCATATATCAGTGAAGAACCACAGGCCAAAACGAAAAGGAATAATGTAGGGTTCGGTGTTGGAATACGGCGTGGATGCATGAGCAAGGACGTTTGAAGTCAGCGGCGCGCTGTGACCTCAAAATAGAGACGCGTAGTCGCCGCTGACTTCGACGCACCGCAGCCGGAACATCGCGGATTCGATCCGGTTGACTGTGTGATGCAGAGGAGGATGAAAAAAATAGTGAGGCAAACTATGTAGGTTGGAAAAAAATAATCGAGATAATCAGCCCCGGAAATGTGAATAAAAGCGTGCGGTGCGTGCCTCCTGTCGGTAGTCTATCTGCTGGTTTAGCGATCGTGCAATTCGACTACGGCGCTGTTGGAGCCCAGGTAGGGTGCCAAGGATTTCCCTGGGAGTGAACCTCGAATGAGATAAATGGCTAGAATACGGCGGTTTGCTGCCTGCGCAACGTTATTGATTCAAGGGCTAATGGGGGACATGAATGTGAGTGTAAGCGCGGACGCACCTGGGGGTGTATTAATGGGGAAGCCCATAAAGTCGGCACCATTAGCGCGGAAAAAATAAAACTGAAATTGAGCCGACGTACCGAGGCTGCGGATACCCCGCGACAATATGGTATCTACCGTTCGTGAGGTCTCCGAGTCCGAGTATTGGGTCGGCGGAACGATTGGGAAGTGCGGATGTGGCAGTACATGCACGGACACGGAGATGGCGGTGAGGGGGCGATTTTGAGGGCGCTAAAAGGGGGTGACAAGCATGGGGCTGTGGAAGGGAAGCGGGGTGACTTAAGGTAGCGGCCATACAAGTGCGGTTGCCCCACGTGACGACCCAAATTGAGCGAATCTCAGCTTGTAGAATGAGCATCGAAAATCCGGCTCAGTAGTTTTGTGTGAATGTATCATAAGACAGTTCTTCAATATTTTGAGAAATTTCAGTGGAGAAATGGAGGACGAGTTCCCAAAATGATGGGAACTTACATTTGCCATCAATCCCGCTAGATTCTGGAACTAGTCATTCATTTCATAACCTAAAAGCCCCAAAATATTTAGAAACATTCTTAGATAACATTCAAAGAGAACTGTTGGGCCGGATTTTCTAATTTCTACAGAGGTTGGGAGGATCCACGGAAACATTCTGAACTTCGCCCAATAAGGTGATGTCACGTGGGGTAACTGTATTTGTATGTCCCCTACCTTACCAATGCTGAAATCAGGCGAAATAAAGATGAATTCGTGCGGGGCCAGAGCGATTAGTCAGAAATATGGTGAAAATGCGAGTATAAAGTGTATAATGCGCACCTGGACCCCTGGTCAACCCCATAAACACCCGTATCCTGTCTAACACACCCATCCCACGAGCCCCAGACGAAAACGACGAACAATGGCGAATGTGGGAGGATGCAGTCGGGGTGCTACGGCGGCGGTCCGTTATCGTGCAAATGGCAGAACTGTAAAGGCGCCGGGTGGAGATTTTCGAGTCGGAGGGTGGCTGAGGATAGCGTCCGAGGGTGACGGTAAGTGGGGATGGAGTTTGGGCCAGCCAGCAGAGTAGGAGAAAGCCAAAAAAGTCACGTGGAGTAAGAATCTATATGACATTTGTTTAAACAAATTGCGTCTAGACGCAAATTGCCGTTTAAACAGGTGTTTAACCTAAACATGTTTAACGGCACGGCGCGGTGATCAGGGCCACTGAAACGGCGGTTTAAACAGTGTTTAAACGGGCCAAAAAGGCATTTTATACCGGGGTTCGAACTCATGCCTCATTTTGCATGCATACATAAGCAGGGAGACGGAGCAGTATACCTCCAACTGGGCCAGCTTAGCGTGATAATTCAAGAATGCGAACCTCTTTTATTAGGTGCGTGTGGCCCAGTACATGCTCAACTTGCTGAGTTTGACTGGACCCAGGGTGGAGTTAAACAGCCAGACAGTTTAAACACACTGTGAGACCACCTCAAAATAAAGAGGAAGAGGGAGTTTAAGATATATTTCCAATGAAGTAAGCAGTTGGACTTTGAGTTTTTTTGTTTCATATCTTGTCAGACAACAGACAATTCCTTCCTTTGAGGTTTCCTTATCCCGTTTCAAGTACTGTGTTAGATATTATCATGGTGATTACACTGCTCCTTCTCTGGGTGCGGTGAGTGACCCAGCTCTGATTCATAAGTGATTCAACAACCGAAATTGTTTGGCCCTGACCGAAACATTACCCAAATCCCCTAGGTGCTCAAGATGAGCTAGTGCAGCCACCAATTGAGTGAATTCTCGTTTTTTAATGGACTCCTCTAGCCTTGAGGCAAAGCACTTGAAGTCCTCTACTGAAGTTATGCTCCTGATGTGAAATTTGAATGACCCTTTCCATTTATTTCCGTGATTGACCTGGCCTTGGTGAGAAGCGAATGTTTCGGAGTAACACCGCTTGTGTTTTAACAGTTTCCAATGTATTTACACTGTTTACATATTTTGACAGCAGGCACAAACAGGTCCGTGAATTTCTTTCCCTCTCCAAGACTGGCCGTTTTCAGATCCATTTGTTTGACTTTGATCCTTGCTGCTTCGAGGTCTAAAAGTCCACTTGGCTTGTGGCCAATGGTTCACATGGCAGTACAAGTCCCGTCACTTTTTTCCAATGAAACAAAGTCCCTAATATGTTATATAGTTTCACTGATTTGTTTGCGGATTCCTGGGCTGGACATGAATGACTGGCACCGAGATTAGCGGGAATAAATTTAAAATATCGAATACCAAACCCCACCTATCTCCGCATCGGGCCGGTGATTACTTCAAGCATCCATTTTTTCTTTAGACAGAGAGAAGACAAAAGTAAAGCTAAATGAGTTCCCTTTAGATACCGGAAGTGATTTTCGTACAAAGTACGAAGGATGGGGTCTGTGTTCGGAAACAAAGTCGCTGATCGCATATCCCAAGTGGTTTCATATTGGAAGTACTCGAAAATTCTGCACTGTCCACAAACAATATGAGGAAGCTCTTGATCTGAAGTTCTAGCCCACCCCAACCAACTGCGGGTAACCAAAAGAATACAAATTATAAAATTAAAGGGACTATAGAGATGCTGGAAGGCCAGGAAACACGACCAAATAATGTACCCCCATCCAAACCCTTAAAGATTTACGATGCTGGTCCACAAAAGTGGTTCTCTCAGCCTGCATTAGCTTAAAGAAGATCTACATTGCATGTCCTGAGGCTACTCTGGCTTTGTCAGTTTATTTCAATTATATAGCTATCTATGCCTTCGTGATGTATCAAGTTGAACAATTTTCTTTACTGCTTTAGAAACACATGAGGCATGTCTGAGTTCTAACCTCAATCAAAAAACACTGAATTTTGTTGAGATTTTGGCGGGTAGAGAGCTGGCAAGAATGAGTCTAAAAATAATTTTAGACTCTTAATTACAAGGAGCTCGGCACCTCATGCATCCTTTTGATTGAACATAAATGGTTTGGTGTTCTCCCATAAAACTTCCAGTGGGGTGACCGAGGCTTGAAGAACCCGCCATGGTTGCTATATGAGTCCGCCTGAATGTAAACATGGTGCGGATCAACTTGAGACTTCCCAGCTGACTCAACATGCAGGCCGTCCCAGATTCCGTACATTTATATCAGGTGCACCAGAATTTCATTCTCCACAACTCATAAAATGGTGTGTGATTATAAGCCGTGCTTTCAGGGACCCTGTGAGCTTTTTGAACTGACCAAGCAGCTCAAGCAGCGGCAACTCAATCAGAAATATATCATCTTGAACTGTTGTGTTCAGAGCCATTTTGAATTGTGCTTAAGAAGACATTGCTCATGAACCTGTTATAATGTCAAACAAAAGAGGAAGCCATGAAGGAAGCAGATTGTTCATTGTCTGACAAGATATGAAACAAAAAAACTCAAAGTCCAACTGCTTACTTCATTGGAAATATATCTTAAACTCCCTCTTCCTCTTTATTTTGAGGTGGTCTCACAGTGTGTTCAAACTGTCTCTTGTGGGGCTGTTTAACTCCACCTTGGGTCCAGTCAAACTCAGCAAGTTGAGCATGTACTGGGCCACACGCACCTAATAAAAGAGGTTTGCATTCTTGAATTATCACTCTAAGTTGGCCCAGTTGGAGGTATACTGCTCCGTCTCCCTGCTTATATATGCATGCAAAATGAGGCATGAGTTCGAACCCCGGTATAAAATGCCTTTTTGGCCCGTTTAAACACTGTTTAAACCGCCGTTTCAGTGGCCCTGATCACCGCGCCGTGCCGTTAAACATGTTTAGATTAAACACCTGTTTAAACGGCAATTTGCGTCTAGACGCAATTTGTTTAAACAAACGTCATATAGTTACTGAGTGGGCTGAGTGCAAATCTTGAGATTTTACCACGCGCTCATCTTTGCGTTAGCGATCCTCTTTTATGAGTATTTCTTGACTCTGGACTGGGAAGTCTCGCGATTTTGGGGGACGGCTTTCAAGTTCACATGGGCCAATATGCTGTTCTTCGGAAAATCGATACGGCACTCTGATAGGGAATATTCCTGTCGTCGTCCAATATTTTTGGACTACCCCCAGCACGCCTGAGAAAACTGTGGTAAGGGCTAAATTCCTTGTGCTTTGCGTGAATACTGAATCATAGCAGATGTGCGGTCCACTCCACTTTGTGGAGTCGTCCCCAATTCTAACAGTTCTTCATTTGCAGATGTCTGCATTTGGAATTATACCACCAGTACTTTGTCATTGTGACACAAATACTGGTTGCAGGTACGTCTGGCTCTCTTAATTGATAATATTCTTGCTCTCGAACTGCAGCAATGCTCATTCTGCAGACATACGCACTATATGAGCACAACAAGCGCCTTCTGTCCGTGATGCTGATTATCACCGGCGTAGTAATTATTGTCGGGCTGGTACGTTGCAATGTGAATGGAGTCATTGAGAGTGACATGGTCTGTCGTGCAGTGGGCTGTCATCGCCGGAAAGGGTGTGGACACCAGCAACAATCTGCCACTGTATATCGGGTGCAACTACCTGGTCGGTCACTCCCAGTGAGCCGAGCCGTCGTTTTATCACTGTTCAGCTTAACTCGGGAGCTTCAAGGGGCATAAGCCAGGCTTCAGCGTGGGCATACTGCATTACGCAAAAGAAATGAAGTGAAGAGATAGCCGTATATTCTGTTGGGTGCAGAAAGAGCAGCGGGGAGACCCTTATTTCTAAAGAGTCTGCACAGGCTCAAAAACACCTTTCCACACCCTGGCAAAAATCTGATAATTTATAGCCTTTAAAAAATATTATCTTGTGCTATAAGGAACAATTTTTGATGATAGCAGTAGGTTGAAATATCGATGTGCAGAAACACAGCTTGGCTTGGGCATGTGGGAAATTTTCTCCTGGACAAACTTCCCGGAAACTCAAGCGGATGACCTTGGAATGCTTCTGCAGAAAATCTGGTCGGGTGACCGATTTTAGATAACCCTTGGAATGGGTTGCCGTCGCGGAGAGAACGGAGAAGCCTTCCATGATATTCCGTCGCTTTACCTTTGTGTATGCCGTCCGTTTGCCTCCGTACCGCTATGTACTACTACGAGGACAAATGTTGCTGGTCTATTTCGCTTGAGCTTCCCAATCCTTAAACTCGCCGGGATGAATTTTAACAAAATCAATACCCAGGCCTGGCTTCATCCATTTCGCCGAACAAGAATACTGTCTTTCTGGAAGGATTTTCTGCTTCCAGAATACTCTGAGAAGTGTGGCCGAAATCGCACGTCAAATACCTCGCCGTCCAACATGCAATGTCGGTCAAGTTCTATTTGTTCTTCTTTTTCTGGGGAGGCAGTACCACGGGGATCGGCGACGTTGTTCCCCAAAATTACTGTACGCGCTTTCCAACTTCATCTATTTCGTATACAGATGCTCATCTGAAGTTCTACCGCATCTCTTTTTGCGGGAGATAGTACCCGTGGCCCAATCTTCCGCGATTCTCGGCGCTCCGTTGGGAACGCGATCTATTTACGACTTCCAAAGAAGCCAGAACCTGGGTGTGAGAACGTGCTCGGTCGCGAAGGTACGCGTCCTCTTATAGCTTTCGCTCTGACGCAACTAGTAGACTTCAGTGACCTGAATGGTTCCAATCGGGCCCACATCTTTGGTTCTTGAGATTACGATATTTCTCCGAGTACCAGCCCTCAGTGCACGAAGGTACCATCTGTCAAGTCAGACATCTGGCTTAATAACTTTTACGAAGGGCCTCAAATATGCCGTCTTATGCATTACCGGGTCTGTGGCCGGACTACTCGCAAATTCATCAATAAATGTATTCCATTTTTTCTCTGGCTTTTGAGAAACCGGAGATTCAGCAAGGTTCATGAACTGTCGTCGGCGGACCATCGCATGCAAATCAGGGACATTGCGAAAAGTAAACGGATACACCTCAGGAAGCCATAATCCACTTGTCCTTGAATGTCTCCGATTAATCACCGTCAAGGACCAAGAATAGCGCTTAGCAAGCGCCAAAGCCGACAAACACGCTGCTGATAGGTAGGTCCGTTGCGTAAACACCGCGAATGGCGGAAGTGGAAAGATCGGCTGAAAGGCGGTGGAAATGACAGATCACCCTGGCTGAAGCTCCTATGAATGAGAGATATTGGGTTGGCTGTGTATGCTATGGAATGTTATGTTCGACATGGGGACCAGACTTCAGCGCAATTTAAAGCCTTCACTGGCTTTCTGAGTTTTATGCCTGGACCAACAAAGGTCACCGGTGTACATCCACTGTCACCGGTAATCAATGGGATATGATGGACACAATGGATGAGATAACGCGGATCAGTGATGTCCATTGTACTGCCACTAGCATCCAATGGATTTATCATTGCGTTCAGTGGATTGCACTGTAAGTACCATATGAATTCAGTGGACTCCACTGGATTTTCACAATTTGATATTCACAGAGGATCAAACGGAGCACATGGTGAATTTCAGTGAATATCCCGTCAGATCCTGTGTATTTGTACCAACTACCACTCTGTGGTCCACTTTTTAATGGGGGAAGGTGGAGAAGGGGGGGCAGAACAAAGAGGAGGAACTTGCCACTGAGTTCTGGGAGAGTAGAGGGCACTTACTACTCTGTAGTGTATTCTTCATTGCATAACTACACTGAATTTCAGTGGATATCTCCTCAGATCCAGTGTATTTATGTTCAGGGTACAGTGGAATCCAGTAGCAATTACACGAAATCCTATTGGATCTGAATTATTTATGCTTGAAATACAGTGAAGTCCAGTCAATATCCCATGAGATCCGGTGTATATTAGAATTTATCAAAATGCTGTGGATATCTTGTTCTAAATACAGTGGATATGGTTAATCGATGAAGTGGATTTCTGCCTTGGGTTCACTGGATATT
The DNA here is from genome assembly GCA_029282285.1 of Mycena rebaudengoi. Taxonomy (NCBI): domain Eukaryota; kingdom Fungi; phylum Basidiomycota; class Agaricomycetes; order Agaricales; family Mycenaceae; genus Mycena; species Mycena rebaudengoi. The sequence continues at coordinate 458,080 of JARJCX010000015.1, read as the reverse complement.
TTCTGGAATCTGACGTGTTTAGAGCACAGGCTAAATGCAGGCAAACAATGTATTTATAAATCATTGTAGCAGTCGATATGGGGATGGGTGCAATGCAGTTTAGTGGATATGTAAAGATCCGGTGGAGGTGACTGGATATGATGTTCCACCACTGAAGTCCACTGTATGTACAGTAGAAATCCAGTGAAGTTCAGTGACGTGGACCGGCTTTGCCGGTCCGCGCATATTACTGGGCTTTCTTGGCTTTCTTACAACAGACTTTTAACTGGAGTTTTGCATCTTGTAGCTATCTAAATGGATAACTACCCTGCTAGTGCTACATGTTTGTATTCCGTAAACTAATCCATATTCCTTACGAAAGTGGCTGAAGAGGTACATGTGGAGCATACAAAGTTTGTTTGGTATTTAAAATCTTTCATTAATTATTCAATTTCTACAACATTCACAGGTGCTGGCCTATTTTTTGACCCGTGGCGCATATGGGTACTCATTTCCACACTTCAAGCTTACTGTTGTATTTTAATCTGTCGTCCCAAGCTCAATTCAATACCTGATGGCTAGTTTAAATTCCGCGTGAGATACGAATGTTTGCAATCACGGAATCGATATCTTCTGACTTTCGTTTGTGACACTTGAAATGTTGGGTTTTTTTGGGTGCGGAGAATTAATAGATGCTCTTAGATGCCTGCACATATAATGTGATTGCTGTGATTCTGAGAATACAAGTAGACCAGTATCTATGGAAGCGAAGATATATAAGCCTCGATGAACGACACCCTTCCATCAATGCCCACCATACCTGCTACAGCGAATTTCAGGAATGACATCCAATATACCATCCTGGCTGCAACTGCGGCCCAGAACATTCCAGAATCACTTTCCTTAGGCAGACTGCTGCATTGCTTGTCAATTACAAAGTGTATCGAGGCAGATTTCTTTTGCAGCGAGTGTGGTGCAAAGGCTGTTGGAAGAATGCTGGGGCATTTTGCGAAAGTTGAATTAGCTGATTATACCGGAATTTAGGAATTTAGCTGGCGGTAGATGGCGAAGTCGGAGGCGATTAAAGCTCAAGCCGGCTAGTTAAATGCGTAGATTCTGAAGTTGCTATCGCTTGGCATGTCATTGTTTCGTTTAAAGCGTGGAGATAGATCATACCATGATTCGAAGAAACTGAATTTGAATACTGTGAATTTTAGCACTCTGTGGTGGAGGAAAAGGTATGAACACATGTGCTAGTATTACGGACACAATCATTTTAAATTCAACGGAGAGTTGAAGCGTAAATTGAATATACGAAATGGAGCTAGGTCCGAGTCGATTCTAGAGTCGAAGGCTAGAGGTGCGGGATGTAGACACTCCAGTTCACATCCATGAGCAACCCCGCCGCCGGGGCTCGTAGAGCAATGAGTGGAAGTGCGATGAGGAAGAGCCGGGCGATCGGGTAGATTAGATGGGACAGTAAAAAGATCGCCACCAGCAATTCATCCCAAGCTGTAAAGCACAAAACTAAGATCACCGGAAATGCAGTGACAGATAATGTGCAGGATCTCCACATCCACATTTCGACGGTGGTGGGAAAGTCCGCATTCCACGCCACGCAGTGGATGGCACCGAAGATGGTGCCGATGAGGCATTCGATGAAAAAAGCGATTTTGGCTTTGCTGCGTTCCTCTGTGGAATTCGACCAAAATGAGTGCACAGAGGTGTGTAATGCCGAGTCATAAGAATCGTGTTGGCCAATCAGTGCATCACCAACTCTGCCCAACCAGTGATCTCCCTTCGAGTCTGGTGGTCTGACCCTCATTGGACGTTGGTCATCGACAGGTATGACCATAATAGGCCTTTGCACATCCAGAGGTTTGTTCCACCACAGCAGCCAGATGAAGACATTTACAACAGCAAAGGCAAGGGTGGCAACCTCGAGCTCAGAGACGGGAAGATTCTGGGCGAGACGTGCAAAACATTGTGTCATGAACCAAGTACCCTGAGCAAATGCTATGCCTTTGGAAAGTGCATCACCTTTGCTTTTGTCGGTTATATCTTCCACATCTACCTCACGTATTGCGTCCAGATACTGGTTGACAGCATCGGGAGTTGTGACGGGATGATGGCCGACCTGCAACACAAATCCACCCATTGATATGAAGAAGCCATGGGTTTTGGAGATGTTATGTTCTGTGCTAAATGACTGGGTTGGATGGTGGTGACCAAGAAGCGATGTGCACCTTTTGCATACGACCTAGAAGTGAAAAATTGCCTGCTTGCGAACCCCACCATCACTTCCGGAGCGTAATGGCGACGAGAATCATCTTCAGTCGGCACCACAGCAGTGCAAGGGGGCTCTGATTAGGTGGAGAGACATTTGGGTGTACTGACACCCAAGCACAAGAAAATATGGTGGCAAGACACCCCCAGACGATGTTGAATAGCTTCCGGCAGTTGTTGATATCGTCGCAGGAGTCCGTGAATGCCATCTCTCATGGGCTGAGGTGCTGCCCAGAGAGAGTGTGGACCAGCAAAAGTAATGAAATCATGGCAGGAGTGGGTTGGGAGTGGGAGGCTTGGGTTGTTGGATGTCGATGGGAGTTGAAGGTGAGGCAAAGGTGAGGCTCGAGTTTTGACAGCTGGCATGCTCACCAAATGCTCACTTGACATGATGCGCTTTAAAACCGAAAGGAGGCGCTCAGCTCTCAGTCGCGCAACCTCGTGGTCGACACTTGCATAGTAGTTGAAAACTTGGAATTTGACTTGAAATGACTGGGTTTCCGTTCTAAGTTACGAGTACTTATGTAATAAGGATCGTCCCTTTCATTTCTCGGAGGGAGTCAAAAAATATGGAAAAACATTGGAAAAACAAATTCATTTGAGAGCGATTTTGTGGAGGGACTTTTTAGTGGCTGTGTCTAATGGATTTAGATGCTGCCTTAGATTCTCACTCTACTGAATTTAGTGGCTATGTATTTGCATCTATTGTCGTACTCGGGGGAAAAAAAGGAGTTACTCGGTGAAAAATCATATCATGTGCAAACACCAAATATGAATTTTCTTTTTTGACAACGACTTGATCCGGCGGAATCTTCCGTAAGCCTGATTTGACCGCTGACTGATATGCGTGAGGTACTGCTAGGCCAGGACAAGTGCACTTACGAGCAGGGCGGCAGAGAGTCTTAGTGGAGCGTTCCATCTATTTTGGTATATATACATGTGATTGATCTTGCATCTAATCTTATCTTAATTACTTCGGTTTGCTGATCTGCCAGCAGCTCACTGCGTACGCCGCCCCACATCTCTATCCGGTGGGCTTTAATCTCAGAGGCTGAAAATCCCACTCTCTTTATTACTCTGCATTCCTACAAATGCTCAAATCTGGTCTGGCCACCTCCCACCATGCCCCTATATGTCCGTGCCGTCCTTTATAAGCTTGGCGTTCTGCCACCGCCCTCCTCTCACTCCTCCCACTATGAGACAATCTCTGTGGACACCAATCTTATGCATATTTGTGTTGTTTCTACTCTTGCCTTCTCAAACACCTGTGGAAGCCATTGGCTACGCTACCTTACCATCTCGATGTTGACCCAGTACCTGCATGACCTGTCTTCAGGCTTCTCCAATTTTAGAGGAAGATCGGCATCCTTGGAAGCTGCATGGGATTCAACCAGAACTCTATTGACCACTCATTTTCCTGCCCTTTTCCCCACTGGCATGATTGTGAGAAACTTATCAGTCCAGCCTTTTTCAGAACCGAAGCTTTTCGGTGCTTGAAATGCATGCCAACTGCGGTCCCTCCTTGAGTTGCCTTTTCGGCTTATCATGTCGTAGTTCCTCCCCGACTAATTGTTGGAGTCTGGTGTTTGGTTCGGACAATCACATGGATTGCTTATTGTGTTGATACAGATCTTGCTCTTATTGTTCTTATTGTCCTGATATGGATCAGTATCCTATTGTTCTTATTGTCTTCACTGATACTGATCTTCCCCTTATTGTTCTTATTGTCTTATCTATCTCTATTGTTCTAGGACATATATAGGTAGCTAGGATTGAATGGATCTGGGCTTTTCGCCTCTCATCTGAGACCCATCTGAGACTTGCCTTTTCGGCCCCTATCTGAGACCATCTGCGCTTCCCACTTTAATACTAATTCCCAGGGTACCATACTTCATTTCGCAGTTCCTCAGTGCTCGGATGTCTCCACTGCTGATTATACATGCTCTGTTTGCTCTCATAATTTACGCAAGCACACTGCAATTTCGAATGCCCCGCCTTTCCTGTACTTTTCAATGTGCGACAAAAATATTGTGTACGATTCCTCTATTAATTTGCCTGTTGGAGATGTAAGTCATAGATATGCCATTCGAGAGGGGATTTATTTGACTGACCACCACTTTACTTCTTGTCTGGTAAAATCCAATGGTGCCGTATGGTACCATGATGGTATACTTAATGGTTTGTCTTGCGAGGCAGATGTATCGGTCCACACGCTGCCTCAGAATTTTTTGAATACCTGCAATATCGACGGAGAAACTGGCGACACGGTTGGCGTACTTTACGCTCGAATTAATTGAGCTTTACTGACTGGTTCAAATCAAGGTTGACGTCACTACCTCTCTGCGGCGGGATCATTCATCGACCTTTCTCTTTAGCAGGGTTATCCGCTCAATTGCATACAAATGCGAAAGTCCCGACCTAAAGCCATGCAAAATGATAAATAAATAAGTACTCGTACCTGCCGGGCGTAGCCATGGCCCTATAGATATGTTCCAGTAAATGACCCCCCCCTCATTTATTCCCAATCAGGTCGACCCCTAAATCCCTGCTGGCACCTGTGCAGGGGGGTCCGGAAAAATCAGGGGAACAGCATCGATTGATCCCCAAGGACGTTTGGCATTGTAATGGCACCGCTGCGGCCAAAACCGTCCGAAATCCCACCGTTCCTTGATGGCAGGGCGTTATACATCGGAAAAGCTTGCTGGCGGCTATGCAGAAAAATCTGGAAGGTGATTCCGGTCGGTTTCCACTTTTCGTTTCAGCGATTTTGTGAAGAATCCGCGCAGTGCTGGGGCATTCTTTATATTCATGAAGCCTCGATCTGCGATGCACCCCATCAATGCTTGCTGGCAGGGCATTATACATGGGAAAAGCTTGCTGACGGCTGTGCAGCAAAATCAGGAGGGTGATTCCGGTCAGTTTTCTCTTTTGGTCCGAGCGATTTGATCAGGAATCCGTGCAGCGCTGGATCGTCCATTATATTCAGGTCCTGTGCATCTGTTCTGCAGCACCTACCCTAGTAGGTTGCTTTCGGAGCCTGATATTCACGTTCCGTAGCGGTGTGGGTGACTATGCTCAACAGCCACAATCAGGCTCCGACGGCAACCTACTACCACCAATCCAGCTGCCAGATATGAATACTCGCTGGATTTGACTTTCGAAGTTTGTTCAAAATAAGTATTCCACTTCACATCCAAAAATAAGTAGCCTCCTCTCTGATATTCCCTCTCACTACGTACACCCAGAATACCCATGCAGGTCTTTTATTTCCCATCCCGTATCTGGCACTATAAATTCCTTTTGCGGGCCTCCGGAATCTGCGGGTGTGAATGAAAGTTGTGAAAGAGCTCGACAAAAGGGTGCAGGCTATTCAGATGTGGCGGCCCACTGACATGATTAATGAGCCAAATAAATAGCCTTTCTCTGATGTCCTCTCTCCCTACGTACCCGGAATACCAATACAGGTCTTTTATTTCCCAACTCGTATGTGACGCTGGGATGTCTTCTGGCGGGCCTCCGGCATGTGCGGGTGCGAATGAAAGTCGTGAAAGAGCTCGCTCCTCTGGCATAGCTTTGTTGGAAGCTTGACGTACAGTCATATTGTGGACCTTATCATTCAGAATGGTCCCTCACACAGCGCCAAGAATATAGGCAGATGGAGACTATCAGTTGAAAGAAAACGCTTCTGTCATTATGGTGCGCAGAAGCAGCCGTCAACAAATTGCCGTACCTGCGAGGTATAAAAGAGACACACGGTAAGGTGTGTAGACCAAGATCGCCATGCAATTCACTCTCGCATCCCTCCAGATCTTCGTCCTTGCAGGCGTTCTCACACTGCAGCTTGCAGCCGCAACTCCTATCAGCACTGCCAAAACTAATGTGGAAACGGTTTTATATTCATTTTTACACACACTTTTGATTTGTCCCCGTTTTACATTACATCATCTGCTTGTACTGTAAACAGGGACCCACTGTGCAATTTTACCCTCGTACCACCATCCTCGCAGCCAGTGCAGGGCAAGCGCCCAGAGGTAGCATCGAAGCTCCTCGCCCCTTCCACTCGGGAACGCTGCCAGTGGGCTTCTAGCCACCAAGAATATCATCTTGTCTTGTTCCTCCCGTGCTCTTGTTTCATGGCACTTTTGCATGCTATCAACGCACTCTCCTCATGCCATTTCGTCCTCCACATCTCGGTAACACATCCCACCACTCTTTTCTAAAATCTACTCTACCCTTACCGGATCAGCGACCCATTTATTGAATCTACAGGCTAGGCAAGTTCCCCTTCCACAGCGGTACAGCAAGCAGCATACTAAGCAAAGGTGGGATTATTCATTTAACTCTAATATGTCCGCAACGGTTCCTCAACGTATTTATTTACTTCTCTTTCCATAGTCGGTGCTGATCCAGAGGACGATGGCGATAAGCTTGAGTAGTTAAACGGAAACTTGATGGTATCGTAACCGAGGTGAGTACATTATTTGACACCAGGACATAACTCCATACTTACTGTGGATTTAATCAAGTTCGGTGGCTTATGGCCCTTCCACGAAGGCGCCTTCGAGTGGTGAATAAAAGGAGCTGAACTTAAGTGAGTGGCTGAAATTACCGACACAGGAACTTAAGGTAATTCATATTTCACCTAAGTAGCTGCACCACTTAAGGTTTTCCCCACACCCTACTGCACTCCACAATCTCTGCTATCTCAACACCTCGCACCCCCTACTCAAGCTCAGCATCCCAACTTAAGTTCCCGTTTAGCACTTGAGTTCACCACCAGAACCTAAGTTCCGGCCAAAAGCAATATAAATTCTTTAACTTGAGTTCTCCGTGCCTACGAATATGCTGCGGGTCCTCAGCGTTGACGGGGTTTCGCCACCGAAGCAGAGGTGATCTAGGATCCTTCAAAAATCTTTGTACGCCCTGTGGATCCCCTATTCCGTACCCATAATTAAGTGCATTCATTGTGGAATCGAGGAGTTGTGCTCACCCTATCGTCCATCCACTTGAATACCACGTCGCGCCATCCGTCAATCTTGTTGATCAGGTCCTCGAAACTCGATGCAGACACCCAATCATGATGTGCCCCCGAATCGGCGCTCTTGAAGATGACGTTGGCGTCGTGCTCCAGGCGCCGGTGCATCGCAGCCTGCATCCGCGCGAAGGTCACTGCACCATTAAGACCCCCGTTCCGCGTCTCCCCGGCACTCGCGAGTCCGGCCCATACCACACTGTCACGGTGATATCTCTCGATGATGCGCATGAACTCGGCATGCTTCTGTTCATACTGCTCTAACCAGCGGTACATTTCTGCCTCGGCGCGGAACCACTGCACTCGTTCACCTGCATCCTGTCAGCGCGAAGCCCATTTGAGAAATCTAGTACAACTCACTTTCACTCCTGTACGCTGCCAACTTGTCGCCGTTCATATATTGTGCCGTGTTAGCCCTTGAAGCCAAATCCAGCCATCTGCCTTCTTGGCCTTCTTGGCCTTCTTCTGCTGAGACAGTGATTTGGAATGCGGCAGGTCCAAGTCGCTGCCCTCGCCATCGGACGATAATGTATCCGGCGCAATGTCCTTGAACCGCTTCGGGGATCGTTGCCCATGCTTGAAACCTGGGACATAAATGAAGTTCAGGGGAAAAGTCACCTAACGATGCCCACATACCTGACCGCTTAAGTGTCTTCGTGCCTGACAGTAGCTGCAACTCCTCGTCTTCGCTACCTTGGCTCCCTGCCATTGGCGGTCGTGCCGACGAAAATGCAGCCTCAGATATGGTCACCCCACTCTGCAAATACCATGCCGTCCCGTCGAAAAGCCGTGAGTCTCCTTTGGTGCGATGCAAGTGGGTTTCCTTCCTGCGCGTGTCTTGGGTACTCAGCGGCCGATATGGCTCAACTGCGTCCTTCACCATATATCCCAGATGGATAAGGGCAGCCCGTGCGTTGTTGTACATTAATATCTCGAACTCCTTCATGAGCTCCGCTTTCTGAAGGTTACGCTGTGAGCGTGTTATGCCTGCCTGGCCTCGATAATCCAGCTCTCTCGCCTTCCTGACTGCGGACAACGCCAAGGAAGCATCTCGCACCGCAGCAATCCCACCGTCCACCGCCGTACAGCGCAGCTTGATCTCCGCATCCTGTAGCTGCCGATCCAGATCGGTTACAGGGCGGTGTCCATGCCTCATACGATAGGAAGGCAGCTGGATGGCCGTTAATTCAGGCTCATCAACATCGAGTGCGGACAGTGTGAGGTGTGGGTGAATCTCCCGTTGCCGTTCCCTGAATTTCTTCAGTTTCAGGTTTAAGCTATCGCGCATTTGTGTTATGGTCTCCCAGGTCTCTTGCAGCGGATGCTCCCGGTGGTTTCGCAACAGCGCAATTGCCAGGAATCTGCATTATTGCTCATTAGCTTTTGACCTTTTGACCCTTCACAAGTTCTCGGCTTCAACAAGCATTTACTGCTCACGGTCGATGCTCATGCCGTCGTGGATCCACTGCGCCACCGGCGTCCCAGTATCATGTTCGTTCTGCAAATTCAATCTCTCTTGCTCGGCCGTGATCATTGTCGCTAGCACCATCTCGATGCTCAGCACTAAGTAGGAACCCCTTAGCCTACAACAGCCATTGAAAGAAAAGATTCGGTGCTTACCATCCGTCGACTCGTGCTGATATACACTTTGAGGTTTGCCACTCTTCGACTTGGTCGTGAGGCGGGACATTTGCGACCAGGCACCGACTTCGGTGGAATGCTGTCTGCTGAGATCCTCGACGACAGCCATGTGCAGCTCAAAGAGACGAAGGGCATCGAGGCATTCAGCACCTAGACGTCCCGCTGAAGACCGTTAGTGAAGGACGAGATCAAACGAAGGCAGAGATATTACCTTGGCGAAGATATTTGAGTATATTCCAAGCGTGCATGACAAAATTGATAATGTTGTGTCGTGCGGCACCAGTCATTTGCCGTGTCGAGGACCCCAGCAGATTCAAGAATGCCCAGATCATCTCCGCCATCTCTCCGTGAAAGTGTCCCCTGCAGGCAAAGTAAACCGCCTGCCAGGTAGACTGGCAGCTGGGCCCATGTCCGTTGATATGGTCCGCTGGAATTTGACCCTCCGCTGACTGCAGGAGTATGTGCAGACACTCCTCCTCTGGGAAGAGCTCCATTGCTCTCTTCACCAGGTTCATGACGAACGAGCACCAACTGTCGTAACTGAAAGTTACAGGACCCTGTGACTCTGGCTCCCGTGGTGGCGAGTTTATGTGGCGCAATAGCTCACGCTGCACAGTTGTAACGATCGCAAAACTGGTTGCCAAAGTCAGCCCGTGCACTTGCTACTAAAACTGAGGACGAGACTTATGCTTCACCTTTGGGCATATCAACAAGGGAGCCCAGGACTGCGTGGTCACAGGCGCATGCGACCACTCCGCTGATAGCGGTGTTCCCATACTTGACATGCCCCTGGTGGCGGATGGCCCCTATGTGTGCCTTGCATGGGACTTCCTGTTGAAGTCATCAGTGGTAAATCAATAACGCGGGCAAGGGATTACTTTGTCTTCCTCTGGGATCACATATGTCTCTGCGATGTGGTTGAACTCGGCTTGATTGGGAAAATACATCTTGCCGTCCATGAGAGCTGTATCGCTCCCATCATCACGTTTGAAGAAAAGGTTGGCTTTGTAGTTCCAATCGAACGTTAGGTGGTGGGAAGTGGTGTGGCTGATCATCAGTTAATACCGCCCGCAACTCCGAAAAATATTCCCGCTCACTGAAGATACTTTGGCACATTGACGACCAACGGCATATTCACCCCGGGTTCGGGACACGCTGCACAAATAGCGCCGAGATATCCCTTCAGGTGGTGTGGGTAGGGGAGACCGGCTTCGCCAGGGAGAGGAATATCGCGGCCGTGAACTTGCCCAGATTCAATAGTAATCTGGAGAGACTCGTAGAAGCGTGTGATGGTGAGGAAGTTTGTGTATATGTCCTGGACGGAATTTCGTTTAGTGTGGTGGATATAATATCGCAAATATGGAGCACTCACTGGAACTGCGCTCGCAAAAAAAGGATCCGCCATCCATTGCAATACAAGTACAAAATTGTACGCGGAACCCTTCCCCTGGCTGCGCTGCTGACGATGGTACTGGAGCAATCCCATCGTGTAACCCGTTTTCGGGCTGGTAACGTTTCCCGGGAATATGCCCGCCGCCATTAATTGCTCGAATTTGGGAAATCCATGCGTGTGGTTAGGAGACGCACACCGACAAAATGTGATGGAGGTTGCGTGGATTCCGTTTGTATCGACCAGAGTGAACGACTGGTCCAGGTCGGCCACAGGACACTGCTGACTATAATGGCCGAGGCCAATTGCAGCATTCTTCATGACACGACAGAAGTTGTGCTTCTCAAAGAAACCTTCATTCCTGGTTCCAGACGAACACCCAATGCGTGGGCATGTTCCGGTGCTTATTCACCCAACACTGACAACACAGTAGCTTGCCTTGCATGCATTCTCTGCACGCAACCGTTTGGACCCGCGACCCGCAAGCACACATCGCGAGAAGCTGGGCTTGGTGGTGGATGGAAAGAACCACAAGGTCATCAGTAACAAATGCTTAGCTGAAATGGCCAAACTCAAGTCTAAGAACGACAATGACCTGGCCGAAGCAGAAGCCGTGACCCCCCAGCTCTCACCTCAAATGGCCAGGATAACTAGTTAAAGTTCGGGACGGTCCCAAGGGCTTAATGCATTATTCCTGGGGAACCCATATAAGGAAATTGCATAAAGAAAATAAAAATGCGACTGCCGGGATTTGAACCCAAAAGAATGATGACCAAATTGCATAAGCACTCAGGAGCAGCATCATAACCAACCAGACCAAAGAGAAATAATAAGACATGGATGTTGTAGGTATATATGGTCTGCTTGAGAAACAACATGTTAGCATTTAATTCCACCACAATGCCCCGAAGGGGCTGGTTATTGTTTGGGTTAGAGGTTAGGGGTTAGGGGTTTAGGGGTTAAGGTGGTTAGGGTTCACAGGGACGTCAAAAGAAAAGGTTAGGGGGTTAGGAAAGGTTAGGAGGTTAGGTGGTTAGGGTTAGAAAGACTTCAAAACACATAATCCACATTGCCCTAGCTCTATTTACTTTCCCAGTTAGGGTCACAGGGTTACTTGCAACCCTACCCTAACTAGGACATGGTAATGGTCTCCTTAGTATAGTGGTTATGATGCTGGTCAATAAATATTGTGCTGTCCTGGGGTCACCTGTTCAATCCCCCACCATTGCATTTTTTATTTGCTTTTACCTTGAGTCAGCACTTCCATATATGGTATTCCCAGGAATAACACATTAAGCCCTTGGGCACGCCCCGCCATTTAATTTGTTATCCTGAGTATATGAGCTGCAGCTCTTGTCAAAACTGCTTGGCCTGGCGACATACACCGGCCGCAACAAATGTCGTGGGGACTTGCCACAACGAGATCCTCGCCCATTCGAAGACATTGCCGGGAACGTCGAATGCTGGTAGCATGTTTTGGAAGGCTGAGGGTGTATTGTGGGTGGCGGAGCCTCAAGACACCTGGGAAGCTGCTGCAAATAGTGTCGACTGGGTGGAGTAAGTTCCACTGCTTTTCTTCATTGCTTACAACCTGCTTAGACGACAAGCCTTGGTGCCGCTGGGCTTCAAAACCATGGTCAACCAACTCAAATTGAGTGGCAAGTTCATGCCCTTCCTCGCGATGATGCTCATGGCTTGGGTGGATGCGGACGGAAAGGTCCATATCGACTGGTGATTTTTCTTGCCCATTACCTTATGTTCACTGACCGTTGCCACAGGACTGAGGGTGCCCCCCCCGGTATAGCTGTACCTCACACGTTCATCAAACAGCATGGTCACCTTGTACAACACAACATCGATGCCATGTACAAATGGGCTGCATGCCCCCTGAAAGGTGAGACATCGTGAGTTACAATACCTAGGCTGCGAAGTTAACGACCACATAGATCATGTAACAGGCGGTGTAGATTCCGCGAATGCTCAGCTGCCCTTTCCATTGACCGTTGACGACCTGGATTACATCGCGCCCAGGGTGCTCACTCAGAAAGTAACAGCCTTCTTGATTGAATCCTACAGTGCGTACTTTCCATCGTGAAATGCGAGAACAATTTCATACACATTTAGATGGGGTGTTTGGCACTCCCGAAATACCATGGGCGAAGATCGCCAGTAACCTGATGGAGTACTACGACACCCACAAATTCACCTTCCCCTTCACGGCAAGCGGTTTGGCGGATCTCAGTCGGCCCCAGTGGGATGTGTTGGCTACCATGCTCGCATTGGGTGCCCGCAGCGAGACTCCGGGTTTCTGGCACCAGCCGTCCATCAGGACTGCACAGAGCCCTGCTGAAGACGACACAAATCGAAGGCCGACGCTGACGCAGCTGAGGCCAAATCGAAGGCGGACGTCGACGCGGCTGCTGCCAAAACGAAGGCCGACACCAACGCGACTGCTGCCGCTGCCAAGACGAAGGAGGATTCGGAAGTGGAGGCCCTCGAGCGGGATTGGGCGGCTGCGGTGGAGGCTGAATCCTCCAGGAAACGCAGTAAAAAGCGAAAGGCAGACAGTGAACTTGTCCCAGAGACGGCAGGTGACACGCGGCGTCCTCTTAGAACCCGTCGGACACCGGTGGTAAGTCTTCCTTCACTCTGTGCATCGCGCAACCTCATCGCACTCCTTAAGATGCTGAGGCGGAGTGTAAAGGAAGCTTGCTGCTCCACGCGGTGCAAAACACAGGTGAGTCTCCAGGTTTTTTATCGTGGGAAGTGTGTCTAAGACGGCTTTCCTCAGCTACGGGTACATTGATAGAAGTACTGGTAAAGAATAACAAGAGGTGCATTCCTATTTCATCAAACTATACGACGGAACTGAGAACAGTTCACAGGACTTGAGTTTCACGACCACTTGAGTCGGCTTGAGTTCTACAGGAGAACTTAAGAGTCTCCCAGGACTTGAGTTGATCACCCGTAACTTGACTTCTGTGCAGGAGCTTAAGTAGTGAGTGGAGGGCTAACCCATATGTAGGAGTGGATTGAAATATCTGAAACTTGAGTTTGGGCAATGACTTCAGTTCTACTTATTGCTCAAGTTACGAGTGCAACTCAATGACTTCAGTTCTACTTATTGCTCAAGTTGCGAGTGCAACTCAAGTTCATGTTCAACTTGAGTTGCTGAAGAATAGAGTGCACTGAGCAGCAATGCAGGCAAGAATGGCAGGGGGTAGTAGAACTTAAGACATAGATAACTTAAGGTAATGCACGATTCACTCAAGTTGCTGTGTCGGTGATTTCACCCTATAACTTAAGATGAGCTATTAAATTATCTGCAGGCCACTACTTTGACCTACCTAAAGGGCCAAATGGTCCAGGCTTGAATCATGGGCCCTTTGGGCCTCAATTAGTCGGGATATTCCAGGAGTACAGGAGCTCCTGGGTGTAGGGAAAAAGTGTGTGGGAGCTCCTGGTGAAACCGAAAAATTTGGCTGGGAGCTCCCAGACATGTCACATCACACATTGGTGTCTGGGGTCCTTTTGCTTAAAAAATGCCATTTTGTGGCCCATTTGGTGCCTGGCTCACTAGATACTGGCCTTGGCCTGTATATTAATTAATCACCCATCTGTGCTGCAGGGCATGAGGCAAATGTGCCAATGAAGACAAAGGTCCTGAATGTTCAGTTGCATTGGGATTCAATAGGAAAGGTTGGTTTGAATTGGTCTCTTGTGTTGACACCCATCAAATATAATTTATAGTGGTTGTTATTCTAACATCAAAAGTGCTAATAATAGTAATATGGTGTTATGGTAATTCGCCAGCCCTAGGCGGGAGCTCCCACCCAATCCCCAACAAGATTGGGAGCTCCTGGCTCATTTAAATATTGGGTGGGAGCTCCCACCCCATTCCCAATATTCCCGGGACATCCCCAGGATCAAGATCCCAGTGCACCCAAAACCCGCTAGCATCCCAAAGAAGTATATTCTATCACGAAAATCGGCCAAACAACAACAATCATCCAAAAAAGGAAATAAGTACACGGTAGCCCGCTTTGCGGCAGGGCCCACTATCCCTGAACCCTGGGCACATGCTCTGTTGCATGATCGTCTGATGAATTCCATCTGTGAACCGTGGCCCTGCGTGCGTGCCATCTCTCGGCATCAGTGGCAGAGGCAGAGGATTACGCTGCCGCCTGACTGAGGCTGACTCTCGTTTTATCCCTGTTCAGCATGCTCTGTGTGTCTGAGCTGCACTCCTTCTTGGACCATGCACATACCCAGCCCTTCGGTCGTGCCAGGCCAGGTGTCGACTTCGTTTGTCCTCTCCAATGGCACCATCCCACAGCGTATCTGGTGCCTGGCTCGCCCCCATCCTCTTCTATTCAGTCATATTTGGACAAGCCGTGTGCCCCACATATTTCTTTCTTATCAATCTAAGTAGGTTTCGATAGATCGTCGACAGTGGCCCTACGCTTCGTCTAAAATGCACGGAATCGTCGGGGCTGGCTATGGCTACTGAGTTTATGTAACAACGACTTTCGCCCATCCATGCGGTAATTGAAAGAGATGAAGCAGATCCCACTTTGGCAGTCAGTGCTATAATCTATTTCTCTCGAGCCCCTTCTCATCGGTTACGCAGCGCCTACAGTCATCTCTTTGTACGAATCCGGATCAGCCGCTCGGACCGTTCGAGAGCTACCTCGACGTGGGCATCCCGATGCCGAGTCTCGGCCGACGCACCCGCCGCCAGCACTACTGAGAAGCTACTCTTTTTGCATTCGTCTTTGATAATTTTCTATTTGCTACGCCATTTGCATCACCAATGTTTACTTCACAGCTTGCCTCTTGCACATATTCATTATGGTGTGTTGATCTTTCTTTCTTTCTTTCTTCTTCTTAGCACACTGTGTCACTCCTATCATTCCATAATAGGGTCTTGTAGTATGTATACTGGTTTATAAACAGCTGTTTATAAACCAGTTTTTAATTGGTTTGGTTGAGAGGGTCTGTTTTTAATTATATTTGGACCCCATCCAGACAGCAATCCCTGCAAAATTTTGCAAATATTTTTGACCTCCAGTCAACCTCCAGTCGATGGATTAGGGTACATGGTAGAGCTCTCCGATTTAAAAACATGATACTTGCCATTGATGCATTTTTGACGACGGACTGACGGCCTCAGATTGGTTTTGTAGATGAGATTGCAGGATTTCAAGCTTGGTGGGATGTGCCGAGAGTTAGCGGTGGACTCTCCAGGCACAAATTTTCCAGAGGTCAGAGCCCCAAAGCTGTTTTTACCCGATATTCCGTGATGGTATATAAACGGGTTTATAAACAGCCTGTTTATATACATTGTTTACAAACAGGTTTTTAATAGCTTGAGAATTATATACAAGACACTATTCCATAACATGGCCTCTGCATTGTGCTAGCTGGGCTATTCAACTCTTTTCTCTGGTTCAATTGGGCATTTAAGATCATTTATTCGGTCCAATGTCCAACTGCCTACTTCTGCTAATTGGCTTAATCATTTGCTTCATTATCATTTCAGCTTCTTATTCATACCTCCCATTCGGCCTCACGGTTTCTAGCCCTTTATTATTTCTCATGTTTTGTGATTTCAACGGAAATTATTTGCTGTCATTCACGCTGGCCATCGTTCGTTCGGATTCGGGATAGTTCAGAAAACAAACTTGTTTGGACACTTTGTGTCTTACTGTACTATTTCATTCAATTCTCATGTCACACATCACAGGGGCCAAAAATTCGAAAATATTTGAACATGTCACAGGTCACTTGGGGATTTTTTAATGTCCAAAACGAGTCACAAAATAGCCAAAAAAATGGTCCAAAATCTCTTTTTTTTTGTGCACGCAAGCACACCGTGCTTTAGAACGCTGGGTGTTCTCATGAACTGTTCAGATTGACGTGAAGCGGTACACCACAGTATTTTTGCACCGCATATTTTCTCCACCAATGACCAGATTGTAGCCAACCAGAGGGGAAAGCGGACCATTTTTCCGCGGTGTGCCGGCGAATGTACAAGCCAAGTGCAAGTACAATGGACTGTGCCTCCGGGTCAAGAATAATCACGAGACCAAGAGCCTTGACGACAACAGAGGGCAAAGCCATTATTTCCGTCACACTGAAGGTTGTAATGGTGGCAGGAAGGTTGGAGAGATACTCAGTGGGATTGGCAAAGATGGTCGATTTGTGCTGTAGTGGTAGCTGAAGGTTGAGGAGGCTGGCCACAGGAAGCATATTGGGGGCCACGAGAGCTTTTCTAGCCCATCTAGGACCTTGAGGCAGTCGGGAAGTCCATCCATAGCAACAAGACTTGAGGGCGGGATTTTGCTAGCGCTAAAGCTTATGTAATTTGATTGATCTACACCGCTTTGCGCGCCGCTTTCTGATTCACACATTCATTTCACAGGTTTTTTTGAGGTGTCCCGCTAATTTTTGCGAATTTTTCGAATTTTTTTTGGTGTCACGGTCAGCCCGGCCGATTTTCGAAATCTAAAGTTCGAATATTTGGGTCACAGGTCACAGCCGGTGAGAATTGAATGAAATAGTACCAAGGGGCTACCAAAACGCGAAAATCTCAACATATCTTCCATTTGTATTTTCAGGGCCTTTTGGGACCCCTCCCTCCCTTTATGACAGCGTGAGAATTGCCCAATATGGAAATATCAAATCATTTTTCTTCTAAATGAATACCGCAATTGTCATTATTGCCCAACAAGTGTTACTATTCAGCACTTTCCCCAGAGTTGTAGCACCAATTTTGACTGAAAATATATCTCGGAGTCAGCCTCATCAATTAGACACGTGATAGATTGGCTGGTCAGTAACTTCCGGAAAACATCAACTCGAGCGTTCGCAGAGTTGTTAGAGGCACAAATTGTGCTATAACTCAGGCTTTACTCAGCCTATAAGATTTCTTGAATGAAAGAGAACCAAGAAATACCCCAAAAAAATTCAAATAGTTTTCTGAAGTGTTTTTTGCACGAATCGGAGCCAAGGGGCCAGTTTCCAAATTTCATATATTTTCGGACCTCAAGGGGACCCCTTCCTCCCTAACCCAATAGGGAAATTTCTTATCTTGGTAGCCCCTTGAATAGTACAGTAGAGTACAGTACCGTGTTCAGGATTGTCCCCAAAAGACATTATGTAATCTCCATGTAGCTCTCGGCAATTCCCGATCCAATGAGCTCGGGAGGGGAGTGTGCAGCGTGGCCCGAGCAGTCGGTTTGGTTTGTGACTCGCCGCTTGTGGCCATCCCACCAGTCATGAGTGAGGGGCATACAAAGCGCAGCCCGAGCGAGCGTTCAAAAGTTTGGTTTGTGACCTGCCGCTTGCCGGCCATCCCACCAGTCACGCTCATCCGGAAGCGTCACTCAGAGGGCGGGCTGTGCAGACCAATATCTAATCTTGTTTGTTGTGACCTCTTTGTTTTTGGCAGACTGATGGAATATCCCAGCTAGTATGATGGTTTGTTTGGTGAGCTGCCAAAGAAAGCTTAGTAACTTCCGAGGAGGGGGACCTTGACAAGCAAGGTGATCAACGAGACAAACAACAAAAAGAATTCAAAAAAGGAAGGAAGAAGGGAGAGTTCAAGCGAACTCGGGGAAAGCTCAGGGAACCTATGACTTTTTACTTTCAAGCATCACCTCACTCTCAGCGACCCCACATCTTTAATTCATAATCAAACAAAATATGATGAAGCAGAGGGAGACCAGATTTCTCAATGCATCAGTTGCATGTCGTATCTCGCTGGACCATGGGAATTAACTTGTGTATCATAACTGCCGCTAGCAATACTTAGAATAGATTCAATAGAAACAACATGCTACGGTAGTATGCTCTTTGAAACACTTGGAGGAATGTAAGTACACTGACCGCTGCATGTGGAGCGCACCGACTTTCGATAGTCGTAGTTGCAGGCACCGTAATTGCGGGAGGGGGATCGTCAATGCGCTAGAAGCCCAGGCCAAGGTGGAGATGGAAATGGTGAGGTGGAGTGGGGAGAGAGTTGGGATGGAAGTATAGGTCGTCTTATACTGAAAATGCACGCTAATGGAATGTCTCAATGTGCGGACATTCAATGCTTACTTGGAGAAGAAAATAGCTAATCCACCAGTGGACCACCGCCAGAGACATCCCACTTTCCAATCTTGCGAGTCGGTGATAAAACAAAAGTTGAAGTCAATCAGCAAAAGAATGCAGGTGGGCATGGATAAAGCACATAGGAGGTTGCCCGAGATGGCTTGATTAATCTAACATCTGGACCAGATTCCAATGGCGACAAGAGGGACAGCGCTCCTCGTTGGGATCGTCTTCTTGCAAAGCATGCAGCTGCTCCTCCTTGCCCCAGATACAGCGCACAAACCATGTGCCGAAGGAGGCGCCCTCTGAGATGAGGTGCGTGTCATGCCCCGCTCTGGCTCTGGCCGAGCCGATGCAACAGGTATCAAAGAGAGCCATCGATGGGCTGAGTGGCCTTGGGAGTCTGCCAGATTTGTGCTCAGTTTGGTGAGGGTTTTGTGGTAGAAATCAAGGGTCCTTTTGGCCATTGGCGATATGAAAGATTCCTTGTTGAACATATCCCTGAGTATTATGGGATTCAGAAGCAGCTGAAGTGTGTTGAGGCCGCAGACGTGCACTAAGAAGAAGAGAGCCAGATAAATTTGTAACGTCACACTTATCTGGCAGTCACTAGTATCCGGCGTTCCACAGCTGCTTTCACTGAAGAGCAAAAAAGAAATTTCTGAATCAAGGGTTCAAAGCGGAATGGTTTATAGAATGTGCCTAAATATTCTGATGATTTGAACAGACCTCTACATACAACAGTGAGGCGAAGTGCCAGATAACTTCACAGCCACTGCCAAATAACAACCCAGCTGATCCAGTCATAAATCTATCCTAGGGTGAACCTCAGCTAGTATGATGGTTTGTTTGGTGAGCTGTCAAAGAAAGCTTAGTAATTTCCGAGGAGGGGGACCTTGACAAGCAAGGTGATTCGAAAGTTCTTCTGGGAAACTCTCCATCATCTGCGTAAAATCCACAAAGCTGTGATGCCTGATGGCGTGCCTCCCATAACCCTAACTAGAAACAAATCCCAGACATATAACTCGAGCCAAACAAAGGCCAGGCTGATTACAGCTAATAACAGTACCGAAGGCGCGGTTGGAAAACTTTCCATTTGGGGCTATTTTCAAAGAATTACCGGTATCTCAATGAGTTCTTCTCTGATTTAGATGAAAACTAGCTAGAAATCTCGGGCTAATTCACACGGAATTAGTGATAAAGAGAAAGTTGCGAAAGTATTCCACATTTGGTAGCATAGGTTGATGGCAGCATTTTGCAAAGTAATTCAATTCTAGGGCATCTACACACATCCCAGTGACATAGATTTCGGTCCAAAGCTGCCTTGACACATCCTGAAGAATGTCATAGACTCAGATTTTGAGATCTCAGTCTATTTTACTCAGAAACAGATCACAACCGTGCAGGATCTGCCACAATGTGGAAATACTGTCATAATCAAGTCCCTATTCAAACTCTGGGTCTATGACATTCTTCAGGATGTGGCAAGGCAGCTTTGGACCAAAATCTATGTCACTGGGATGTGTGTAGATGCCCTAGAATTGAATTACTTTGCAAAATGCTGCCATCAACCTATGCTACCAAATGTGGAATATTTTCGCAACTTTCTCTCTATCACTAATTCTGTGTGAATTAGCCCGAGATTTCTAGCTAGTTTTCATCTAAATCAGAAGAACCCACTGAGATACCGGTAATTCTTTGAAAATAGCCCCAAATGGAAAAATTTCCAACTGCGCCTTCGGTACTGTTATTAGCTGTAACGCCAATACAAGCATCCAGTCAGCCGTCCTCAAATAATATATGAATAAGCATTGACAAGCATTTCGCACGGAAGACCCAAAAAGAAACACAGACGGCCTCAGTCAACCATGACATACATGACAAAGTAGCCGGCACGCTCCGGCATGCTGGGCTGGACCAGAGTGCCAATTACACAAACACAAACACGCATTGGGGAAGCTGAAAGCCTCCCTTCCCCCAATAAAAAGTGCGATGTATGGAGCACCTTACGTAGATTCATGTATTGAATAAGAAAAAAAGCGGAAAGCTCAGCCAATCCAGTAACAATTCCCGCTACCTTTAGGTAAGGGTCTTAGGGCGCCCTATTTTCAAGACTTGCAGTAAATCACATTTTCGTCATTACACGTGAGTCAGCAATGATTGTCTCTGCCAAAAAAAACCTCGGCTTCACAACCAGACGAGTAAATGCCGCTGATGCCAGTGAAACATGATACGCACAATTATTCATCCACCCGAAGTTGCCGGGAAAGCATGGCAGCTGGCATTTTAAAAACTTTCGTTCAAATTTGCCTTATGTGCCCGCGGATAACATCGCGGATGATATGGTCTTGCTGTTGTGTAATTCAAAATTATAAGATCAAAACTTTTGAATCTCGGAAAAACTAGAACGCCGTTTGAACACCGTCGAGCTTCACCAACTTCCTCGATTTTCTTGCTCTTTAACGACTTGCAATGAATCAATGCACCAAGTGCAGCTGTACATTTTGTGGAATTTGAATTTAGTTTAGATTTCCCACCTTCATTCTAGCCTCTTCTGTAGTGCAAGTTCAACATCTACTATATCTCGTTGGGAAGTGGGCCACTTAAGTGCAATCAGTGAATAGCGACATTAACACACCTTAAAAGTGGTATTTTGTGTGGCCGGGATCGAAGACAGGCCTGTTGCGGACCTGTGAAGCATTTTTGGACGATTTGTAGTGGGGCGATGTGGGCTTTGGAAATTTACTTTCGGCGGCAGTCCAAAAGGGGTAAATATCAGGAAACGGACCTGGCGGCCAAATCGTGTACTTTTGCACCAATAACTAGGATAAAACTGCTTAAATATGTCGCGGGAGAACCAATACACAGTCTTCGATATTTAAATAATAGGTTATATGCATCTTATTGGTAGAAATAATTGCTTCTCCAAGGCACAGATTAGTGAAAATCACGATGATTGAGGAAGTTTGAGTTGTACACCACTAAGGCACAATAGAGGCTAAAAAATACGCATGCGGTGGATTTATATGAGAGATTGGAAAGTTCTTGCAGCGAATATTCACATCTAAATCTAGATGGGGTCCACAAAGAATCTCCAGATTTGATGTTCGAAGATATCTGGTTTGAGACAATGGTGAGCTCCCAGCACCGGTTCTGATGCATAAAATCATGATGAGTATTCCCAGTCCATTAAATTGGTCCTGTGAATTGATATGCAACGGCGGCCCTCCGTATCATTGAGGGTTTACTCCCTGCAGAGCGGCCAATGCAAGAACCCAGAAAGGCCAAGTGCACTTGGATGAGAAGAAAGCTAAGAAATATAAAGCCGTATTAGCCACAAAAGCATATAGCAAGGGAATAGACCCTACTACGAACATAACGAGCCCCAAAAGTCGTGAATCAGTGAAGAACTCGTCGAAAATGAGACGCCGGAAGTTGGTGCCGTCAAGCGGTGATGTTCTCAAGACAATAGTTGGCTGTCAAACATGCTATAACTTTCGAGCTGCATGGTGTACGCCCATCAAACTTTCCACAACCAAGGGCCTGCGGTTGTATTTCATCCCCAAAAGGTTACTATTAGCCAGTGGCCCACTACCTAGGGGTGGCCCACTTCCCAGTGGGTTATAGTACACCTTGCATAAGGATTTGAGCATGTGACCCTGGAGCTTAACTTGTCGTAGTCGGTGTCAGAGGATAGAAGTTCTGGCTAAAATTTACCGGCTTAAATTAATACCAAGTAAATTTAATATAAAGGTTCGACGGGGAAGCGCTGTAATTTGTTACTTAAGGAGGAGGATCAAATTGATGTGATCAAACTTGGAAGGTTCCTTATTTGGAAATGCTGGTTCAAGAAAATTCTTGCGGGTTAAACTCCACAGTAGGAGCTTCAGATTCTTAGAAAACTTAGGCGGCGGTGGTTCGAGAGCGTACGTAGGGTCAGTAGTCGTTACTGATCGTAGTTCTTACAGGGTAATTGTCCCTACGGTGGAACAATTAAATTCGAAGAGAGGTAAAGTTCTGACGAGTTCAGATTATATTCACTTGGGGGAGACTCAGCTCCTTATATACACTTTTGGAAAATTATTTTTAGAACTATCTACGACTAGGAATGAGTCAAATGGAGTCAGAAAGACTCAAGAGGAGTCCGAATGACTCAGAAGTAAGTAACTAAATTTATTCCCAGTATGACTTGATGTGACTCATCGCGACTCATTGGTCCCAGAGTCAAATTTCCCACAGTCAGAATTTAATTCGCAGTACAGTGAAATTCTCCGACCTGTGAAATATTACAAGTTCTCACTTGCACTACATGGTATGTAATAATTGGCCATTTATTCATGATCTGACTCCTAATTCGTTAGGAGTCTGACATCCGCGGGGAACATAATTCAACCGTCCCCGGTTGACTCTCCTTCAATTCTTTTCCTTCTTAATCTGCCTTCTCTTCTTTTGCCTTGTGTTGGACTTGGGTTTACAGTAGACTCTCCACGGTTCTGGGTTTGCTTGTCGATGGCAGGCTGGATTTTTATTAGTTGTTATTTTTAATTAGGACGATCATCAGATATGCTCACGGCGCTCATTCAGCGGTTGCATAGTCCAATAAACATTCCTGTATGATGTTTGAATCCAAATATCCTTCCCATCGGTGGTGGTACATTGCAGGACCACCCAGTTATCCTGACGGCTGCATTCGACAATGCGGTAAGGGACGATAATTCCAGCGTAATAGCCGGTGCAATTGATTGTGCAGCCCAAATAAAATTGTCCTCCGTGGACTCGATGGTTTGCTACAGGGTAAATGTCCATGGAATTTTTGGTGTAGGGGTATCCCAGGCAAATTTCGAAAACAGGGAGTGGTTTATAGCGGATTAAGAGGGGCAGTGGGCACGTAAGAGTAAATTGATAAGGTTCAAGTGGTGCCGAAGTGGATAGAATTTGGAGGGTGCGGTCTTCCAGCGGCTTCCATGGGTCATTGCGCGCTGGGGAGAGACGAATGGTTTGATGGTGGGACGCGGTGTGGGGGTTCATGGCAAAATCTGCTGCGTACCATTAGAGACTCTTGGAGTTATTATAAGTTCGGTGGGAAGTTTATTTGAATGGGCTTCTGGACTTCTCGCAATTTAATTGGGCCAGGACATGGGGTGATCGGTATTATTTACTGCCTTTGAAGTCCTTCACTTGCTTGATTGGTTCTGGATTATCTTTGGGGCGAATAGGAATTTCTCAGAGACAAGTAAGGTAAAATTACATGAAAGGCAGCGTAAGATCGTAAGTCGTAAGGTACATTCTGGCTAGTACGAATTGTCCATTTAAGTCAGCACCTTCAGCGCTTGTTGAATGAGAGACATCGAAAATTTAGTAAGTGGCTAAGTGATGATATGAGTATATGTCAGAATGTTGAGTAGTCGCTTGCCTACGTAGGAGCGAGCGAGGTGTTCTGTCATTTGACTCTGCTGACCTCCCGCCCTTACAATCGCCATCCTCTGCTGGCTGATGGATGAGTTCGAGTGGTCGGGGGTGATGATGATTTTGTTGTACGTCGGGGCTGTCATGCAAGAATAGATGCGTCCGATATACGCGGGATTAGGGAAGCTGCTAGGGTAGCAGTAAAGAGCGTCGGTGGGTGCAAGCAGAACGAGGGGGCTCGCGCTGGGGTCACAGCGATCCTGGCACTCGATGATATTGTAGCCTGGCTCAGCTTCCAGAGGTCCGTGGTTGGTGACTGGGACGAAGCGGATGAGCTGATCATGGTTCAGAGGCTGATGTTTGGCTGGTATGATGAGAGTAGCCTTGGGGCGCAGGATGAAGCGCGGGATGCGGGTGTCCTTGTCAACATCGACAACATCGTACAGTTCCACTGGGTAGGCAGGGGTCCGCCCATCAGGCTGGAGCAGCTGCAAGTTATCCGGCGCGACAATCGGGTACGAGGAGTAAAGAGTCCAGTGGGATGGGTCGTTATCCTGCTTCCACATGTTCTTGGGAGGCTCTGCAGGAAACCTCTCTGGATCGAGTGGCATGGCCGGCGGAATCTGGTTACGGTAGAAAATGAACTCGTTCATGGCAGTCGGACGAGAGAGAGAGAGAGATGATAGTGGAGAGAAGAAAGATTGGCGTGAGACCTTCCAGGGAAAACAGGTGGCAGCCTCATTTTCTGGGGTCGGCCATATCGTAATGGGCGTGAGCGGAGCGGCGAAGTTTAAGTCAAGACGACCCTCTTTTGATGACAGCATGATCACTAATGTATTCGGAGCATTCCGAATTTGGACTCAATTGAAGTTTAATCCATTCTAGAATTCGGCTGAGATTCTCCAAAATTAATGAAATTTTTACGCAGCAGTAGTGCAGAGTAGGTCATACTGTGGGCTAGGTAAAACTAATCGTCGAATTGTCCTGGCTCCTCTTCCTCCTCTTCAGTAATATCAGAAAACTCGGGGTCTAGACGTATACGTTCTGGGTAAGATCCTGCTCCTGCTCGATAATACGCACGTCCTATAACTCCTTCATGTGCGACGCGGTCGTACTCCTGCTCCTCAATAATTTCGCTGGTATTGGAACTGCCCAAATAAAGTGAATTGGGGACGAATTCGGGGAGGAAGCTCTCGTGGATGAGCATGGTGGCAGCGAGGAGGATGATGCAAGCGGGAGTGGGGTGCAGAATATGAATACATTCGATTACGTCGCAGAATGGGAGGCGGCTGGTGCGGCCATGGTTGTGGGCGGCCTTTACAATGAGGACTGTGCCCGATTGTGCAATGAGGAGGATTTCGTCGTCCTTTTCAATGCACTGGCGCTCGTTCGGGGCGATAATAGCATAGCGTGGAACGGTGTGGGTGATTCCTGTAAATGCTACTCGGTCGCACAGAGCGACATGAATCAACAGTCGTCCTTGGTAATCGCGAATGGGGGCGGATGAGATGGGTGCAGAAGGAAAGGGATGGTAATGAGGCTGGCTGGTGAACTCCGGAGCAAATTCGATTTCGCTGATGAATGAGGCAGTGGGTGAAGGCGGGTCAGATGAGGAGCGAGAGCGGCGGCGTGAGGGAAAAATAGCGGGTATGCGTTCTTGAAGAGCATAGGTCAATGCTCGTCGTTCGCGGCCGTCGTCTCCATTGTAGAAATAAACGCCTTTGTCGATTTGTTCACGAGCCCAGCGGAGCAGTTGGTAGTGCGATATACAGCCCATGGGGCAGGGAGTGGGCATGGTGGAAAGGAAGGGAGGTCGGGTGGGTTAATAAGACCAGGCTAAAGTTAGGCGGTCCCGATCTGGCTGGCTTGTCATTCTCAGATCTGGCCAATACAATTCAATCTTCTTCGTCATCATCTCCCAACCAGCCTCGTTTCATAAACCAGTGGTCGCTTGTAATGTAGGGTAGTAGTCTGAATGCAGCCACATTATTTTCTGGGTATGGTGTGCCGTCCAATTCATAGAGAACATATGCTCCTCCACGGGTTTTTCGACCAACTTCATAAGGTCCCAGATATCTTGGTTGAGTCTTGCGATTAAGGGCTGTTTCGACTTGTGTGTTTCGCATAAGGACTAACTCTCCTTCCTTGTAATGGTCTTTCTGCAGTTTCTTGGCAAACCTCTTCTCGAATTGTTCTTTAGACTTGAATCTGGCAGCTTTTAAAATTTGTGCCGCCTTCTTAATGTCCTCATCGTGCTTACACAGTTGGCGCACACGTAAGGCAAGCAATTCGGCCGTGGTCATCCCAGAATGGAATCCTTCCACCATAAAGGTGGCTTCAGTTAAGTCAAAGGGCAGAATTGGGTCGGTCGCATGTAGTAATTGATATGGCGAGAATCCCGTAACCTTACTGACAGTAATTCGGTCAGCAAATACAACTTCAGGGAGTAGGTCTGGCCATTTATTGATTCGTCCGCGACAAGCTTTGACCAAGGCTTCTCTTAGGGTGAAATGACCTCGTTCGACTACACCATTTGCATGTTTGTTGTAGGGTGAGATTTTTACATGCGGTACACCTAATCGTTGCATAAGAAGCGTAAATCCTGCCTTAACTTCAGATCCATTATCTGTGGTGACTTGAAGGGGAACACCATACCTGCAGTATATGTATTTCCAGAAAAATGTGGAAAGAGTACGTGCGGTGAGAGATTTCGAGGGTTGGGCTTCACAGACACCAGTAAGGTCGTCTCGTGCTGCTACAATATATTTAAACCCTTGAGCTTTCGGCATGTACATGACATCAATATAAAGCTTACTGAAAAGCGTGGTGGGTACTGAGACGGTAATTGGGACTTCCTTCCGTTTAAGACTCCTGATTTGGCATTCGTGACATGAATTAACGTGGTGTTGTATATCAGCGCGGAGATGTGGCCAAAAAACACGGCGGCGTAAGGTCTCGTAAGTGGCTTCAAGTTTTCTATGCCCAAGATCTTCATGTGCCTGAGTCAGGATATCAAGTCGGGTTGCAGGGTCAAATATTACCCTTAATGGAGGGAGTTTCCCATTGCGTCGGTACATATGCCCAGTTTCTGATGAGACAAAGTATTTGGCGGCTTGTAATAAGAAACGTCGTTTGGCAGCCAAGTCAGCGATGTAAGGTGTCTCCAGCGTCTTTAAGAAATGTTGAATATCAAGTAGAAGTCGTTCAGTAGACGCGCGAGTCAGAAAACAAGAGGGCAAATCAGTTGGTGGGTACATGGGAGGGTTACGGAAGTTAGAACCCATACGTGGTGGCTTGTGATCCGGAACAAGAGTGAGCAAGGCTATATCATCAAGCCAGCTGTCATCGTCATCTAATCGCGGATCATCGGGGTCGGGCTTCCGTCTTGATAAGGCATCTGGTCCTTGAAACCTTATCGCGGGGACGTGTACAAGTTCAAAATCAAACATCAAGATTCCTTGAACCCAGCGGTTAACTGCAGCATTGGGCTGTAAGTCTGGTGAGTTCAACATTCCCTGAATATATTGTGCGTCTACTTCAACTTTGAGATTTTGGATGCCAATAACATACAGTCGCCAGTGGCGAAGCGCACGATACAACCCAAATAATTCTAATTTTGGCTGGGAGTAGCGGCTTTCCCTTTCAGACATTGGTATTGATCCATATCTTGCAGGTCTTCGCTTGCCTTCATCATCAATTTGTGAAAGGATCATTCCAGTGGCTAGATTACTTGAATCGACCGATAATATTACTGGGTTCGGTGAGTGATAATCAATTGGGCGTAATGCAGGCGCTGAACTAACAAGTTCTTTAATTGTTTGAAAAGCTTGCTGCCGTCTTTTGTCCCATTCGAAATCAAAATTCTTCCGGTATAACTCAGTTAATGGTCTTACCAGTGCGGAATAATTTCTGATCCATATTCTTACAGTTCCACATAGTCCTAGAAATCTCCTAACATCTTGAGGGGTTTCCAAGGCTGGCCAGTTCAAAATCTTATCAACGCGCTCTTTGTCTGGCGATCGCCCTTCTGGGTGACATAATTGCCCTACAATTAAAGCTTCACGCCTACAGATCTGCGTCTTAGAGCCTGAGAAAGTAGCTCCTGCACATTTAATTTTGTGCATTACGCAGTGAACATCATTCGCATGTTCCCATATGAATCGTCTAATACCTGGGTTCTCTTTCAGAACTTCTGGATTTCCGTTTTCATCAGGATAATTACTTGCGGGCCCTTTTATTGGAACATCATCAATGAATACATTTGCGACATGGGGAATTTCATCGTGAAGTACAAATGTCATACAACATTGGAATTCAGCCGGTGAGTTGGTATAACCAGTTGGCATGGATGTTATTCGCAATAAACCTAACGGAGTCATAAATGCAGTCATATCGCGACTCTGAGGTTCCATTTTACGTGCGTCAAATCCCCAATATAAATCGAAGACTGTATAACATTGTCTGCCAGCAAATCCTTCAACAAAGTCGTCTACAATCGGGAGCATACCTGCATCGCGAATCGAAACTTTATTCAAGGGTTGAAGATCATGGACGATTCTTAACTTTCCATTTTTCTTCAGGACACAAAACCATTTGGATCGGTAAGAAGACTGACATGGCTCATATACGCCTGCGCTCATTTTTAATTTAAGTACTTCGATGACCTTGGGTAAAAGTCCAGGTGGAATAGGAATATTTTTGTACTCCCAAGGGCGATGAGGCACGGTAGCCATTTTATATTCAGAAAAATAGGAGTCTTTCAGTGTTCCTCGTTCTTCATCAACAAAGGCAAGTGCGTCTTGATTTAACCAAATTACATGCTTTATTAGCGCAAGCTCTTCTGAAGTTAAATAATTGTCAGCATTTAAATTCAGGCTGTCTAGTCTTTCTTGAGTAAGTCAGTTGGTGGGCGTGAATGAAGGCGGTTTAAAAGGTAACTTAGGCAGAGTATGCATGGGGTCTTCGGGTATTTGCATTTTTGTTGCGGTATTTTCTGGGAAAGCAGCCGGTACGGGCTTAATTTTCCTATCAACGCGTTTATATGCAGTAAAACAATGCCCAGAATTTTTGTCTTCATCCAAGTAAGTAGGGTAGAATATATATTCATCATCCTCTTCTATCCAGAATTTTTCCATGTTATTTCGTGGCTCGTACCCAACTCCTATATCTGCGAGACTTTCGTGCAAAGTCCGACGGGAACGGACTTCGGGCCGGTACTTAGCCGGTCGCCATTTCCGTTTTGGCTTACGAAATCGTGGCTTAGTCCCATGAATTTTTGCGTACTGAATTTTAGTTGGAGTAGGTCTAATAGTATATAGTCCACAAAAAGGTTCTTGGAAAACGGCGTAAGATTCGAGTACTGCTGGGTAAAATACATGATAAAACACCGTAAGTGGGAGTAAAGTTATGTAGACCATCCCTGCTCCGCACATCCAAGTAGCTACGGTACAGAAGTTACAAGTGCGAGCCAGTAAATACAAAAGCAAACGGGTACGACTAAGGCCACAGCAACCATGACACTACATACTGCCAAGAACACCTCCTGCACCAATGATGGGGAAAGGGCGAGCGGGCAGCCGCGCGGAATGGCGGTGGGATGTGTGATTACGGAGTCAAAGGGATCTCGGGTGGGAAGTTGGAAAGGCGAGGTCCGATAAGTAGCTGAGATCGGCGCGAGGAACGATGGGATGAGGGTAGATGTAGATACGCGGTTGCTAGCGCAGGCGCCAACGTGCGCGGGGAACATAAAATGATAAGTACGCGCCAGTAAATCGGTAACGGAAGCAACGGACGGCGCCCAGCGCCAGAGCAGGCTGAGGTAGTTGGCATAGCAGGAAGGTGGGGGAGTTAAATTCGTCGAAAAGCCGGTTGCCGAGGAGTCAGAGCCAGAGGTAGTAGTTGCGTGAGCGTTTGCTCCTGCAAGCGATGAGAATAGATTCACTAAATACGCAAGCACATACCACCTAGTGGGCACCCATTTGCGACTCCTCAGCCTCCCTGGCGACAGTAGTGAAGCGAAAGATTGGGTAATCCTCTTCCAGCTCTGCGAGGCGGCCGGTGAGGGTTTCGGGATCGGCGGTGGCGAAATCGGTAAGGTTGAGAAGATGTCCTCCCCGGAGGAGCCGTGAGATCGCAAGGTCTTCGTTGAATCGAGTGTGGAGCAGCTCCTCGAGAGAGTAAGCCATGGCCCAGTTCTCGCGTTCCCGGAATAAGATGGCAGCAGCCTGAAAAAAATTACATTCGAAGTCGTGGAGGATGGCGTTATGATGGTAGAAGTTGCGCCGAAAAAGTCCGTCTGGGTTAGTAAGGCGTTCCAGCTCCAGAGCCTCGCGAGTGCCGAGGGCGGAGTAGGTGGCGTCCTCCAGAAGAAAGATTTCGAGAAAGCGTGCCTCCAACTGCTGCATCTCCATGATAGCGATAAGGCGTTCGAGTAGCCACCCCACCTCCATGCGCATGTAATGTAGATCGGCGAGGATGGGCGCATGCGTCAGTACGCGCATGAGATCGGCAGCGGCAGTGCAGGCGTCAGCTACTGGAGTGGGGGCGGCGACTTTGAGGTGTTTGGCGTCGGGCTCCTCTGAGTCGGACGTTTCAGGGGAGGCACGACGGCCAAAGGGGAAGCGTGGATCAATGGTACGAGTGACAGGGTCAAGAGGGTTGATGCGGGCGTGCTCGCGAAAGAGAATGTCATCAAAGGTGAAGGACTCTGCGAGTTTCATTGGTCCTGAGCTACGCATCGAGCGGACATCGTCGTCCGGAAGGGACTGAGCGGTGAGGGTAGGCGATCCAGACATAGGAAGTGAAGTAGAGAGAGCAGGGTCGGATACCGACGTGAGTGGCGACGCATCCAAGTTGAGGGCCGATAGAGCGTGGAAGGTAAGGTGCTCGCGCATATAATTAAGTGAAGCGACATGACTATTGGGGGCGAGGTGATCGGCGAGGCGCACGTAACCGCGTGTGAGCAGGCGTTCGGACATACCCATCCCAAAGCCGGTGCATTCGTGTTCAATGCGTTCGGCGATGGGCCACTCTTCCAGGCGAGCTAGCGCATCAGCGGGAGATCCCTTTGTTCGTCCATAAAGGATGCGCCCGTGTTCGTTGCGCATCGGGCGGTACGAGGTGATTGGCGGATTGATGTCGCCCTTCATGGCGGCCTCTGCGGCTTGTTCAGGAGGGGAGTTAAAAATATTAGTCAAAAATAGCACACCTTCGGTACTAAAATTCTCATCGGTCAATGATGACAATTCAGAGTCGGTGTCCATGCTATAGACGCTGTCCTCGTCGGGGATTTCTCCCATGAAATGGTCTGGGTCGTCGACGGCGTCTCCCGATACATCGGTGGGCGACCCGGATGTCGATGAGGGTGGTGCACGGGAAGCCAACGTCCAGATATCGGATTTATCGGTGTACTTTGAGGCTCCGTTCAACGATCCATTGACGTGGAAAAGCACGGAGGATTTCTCCTCGTCGACAGGTAAGTAGGGATTAATGGGGGCTTCGGGGATGACGGCAGTGAATACTAGCGGGAAGCGGAGGGCAAACATTGGGCGTGCTGGAAGCAGGCGCTCATGTTCGTCGTCCTCGGTGTTCTCGTTCAAAGCTGACGCAGGCGGCTGAATGCGCAAGGCGGGCGACTGCGGTGGGGAAAGCATGTCGCGTGCCATCGCTGCGAGGTGGTCTAGCGCTGAACGAAATGGTGGAACGGGTGCGGGCGCAATGAGTTGCGAGGCTGGGGGCGAGACATTGCGGGGCGGGTGACAGCGTGGTGAGGGGGCTCGCGGGTGGGTAAGGCTTGAGCTGAAGCTCGTCGTCGTAGGGCGCGATGTCCTCCGACGAGCTAGATGCTTCTGAGTCGGAGAAAGACGAGTCTGAATGAAGGAAGAACAATGGCTCAAGGGCTCGGGCGGTTGTTGTCCTGGTGAAATTAATGCCGCGCCGTATGCTATCAGGCGTGCGCACTGGGGACGGGACGTCCGGAGGCGGGGTCGCATCCCTAGCTCGAGGCTGCATGACAAGGTCTAAGTTGGAGCCGTTGTCAAAAGGGCAGCTGCTTACAGTTTCATTTCCATCCCCGTTGTAGGTTGCGGAAGCCAGGGGGTGCAGCCGGAAATGCAACACCATCGAGCGTGGGTGGCTCCAGCAGCTGTCCTCCCTCTGGGTAAGGGACACAAGCGAGGACGGCGGCGCGAGTGGGTACTCATCCTGCGAAAAATCATCAACGGGAGGGGCTGGATGGAGAGGGATCACCCCTACCGAAGTGTTGACGTAGCCATCGGGTATCGACGGCGAGGGCGAGGGGATCGAGATACCTGTAAGATGGAACCCGAGAGCCTGAAGGGGCTCGGGGTACAAACGCGCAGGCAAGGGGGCAGGCGGGGGCGTCGGGAAGGGCGTAGGCGGGCGTGTGGCAATAACAAGGGGTGGCGGAGGCGGCGAGCGTGGCGGCTGAGGTGGCGTTGGCGGTAGGTCTTCCTCACCCTCGTCGCCTTGGCTGAACGTCTCACTCTCGTCGCTCTCGTCGAGCTCGTCGACGTCTTCCGCGTTATCATCGTATGTCTCTGCGTCGTCGAGGGTCTCTTCGACGTCGGCACAGCGTGGAGAATCACGTGTGGGGTGGTGGTCAGAGGTATGATCGGTAATAGGGTCGGGTGAGTCCGAGGTGTCGTCGACAGGCAGCGGGGAGTCGAAGCGAGGTAGGACACGCGGCGGAGCCTCAGGCCCAGGCAAGTTGTGCCGGAGCCGGTAGGCCTCCACGGGTGTGATGAGCGCCCAGTCGCTGCATATCGTGATAAGTTTACATAGCAGGGGCCTTAGTGAATTTTCATACCCGTTGTACTCGGCTACCGGCCGCGCAGCTGGACGTTCGCGGGTGGGAATCTGTACAATATACGGGTGTTCGGTGATGCGCTGGGAATGTCTTGGGCTACCGGGCGAGGTCAGAGAGGCGAGGTGGCATAAATGAGTATAAACGAACATAGTGTCCTCCCCGCGGTTCTCCGAAGTCAAAGGAATTGATGTCCAAAAGTTGTTGATCAAATAAACGTAGTTGGCATGAATCGGTGGGTAGGCGGCGCCTTCAGGCTGGTTGACAAACGGCTTAGGCTCGACGAAGATGGTCTCGCCGGTGCTTCAGACGCCCATCCACTGCCAACTGGCTGGTATGGGTTGGTGGAGCTCGTGAACCTGACGGACATGTCGAACGTAGCGGCCCTCGGGCAGTGTCGCGTTGTGGATGAGGAAACGGTTGAGAATGCGGACGGAAAGGTCGTGGGGGTGGGTAAAAAGAGGGATGTAGAGGTACTCGGGGTCGGGGAAATACGGGGGCGTTCGCTCGAGCGGGTCCGGATCGATGAGGCTGTCCGCGTCCGGCGCTCCAACAGCGCCAGGTGGGTGGAGGCTGATGACGCGGCGGTAGCTCGTAGTCCGCACAGGGAACGCGTGGCACGGGAAATCGGGGGCGCTGAAATTTGCCATGCTGCGTGTCACGGAGTTGACTGACGACGCGACGTGGTCCAGATTCCACGCGAGGTGCTGATAGTGGGGGTCGGGGGTACCAGATTACGACGGCCATGCCGGTCTCCGAGTATGGGAGACCGGTTTCGGGGTTCAGGCACCAAAGCTGGGCGGATACCGCATAACGGTGGCATGCACGCCCTTCTGTGTCGGTCTGCGGGCCTAGGTCCTTGGCCTGCGCGCCGACGAGAGCGAACGGGACTGCGCGAATATCACCGGTCTCGACGTACTCGCGGTTCCAGTCCTGCGCGGCTTTTACGCCCGCAGTGTACGGTTCGTCCTCGGGAAGCGGGAAGTCGGGCTGGGGGCGGGTGCCGGTCCTCTGCCGCTGGGGGAACTGGGCCGAGGCGTTGCGATCTTCCAGGGAGTAAATGTTGTGGAGGTACGGGGGCTCCTGCGTGGCCGGAGCGCGTAGGTGGGGCGGGCGCGAAGTGAACGGAGTGTTTACGAGCGGGGGAGAAGAGGCGAAAGACGGAGTGGAAGTAGGCATAGAGAGCAGTAAGAAAAGACAGGTTGCAAAAGGTATTAAGCGCAAAAAGAGGGGTGTCGAAGAGCAAAGTGCTGGCGACCAAAGAAGCGCCCAGGTGGTTTTATCGCGAGGCCGCGTCATCCAGTCCCAGGAGAACACCAGAAGGGCGGCGGTGGGAGCGAGCCCAACGCGTCGGAAGGCGAGACATAGAGTCCAGAAGAGAAACGAAAAGGCGCAAATTCGTTGACGCGCCGCTTCCCAGGGTGTCCAGATGCCGTCCGGGCAGCCGCTTGATCCGATTGGCCTCATGTCGTCTCTTTGTTTTTCCCTACTGATTTCATTATCGTAAACTCCTATCCTCTCTACTTTCTGGGCAACTTCTTGGCTTCGTTTATTCCAGGCTGCTGGCGACTCTGGGGTTTCTCTTTCATCTTCCCTTTTCTGGCGCAACAGGAACGAACGAAAATTACGCGCGGCATCTTCCGTTAGATGCTCGGTCTGCACGAGCATCTCATACTTTGGCTCAAGGGTGCGCGGATCTTTGAAAATCAGATAAGTACCGTCTTTTCTCTCGTCTATGCCGACGAAATTTTGACGCTGCCATTTTCTTCCTAACAGCAGGTCAAAAGGTACTTGGTTAGAACTAATATACAAATTGGCCGTTGTTTTTACGCTACCGCAATACATTTTTACGCGGTCAACACGTCCTCGCAGCGTGCCTTCGCCGCCGTTGGCGTCATTCATCTGAATGACGCGCGTCACGTCGGTAGGTTGCCGTAGCACGCGCTCGGCAACGGCCTGTCTTATTACGTCCAATTGCGAGCCGGTGTCCATTATAGCTACTACAGGCTGACCTCCAATTTCCATACAGATCTTTATTAACATTCCGTCTTCTTCTGGCCACGGAAATTCCGGGACTTGCGATAACACGGATCGGCGATCTCTGGTTAACATAACGGCGCGCTGCAATTTTGGCTTCATTTTCTCAGAAATGGCAGCTCGAAATTCTTTTGAGGCTTCACAAAGCTGGCCAAACGTCGTGGCCATCGGCAACTCCCAGCATCGTTCCACCAGATTGCTCAGATCTGGTGGCCTCTTGGTGGGAATTTCCGATCTGGCAACTTCTTTGGGGCTTTCTAGCACAGGATTCGTGACTCTCTCCTGCTTTCGCTGGAGGCTCGGCGGCTCTACCGCCCTCAATCCTGGAGGGACCTGTCGCTCAGGTCTCGGCGTCCTCCGCGGCTCAGCGTCGGGCATGTCAATGTCTTCCGGCGCGACGATGCGGACTTTTCTGGCATCGATCGGACGCTGCTGTGGGAGCTCCTCCATGGGGTCCTTCTTTCCTGCAGCGGATTCTTTTCTCGCGGCTGGAGCGGCGGCGGACTTTGGCGCGACATCGGGCATAGTTCTGCGTGGAGAAGAACGTTCTGGGGTGGATTCTTTAGGGGGTGGAATATTTTCTTTGCCTGGGGAAGGATTATCGAATTTAGGCAGGAGCGGCGGCGACTTTCTGATTGGTGGGGGCCTCTTTGGAGGGTACACTCCATCGAAAGTCATTCGGCGAGCAGCCCTCGTCCCAGGGACGGTTCGCTCAGCTTCGTAGATTTTTCTAGGCCTTGATTCGTAGGCTTGACCATTTTTGTTTACAGTACGGGTATAAAAAATTTTTAAACCTGTTGGGTCTTCGTCTGGAAATTCATGGTCATCAGAAAGTCCGGCTGCAGTCTCCCAAGCGTCGTCTTCATCTGAGAGTAAGGGGTCCTCTTGGTCATCAGAATTTTCCGAATTATTTTCTAGTTCTCTTTCTTCACTGGATAAATAAAATATTTTACCCAGACTTTCATGGTCATCGGATGATTCAATTAACTCTTCAATAGCATCTGAGTCGGATTCTTGAACCTTTTCTTTGTCCCAATAGTACCCCATCACTTGCTTTTCCAGTGGGGTACCTGCATTCTGAAGAATATGTCCGCGCGACCAAAACAAACTCATTGGTTGTCCTTGGCGCTCGGCTGCTTGAGCTAAGGTTTCCGTACCTCGTTTACGAATAAATGAGCCATCTCGCATAACTAAACGATGTGTGTTGGCATCCCGCACAACAATTCCTCTCTCAAGAAGAGAATTTATTGAGGCGCATTCACCAATTCTATGTCCAGCTTGGCCGCACCCAAAACATCCGGCAGGAGGGAGGCTCCCATTATTTGCAGGACTTATGGGCTGCGAAGTTCCTTGGGTATTAGGTGCACTTGAGGCTTCTGCGGTCCAAGCAGTTTGGCGCGGTGCAGAATCCATATGCGGAGGAATTTGTCTCTGGAACTGAGTAGTATTATTGATTCTCTGCTCGGCAACTTTTAAAGGCTTGCGGGCAACACACTCAGCTACCAAGGGGTCAATCTTAATAGCTTTATAGTATACTGCTCCATAGTGCGGATCTGAAATGGACATTGCATTAAGTTTCTGAATTAAGTCCATGACTTCATCAGTGCTTTTATCCACTTTAGTAGTACGGGCTCGCTCGCGGGCAGTCAATTCTTTATCCTTGTCTAGGACTGTTCGCTTTGGCGCCTGCGCGGCTATTTTATCCTTGCGAGCTTTCTTCTTCTTCCGCAATTTCTCCTTGAATTTTCTTTTCCATTTATGCTCGGAATCGCTATCGCTGTCCGAGTCAGAAAGAAAATCAGATGCATCTGAGTCTGTGCTGCTGTCACTGGTATCGCTGTCGAGAGATTTAAGACCCTTAAGTCCAAACCCTCTAACATCCAGTAAGTTAGCAGGAAACTGATCTCGTTGGAAATATTCTTCAGCGGCCTCACATATTTTCTCAATCGTTGGAGCATCTCGCTTGTTGCGAGTGGGGTCACTTAGATTGATTCTTGGAAGCAGTTCATCGCGAATTGACTCGGGAATTCCAAGCCAAAAGTATGCATTCTTCTCATTCTCGGAAAGGTTCGAACTTCCCATGTTTCCGCAAATGGCGTTATATTTTCTGAAATATTTCTTCCATTCGTCCATTGAATACATGGCTTTCCTTGCACATTTGCACGCGTATGCAATTAAATCAGCAGGATGATACCTCTGGTGAACTTTTTCTGCATCATAGTATTTCCATATGGCTTTGCGTAAAGCCGTCCAGTCGTGGTCCGTGAAGGCTTTCAGAGATTTAATAAACTCAGTCACTTCGGTAGAACAATATTCAAGAATTAGCTCACATTTATCCGAGCCATCATGGACATTGTATTTCTTTAAGAGCTTGTCATAAGTTCTAAGGAAAAGATCTACCTCAGAATATTTGCCCCTAAAGGTCTTAGGGGCTTCCCTCGAGTGGCGTGCGGGCATATCCAAGGCAGAACGAGTTGTACTACTAGGTAAGTTGTACGTCATGGTGATAGCAGGTTGTACTGAAGGTAGCTGTTCAGAATCCGAATCGGGTTGTTCAAGAAGACTAAAAGGGGAAGGCTGTGCTGATGGAGCTGGAGATAAACTTGGTGATCGAGAACGGTGGGAAGAAAAGTTATAACTGTCGGAGTCGAAGGCTTCTGATGCAAAAGGAAGTTGATAGGCGTGAGTCTCAGTAGATGAAAATAGCTGGTTTGGTAATTCCGGAGGCTGTGGTGGGGTATCAGAGATTAAATCCTGTGATTCTAAATCTGATAAGTGTGAGCGGGTAGGTAGCTGGTACTTTCTGCGAGGGGTAACAGTATATGGGTGACTATCAGGGCTTTGATAAGTCCGAGGCGGGGTACTTGGCATCAACTAAGTTGAATGCAAAGTGTTGTTGATTGATCCGAGGTTTGATCCGATAACTTCAGACTTTTAATCTGAAGGCAAAAATAAGCAACAAATAGGTTCCCAAGCGGTGGGCTCCAGTGATGTCAGAGGATAGAAGTTCTGGCTAAAATTTACCGGCTTAAATTAATACCAAGTAAATTTAATATAAAGGTTCGACGGGGAAGCGCTGTAATTTGTTACTTAAGGAGGAGGATCAAATTGATGTGATCAAACTTGGAAGGTTCCTTATTTGGAAATGCTGGTTCAAGAAAATTCTTGCGGGTTAAACTCCACAGTAGGAGCTTCAGATTCTTAGAAAACTTAGGCGGCGGTGGTTCGAGAGCGTACGTAGGGTCAGTAGTCGTTACTGATCGTAGTTCTTACAGGGTAATTGTCCCTACAGTGGAACAATTAAATTCGAAGAGAGGTAAAGTTCTGACGAGTTCAGATTATATTCACTTGGGGGAGACTCAGCTCCTTATATACACTTTTGGAAAATTATTTTTAGAACTATCTACGACTAGGAATGAGTCAAATGGAGTCAGAAAGACTCAAGAGGAGTCCGAATGACTCAGAAGTAAGTAACTAAATTTATTCCCAGTATGACTTGATGTGACTCATCGTGACTCATTGGTCCCAGAGTCAAATTTCCCACAGTCAGAATTTAATTCGCAGTACAGTGAAATTCTCCGACCTGTGAAATATTACAAGTTCTCACTTGCACTACATGGTATGTAATAATTGGCCATTTATTCATGATCTGACTCCTAATTCGTTAGGAGTCTGACATCGGTGAGAAATACATTTTACCACCACTTCTTCAGCACTTCCCCTCGGCCATTGGTTGTGGTTCCGCTTCATAATCCATGACATAATACATTGAGATTGAGATGCTTCATCATGAACTCTCTTCGGCTTCACCAGCTCTTAGGCTGGGCTATTGCTCCTGGTTCTGCCTTTTTAGAACCACAACATAATAAATGTAGTAACTTAATTTACATAAACGGGAAAGTTCAACTGAGTGCCGCCCAAGTTGAATGTGATGGATGAGCTTGAGCGTTGGCCAAACGCAGTGTGAGCGTGAGACCGTAGAAGTAACTTTGAGTGGGAGAAGTCTGGAAGAGTCCAAGGAAGGGTGACCGTGCTTGGGATTTGGACATC
The DNA here is from genome assembly GCA_029282285.1 of Mycena rebaudengoi. Lineage (NCBI taxonomy): Eukaryota > Fungi > Basidiomycota > Agaricomycetes > Agaricales > Mycenaceae > Mycena > Mycena rebaudengoi. The sequence continues at coordinate 419,338 of JARJCX010000015.1, read as the reverse complement.
AAAAGAAAGTTCTTTAGGAATAATTTTGTATCATAGAATGATCTGAGAATCCTCCATGTTGAACCCCAAATGAACAATTATAAAAGGCCGCCGAGTTCAGAGAAATTCAAAGTTCAACAATAGAACAATAGGGGTACTTTATTCCCCGAGCGAGCTTTGGGCCGGCGAAGATATGCACACCTTCGGTATGATTGTTGACTTTGACTGAGACCAAACTGCAAGCTTTGTGTTGCTAAAAAATTAATCAATTTTGGTAGCGGGCTGTGCCGCTTGTCGGCCTTACCCGCTTTATTACTCAACAATCATATATCTAGGACAGACCATACGGACCGACGGGCAGGCCTAAAAGTATCAGCTGAGCACAAATCCCACACAACTATCTCACATAAAGGCTAATTTAGTCGGCTAACGAAAACAGGGTACATAGGAAAATGCGGTAGAACATTCCTAAGAACAATTACCTAAACAAGTTTAGGACTCGTAAAAGCACACAGATTTTACAGCTAATAACAGTACCGAGGGTGCGGATGAAAAAATTCCCGTTTTGGGATATTTTTGATCCCCACGACCGATTTGCCCATAGCTCAATGAGTATTGCGTCAATTGACATAAAAACTATATAGGAATGACCGCCTAATCCATGCACAATTAGTGATAGAGCTAAAGTAGAAAATAAATCATATCTTCAGGTGTCTTGAGAAACTAGGACTTTTGAGTGAAAATCTGGGCTAGCATGCCCAGATCAGATCCAAATGAGTTGGAATTTTGGGAGGGAGTGTTTGTAACTACTCCAGTCAATGTCATAGAGCCAGAATTGCGTATAAGAAATTCCTCCAGCTTTGTAACCCTCAATTGAACCGAAATTGGTATCAGAGGGCTACAAAGCTGAGGGAATTTCTTATACACAATTCTGGCTCTATGACATTGGCTGGAGTAGTTATAAACACTCCCTCCCAAAATTCCAGCTCATTTGGATCTGATTTGGGCATGCTAGCCCAGATTTTCACTCAAAATTCTTATACACAATTCTGGCTCTATGACATTGGCTGGAGTAGTTATAAACACTCCCTCCCAAAATTCCAGCTCATTTGGATCTGATTTGGGCATGCTAGCCCAGATTTTCACTCAAAAGTCCTAGTTTCTCAAGACACCTGAAGATATGATTTATTTTCTACTTTAGCTCTATCACTAATTGCACATGGATTAGGCGGTCATTCCTATATAGTTTTTATGTCAATTGACGCAATACTTGTTGAGCTATGGGCAAATCGGTCACGGGGATCAAAAATATCCCAAAACGGGAATTTTTTCATCCGCGCCCTCGGTACTGTTATTAGCTGTAATGGGTAGATTCCCAAGAATGAGCTGGCTTCGTGAGTTGTAGCCGAAACACGTGCAAAGTGTTCAAGCGTATGGGTGGCGAGGGGGACAGGAGTGACGATATGCATGAGAAAGCACACAGATTTTACAGCTAATAACAGTACCGAGGGCGTGAACGAAAAATTTCCCATTTTGGGATATTTTTGATCCCCGCGACCGATTTGCTCATAGCTCAACGAGTATTGCATCAATTGACATAAAAACCATATAGGAATTACCACCTAATCCATACACAATTAGTGATAGAGCTAAATTAGAAAAAAAATCATATCTTCAGGTGTCTTGAGAAACTAGGACTTCTGAGTGAGAATCTGGGCCAGCATGCCCAAATCAGATCCAAATGAGTTGAAGTTTTGGGAGGGAGTGTTTGTAACTACTCCAGCCAATGTCATAGAGCCAGAATTGCATATAAGAAATTCACTCAGCTTTGTAGCCCTCTGATACCAATTTCAGTTCAATTGAGGGCTACAAAGCTGAAAGAATTTTTTATACACGATTCTGGCTCTATGACATTGACTGGAGCAGTTACAAACACTCCCCCCAAAATTTCAACTCATTTGGTTCTGATTTGGGAATGCTAGCCCAGATTCTCACTCAGACATCCTAGTTTCTCAAGACACCTGAAGATATGTTTTTTTTCTACTTTAGCTCTATCACTAATTGCACATAGATTAGGTGGTCATTCCTATATGGTTTTTATGTCAATTGACGCAATACTTGTTGAGCTATGGGCAAATCGGTCGCAGGGATCAAAAATATCCCAAAATGGGAATTTTTCGTTCGCACCCTCGGTACTGTTATTAGCTGTAATGGGTAGATTCCCAAGAATGAGCTTTCTTGGTGAGTTGTAGCCGAAACATGCTCCAGATTGATGAAGGCGGTGGTGGGGAGGTTGCTGGCCAGTAATAATGAGAAGCCATAGATTATAAGAGTTTTACAGCTAATAACAGTACCAAAGGCGCAGTTGGAAATTTTTCCATTTGGGGCTATTTTCAAAGAATTACCGGTATCTCAGTGGGTTCTTCTCTGATTTAGATGAAAACTAGCTAGAAATCTCGGGCTAATTCACACAGAATTAGTGATAGAGAGAAAGTTGCGAAAAGTATTCCACATTTGGTAGCATAGGTTGATGGCAGCATTTTGCAAAGTAATTCAATTCTAGGGCATCTACACACATCCCAGTGACATAGATTTTGGTCCAAAGCTGCCTTGTCCACATCCTGAAGAATGTCATAGACCCAGAGTTTGAATAGGGACTTGATTATGACAGTATTTCCACATTGTGGCAGATCCTGCATGGTTGTGATCTGTTTCTGAGTAAAATAGACTGAGATCTCAAAATCTGAGTCTATGACATTCTTCAGGATGTGTCAAGGCAGCTTTGGACCGAAATCTATGTCACTGGGATGTGTGTAGATGCCCTAGAATTGAATTACTTTGCAAAATGCTGCCATCAACCTATGCTACCAAATGTGGAATACTTTCGCAACTTTCTCTCTATCACTAATTCCGTGTGAATTAGCCCGAGATTTCTAGCTAGTTTCATCTAAATCAGAGAAGAACTCATTGAGATACCGGTAATTCTTTGAAAATAGCCCCAAATGGAAAAATTTCCAACCGCGCCTTCGGTACTGTTATTAGCTGTAACATGGAGCTGCGCACAGACAAATGTATCCCAGCCTCTTGAAAGCGCATACTTAGCTTGCAGAGAATGACGATAGTCGAAAGCAGATGTCACTGACAATGCAGGCATCCATGTGGACACTGCTGGATGGCCAGGTACTTGAGATGGATCATTGCGACCAGAACTTCATTCCACTCCAAGCCCACGTTATTGGTTACTGCCTGTGTGACAAAGGTGAAGGTCAGCAAGCACACCTGTGGCGAAAATTCAGCAGTAGAACATAATCTGCAAAAAAAAAAAGAACCATCTCAAACAAAGCCCGGTTGTTGGCCAGTGTGTTAACAAGAAGAGGGGCAGTGGCTGCTAGCTCAATGTCGCAGTAGAGGCTAGTATGTGTCGTGTCGCGTGTGGTGCTCAAGGCTCGGTTCAATGCAGTAAGAGTGTTGCGGTCCACATAGTGGGAGATTTCCAGATAAATGTCGGAGGGCAGCGGCACCAAGCTGCGCAGATGTGGAGGGCCCCAGGCCATAGTTGGCACCAAGTTGGTGCATGGTGATATAAGTAGAAAAACTGCAATCAATGACTTTTGGGATCTACTCGACAAGATCTTTACATCCATATCAGGCTTGAGACCGCCACACTTTCCGGAGGGGCTGCTGCTCATGCTGGCTGCTCCTCATAATATTTTTTTAAACTTGATCCATTCAACAAGTTGTAAATAAAAAAAGCTACTTGTTGTCAGGCAGTGCAGTGCCAAAGACTTCGAGGTGATCCACTTCCAACTCATCATATATCAAATACAGGCTCAGAACCCACTCCATCATACACATCGCAAAGCGCCGGTCCTCCCAGGTGGGAAAGGAGCGACTTGGCAGACTGGTACCCGTATGCAGCCCAGCGGAAAAGTGCTGCAGCGGTGTAGTGGGTCGGTGAGTAGTGATCCTTGCCCAGCTGCAGCGGCGTGTTTCCGTGGTTGATAGGGGTGGGTGGGATAAGCAGCAAGGAGCCAGAAGGGAACTTGACAACTAATTGGAACTGCTTCATATAGAAATGTGCGCTCTTGGTCGCATCGAAGTTTCCACCGCAGTCACCCCTGCAGAAAGAGTTCACCAGGTTTAGAAAGTCGCGGTGGTTGAATGTCGCGGCGTGAGAGCCGCAGTTGACGGTTTCAGCAGGGAATACAGAGTTGGGGAATTTTTTTTTGAGGGTGGGGTCTCACTCGTACAGGGGACCAAGCATCTCCACCAGGTAGCGGAAGACTTTTGGCATGAATGTGACCAAACCAGCTAAAATGAATAGCTTCAGTAGCAGAAAAGGCTGACATCAAATTGGACATACTAGATTGAAAGCCAAAGACTCGTTGAGCGCTTTCGTTGTGCTGGATCCTCCGGATGAGGCAGCGGATGAGTCGGTGTTTCCCTGCAGGGGCCCACCAGGAGACCTGGGCAGCATGCTGAATGCCACTTCAGGATTGACAACAAGGGATTTAATATACATCAGTGTCATTTACATGGTGTTTAACTATCATGGGAGAGTCCAGAAGGGGTGTGTGAGTATACAGCCCCTAACTCACAAAAGTCCTTTTTATGTGTTGGGCTCTAACGTAACTAAAAGTCGAAAAACATCACATACCTTAGAATTCTGAACTCTAAAGACCTGCTGGTTCAGATTTGTGCAACGGACAACTTTAGTCCTGAGGTCGTCGAAAATTTGGCCAAGACAATTTTATTATTTACGGCAATTCCCGACCGTACTCGGTTACGGTTAAATTATTCCAGTCGCTATTTTAATCACGGATTGATCGACTGTCATCAATCTTAGAAAAAAATTGCTACTGGCTTGAGTCGGTGCCAGAGCATCTAATTCAGTTTGGGTGGAAATCTCAGGATCTTATTTTCCCGTGGTGACTCAAATGCAGGTCACAATTCAACTTCAACGACATCGCTTCCAAATATTGCACTGAATGAATACTTTGTTGCGATTGAATGCGCTATGCATTGCCGCCCTGGAGAGCACCACAGAAATGTTCTTTGATGTTATACTGGTGAGGTTCTACGCTGCAGCACATCAATAATCCAATTCTACTTGGGCGCAGTTGATTCTTATCGGACGCCCAGAGATTACAGTGTAATGTGAATGCTGGGAGTATATCAGCATCCACGCAGCTGGGAATTATAGACACTCACTGTACTTCTTCTAATTTTTCTCGCCCCCTTGTCAAAATGCAGTTCCTTGGTAGGAGTGGAAGTTGAGGACAAAATTGAACTGAGGACCAGTCTCTGGACTTTGTGGGTACCGCACACACTTGGCGACACCGTGCCACTCGCTGGAAATGATTTCGAGGGCTTCCACACCGTCCTTCGCAATCCCGCATTCAACAAGCCAGCACCTGTGTCAGGTGGTAAGTTCAGATTGAACGGAGGAGAAAATAGGCATACCCGGCGACCATGCCCGTGCGTCCAATTCCCCCGCGGCAGTGCACAGCGGCAGTGCGATTGCGGTCCTCGTTATCGCGCAAGACATTCAGAATACGACGCATGTAGTCTAGACTCTCCGGACAACAGCGGTCGTGGATGGGGAAGCGGTGGTATTCAATCTCCTTTGCGTCAATCTTGAGAAAGGGCGCGCGCTCCAGCAGTTGAGCAGCGTACGGAGAGAGCTCGTGCTCCTCTGTCAAGTCCACGAAAGTCCGTACGCCCACATCAAGCAACGCGTCGAGTTTGAGCGTGGATGATGTCCTGGGGTCCCATGGATACTCGCAGGCGAGCAGGTGGGTGGTGACCCAGTAAGAATTCGGAATGGGATGCGGACGAGTGTGAAGTTCCCATGGGCGCACAGCAGGCATCTGGTCGCGGTCAGCTGCAAGTTATTTGTAGAGTTCAGGTTGACGTTTTGGGAACTCACCAGCTGCCCTTATATGCCTCCCGACGTTCTGCTAGATAACTTAGTGTTTTCCCGAACTTTCTATCGATCCAGGCGGCGTTCGTGGTCTAGAACGTATATGTCAAGTGCGAAAATCATCCGTGCTGCTTGCTCAAGAGCCTTCAGAAAGCACGAGAATGAGTTTATTCTTGGCGGATCCGGACCAGGCCTGGGTCTTCCCGCGACAAATCGGGGCGACGGAGTCCCGAAGGCGGTTCTAGACCGATAACAATAGTAGTACACAAGTTTAAGATCCGCGAGGACCGACGAGATGGCGCACACACATCAATTTGATGTGAGGCACATTCGGTTCAGAGGAGGCGTATGATGGCAAAACATGTGGGATGAGGCACATTCCCACACATCCATATCTCTGTATTAGCCTAAAAATACCACTTTCGAGCAGTTAGGGCAAGTGCAGCGCGCACTAACTGCGGGCATAAACTTAGGTTGGTGTTCGGGTTAGAGGTTAGGGGTTCGGGGTTCAGGTTGGAGGTTCGGGTTCAGGTGTTAGGGCTAATGGACATTATTTAAGCGGAACGAGGCTGTAGTGTGCCAACCTGAAATGCCCCGGCTTGGGGCAGCGAGGGAGGGGAAGGGAATTGAATGGTTGGTCCCCTTCCACAAATGAAGAAAAAACTGATGTGAATTCCTCTGTTTTTAATGAGCAAGTGAGGCACATTGCCTAAAAGGGGAATTAAATGTGCCTCACATCAAATTGATGTGTGCACCATCTCGTATATGCTCTACATCATGTCATGATCCGTTTTGATCCTTGCACCCGTTGCCCTAAATTGACTCAAACCGGTATTTCGCATTTCCTGAAAATTTGTACAACCGTGACTTGGTGTGTTTTGATCCGGCGGATACGCGATTCCTTTCGAGTCCTTTTGGAAAATATAAGCCTGCAATCAGCTCGCATGGCGAGCGCCTATGCCGACATCTGTGTCTTATATCCAGGTCTCTATTTATTCATTTTATGCATACCATAGCTCTAAGTAATAAACAATGCGACCCTCGAGTCTGCAATCCCCTATTATTTCCAATTCCTGACGTTGCCGCAACGTTTCGTATATATATTACTCAAAAGTGCCTTGAACACCCGACTGAGTATGGCTGGAGCTTGATCAAGATTCACCGGCACGTCGTTCACAATGCCTCTGTGCTGAGCTCCATCCTCGGCCGGTCTTTTGAAACTTTAAACCTTGACTGTGCGGCCGAGCTATCTCTACCTATATATATACTTCACCGACTCAAACAGGCAATTTAAGTTGTACTCATATAACAACTGCATGTTGTGTTAAAGGCGAATTTCTGCAGACGGAGTAAAAGGGCGCCACTCAGGTCTACGTATTCAAGGTAGAAGCGAGTTGGATTCGGTATCCCTACCGGCATCCAGGTAAAAGGTACCAGGGATGCCCGGATGGCCTTGATATTTTTACTACTTATGCCGCATACCAACTACCTGATCAGTCTGCCGATCTTATATCCCTGGGCAAATTTGTGCACGCTGGATTAATAAGGTCCAATACAACCTCCTATTTAGCTATGGGGTGAGTTGCGCTGAATAGCCACTCAGAATTTAATCCACAACGGAATAGCCGCTTGGAATTTCGGCAACACATATCTGAAGTTGAAAGATACTGTACAATTGCTCATATGATTCAGGTTGCTCATTTTAATGTACTTGAAATCAAGTACGAGTTTTTTCCGGGCACCGCCACGGCCCACAACCCAAAGTTGTGAATTCCGTCTAAGCGGATTTCACTCGGCTCAAAAAACAGTTCTCCCAGCTCAACAATCAGACAAGCTTCAAAATACTATCGACCTCAAGGAGTACTGGCTCGAGCACGGCATCATCGGGCGCAAAGAATTCGGATCTCTCGATGCCCTCGCATCAAAGGTTCTCGAAGTCTCGTCCTGGCTGCCCGCACCTCTGCGCGCTCTCATGCGACGGTGACAGGCGACGCTGCAACTCCTCATCCCTGCTCCTCCCTTTGCATTCTGGAACCCCCAGGAACGATCACCTGCCACCGCGAGGTCGCGCTAGCGACGATGAGCGCAGCAACGAGAAAGGTGTTCTATGCGTGCCCGGCCGTTACGAGCAACAGCAGCACAATACTGCCTGCGACTTCATTCCTCGCTGTACCTGTAGCCCGCATGTGCCTGCGCCTCCACATCCCTTTTCCCCGCATTCCCTGGCCCGACAGCAGGACACCAACCCTAGCATATATTACTCAGAGATAAAAATGGAACCTCGTTCACAATGCATCTTTCCCTGCTACTGCATAGTATCAGGGCTTGTAAAATACCACATTTGCCTACCTTGGACTCTGTGCGAGGTATTATTTTCCCCCAAATCTGTCTGATACATTCAAATCTTGTTCTGCCTGCATACAGGGCTGTGGGACGACTTCCAGTACACTCAAACTCAAATTAAAATTGATGAGTGATGCGCATCACGGAGTAAACCGGCATGCGTCTGATGCGCATGACGGCAGACACAGTTCAATTTCCGACACGAAAGACAGATTTGTTATTGGGTGATAGCAAGACCATAGTTACTGAGTTCTCGCAAAATCTACCACTTCGGCTACAGCTTGACCGTGAGTATACACAATATATGCGACTACGATCTGAGCTTCGGCAGAAGCACACCAAATTGAACTCTCTGCTCTCACCACAATCTCTCGGTTTTTTCTAAGATTCACATGTCTTGGGCAGTCTCTCTTCGCATTGTGCTTAAATTATTTTGTTCTGTCACATTCATACGCACTGAATTTATTTGCTGATTTTTAAATGGCTAGAAGATACAATGTCTGCATAATCGCGGACGCACAGCCAGCCTGCGGCACGACGGTTGGAGGGTGGAAGGTAAGTGTTTCTCTCCTTTTTATTCATTTTATTTATTTTGGTCAGGTCTTCTCGATGTGGCTGCTTGTTTTCATGAGAATATTTCCTCGACTGTTCGTTTCTTCTTCCTCGTATTCATGGCGGCGAAGTCTTTTTGGCTCGGGACCTCGAAAACGGGGGAGGGAACTTCGCACGCGACTTCCAGTCTTCCTTTGATGCTCAAAGACATTCTCTTTTCTTTCTTTGCTCCAGTGTCGCTCCTGCTCACACTCTGTCCTCCTGTCCTTTCGCAATATTACCATGTACTCACACCTCACGCATAGATCCAGGAAACACAGGAGTGATCCCTCCTACCGAGCCTTTTCCGTGTTGTGGAAGAGCTCAGGGAGAGGGACTGGAACCGCACGTGCGACGCGAGATCGTGAAATATTTTCTGTGTAGTTCTGAAAAATCTTAGCGTGGAGCGGCACGCTGCCGTTGCAGGGGAAGTTACATCATCGCAACGATTATTCAGGGGAGTATAATATTGTGAGAGAAACACAGCTGCACACATATCTTTTAAATTATTTGTCAACAAGAAAAAAGGCTGAACCAGAATTTTGGGTTTTTATTTCAATAGAGTGGGTCCCAAATGGGGCAAAAGACGGAAAAGAACTCGAAAAGGGAAGAGAGAGAGGGAGATTCCGAGAGAAAAGAAGAGATTCAAAGGACATACCAGGCACCTGAATACAAAGCTAGAGAACACTGAGACATTTGATTGGAGCTCAGAAGCTTAGAAACTCGCACTATAATATTATCATGGCACTTTCTAACAAAATATATATGTACAATATTGAAGCGCACGTGCCGCTGGGTGACTGCGAAAAAGCTTCCAAAATGAGGATAGAATGCTCATTAATGCTTCGCTCTTGAATTGCTCTCCGGCAAAAAGCAGAGCACTTGTGGGAGACGGCGGCAAACGCTGCTAAGATTGGTGCTGGAGCTGAAAGAACATTCCGAGCAATTGTGAGCATTGGGTTGAAAATCATGCAGGAATCACGCACCATTGTCTATCCCAAAGCCTCCTCCACTTCCTAAATTCGCTGTGTATAGTCTCAGTCACGGTAGGGGTCCAAGCTTCTCACCACGCACAACTGATGCCTCGAAGGTTCCTGAGATTTGTCTCCGTAGCGGCTGAATGGAATTCAGGTTTGTATTTTAACCACGTCAAGGTTTGGTTCTGAATGGGAGCCTGGGCATGTTGACTGGGAAAATGCTTGGCAGAAGCCAACGTTAGACGGTGCGCGCAGAGTTCAAAATGGCCGGAAACAGCATTCAGATGGGCATGGAGGGTATACTCGATTTACGGTACAATTGGCAGAAAGATCTCCAGAAGGTTGTGGCGACGTTTCAACCATCGAGGTCAGCCCGAAGCAGCGCGTATGCCGCCAGATTTTCACTCAAAAGAGCCAATGAAAAGGCGCATATTCCGAAGAAATTTGGGGGGCCAGTGCACGGCAGACATAGAAGAGTGGCCCTGAATATCACAGGCCGCAATCCAGGGCGACATCCAGGAGAACGAGGCGGAGCAGGACGAGATAACAGTGATGTGAGCAGTTATCTGCCAGTCACAGTGTTATCTGCCATTTGACGACTGTGTTCATTTCTGGATGTTTCACAGCATTCTGAAGAGATAGAAGTACTCTATAGTCTTTGTTAAGGGTACTATATTTTTAACATAACATGAGATGAAGTAGAACTACGAAAACTCGGTGAAAGTGGCAGATAACTGGCAGATAACGACCCACCTGATCCAATCATAAACCGAATTTTGTGCGCCCAGTGAAACAACTTCACCAGACATATTTTACCATTATCTCTGTTCATTTAGGCGTCCCGCGGACTTTCGCGTTGTCGGACTTCTTTTAGTCCTTTCACTTGTTTGATTCTTGAATAGTCGGCGACCTGAGGCTCTCACTCTCAATTGGGATTTTACAGGCCCATCCAATAGACACTTGTCCAGCACACTGAAAATTTAGGATAAATCCAGCTACCAGAAGGAACAAAAATAAGGCCCAGAGGAGTCAGAGTCGTGAGCAAACCTCAAAAGAACTTGATTTATGGTGAAGAACATTGTTTATCTGTTCATGTGGGCTCGGTACATGGATGGCTCCGTTTTATATGAAAAGAGGTGCTAAATGCGGTCAATATTCACCGTAATTTTGGGGCAATAGCTGTAGGGCTTCGACCCGTCCGTCCCGTCCCGTCACCGTCGCAAAAACGTGCCGTCGTAGAGACGGTATGGGTCCACCCGGCCGTCGAAAGAGAATTTGAACAGCCCTGACGGACGGGTCCCGTCCGTCGACGGGTTACGGCCGTCGCGACGGGTACATCTGGCGATATTTTTTGATTGAAATGGAGTATTACATAGCTAGACTTGTAGGCACCGTTATTATTACCAGGAAAATTTAAGAGAGTTATTTAGACTCGTTCAGATTATTCCAGAGTCGCAATAGGCTTATAAAGTCCTGTTCTAGCACAAATACAAGATATCTCCCTCTGTGATGGGATCAAACCAACTTCAACACAAGCTCGGCAAGGCAATTCAACTTACTCTGAAGATATTAAAGATTAAGCACCAGCCAGATATTCATTAAGCAACCACCGAACTTTTGTCTGAGACTTGTATGAGCTCCAGATCACAGGTAAGGTCCAGACACCAACTATCAACGAAAAAACATAGCATTGTGAAGTCCGTAGAGCCTGGGGAATATCCCGCAGAGCACACAAATTAATTCCCAAGCCACTAGAAGGCACATTACAAGCAAATTGAAAGCCAGGGCTACTCAAAAACATAAGCTGAGTTCAGCGGTCGCAACATCAGTGATATGATACCCCATTTTGAGGGGCTCCTCCGAGCTTGCCGAGAAGCCGGCTTGACCACGGCGATGCCCGAACCAATCATCTTGCACTGAGCAATCAATACGCAGCCCCTTTTGGCCGGCCCGTCACCCGTCGGACGGACGGGTGACGGGTACCCCGTCGACGGGTTAGCCCGTCCCGTACCCGTCCGGCTCAACTCCTCGCAAAATAGCTCGACGGACGGGTCCCGGCACGTTGCGACGGCCCGTCACCCCGTCGCAGCGACGGACGGGTCGAAGCCCTAAATAGCTGTAGAACTGGTCAAGATCCATAAACGCGGGACAGAAAGTCCTTGATGCGGAGACCCAAAGTAGTTGATAGGATCACGGCAAACGTTTGATGGGAGGACCATAAATAGCTATCCGCTTGGCATCAAAATAATGTTGTGATGACTGATATTGATGTGCAAAGGGACAAAAATTCTCATCCACTGTGGCCAAATAGGCATTTAATCGGGACTACATATATGATCTGGGGAGCGGTACACAAAGCAAAAGCTGGGACCAAAACCAATTACTGGGGACACTATTGGTACACGCAACTATAATTTCCCTTCACCGAATCTCTTTAGTTCTTTTTCAGGTACATGTATGACGGTTCCTTTGTACAAATAAACATTTACGCGCGCGCGCCTAAATTAGCGCGCGCGCGACCTATATTAGCGCGCGCGCGACCCTATATAGCCGCGCGCGCACAGGTGTTATATCAGTAATAGGTATGGCATAGGTGTTCTGAATATGTATAACGTGTATGCGATACAATCAATACAATAACGGTTGAATGGGAGTTGCAGGCTCAGCCGCGTACTGACAATACAACTAGGATCTCAATCGAACATAATACGCAACGAAACAGATCAATTGTAACGACACAGGCTGAGCGTGCTGAAATCTCATAGGCGGACTCGGAAAGAGCGGTGCTTAAATCCCCGTTCTGCACCGGCAGCTGAACATTAGCATTCACCATGGTCGACAAACCAAGCGATGGCTCCGGTACGCAACCCATGAATGGGATTTGGAGCGCAGGGACTCAGATGGAAGGTTGACTTGCGCGTCGCCAGGACGCCGTCGAGCTCGAGGTAATTCGACTGTGGCAGTTGGACGAGGTCGAAGGGTGGCGGGGAAGTGGTATCACGCATGGCGTGAGAGACGCAAAGTTGCCGATATGATCCGATACGTAATTGATCCTCTTTCTTCCGGTTACCGCTGTTTGCTTTTGGTGTTATACTTGGACTTTTAGCTCGGCGAAGTGCTCAAGAACATTTACCACCGCTCTTGATATGCATGAGCATGTTACCGGGAGTTATTTTGAATTTTCCAACTTGTTGACTGGGATCAAGGCAGAGCACGCGTCCGGAATAAATACAATATCCTGATTCTAAAAATATTATTGCCCCCACAAAGGTTCAAGTAAAGCAAAAATCATGGATGTGCCCTCATCAACTTTGTAAATTTACAGAACCAAATCTGCTACAACTCTCGAATAAAAAGTTAACAACAGTTCCTGCCTGAACAATCAGTGAAAACGGATCAATCCGATATGTGGGAATGTTTGGTCCTGTCTCATTATGAACGCGTCAGCACCCGTGACACGGTCTCAACTTGACCATCTCTATGTACGTCTACGATGTAACTCCACCCATTTCCACGCATCGCCAACTCGCGACTCGGTACCCTGTCCGAGACCCGGCCCACCTCAGTCTCATTGTCTACCCCCACCGGTGACCCGGCGAAGTCGTGTCGGCAGGCCGATGGAGTTAACCCTGAACGAGCTGCAATGCTCAGGGATGTAGTCGAATGCGAGCGGATGAGGCCTGACGGTGCTCCAAGCGGTGGTGGCGTGCCCATGGTCATGTCGAGCACTGACTTTCGGCTCCTCTGCTTGCAAAGAGCCGCCGCACCACCCGCTTTGTTTTAGTGTCGTTCACCTTCCTCAGTCTGGACGCTATACATCGTCGCCCACTCGTAGCTGTTTAGTAAAGTGGCATTTGTACCTTGCATTTTAGAAACCACCTGGCGCGCGCGTATTTTTGTGGTCGCGCGCGCGCTAATTTAGGCGCGCGCGCGTAAATGTTTATTTATACAAAGGAACCGTCATAACATGCATCAGATGTATATTAATAAATGCCGGAGGATACCGGGGGCAAAGGTCTACAGAGGAAAATAAGAAAAAGCCGTTCCAGCTACATACCATACTATAGTCGCAACTTTTGATCGGAGCACTGCCACCCTCGTCACCCTCGACCATCGGTAATAATAATCTCTCAAAAATCCTCTGGTTCGAGACCACCCTGGCCTCTACTCTATCTGCGAATGGGCCTAGCTTACTCGTGCTTCATGGCTCGCCCTACGTGAGCGCGGCAGTCCAGCTGAAGCCGGACTACTGATCCACGGTCACCAATCCCATACCTTTCCCTTGGCACTGGCGAGCCGCGACTGCACAGATGCACAATGTAATGGCGCGCTCTTCGTAGAATTTCGGCAGCGATGCGTATCCTCCCCATCGCAGGATTTGTATGCGTCTGAAACGTCTGTACATCGGTCAATTGCGAGCAGGTACTGGAGTATATACAAGAAACGAAAACGAGAACATATATATATATATGATCCGGGCGATGGCCACTGATGCCAAGCAGTTACCGGCCATGCATGTCCGCCGTTACCGTCCGTGCAGACGGTGATGTGCCATCATGTTTGGCATGATGCCGAGATACAAACAACGACATTTTATTGCCATTCTGGTGCGCCATCCTGCCACCACCCATGCTTTGGGTCCTGCAACACGAGAGTAATTTTGTGAATGCTATGGGGATGTTTTAAAAATAGGTTTCTAGCCCAAAATAAATTAATGTGTAGAGTCGCAAGAGAGTTTAAATTTCCTTCAAGTTCGTTCCAAGTGGCGTCATCCTTATGGCTTATTTATCCCACCAATCAGTGTCTATCTTAGCTCAGTTTGTTCAATTTCATCCTCTAAATCTTGTTGTTGCTTTGGTGTCCAGAGTTCAAACCGCTTCTAATGTATTTTTTTGACCCTTTGCTCCGCTTATTCAGTGGGCGCCAAATCATCATGAACTCGATGAATTGGCGCCCATCATCTTTGCAAAGTTACTCTTTATTTAGCTTCACGCGCACTTTCTACTCTCTACAAGAGCCTGCAAGACTTAGTTGATGTATTATTCATTCTGTTCATCGTGACTTCAGTTAACTGTTTTCACACAAACATTCATATGAGAGTTGAAGCTGAACTCCATCTGAGACAATTAATGAGGTACAATGACTTTCTTATTTCGAGTCTGTTAAGACCTTCATAGCAGCAGAGGTGACATTAAATTGAGTTGGATATATTAGGATTAGATATGAATTATATCACAAGGAAATTGAGAAATTGAGAGGGAGAAAGGAATGATTATCCAACGAAATAGGGATCAGATGCAAGGACCTCTTCATCATCGTCCACTGGATACATAGGGTGATCTTCCGCAATCGCCCTCAACGTTGTATCAATTATGTCCGAGTTGAGTGCTCCTTCATAGTCAAAATCTGACCTCGGGTCGGCAATAGGAGTGGCTGGGCAAAGTCCTGGGAATAGTCGGAAGGGCCTCATAGGTTCTGAAAAGGCCGCAAAGTCATCGTCGACATTAATATAGTTCTGAGGGGATATTGCTGAAAGATCATCAGATGCGAAAATACTTGGAAGGAAATTGATATTTACAGCGCTGGTGGCTCAACCTTGAAGGGCCAGCAACAGGCTGTGATTGCCTTCGAGGTGTTTGTGGTGGTTGACCAACAGTCGTCTGCTTCAGCGCCGCAATTTGTTCGCGGAGTTTTAAGATTTCCAGCTCGCTGTTTTTGGCCTGCTGCTTTCCGGCCCTTACCTCGTCGCGCAGTTTCTTAGCCTCACGGCCAGTCAGACTTTCGAGTGCGCGTTGCTTCTCATGGTTTCAAACCTTCCGCTGCGACTGGTTCTTGAATCGTGCTTGGAGAGAGTTGTTGGGATTCTCCAAGACACCTGAAACCATTGTCGCCTTGATGATTCGAGCGTATCAGAATCGAGTTTCTTTGCACTATTCCAAGGTCAATAATTAAATGTGGTTGAAATTGAATCACATACGCGAAAATAGCTTCGAGTAGCAGGCGCCGTGTGCTGTTGACCTGGTTGTCCTGCGCGTGGCTCCCCTCAATAGGATTAGTGTCACGAGGGGTGAGATCCCAGTGCCGCTTATCCATCCTCGAAAGTTCGCGATTCAAAGAAGGAAGTAGCCAGGGATAGCTGATTTTGTGCGCCCACCAGTCTATCACATTTCAGTTGACTCATCCCCTTCTGCATTCAATTGAACTCACTTTGAACTTTGGGATCAGTGGATGCCGCACAGAATGCATAATATTCGTTAATCTCTTCCCTTGAACAGAGATACGGAAATCCAAGCAAATATGCAAGGTCGTTCTCGCTAACATATGATTTTAGACCAAACACACCGCTAGAGGATATTTCAGACATTGAAGAGACAATGTATAACTGCGTAAAACCCACCGATTAAAATGCACAATACAGGTCTTCCATATAAACTTGAGAATTGTGTTTATATCCACTGTTGCAGTACCGCCAACATCGGGCAAATTCATGCGCCGCAGAATGATGAAGTCTGCCAACCCCTGGGCCTGTGCGCCCTCAGAATCACCTATAGCGCCGAGGAGCTTTGATTTTGGAGAGAACACTTTAAAGTTGAGTCTTTCTCCGGTGATTGTTTCTATGGCTTCGAAGATACCGTTCCAGACAAGAACAAAAGCTTCTCAGGAGGCTCCGTTACTCCAGACCCGGCCAATCACAGTACCTGTCAAAATATGAGCGATTTAAATATTGAGTTAGAGAAAGCTCACGTTTATCTATCAAGTTCAGCCAAACGATGAGCTTCCACTCGTTTGTTTTGCCGTGAACTACAGCAAAAGTGGTATCAACCATTATCCATGCCGCGTCCAGTGTAAGTGTGGCCAGCTCTGGGTTAATTGTGATGATTACATGTGTACCATCTGCGCATGCCGCAACGGCATGGATGTATCTGTCTTGCATATCTCGAAATCTATCCTTCCCAAATTCTAGATAGACAGCTAAGTGAATTTGGTTAGGAGTGTATCAATCTTGAGACTAGTCAAAACCTCACCGGGAAGCCCAGTGCCGTCTGGGAAGAGAGTTTCACGAGATTCCTTCACAATATCACGACGTTTTCGTTTGTTAATCATACCCGGATGAAGTTCCTCTGAGAGCTGGCCACCGAGAAGGGAATGAGTGGTCAATGCTGAAGTAATTTTAAACCAACTGTCCTCAGTCAATTAAAAAGGAACGCTCACACTTGTCTACACGGAGAGTAGTCGTTCCCACGGTCCCCGCAGTTGCGTCGACACATTCCACGTATTTCTGTTTTATTGCAGATGGAATTTTAGTGCGAGGAAAGGATGGATGGCTATGCGGAGCTCCTGCGGACGGAATGATTACTGCACGTAGATCTGCTTTATTTATAGGAATGAGAAGTGAGAGCTGAGCAGAGCACTGGTGCTTTTTAAGCTTCGCAATTATGTGTTGACTGTTCTTAAAATGATTTCGCGCTGGTAATTATTCGGATACATGACATCAGAGGTGAGTGATAATTATGGCAGTAGTCAAGACTCACAGCAAACAGAATTTTTAGGCAGATGCGACGGGTGAATAATTTGCTTGCAATTTGGACTCAGAGCATCGGTGTCATCGTCTACCTCATCGATGGGGTCTCCCTTGAATAATTTAAAAAGAATGGATTCTCGTACGGCTGAGGGGATTGCAGTGAAGCGGTGGGATTTCGACATTTGATCCGAGTCACCGTGCGCCCACTTTTGGCAACCGATGAAGTACATTTTTCCATCCACAATCGGCTACAGGGGGACCAATAAATGTGTATAAACGAGACATATATGAGTCTCCACACCTGTGAAAATTTGCGTAGGATTGGACGGCCCCCACATATAGTGTCAGAATCTAGAAATTTGCCTTTGCAGAGTGTTTCGATTATTCCACGGTAAAATCTGGGCAAAGTGTAAAAACAACAGAAGAATTAACGGATGAGTGACTCACGCAGAGGCAACTGCTGCAACGCTTCCAGCCTCGGCGGTCTTTGCAGTCATAATGGGGTCAGAGACGCGTAGGTGGGGTTTGTCAGTCTCCTCCCAGCGTTGACAGTCACTGAGAAAATCGTCCGCAGCAAGCTTGCATATATAGCAGCCGCTGCAGGTTAGTGTGGAGCGACGGCAGGCTACTGGTTCATCTGTATCATTGTCAAGAATGATAACTTTAGCGAGACCTCGTTCTCCTTTCGCCCCCGTTGGGCCAGTAAATGAGTCTTGGCACTGTGAAATAGGAGATGATCAACATGGAGAGCGGTGGTTGGTTGAATGAAATTTTAGTACCTCTTTCTTGACAAATCCATCTACAGTCAGAGTTTTATTGCCGAATTTGAGTAGCCCCGGAGTTGCATTAAGGTCAAGAATGTATGCAACACGATTGGACAACGGCGGGACATCCCAGGACTCCGGGGCCGACTCAATGTGAATGACTTCATCCACTACAATTCCGCCAGTGCGACGCTTATGGCTCTTGGCCGTCACACGAATACCTGTTTCCAAATCAGAATTAGACTCTGTACTGTCCTTTGGGGCGTATTGGCGCTTGCGGGGCCGGACTGTTGCGGAAGATTTCCGTTTGCGTTTTGGTGTATTGGATTCGGGTTCCGAGGCGGAGTCTAGATGAAAGACAAGTCATTGGCGAGTTCATAAAAATGACCCACTCACGTACCCTCTGATCCCTGTCCTCCACGTAGGCGCAAGGCAGGTCCACATGAGTATGTTGGCCCATAATCATCTACAAAGAACGGTCAGTAGTACCCAAATTTTGAGCAGAGAAATATGGCACATACTTTCTGGTACAGAGAAGTCCGGTTCCAACGCTGTGTCTAAACAAGGAACAAGTCATTTTCGAGTTGGAGGAAATAATTAGCCGATGTACCATCCGATAAGCTTTCTCCCCATTTCCACATATCAGGACCCTCTGAATAGAGCTCATAATCGGCTTTGAAACTGTTAGCCTGTATCCTATGGGCAGAAGATCATTTTACCATTGTAACCGCAGTCCTCTAATAGTGGCGGAGATTTGATATTATCATAATCTATGCGGAATTTGGACATTAATTGGTGCACATGAATATGAGGTACATGATCTTACCAGGGAGATTGGTCTTTAGATGTTCAACCAACAAGGAGTTTGACACATGATTCACATGAACAGTGTCGTGCCTGCCTTCTATATGTCGCTGAAAAGAAGTTTTGTATGGAAAATATTAATGCAGTGGGAGGCGACATACATGAGAGTCGGATGGATACCGATGCATCCAAGTGGCTGAGGAAGAAGGAAAAAGGAAGCGAGATATCTGTCCCCATAACCAACCCAAAAGGCCCTGATTTGCATAGGCAGGGTATCCAGCCAGACGACGGAATCTATCGATACGCATGTGTGATATGTGGGATCGATGGTGGGTTCTAGCATTGAGATTGAAGACATCGCGCACTTTTGTAGGTGCAGGAAGGAAGAATTGACCTCAAATAGAATAATATGAAGAGAATAATGGTTACAGTCGAACAAGACTCACCCAAGATGGCACTCCAGATGGTTAGAAACCCAGAAAAGTAGGTGCAGGCATAGGAGAGAGCGATCACATCGTCTGGAACCAGGAAAAAAGATAGAGTGCAGCCAAGTAGAGTACTTGTGAACAAAGTGAGGGAAAGTCGCAAAATAAATGCTAGTTGCAGCGAGATACGCCGGTTTGAGGATGGACGAAGTCGGGGCTTCTCATAGCCTGAGGTTTACTCAGTGGATATCACGAGTATAGCACACGACAGACATACCACCCATAGCTTTGTAAGAGAAATGTTAATGTAAATGAGTGTGCAGATGGTGGGGTGAAGAAGGTAGAATTAAATTCTGGCCCCGTTTTATAATGAATATGTGTCAGTGTCGCCAATTACTCTCCGTTACTCCGCTGAGGTCGCCGTACCTTGAAACTGATCGCACTCACTCGTTTAAAATGCACTCACCCTCAAAAAATTATCAGTGGCCCCATTTTTAATGTGTCAGGGTCGCCAATTACTCTCCATTACTCGGCTGAGGTAGCCGTTGCTTGAAACCGATCGCACTCACTCGTTTAAAATGCACTCACCCTCAAAAAATCATCAGTGGCCCTATTTTTTAAAATGAGTACGTGTCAGGGTCGCCTATTACTCTCCATTACTCAGCTAAGGTCACTGTTGCTTGAAACCAATCGCACTCACTTGTTTAAAATGCACTTACTACTCTCAAAAAAATGTCAGTTCAACGAGCAGGACTCTGTTCAGGACTGGTGTGGAAGTAAGAGTATCCCGGAAGTATACATGGAAGTGTAACAGTGGAGAGCAGGTCCTCCCATAACAGGTCCCAGGACGAGCCACACGCGGTAGTACTAGTAGCGGAATCGACATCAAGGCACGTGGGCGTGCGGAGGTGCTCCGGTGGTGTATTAGGCTTGGCTTGATGGCAGCAGTGCCGATTGATCGCGCCGTGGGATGCCGCGTTTTCGTTTTCGTTTCTCGTTTATACCGCAGGTACTGGCAATTCATTTATCGATGTTCCATGCAATTGAACCATTGTTAACAGGACTATAATTGCCTCCGCCGTCTCTTTGCCTCAGAAACTCACAAGTACCACCGTGGCCTGTGCCTCCGTAGCCGTAATTTGTCCCGCACCAGGATATGCCCTTTGAGGCTCTGACTTTGGTGTCCGCGACTCGGACGGCCACTTCCGCAGCGCGGCGCCCTTGTCACTCGCCCGATGTACACGTACCAGCTCCCTCGTCGGCTTTCTCTACAGCCTTTGCTCTGCGCACAGACTGCGCACACCTGCAGCGTCGCGGTACTATACCAGTCGCTGATGAAGCGACGCACAGGAAGTGGGCGCCGAAGGAGGCAAGCTCGACGCCGTCCATCGCCTCCCCTCCCACTGTCAGGACCACTGCCTAGCAGCCTCAAGTACCTGCCTCGGCTTCACCTCAAGGTCCCTGCCGTTTCATCCCAACGTTTCTGCGACGTCTGCGGCATCTGCAGCATCCACGAGGACGTCTTCGCGTCATCCGCCCACACGTCCCACTGCGTCCCGCACGTCGACTAGCTATTCACGGTTTCGTGGCTGCTTCTTAAATACCCTCGCAGTACGCTCGAGGCCGGCGGCAGGGACGGATGGATCCCACGCGCTCCGATCGAGCGCAGTGCATACTGGCCCTCCCTACCCCTTGGATTTCGGCCAAGGCGTGCGCTGACCAATGCGCTTGTAGATACGCGGCCGTGGAATACACGCCGCATAACATGCACCCCTCGTGGCGGGACTTTCTGCGTCCCTTGTGGAGCGGGGTGCTCGTCAATGGCGCGGGTGGTAGTGGGTGGAAGGAGGGACTGCAGGAATACGGGATACCGACGCGGTGGCAGAAGTTACGCTCCCGAGCATCCGCCGTGCGTGCGTAGGATGGGTGAGAGTAGGGTGGCAGACACGGAGTGGACCGTCTATCCTCCGTGCTGTTATGTTTTTCGTCTTCACCACGCGCAACGACCCGTCCCCTCCGCTCCCTGCTCCCTACTCCGGATACTCTACTACTCAAGCACGACTGTGGGACCTCTCGAGCCTTGTCATGTCATCTGCGGCGCCCCGTCATCCTCTCTCTTCATGCCTGCGTTCTCGAACTTCGTCTCCCCGTCTCAAGCAGGACAACCCCTCGACGTTTTGAACGACGCCCCCTCGTCGAGTGTATGACATACATGCGCCTGACGTCCTGGGCCTACATGACCGGTGCTCGGCTTTCGCGCACAGACCGGCGCTCGCGCCTAGAGAGGTCTCGGGAGGATCGGGAAGGCGTCGTGTGGGAGGATGCGGACGAGGTGCAGGTGGGGATGTGGAAGACGTGGGGGCGGCCGAGGGGATCTGGACGTGCGCCGTTGGGAGACGTGTCGGGCGAGCGAGATGTAGAACGCGGCGAGGCGATGGGAACGAGGGAGGGAAGGGACCCGACTTGCCCATGAGACACCACGCCGAGGAGGGGTGGACGTTATCTGCGCGTCGCGAGATCTGCGCAAATGTCGAGTGACACATCGGCATAGATTCGCTCCCCGGTTCCGTCACGCTACCCCTGTTCTCCGTGCCGCGCCTTCCTGTGCCTCGTCTCTCCTGCGCGGTGGTGCTTCGTACTGCGCTGCGTACAGTCCCGTGGCGGCTGGGGCGGGGAACGCCTCTCTCACGACGGGGCTCGTCATACATACGCGGCTCCAAATGTGTTAACGCTCGGCGGACACAGGATCTCGTTTTACGCGGCTCCCGTGCTGGAACGCCTCGCGGGTACGGGCTCGTCGTGCACGGGAAACGTAACGAGGACATATGCGCAGTTTGTCCTCCGCGGTTGGTCTTGCGCGCTGCTCCGGACTACCGGAACTGCCACGGGCCCTTATCTTCGACAACGACAACCACGCCCTGCGGATGAATCTGTCTCCGAAGAGCGTCGGACGACTAATCGTCAAGCGCAAGGGCGCGCCGCTCGCGCTAAGGCGACTCCCAATCTCACCAGTCTAGCAGCAGCAGCGCGTACTCTCATCCACCAGGCTCCTGCGGCGGATATCCATCCATCTATCGGTACATACACGCGGACATGGGCCTCTCGCCTGGGCCTGGCCTTGAAGGCGATTCTCGTCTTCGACGTCTACTCGCTTTGCTCGGACCTGGTGGGCTGCATCGTCCTCAAAGACCTTGCAGCTCGCACTGAGGACGAGTTACCCAGAGAGAAGAAGGGCGTCTGTCGCTGGAACCTCGCGCTCGGCATGCGTCGGTGTCGCGGATCTCGATATCTGGAGTTCGTAGATGTGCGAAGTCGCATGTACGCTCCGTGGAATTGCTCGTGGTAAGTTTCCGTTCTCCTCGCGCTCTCCCTCCCTCTCTAAATCTCTACCTTCTTACGTCTATAACTGTCCGCATGCACATACCCACGTTTTCCCTCATTGAATGTACCTGCTTGCTGACCACCGCGCATAGGACAGCGAGTGATTACTGTGTAGTCAATTACACCCACCCCACTGGGGCTTCCACCCAAGCAAGGCACGCTCTCATTCAGCTTGCGAGACGCATGCGTTCAAGCTCCCCGAACTGGCGAGCCGTGTTTCGGTGGCATAGGTTTTGATCCTCATTCAAAGACATTTGCTCGAGAATGTCATTCAGATTTCGGTCGTGTTACAGTACTGCTACTTCAAGCCCCCTGTTTCGTACAGGCGAGATGGGTAAATACACGACGCATACGAGCCTGCGCACCGCGGTCTCTCCCTGTATTACCTTCCTCCCACCACCATCCCGTTCTCATCCACTACCCAAGTTTACTTCTCCGTCCTTTAAGCAGCTCCTTAGACGCGATGACTTTAGAGTACTAATACCTCTGTACTGTGTCCCTGCATACCTCTTGCCATTCATCGGCTGTTTTCCTTTACTTCCGTGGATGCTTTCTTGATGCAGTGCACAGCTTTTCTCCCGTTTGGGATCATCGGGCGCCTATTCTTCTTCCGGCTTACCCTCTTCTATTATGGGCGACTTGGAGAAAGGGACGCCCACAGAAGTTGAAAGTAGGATGTGACTGCTTGTTTTTGGCCATGGGATGCTAACAGTCCGCTAGATAATACGGATGAATCAGCAGCAGCTAAATTATGGGCCGTGTACATCTCTGAGGCCGAGAAGTACGATAAAGCTCTCGTGGAAAGCTGGAAGAGCGACATGAGCGGCATGCTGATATTTTTGGGTGCGGCTTTTCTTCTTTTTGACTTGACTTGAACTCTTCTCAGGCCGGTCTGTTCTCTGCGAGTTTGACGGCATTTTTAATTGAGAGCTACAAGACACTTTCCCCGGATTCTGGCGACACCACCGTCCTGCTTTTATCGCAAATATCTCTCCAGCTTACAGCTAGCGCAAACGGCAGTGCCTTCTTGATGGCTCCTACCACTCCATTCACTCCGCCGACCACTTCTCTCATATGCAACGCGCTGTGGTTCGTCAGCTTGGGTCTCAGCTTGAGCTCTGCGCTCATTGCTACCCTTCTTGATCAATGGGCTCGCAATTTCTTGCACAGATCCGAGATGCGCTCGGCCCCCGTCGTCCGCGCGCGCATCTTTTCATATCTGTATTTCGGCCTAAAGCGCTTCAATATGCACGCAGTGGTGGAGGTGATCCCGCTACTGCTTCACGCATCACTGCTGCTCTTCCTGGCTGGACTTGTGGCCTTTCTACTACCTGTCAATCGGATTATCATGGGCGTAGCAGCGGGGCTTTTAGCTCTACTCGTTCTCATTTACGCCACCCTCACCATCCTACCGATACTCTACCTCGACTGCCCGTTCCGTACCCCACTGTCCGGTCTACTCTGGCGTATTTTCAGTGCCTTGCCTCAGACTTTATGGCAAGCTGCGAACGATCATACGTCTACCGTCGTCGAAGCCATGGTTAACGCTGCAACAGGAGTGTCTGAAGAACGGACGGACCGTGACCACCGAGCCCTCATTTGGACTGTCAAGTCGCTGGCAGATGACTCGGGACTGGAGCCATTCGTCGAGAGCATACCCGACATCCTTTGGGG
Source organism: Mycena rebaudengoi (assembly GCA_029282285.1). NCBI lineage: Eukaryota > Fungi > Basidiomycota > Agaricomycetes > Agaricales > Mycenaceae > Mycena > Mycena rebaudengoi. Next base: position 394,955 of record JARJCX010000015.1, on the reverse strand, counting down.
TCCCAGAGGCCGACGCCATCTCTACGATCACCACATTGCCACTCTCGTCGAGAATCCCGACACTCACCTCCTGGCGCGCATAGAGCGTTTGCTACTGAGTACAGACAGTGGACTGCTTCTTCCGGAGGCCAAGACACGTCGCCAAATTACATGCCTGAAGGCGTTGTGGGCGATTGCTCCTGCTACACCCCTCAATTTCAATCTGTCCCTCCTTTCAGTTCCGGATGGGATCCGAGATCCTTTCATCAAACACTATGCAGTATCGACCCGCGCTCACTTGCGGTGCGGGGTATTCCGTTTGATAGATAATCGGATGGACAAGATAGTTGCGGAACTTGATCGGTGTCAGGCGGAGCTCCTCCGCGGTCGGCTCCCAAGTCTCACAGGACCTTTGGAGTCCCTGGTTGAGCTTGAGCGGACAAGCGCCACCTATCTATCTCTGGCGCCTCTAAGCTGCTTCGATGAGAAATTCAATGCTAAAACACAGTCTCCTCGTGACATAGCTGGTTTTCAACTTTATCTCGAGAATGCAGCGGCGAGCATTCAACGCTACAGAGTTGAAGCCTCTCGCATGATTCTCCTTCGATACCCTCACGCTGCTGGTTCTCTCAGCAAACCCCCCTTCCAGTTTGAGCACACCCAAGATGCCATTCAAACTCTCCCCCATTTCTCTCTTTTGGATCCGTGTTCGCCTTTCTTCTTAAGGTTTTGGCAGGACGTGTTGAACACAACTATCCACAATCTGCAAGCGCAGAGTGATGTACCGGAAGAATCGACTGACCGGATTCTGGGGATGTTGCTCTCATTATGGGTCCCCGACACGAATGGGAGAATAATTATCCCGGAAAACCTGGTCAAGTTCTTGAATAGGAGCAAATCATCACAGTTGACCTCATTTTCCCATGTCTCGCAGAACCTCAGCTCCTCCCCGTTCCTTCCAGCAATAACGAACATCCTCTCCGGGCGGTATGCGGATTCCTTCAAGCATGACTGTTTGACAGCCCTATGGTACTACTTCCTCGGGCCCCGTTTTTCGAGTCGCCATCGCAAGGTCGTGTCACAGAAGTATGACCCGACGCTCGCCGCGGTTCTCAGTTTACCGCCTTCACCCGCTTCTCACTCCGTCACTGTGCTTCTAAAAAGCAGTATTCTCATGCAATTCGCACCCACTGCATACTGGCGCGATCATGAGAGCGGAATATCCAAAAAGACTATCCTCGCTCATTTCGACCATCCTCTATTTGCTCCGGAGACATTCACTGAACTTCCTGCGTGGTTCACGGAAGTCGCTGATGATGCAATGATATCTCGGTCTCAATGTGAGCCGCTGGCCGAAATTCTGTTTCAGCGAACCAATGAAGGACGACTCATGCTGCTGACGGAGTTCTTGGAATTATGCAACACCTCAGACCTGCCATTTGAGGCGGCTAAAACGTTGGAGTACATCGGGGTTGGCCTTGGAATTGAACCCATTGGCTTCCATGTGAACCATCAAATACGCTTTGCGAGTAGCGTCCAAAATGCCTTCAAACACGATCATCCTGACGAGCTCCTGTATGAGATTATTAGGCTCCCCATATGGTCGGGAAAACCCATTCGTTGGCTGGATGACACTTCCTCCCGCCAAATGATCAGGGACTCCTTCGCGGGCTACGTTGAAAAGTATCCCCTCGACGGTCCATCGTATGTGCGGGGGAGATTGCAGGATATCTTGCGGGTCTTTGCCCAAGTCCAGACTAATTAAAATAAATACATGTACCACGTTCACAGACATAGCCGTTTTGTACATTTTCAGCTCGCGGGATTCGAGGCCAACCAAGATCCAATCAGAGTTAGTTCATTTGTGTATAGATAGTCCAGGCGATGCAACAAAAACTACCTGCTGTCTCGTCCAACTCCAACTCAAATATGATAAATGAAATAAAATGAGCCAATATCAGAGATGAAGAACTCACTGTTTCCGCTTTATGAGCACCAACTAAAGCTCCGACGTTTCAATGTTTAAGAATACACACGCTGCACTGATATTCCATCCGTAGCCGTTGAATATAATAACCCATCATTTAGCTCGAATATGAGCGCCGAGCAGTGGTAGTTCCAGAAGGGACGACTCTTGCTGCAGCCGCCCAATATCACTTGTGTAGGCTCTAAACTGTCCAAAGTACCTTAACACAGGAGTGGCCCAGTGGTTCAGTAGGAGAACCACAGTACGGTTTGACATCCTGTCGGCATCCGGATCGGTCAGGCTCCGTATATCGACTTCTGTCGTGGTGTACGAATATTAATGCCTGGAGTCCCCTTGAATTTGCAAAGGATGTTAATGACATCCAAATTGATGAAATACAAGTATTTTTCGCCTGGCAATATGACCCTCTGTCGGGGATTACACTGCCGAAGAATATCATGTTTTTCCCCGCTGGCCCTCTTCGTGCTCGAAAAATAGGCATCTATATTGTGCCAGACTCCAGTTTTTTTCGGCTCCCTCCATCGTAGTAGTATTTTTCAATCAGTATATCGAGTAATTATTTGAACAATCTATTATTTTGGTGCGGAATAGTGGAGAACTCATTCTTTGTTTCGGCTGATGCTCTGTCTTAGGCTCGTCGACCAGCCTCTATAGCGGACCACGCACTTGGAAGATAGTCGTTCACAAGTGCCACGCTATAGAGGCTGGAGTTTGATAACCGTAGCGAGTACGCACCGCCTCGGAGTTTGAAAAATATGATGGACATCCGTTGACGTCCTTTAAATCGTTTGTGAAGGCTGTTTTTTGTAGAAGTGGAGTGAACATAATTATGAGACGCTTTGATTTTTTCCGCAAGATATGGGCAAATTATGAAGGACTTTGAAGCATCTCTTTTCACGGTTTTTTTGGTTTCACAAGCGAGGCAGTGACATATCAGTGATGACCCCACCTAAATTTTCAAACTCCGAGGCGGTGCGTACTCGCTACGGTTATCAAATCCAAGCCTAGCTTTAGTCTCTCCTAGACAGACACTACAACCGTTGAAGCTCGTACCTCGCATGTTGTAGTCTGTTGACTTCCTCGATCAGTTGATCGGTGGTCGACCTTATGACATAATCACAAAATTCGCGGGTGCTACTACAAGAGTTAGAGCGCGTTTCTCGATATTTTTGGAATGCATTCATGTTTAAAGCATCAAAAGAAAAGGTTCTTCCTGGCAAGTTTCTTCCTCTGAAGATCAGAAACACGATGCCGAAAATTGCCGTAGGAGCCACGTGCCAGAGCGAGTATCTCGTTCCTTGACGAAGGAATCAAGGAAAAATATTCTAAACAGGCAGTTACATTAAAAATCAGGGTTTAAGCGACTTTGTCTCTTCAAGTCCGTCATCAAAGCGGCGCAAAGGCTCTAAGTAGCCCGACTAGAATTGAAAGTCCGACGATTATATAATAAGGGCGGGCACCAATCATCAGGGGCATGGTAAACTAGTCTAGCTTTGTCTGTCAATGCGTTAAAATGATCACAACGGCGAGTGCACCTGAGGCCCCAAAATTCTCCATGGGCATTGATTGGTGTCACCATTCGAGTCTTTTCCGGCAGAATTTGAGTGAGCATGTAAGATGGATGCCACTTGAACTATCAGAATCAGTTTGGCTCCGGCATCTTAGCAAAAGAATAAGGAATTGCTGAGATAAGTATGATTGAGATATGAGTAATATTAGGTTGTCCGGACCGGCGGGCGGATAGCATGCTGTTTTCCTGGGTCAATAAAATAAGTAGGCCCAGGCTAACAAAAGCTGCGCTACAACGAACCGGTATTTATGCCTAAGTACGGCTGTACGTAGATGAATATCACATTGTTAAATTGTTAAACCGTCAACCAGTCCCGAATTTCTCCGAATCGGATATAATCGGACATCAGCGCATCAACGCGTCAAGACCGAAGCACTGCCACTGGCCAAACCTCGTCTTCGAGTACTCTCAGTATTCGTGAAATATTGAAGCTGGACATCTAATCAAGCCTCAAGATATATTGAGCCGGTGATGGCGCTTGCACGGATGTATAGTGTAATACGCTCCGCGCTCCTCAGGGCTAAAAATCCTGCGGCGATGACGCAGGTGGGCACCTCCCCATCTATCTTTTGTATGCGTCTGACTGTCTATCTGTCTATACAGGTCAATTACGGACAGGTACTCAGTAACATAGTCCATTTACTTGACCCTCCACATTTAATTGAATCATTTGTAACAGGGCTATGATTCGTTGCCTTCGGCTTTTTCAAGTTTTTTGCTTCAGAAACTCTCAAATACAGCCAGACAGCCTCCGTGCGATGGCACAGAGTAGAACGCACGCGCAGCAACTTATCCTGCACCAGGAGATATCCGCTGCTTTTGGCGTCCCCGACTCGGATGGCCTCTTCTGCAGCGCGGCGCTCTTGCTACTCGTGTTCTTCCGTGTGCATGTGCCGCCTCTCCCTCGTCATGCTTCTCTCCAGTGTCCCCCCCTCCTTCCTCTCCACCCTCTTACCCCGCGCCGACGGCGCCGACCTCCGCAGATATCTCGTCACAGTGTTATAGACGGAGGCGGGCTCAATACCGTCCATCGTTTGCGTGCCCCTCCCCTCCCAGGACCACTGCGCGCGCTCACCTCGCAGCCTCTGGTGATGCACGTCCTCCTCGATATCCTCTCCGCGCGCGCGCTGAACGCCCCCGCCCGCGGGTACGACGCCACTGCGCAGATCCCCTCACCCACGTCATCGTATCGCCGTCGCATGTCTACACGTCGCTCTCGCCACCACCGGGCGCATAACGAGCTCGATTCTAGGAACGAATGGGATAGTCCTCACTACTGTGGCGTTGTCGGCTGATCATAGTCTAGGTGTTCGTCTCCGTCCATGGGCTGCGCTACTGCCGCCAGGCATAAATGCACGCGCTCTGCATGCCTCGAGTGCTCCGCGCATATCCCGACCATCCACTCTGGCACGCGCATCCTCTCTCGCTCCCTACCCCTCGTGCCCTCCCGCTCCCCCCTCCCGCTCAGCCCCGGAGAGCGATCGCCAGTGCCACGTGAACGGCAAGCGCGTGCGTGCTCGAAGTACCCCACCATGACGGACGGCGGGACGGAGTTTCGTACGAGACGAGCCGGGGAGACACGGTGTACACTACAGCTGTACGACGAGGCGCAACGGGGGAATGCGGGTGTACGTGCGAGGGTGTCCACGGGGGGGTGCGATGTGCGCTGCCACTCGTCATATGCACCTCCTGCGCTCCTCGTCATACACACCTCCCCGCCCAACCGCGAGCTCCCACCGACTGCTGGTCGCCAGCACACTCTCATATCATATACATATCATCCGTACGCGTTTTACAAGTCGGAGAGCAAGCGGGCTGCTTCCATTTGTATTTTCCGAGCCTTCGGCCCACCTGTTGGCGGTAGCGATGCCGATGAGAGGCGGAGAAGGGCGGGGACGAAGATGTTGGGGATTATGGGGACGAGCGGGTGGGGATGATGACAATGGCATGCAGGACGACTGCGCCCACGCCCAGCCCGTCGCACGCCGCATACATGTTGGGCCTTCGTTTCGTGGACCGGAGTCTCGGCGCGTGGTGGCGAGGGGGTTGTACAATGGAAACCATCCCATCCCTCGTCTCTGGTACTTGCCGCCGTGCCTTCTTCTCGTAGAAGTACCTGCGCAGTCAAGCTCGAGGATTTTTCTGCGAGCCATTGATGGTTTACTATATTTCTCGTGTCCTTCGCTCGACACTTCTTCCTGGTTTCGTGCTCGTCCACTGTTCTTTTGAGTGAATGCATATCTATGTATGGTGCGCACCACTTAGTCACCACTTCTGCGTGACGACTGTTACTAGTCACCCAGTTTTCTTCCAATTTATTATTCCTCTTGGGAAACAGCTTCTTTTAACAGGGGCAACAAATCCCCAAGAGGGATTATTTTTCCTGATTTTATTTGGTGAGTTATAAGTTTCTTGACTGTCCAATTTGGCACTCACCGATAAATAATGGCTATTTTCCTTTTCATGATGCCGAAAGGGCCTTCTCTCCTTGGCTGAGCATCGTTTTCGGTCAGTATTTCACCCTACAAAAGCCCTCGAGACAAATATTTCACCTCCCAAAACCTCAAAAAAGTCGCAAATTCAAGGTAAATTGGGGGGTAGCAAATAAAAATTCTACCCTGGACGATTTGGCACTAGTGCGCAAGAGGTGGTGACTAGGCGGTTTGCACCATAGATCTCCCTGCTCTGTCTCCATTTAAATCACCTTGGCACACCGCTGGGAAGAACATCCTATTTCAGGAAAGGCGGCGTTTGCTTTGTGGGTCCACCGCGATTAGCCTCCTTGTATCGCGACGATATGCCTGACCCGGAGAAGGGAGTCAAGATCGACGGAAAAGGTGCGCTAAAGTCGATCCTTTCCACAGCGTAGTTGATCTGTTGAATAGACCATGATCCCAGCCATGGCGAAATTATGGACGGTCTACGTCTCTGAAGCCGAAAAATACGACAAGGGTCTCGTTGCGAGTTGGCGGAGCAACATGGATGGTATCCTGATATTCGTGCGCATTTTGTCGTTGCCTTCTATCCCATCGCTGACAATCCGGTCAGGCCGGTCTCTTTTCTGCGAGTTTGACGGCGTTCATCATCGAGAGCTACAAGAAGCTCTCGCCAGACGCTGGAGAAGCGGTAGTAGCGCTTCTGGCCCAAATCTCGGACCAGCTTTCAGGAAAGGCTGGTAATAGCACACTCGCTGTTGTCCCGGCCACTCCATTTGTCCCCGATACGGCAGCCCTCATCTGCAACGCCCTTTGGTTTATCAGTCTGGGGCTCAGTCTGAGCTCTGCCCTCATTGCGACTCTTCACTAGAGCAATGGGCACGCGATTTTCTCCACAGGGCCGATTTGCGCTCTGCGCCAATCATTCGAGCCCGAATATTCTCGTATTTATATTAGGGGCTAAAACGTTTCAATATGCACACAGTGGTCGAGGTCATTCCTTTGCTATTGCTCAATTCTTATATAACTTGGGTAGTAGGGCCGCGGCGTTGCCCGGCAAAACTCGAACTTATATTTGTTCTTAGTTCGACTGACTCTTGCACAGAGTGGTTACTAGAAGGTGTTTTATGGCCGAAATATGGGCTTGAGTTCTCATGAATATACTCTAAACGAAAACATGTAGCTTCGGTAGACTCGAAAGTAGTGCTGGGTTTGATTAGTTTAATTACGAGTCCTAAACTTGTTTAGGTAATCGTTTTTAGTCATTTTCCTAGGCCACTTTTCGAAAAAAACTCAGTAGCTGATGACTTTGACTTTGCGTGGGATGGGAATTTGATTGTGTTGATGCCAAGGATTTCACAGTACCGCGTTTTGACTACGTTTTGCCTTTCTGCTCCAACCTCTTTTTAAGAACTCTAGAAAACGAAGGCGACTCCACAAGATAAGCGCCGCACTATGCCTGTCATTCTTCAGTGGGTCCATACTCTCTTCATTGAGGCTGCAACTTGAACTTCAACTAATCTTCAGCCAGCAGCCGGTCCGCGCGGTGACGACACACGAGCAATGAGGCATGTGTTTACTAATTTATGGATTCAAGTATTACTCACCGTTATTCGCTGCTGATTAAGGTGATGCATAAGCCAGGTTTTGCTCACTAATCCTCAGGCTGAATCACCAGGTATCTAGCATCACAAGGCAAATTCCCACTGTGGCCCGCCGGGGGGAATCTATGTAGAAACGCGGTTTCCGAGAAACCCCTCCAAATTGGACAACACCGCCGTACTTTATAATTAAAGGGGGCCTGTTTATATTCCATCTGCCAGGCCGAAAAAAATATCATGCGTATATAAATCTGCTTGGAATGTTTCGGCCTGCTGTTGAATATTGGATGTCTGTTATGGCAGCGTGTGCATGAAAACAATAGTTGATGGGATCAAAACAAGTTCAACATGCCTCGGCATGTTCACTACGCTCGCCCAATGTATTAAAGTATTCTCAGGCCTATTGCGCTGCACAAAGGAGGATCTAATGAGTGTTGCCTGCCATTATAATAAATATCCCTGTCATTATATTTGCTTCAGACACAAATATTCAATTTGGCATTCAAATTGCATTGATCAGTTCCTGCTGTCTATTTCCTACCAGAAAAAAACCACCAAAGTTTATAGATGGTCAAAAAATAGGCTAAACTCTCATTGAACTCCCAAATTACGTCGAAAAATGCGGTTTTGCAAAAGGACTCTCCAGCATTAGTGATGGAAATACCATTTGGAGTGAAACTAGGGGTGCTCAATTCTTATCCCGTGGGTTTATTTTTTCAAGACAAATAGAATCCACGGAACAAAGGCACAATTCTATTTGTTTTGAGCAAATAAACCCACAGGCGAAGAATTGAGTGCACTATTGGGATTCCAAATGGAATTACTCCGTGTTATGGCCAGGAAGTATCCCAACATCCTTTGATCCCATGTTTACAGCTCTGCACCATATTTGCTTTGGCCTGGAGCCACAGAAAAAATATTGCTGGGCATGGCCAAAGGCCATGCTTTGTTCTGCCCAATCTGAGCTGGTCAATGCGAAGCAGTGACCGAGCGAAGGGTGGGCGGGAACCACCTGTCCCCTATAGAGGTCAACTTCTTCTGCCCGTGATTTAAAGTAATTTTGAAAGCTCACTGGAAGTTCAACAAGCCTCCGTGTTCTTTGTGGGTTTCTTTAAAATAAAAGAAATATAGTTTTTTGCTACCACCATGCTGTTCTTTGTCGGATACCCCTCTACTTACATTGTGCATTGATAATACCAAAGCCGCTGTGGCTTGAGAATACTCCAGCATATTCAAAAGGCTGCACATGTGAAATCGAGCACCTAGGGTCTAGGCTGTGCCAGTGCTGGTATCCATTGGTTTCATATTCTTCCATTTATCAAGCCGTATATCAAGGACTCCCTAGACGGACTCGTATTTGCCATGCGAAGCAATGGCCTACTGCACAAGTATGTTTGTATAAATCCCGAAACGGTGGAACATTGAGTCAAAAGGGGCACTATCAGTGGGTATTTTATACACATTAAAAACATGGCTTCCGAGAGCCTTGGGGTATAAAATGTATAATACCCTGTATAATACAGCTTGTTTAATACAACATTCTAAACCCACCACTACTCGGAAGGCAAAGAAAAATGTAACATGCATTATTATAGTCTAGCCTTTCCTCCTCCTTATTTTGGCATGTCGAGGTTGCCTGCAGCTTAAGTCTTCTAGACGTACTATAGATAGGTATCATATTTAAAATTTTGTAAATGAGAGCTCGTCGGAGGCTACTATGCCGAAGTAGCGACCGGGGTCCGGTGCAATGATCCGTATAGATTAAGCTGTATATAGATCTCGGATATCTAGTTACCCGATTAACCGGTAGACAAAAAGTTTTTTTGAGAAGATGACTCAGTGAAAAATCCATCAATGATCTCAAAATAATATGAACAATGACACAGCTGCTATTTTCAATACAATTTTTTGAATGGAAATTAAGCATAGCGACTAATTTCAATAGCACAGCCCCTAAAAAGTCCTTCAACGTTTCGAGCATAACACAGGAAAAAATCGACGATTTTGCTGATCGAGCATTCTGAAAGAGACGAGACTTATTACATAAATACTCGTAATATCTCGTGTCTCGTGGGTTTATTTGTCCTGAACAAATAGAATTCAAACTCCGCCATCCAAAAAGACTTTTTATAACAACGGTGCGGCCGCTACCGGTGCATATATCTTACCCCAAAATCACATAACACATTCTAGAGACTTTGGTACCATTCCTGGATAAATTTGATGTGTAGGAGCAGGTCTGGAGGTATGAATAACTGATGAATAGCTTTGAACGCATAGTTTCACGGATTCAATCCCAAATACCACTCAGAAAAATGTCCATTAGCTCATTTCATGTTTTATAAGTGGTGTTGGAACTCAATTGAGAGCTAGTGTAGCTCTGGAAACGGCATAAATACCGGGCGGAGTTTGAATTCTATTTATTCGGGACAAATAAACCCACGGCCCGGGGGCGGGCCCACGAGATAAGAATTGAGCACCCCTATTGCACGCATCAGTTCTCTTCTTCTTTGCCGGGCTCGTCCTATTCCTACTTCCCGTCAACAAGATCATCATGGGAATAGCGGCAGCTCTCTTTGGGCTCGTCATTGTGGTGTATAGCGTGCTCACGCTCCTCCCACTCGTCTATCTCGACTGCCCATACCGCACTCCCCTGTCCGGTTGATGCTGACGACTTCTTCAGACATTGCGTCCCTATCTGACTTGGCGACCCCCAACCTCTGCCACATCCACACATGCACCCTCATCCAACCATTCTGATACCATGGTCGAAGCAATGGTTCACCGCGCCACTCAGGTCTCCGAGCAGCGCGCCATTCGAGACCAGCGCGCCCTCATCTGGACTGTCAAGTCATTAACGGATGAAATTGAGTTGGAGCCCTTTGTGGAGAGCATCCCGGATGCGCTGTGGGGTCCCAATGGCCGTCGTTGGATATATGATCACTATATCCTCAGCATCGCGAACGATCCCGAGGCATGCTTGGTCACCCGCATTGAGGATTTGCTTCGCAGCGGCAACAGTGATCTTTTGTCAGCCGAACTCAAGGAGCGGCGGCAATTAACTTGCCTCAAAGCCTTGTGGGCCATTGCAAGTATCACGGACCGCACCAAAAGGACCCGATTTTTGTTTGATATGTCTGCGGTGCACAGATTAACCGGTTCTTCGGTCTCCGACGCAGTTCATTACCACGCACTGTCTGTCTATACCCTTATACAATGGCATTCATCTTGCGCTCTTAATGATACGCTCCGAGTTCATGAGGAAGACTTTCAAATGGACCACGTCCCCGACGCCATTGACCAAATGATTCTGCTTCTGGCCGACTCGAACAAGAGATGGATTGGCATAGAAATTCCTCGATGACCAGCCCAATACCAGTTTGGTCTCCCTTCAATCTACAGGAATTGCAACTGGCCGCTTCCAGGCTTCTATACTTCATACTCCTACATTACTTGAAAGGGCTTGTCTCACTGAAACAGTTGCCTTACCGTTTCCCCGACACTCCTAGGAAACTTGGAACCCCTTGATTTGAGTATGTCCTCGAATCTCTGGAAAAAATAGTACTCAGGGAAGCGAAGACTTTTCGTCGTCGTTTGTCAAGTACTGAAGATGAATATCGATGGTATCCAATAGATGAAGTCTTGCGGGTGGCCGGCTCAATCTGGCGGCCGGATGCCAATAACCTTCGCCCAGCTCCTACAGGAATGTTACACTACCTTTAATAAAGCTCCAGCCGTTTCCGTATATAAACATTTATTCACGGTTTTAAGCATTTTTATTTCCGTTTAGTGTACACAAGGGCCTAGACGATAAACAAACCGTTTGTAAACGGTTTAAACAGTGGGAAGAATTCGGCCAGCCTTAGGGGTCTTACCAGTGAATCTCGGAGGTCAAATAGTACTCAATGCAGTCTCCCTGGCATCAAGGCCAGTAGAATCACTCAAGACCGCCAGTTGGCTGGGTGGTAGCGGGATGAAAGGTAAATGTTCCCCATTTGGAGGTATACACGTGTTGTGACAGCGGCCTCCTACTGCCGACCTCCACGCGTCTTCTGCATCTCCTGCACACTTCGGAGCAGTCGTCAATTATGCCAAAGATCCTCAAGCATATTTTGAACTGAAAACCCATTTCAAGGACAGGTTCTTGATGGTGGAAATCAAACCGGTCAAAAATACCGTTTGTAAACTGTTTTAAACTGTTTTAAACCATGTAGGTACCGTTTCCGTTTAGTGTGCTCAGATCCATACACGAAAACTAAATGATTGGAGCCTTAACTACCTGAACTTGCAACTACGGGATAACCTCCGTAAAACACTGAATTCTTGGAATAATTCGTTGTTATTCCATGCTCTCATCATTCGCCTTGAGCTTGGAAAGGCCATCTTCCCGACTGCCTCAATGCCTCGTGGGCTTTCTGTAACTCTCAGAGTTATGGGGTATATTTGGTGCAACGGCGAGACTATGATCGCGTCATCTCAGCCATTAATAAACATGTTCTGGCCCCGTCTCCCCTTCGATTCGCCGCAGAGCCCCTTCTGCACGCACTCCTGAAGTACCAGTGGCTCAACTCCATTTGCGCACGGGGCAAAATTATTGCCCTGCTGAAAGATCCCATACTGCCCAAGGAGACCACCGTCGAGCTTCGAGAATGAATAAAGGAACTTTTTTCCTTAACTTGAAACTTTACTTACGTGCCAGTTTAACCGCGTCGAACTTTACTTGACTTTACGTGACTTTTCCCACGCGTGGTAAATTTAACTTTTACTGATGGATTCCCTTCCCTAGGGCTACGAACCTCTCTACGCCGACTACCACTATATGTATGGCGTATAAGGCATGAATTCACGCCTCCAGAGGCCTTATGTCCACTAATGACGTAGATTAATGACTCAGCCTGAGTCTCGAGATTTCGGTGTGACTATCAAAACACTTGGTTTCAGTGAATGATATTTTATCTGGTGAATATTCCGACTCCTGTACGGCGCTCAAATTCGCAGGTTTAATTATTTGTTCGACATCTCTTTCTCTTTTCAGGTTAGAATTTCCATGTTTAATTTGAATAATATCTTCTACTCTTCTCGTTAACTTGGCTTTGTGCGTGGCTTTACTTTGTGTAGCTTTACTCGGAATACCTTTCCCTTTACTGTTGCTTTACTTTACTTTGCGTGCAAGTACATCAAGGAAACCCATTAACTGAGGTCGCGAAGCAAACGGAGTCAAATCTTTCAGCATTTAATATTCAGTAAGTATCTACGCCATCGCGGTACTAATAAGTGCATATCTATTACGGGGACAAATGGACCCACGGGCTTTAGAGAGATCAGGTTGGGGCCAGGGGGATGTTCGTTTCTGTGACCTCCTTATCCTTGCCGCTTTCACTACTCTACATGCAATGCACAATGATTGGGGGCACAATAATCTGTCTGAGGCCCCTACATCCTGAGCGTACTTGCAGATCAGTCCAATTTCCAGGGTACCGGCAAAGAGCGTTCCAAACATCTGAGACGTCTGTCTGGAGTACACGCTTCAGGACAATCAAATATTGAGCCGGTTTTCCCGCCCTCGCCATCGAAAAAAGGGGGCGTCTGGAAGGGTATTTTGGAACTCCTTGACGCTGATTTTTGACCAGATTGAGCAGCCTGTATGCCTACTTCAATCAGTATAAGTAGTCGCTCGGCGACGTCACGTCGTAGAAATCGCCGCATGTGGCCTCGGATATGGCTGCAAATATGTATAAAGGAACCGAGTGGATTATAAAGGCCGCGTGTGTCTCGATTGATGATGAATCTCCCAGGAGCAATGTTGAAGGGGCGTGAAATTTTGTTAGGAAGACGTTAGCGTGAGCCTCAGGCCGTTTGGATTCAATTATCCACTTGGTTTCGTCGGACTAGATTGGATGCTTCCGTGTTCCGAGAACGACTGCAAGAGCATCATGTCTTTCCGTGAAATCGCTCGGAAGTTTCTGTGCGGTGTCTTCGGCCAGCCCGGCCCAGCTCACCATTTTATTTTCCCGGTATCATCCCCCTCACACGCAAGGAGGTTATTATCTGTTCCCTTACTTCAGAGTGGGCTCAATTTGGAGCCGTTCAGTCGGACTTCTCATCCTATGCGTAAATATATACCTGTAAGACAAGTTCTCACTGCTCCTTCTGGTTCGCGAACGCGGCCCCCGTCCATACTCGGTCCAACATAGAATTTGTATCACGTTGAATATCCGCCGGCCAAACTAAGGCAGTGGCAATCACTTCATGTTGGATTACTTACCAAAACTTCCGGTTGGTCTCTTACGTAACTATACTTGACTACATAGCGGTACGTTGCCTTATCTGACTCGTACTTTCACTTTCCCTTTACTTGATATGATTTAGTGTCGCATAAAAGCTTCATAAATGGTGTCTTGTCATTGTAACATCACTTGCATGCTTCATTACTTACCCAGCCTGTCGTTGTACCCCTAATATGACTCTACTTTGATTTACTTACTGTAACTTTGCTGTGCTTAACTGTTACTTCGCCGTACGTTGCTTCACTTAACTGGTACTTTTACTTTACTTTACTTGACAAAAGTAATTAGCCTGCCAAAAGTAAAGTAAAGTAAATTTTGTAGGGCTAAGTTAATTTTCATAAGTAACTTAGTGAGGTCTCGTGGAAAATTGAAGCTCCATACAGATAACATACAATATAGCAAACCAACTTCAAATCTAATATGCCACTCGTTTAATATTTGTTGATCTTGGTTGCGATATCTGCGGAGAAGCAGCAAGCCTCTGCGGGGTCGTCGCTGTCACGGTGGAAGCCAAGATCTCGGATGCCTTCCTTTAAAAGCCGCGCGACTTCTGAATGTTCGAAAATCTAGAAAGATTGAGCGCGAATCAAGGGGTGAAAATATAGCCCAACCTCCTTCATGTGATCCAAGTGCTACAGAGTGAAATTAAGGGACCTTCGTGTATAATGAAATTGCCATACCTCGGAATCGGCGCGGACGACGAGGAGAGGCTTAGGCGCCGGATATCCCAGCGCCTGTAGATGCTTGTCCACTGCATCGTTTTGCAGCCACTGAGAACGGTTTTGGACGTTAGATTACAAGACGCTGTACACGACGAATGGTCCACCCACCAGTGAGTAATGAGAAAAATTATCTCGGATGGAATGCGAGGCGATGGCCTCCATCAACTCTTTCATTTTCTGCCCAAATACGTCCGCAGAAAACTGGGGCGGGCAGCCGTATACACATATCACATGGAGACCGGCGGTAATTTCGGGCGCGTCAATTACTGTGTAGACATCCGCCGCGAATGCAGTAGCGTGCTTGCGGAAGCCGAAGTCATCGGACTCCGCGAAGAGCTTTTGCAGCGCCGTGTCTTTCAGCATCTGAGAATAGAGAACGTGAGCTTAACCCGCCTCGTACTCCAGAGATCGGACACGTGCCCCGTCGAGATGATCCAGACTCTACATTTGCAGAGGTTAATAATCAGTATCCAGGAGAGAAGAGCGATGAAACCAGAATTCAATGGCTGTACCTCGTACTCCGCCGACATCACCACCGTCGGTGCTGGGACTGGGAGCCCAACCCCCAGCATATGTTCGTCCATCAACGTGTTTTGGGAAATCTGCCCGCCGGCGTAAGCAGAGCTCGGAACGTTAATATTCTTACAATGTCCAATTTGAGGAGATTCTTCTGGGCGACGGGCAGTGCGGCAATGGCGTCCCCAAGCGCCCCTGCCTTCCTCTCGAACTCCTCCCTTGAGACGTTCGGAGACGCCCTGTGGATGCCAATGAAGCATGTCCTTTTGGTAAGAGAGGACATTCTGAATTATGCGTGGGTGAGATGACCTGGGAGCGTAGAAGCGGAGTTTATATACCCATTGCGCGAGGCAAAGAGATGATGTAAAAACTGCCAGATGGTGGCACAGTTGCAAAATTATCGCTGTGGCGTGGTGAACGAAAATCAAGGTTTTGCCGCTGTGAACCCATCTGGTATAATTTGCGCCAGTCTTAGTCCTTTTCTTGGAGGTGTGTGATATGCGTCAGCCGGACTAGTCCTACTAGAGGAAGGTAGCTAGAGCTCATACGCATGGTTCTTTTCGCTTCGCATCAGAGATACCGACCGTCAAGGAGGGCAAAACTCAGCTTCAAGACTTCTCCTACCGAGCAAGTTACTCAAACTAGACCCATTGGGGGCTCTCAAAGCACATGCAAGGTCTTCTCTGACCGCGGAACTGGGGTCAGATGACACCTGAATTTGGGATAATGCAGTAAGTCTCCCACAGATACCACCAAAAATAAGGACGGAGGTCATCGGCTGCAGACGTCGGACTGAACGATATGCTTGCTTTCAAATTTGCGGCTATGAGTCTCCAGGGAATTGGTTAACGAGACGGCAGTTTTGAATCTAGAACACTCACCTGTGCTAAGCATTAAAGACCGAAATTACACGCACCCTGCCGAAGAAGGATGACGGCGTTGGCATTCCTGTTCAACTTAA
The DNA here is from genome assembly GCA_029282285.1 of Mycena rebaudengoi. NCBI lineage: Eukaryota > Fungi > Basidiomycota > Agaricomycetes > Agaricales > Mycenaceae > Mycena > Mycena rebaudengoi. The sequence continues at coordinate 378,897 of JARJCX010000015.1, read as the reverse complement.
TTGAATTACTTAGCAGAGATCCGGAGGTGGTAGCAGGAAGGTTTATCGCCCGACTAAGAAAATCCGCAATGAACTATTTTAATTCCTGGCATCATCCATGCATTTCGGACGTCATTTCAATAAGGGATTTTGAATGTGAAGAATATATATATTCGGCTGGAGCTGAAGTGTCCGCGGGGCTACGGACTAGCTGCCAGCGTGCGACACGTCATCAGCTGCGGCACTTGTTCGGGCAAACGAATTCCCATTCACTGTTTGAGCGTTCATTCCACAATTCGTTGCATTCAGTCCGATTCGAGAGCGTCGTACGACTTTGGTTCGGCCGGAATAACCGCGTACGCCACACCCACACCACACTAGGCTCGATACCAGCCTCTCTAGCGGACCACACACTTGGAAGACAGTCGGCGTTCACAAGTGCTATGCTATAGAGGCTGGAGTTTGATAAGTGTGGCGAGTACGAAGTGCCTCGGAGTTTGAAAAATATGATGGACCTCCGTTGACATCTTTGAAATTGTTTCTGAAGGCCTTTTTTTTTGTAGAAGTGGAGGGAGCCTCATTTTGAAATGCTGTGGTTTTCTTCATGAGATATTGGCAAGTTATAAAGGACTTTGAGACCTTTCTTTTCTGGGCTTTTTGGTCGTGTAAGCGAGGAAGTGGCATATCAGTGATGGCCCCGCCTAAATTTTTAAACTCGTACTCGCTACGGTTATCAAATCCTAGCCTACACCACACCACTCGTTCGAACCAAGGTTCCCGAGCACATCTCCGATGCAGTGGCCTTCTCTCCTCGCTGTCCCCTCTCCTTCCTCCTCCCGCACTCCGCGCGCATGCCTCCTGAGCGCCCATCTGCTCCATCCCCGCTTCCCTCTCCTTTCCGTCCACCCTCTTTCCATCTATGATCCTTCCAGAAACCTTCCACCCCTCTGAATCACTCTTCTCGCGGGCTCCCAAACCCCACCAAGTCCCTTCTAACCCAATCCCACAACGGTTCAGGTCGGCTACGCGGCCTTTATGAATACGCGCCTCCCTACGTTACTTGACAAAAGTACTTAGCCTGCCAAAAGTAAAGTAAAGTTAAAGTTGTAAAGTCAAGTTAATTTTCATAAGCAACTTAGTGAGGTCTCCCGTGAAGTGAAAGCGGTCGAGTATGGATGACGACGAGGACCTTGATCAGGGCGAAGAGTGTAGGCCACGAAAACGAAACTTTGTCATTGTTCCTGGAAATGGCTAGAAGTGCAGAGCACCGACACCGATCCATCCTCGAAGACTCGGACGATTTAAAATTTTTAACCCCCCACCCCGCACGCTGTGCAGCTCCTGCCTCCAGTCTGGCTAGGATTTAGAACATACGCCTTACTCTTCTGCGTCACAGAAGCCTTCATTCGAATACCATTCTCGACGATTATCCTCCCATCCTCTGGACAGTGGTGGGGGACCGGAGCCCAAATGGGACGCAGGAAGTTCTGCCACCGTCCGCGCGCCATAAGGTGGCATGCCAGTTTCCCAGGTTCCACAGTTCAGCCATAAATAGACGGGAGCATCTGTAACTCGCATTTTCATCCCTTCTTCCTATCGCAGGATCGAGCCGTAGCACTAAACATTAGACTGTTGGCACTCGGCTGTAGCCATGTGAATTGCACCGTAAGTCCACGACTCCAGCCATCCATCGGCTAGGACAACTCCGCTTGGCCTGGCACTTATTATGTTGATCAAATGTTGATGGAAGCAAATAGATAGATCATTCATTGGTTGTTGATGCGGACCAATTATTTCGATATTTAGCGAATACCCGAGCCGCGGCGGGATGCGCGCCATGATGCCGACATCGTGTTCCGTTCTGTGCGCTTCCCGGCTTGCCGGTTTCCCACGCCGATTTATTTGCGCATGTTATCCTCCCATCATTGCCGAGCCGCGTTCCGCCCACACCGCTCGGCTACCTGTGCCCATCCCCCCATTTACACGCCCTGCACCCTACTCCTGCGGTACTGATATTACGGCACACACCACTTCCCGTCCTCCCTACGCCGCGCTACCAGCCTTTGCCGCCGTTCCCCGCATGTCACGGGCGCGGTTTTGCGCACGCTGTGCCGCCCACCCCGTTCGCGCTGCCCTTGCACACTTCCCACATCTCCATATACATCACTAAAGCGGTGCTTTTCTGTTGTACACACCCACCTTTTGCTTTTGTGCACCTAATTGTATTGTAGTTCTTAAAATCAACTCCTTTTGATTCGTCTTTTGATTTGTATTTTGGTCTATAGATGAAATAAGGAGCCAATATATTGTACAAGAAGGTAAATTCTATGCCATCGGGTTGGTTATCATTTTTTTGGGACTTGGCATGCTTGCGAATGCTTGTTGCGAACTGACTTGTCGCGAACTGATGTTCGGACTTGCGGGCCGGTCGGCGCTTCACGGGCGCTTAAAATCCAATCGAGCAATAGCGCAAGGGATAGGGCTAGGGAAAATCCAGGAATATCTCGGAGAGCTTCCATAGGATGTGTCTTCCTGAATTAAAAACAATAACACCAGCAACTTGAGTCATTAACGATATATAGCCATTGATCAAACTTGTGTGACATGTTCATGACGGTTAACAACATTCAACTACCCCACTTTTCGAGCTCATTGAGTCAACGATCATCCTAGAAGGTTAAATACCCCAGATCTTTCGATCATATTGTTGGAGGTGCAACCCCAAACGGTCCGAGGTTAGACCCCTATGTCACGCTCATGCGCGACATTTACAATGACTTACTTTGGGCGCGACTTGCCCGTCTCATTTATTATTGACCTAGTCTTATGTAGTTTTATGCGCGCTAAGAAACTATATCACGTTTGTTTAAACAAATTGCGTCTAGACGCAAATTGCTGTTTAAACAGATGTTTAATCTAAACATGTTTAACGGACCGGTGCGGGGATCAGGGCCGTTCAAAATGCGGTTTAAACAGCGTTTAAACGGGTCAAAAAGGCATTTTACACCGGGGTTCGAACTCATGCCACACTTGCACGAATACATAAGCAGCACCACAGGACAACAAACATCTGACTGGGCCAACTCAGAGTGATAATTGGAGAATGTAAAGCTCCTTTATCATGGCCTTTGGCCCGCTTGCACCGGTTCAGCTTGCCGAGTTCGACCGGACTCAAGGTGCATTTAAACAGGCTTACAGGTGATATAATAGTTTAAACACAGTTTGAGTCTAAGACTGCCTTAAAGTCAAGAGGAAGAGGAAGTAAAGTTTAAGATATATTTCTGATGAACTCAGTAGTTGGACTTCGAGTTTTTTTTGTTTTTTATCTTATCAGACAACAACCAATTTTCTTCCTTCTAGGTTTCCTTATTCCCGTTTATGATACTTTGTCAGATCAGATATATGACAGCCGGCACCTGCGCGCAGGCCGCAGGAGCGGCTGCTTTGAGCGTCCCTATTGTACATGTTCAACTCACTCCGCCAAGGTGCAGATTTTGTAGGCCTGTTATAAACTAGCCACAACTCGAGATCTCTTTCCCAATTCATATTTGTTCCGATATTCTGGTATGTAAGTCTTGGTATTAAAGCGACTTCATTTAACTTCAATGGTGCCCTCGAGCAACTTGAGCCATGGATTGATTGGATGTAGTGCACGAGCGCAGGTGCCGCCTTTATTTTTGGACCAATCATTCCTGCGGTAAAACAGGGTCAACTCCAAGCAGCTGAACTTCGGGCTAAACAGAATCTGCTCAATTATTTTCTCCCCAATTCCACTGACATAAAACTCTATATCTTCAAACTTTAGAATACTTATTTGCTTTCATGCGGACACCCTACTCGAAAAAATGGTGCCCCTTTGTTAACATCCTGTCCTATATGAGCTGGAACAGTCGGATGCGGCGCTCAGTGCCACACAGCTGCCGCCTTCTCATGAATATCACGATTAACTCAATGCTTCCGAGTGCTCCGGGAACCTAGTTCTTTGCTCTGCCTGCAAGGTGTTCTTCCCTCCTTTGTAAGGTCTTCAGCATGCAGAAACTACTCCTGTACTGCGCACGGCTGCTCTCGTGTCTTGGGCTGAGGCGATGACACTGCGGGGTCCGAACCTCGTTTTGGTGCACTAGAACGAGTGGTCCACCGTGGCCTGTTTAACTTTGATCTCCATGTTGAACTAACTCTCAAAATACCATACAGCACTGTCTCCGCCCGCCATCTTTGGACTTCCACGTCAAAAGTTCGATTACAGCACTTTTCGAAAAAGTAGACGGGTTTTGATCGAGTGGTGCTACTCGATTCTTGCTGACCCTTGTTTGTTGCTGAGTCGTCGGCTAGCCTCGGCTAAGCTGGTTGTGGAGCTGGACGCTCCACACAGGAAATTGGTCTGAATTGTCCTGTGTCTTTCTGTGGCTACACGTGGCTCTATCATCTTGAGGGCAGTTACATGCTACTTGGATGCAAGTTTTGGCAAGTGGTACAAAAAACCGGCCCGATTTTCTGGGGATTTTGAACAAGCAGTGGAGTCATGACGTCGTTAAATAGGATGCAGCAGTAAACAATGGTAAGCACAAATCGAGCAGCACCACTCGATCAAACCCGTCTACTTTTTGGAAAAGTGCTGTAAATTTGCCTTTTCCTTTCAACTACTTAACAGCATCATTCAACTTCAATGATACCCTCGACCCAACATTATCCGAATCCTCTAGGTGGCCAGGATGAGTTGGTGTAGCCATGAATCACCAAAATTGACCAAACTCGCATTTTTTTGACACGCCACTCTGGCCTTGAGTCAAAGCACTTGAAGGTCCCTTGGCACTGTACTGAAATTAAGCTCCCGACATAAATTTGAGCAGCCCCTTTAATTCTGCGATTGATCTTGCTTAAGTGAGTAGCAAATGTTTCGGGGTAGCACCATTTGTGTTTTAACATTTCCAATATACTTGGTGTTTGTATATCTTGACCGCTCAAACATGTCCACGGATTTTTTCTCTCTCCCAGACTGCCTGATTGTCAGATTCAGTTGTGTGACTTTGATTTCTGCTGCTTAGAGAGACATCATTTTGATTGAACATAAATGGTCTGGGGTTCTCCCACAAGACTTTCAACGGTCACCTTGATGGTAACTGAGACTTAAAGAACCCACCACGGTCGCTGCTAGATACTATAAAAGTCCCCTTGAAAGTAAACATGGTGCGGATTGCCTTGAGACTCTTCAAGCGGCGGCAACTCCATCAGGAATATATATCAGTTTGAACCATCTGGTGTTTGTGCTTTAGGGCGGTCTTGCATTGTGCTTAAGACATCGCTAACAAGCCTGTTATGATTCCAGACAAATAATTACAGTAAATCCCGTAGGAAGAAAAATATGCATTGTCTGGCAAGATAAGAAACAAAAAAAAACTCGAAGTCCAACTACTGAGTTCATCAGAAATATATCTTAAACTTTACTTCCTCTTCCTCTTGACTTCGAGGTATTCTTAGACTCAAACTGTGTTTAAACTATTATATCACCTGTAAGCCTGTTTAAATGCACCTTGAGTCCGGTCGAACTCGGCAAGCTGAACCGGTGCAAGCGGGCCAAAGGCCATGATAAAGGAGCTTTACATTCTCCAATTATCACTCTGAGTTGGCCCAGTCAGATGTTTGTTGTCCTGTGGTGCTGCTTATGTATTCGTGCAAGTGTGGCATGAGTTCGAACCCCGGTGTAAAATGCCTTTTTGACCCGTTTAAACGCTGTTTAAACCGCATTTTGAACGGCCCTGATCCCCGCACCGGTCCGTTAAACATGTTTAGATTAAACATCTGTTTAAACAGCAATTTGCGTCTAGACGCAATTTGTTTAAACAAACGTGATAGGGTTACTGGCGCGCTGTTATCTTTACCAGTTACCTATATGGTCTCATTACTTTGCACTCCGTTTTGTATTTATACAGTAGTACAACACTGAATTTATTAAGTTCTTCTGCTACGAAATCCCCTCTCGGTCTCACCATTTCAATAGGTTATGGGCCCCGCCCAAATCTAAATCCTCACAACAACATCTACTTGTCAACGAACTCTTCTATTCATCCTCTACCTCTACAATATGTCTACTAACAACGCGAAACTCGGTGAATACTTCCTGCGCATTCCCAAGTGCGAGGGAGACGGCACCCATTGGAGCATCTATAAAGGTCGCTTCACGTACGCAGCCGACGCAGCTGGACTGGCGGAGCATCTTGAGGATACGCACCTTCCTCCTGTTCCACCCACTCCGCCGACTAACAGCCCGCCGACCCAAGCCGAGCTTGATGCGATCGATGCCTACGAAAAGAACCAGAAGGCTTACAAATCTGGTCAGGCTGTCGTTAAACAGGCCATCGCATCGACGATCCCTGACGCACTGTTCTTGCGATTCAAGGACACCAAACACGCATCGGATCTGTGGAAGAAGATATCAGAGGAGTTTGAGAGGAAATCAAAGATGGTTACTGTGGATTTACGGCGCAAGCTCCAGGATGAGCGTTGCAACGAGACTGGGGATGTGAGAGCTCACCTTGCGAAATTGCAGACCCTTCGCGTGGATTTAATCGGTATGGGTGCTGACCCGGGAGACGACAACTTCACGGCAATTATCCTCGGCTCGCTCCCTCCCTCCTACGACCCGTACCTCTCCGCCATCACGGCAACCTCGACGCTACTCGCGAAAACCCTATCCCCTGACGACCTCATCCGCGGCCTCAACGAGGAGGCCGACCGCCGTTCCCTAAAGAAGAAATCCAAACGGGATGACAACAATATTGCCTTCTCCGCGGGAGAGCGCAAAGGTGGCCGCAAAACGAACCCCAACGTGGAGTGTTACAACTGCCACAAGAAGGGTCACGTAAAGGCCGAATGTTGGGGCAAGGGCGGAGGCAAGGAGGGGCAGGGACCGCGAGGCAAAGGGAAGGGAAATTGGAAGGGCAAGGGCAAGGCCCGTGAGGATGCGAATGCCGCCAAAGACGACGACGGCGTGTGGATGGCGCAGGTAGACAATAATCTGCAGCTATTCAAGGATGAGTGGGAATCACTCACTAACGGCAACGGCAACGGCAACATCGCGCAAGGCAGCGTGGACTGTTGGCTCTTGGACTACGACGACGAGGACTTCTTCGAGGACGAAGAAGATAGCGCCGTCAGCGAATCGGGCTCGCTCCCCGATTTGGAACCCCCGTCAGATAGCGAATCTGACGACGACTCGATGCCGGACCTACAGAGTGTCCCACGATCCGAGGAAAGCGCCTGCGGCGACATGCCGGACCTGCAGGGTGTGTCAAATCTTATGGAGGAATTTTGCCAACTTGGGGAAAGAGACGCTGAGTCCTTACCCGTTTATGATTGCAAACCCCATTCTGACACCAAATGCGATGAGAACATCAATCACACTGCCTACCATGATGGGTCAGATCGTCCCCCGACATGCTTCATGGAAGAAATTGCCGGTTGGGTCGAAATATCTGTCAATGAATGGCTCAGCAATCTGGAAACTCCCGAGGAGACGAAAATTACCTCGTCATTTGATTCAGCTATGCTCGCCAATGAGGCAGGCACTCCGGGCATCGAAACGGAGCTCTACGACTCCGGAGCGTCACGCCACATGTCACCGAATCGGCATAAATTTTTGAATTATACGTCGATCCCTCCGAAGTCGATCACTGCCACTGACAATGGGACATTCCAGGCTATTGGACAAGGAGATATGCGGATCAGCATTCCGAATGGCAACAGCACTGCCAGCATACTCCTAAAAGGAGTACTTCATGCGCCGAAACTTGGACTCACATTGGTGTCCATCAGCAAAATTACTGATGCAGGATTTGCAACGCTTTTCCGCGATGATTTCTGCCGAATTTTCGACAAGAAGAGGAAGCTGTTGGGCATTATCAACAAGAAGAACGGGACTTATCGAGTTCAACATACCTCTACCGCGGAATCTCGAGATACGGCCGCTAGCGCCATCGAGACGGTCTCGATTGACGAGCTGCACCGCCGCATGGGTCACATCGCGCCGGATGCCGCTAAACGACTCGTTAAAGACGGCCTGGTCACCGGAATCCGACTGGATGAATCGACGCGCATTGATTCCTGTGATTCGTGTCACTACGCCAAAATGACGCGAAAACCGGTTGACAGGGTTCACAAGGAGAAACGCGCCGAGGCGATGGGCGACTTGATCCATTCAGATGTCTGGGGGCCGTCGCCGACTGAGACTATCAATCGCCGTGAGTACTATTCGAGTTACACGGACGATCATACTCGCTGGTCACGGGTATACTTGCAGCGCACAAAGGACGTGACGTTCGATTCGTATCAGGCTTTTGAAGCCTGGCTCCTGGTGCAATTCAAGGTGAAGATCAAGAAGTTGCATTCCGACCGCGGCGGGGAATATTGGAGCAATGAATTTGACGCGCACCTGGCCAAAAATGGAACGGAGCACAGTTTCACCGTACATGACACTCCGGAGCACAACGGCGTCGCGGAACGACTTAACCGCACTGTCCTGGAGCGTGTTAGGGCTATGCTCCATGCCAGCGGGCTCCCAAAATTTTTGTGGGGCGAAGCCGTGGCGCACGCGGTGTACCTGAAGAATCGGACATCAACACGTGCATTGGACAATAAAACACCATTTGAGATGGTGTATAAACGCAAACCAAACCTTTCACGCCTACCCGAATTCGGCGCGAAGGTCTGGGTCCACGACGCGAACGACACGAAGATTGGCGGACGCGGCAAAGTCGGCCGCTGGGTTGGTTTTGATGAACCGAGCAGCGGGCACCGCATTTATTTTGAAGGCAAACATTCTATTGCCGTCGAACGAAGCGTGAAGCTTGACAGCGACGACGAGCTGGTACCCATTCCAGACGAGCTGCAGATTGAGGGGGAGGAGGACGATAATAATCAGCCGTCGTCTGGAACTTCAAAGCCAATTACGCACCAAAAACCCGTTCCATCAACTCCACATGCCCAGAACACGCCTACGAACCCGCCTTCGACACCAACTCGACCCACTGCGCACACGCCACCCTCTACATCCACGACGCTCCCTGCATCGCCCTCTATCGATAAACTTGCGCAGCTTGACCCGCTCGGCACAGATTTCGAAGAACCTGAGGAAGAACCTATGGGGCGTGGAAAACGTATCCGCAAACCCTCAGCATATATCCAGGCGCTCCAACGTGGAGACGGACTCACCAGCAGCTGACCAACAGACACAGGGGTGCCTAGGGGAGTTCAGGTACCCAAGACAGTCGAAGAAACCCGACCGGAAAGCGCCAGCGCAGCTATAGTGGAGGATTGGCAGATGGTTGACGTCCTCGAGCACGGCTTGGCTGCTGCAACGTCGGAGTCGGAGGCCCTCGATCCTACGTTCGAGGAGGCAAAGAAGAGGCCGGACTGGCCGCATTGGGAAGCGGCGATCAAGGCGGAACTTACAGCTTTGAAGGATGCCGGTACGTGGGAACTCGCCAGACGGCCCGAGAACCGTAACGTTATCGACTCGAAATGGGTTCTCCGCGTCAAGAAGAATGCAGCCAGCGAGATCGACAAGTACAAGGCTCGCCTCGTTGCTCGAGGCTTCACCCAAGTCCATGGCGTCGACTACTACGAGACCTTTGCTCCCACTGCCAAAATTGCTTCTATCCGACTTCTACTCGCTATTGCAGCACGAAACAACTGGAACATTGATATGTTTGACTTCCACAGCGCATTTCTCAACGGCAAACTCAACCCAGAGGAACTCATCTATATGGAGCAAGCTCCTGGCTATGAAACGGCGGACCGCGTAAAAAATGTTTTGAAGCTTAACAAAGCATTGTACGGTTTGAAGCAGGGCGGCCGTCGCTGGTACGAGACTCTCAGTACTTCTCTTGCCGAAATCGGCTTCACACAGTGCGCATCTGACCACGCCATTTTTTACGCGCGCAACAACGGCCATTTGATCGCATTGGCGATTCACGTTGATGACTGCACCATCACAGGTAGTTCCCCCGAGATGCTGCAGGAATACAAGACACGCATTGGCGCGCTTTTCAAGGTGACAGACCTCGGGCCCGTTAGCTGGCTCCTTGGCATTGAAATTAAGCGCAACCGCGAAGCGCGTACGATCTCATTATCTCAACAATCATACATCACGTCCATCTTGCAGCGCTTTAATTTTGCCGACGCGAAACCCGTCGCAATGCCCATGGACCCGAACATCCAGCTCACGACTGAGCACTCTCCGGTCAGTGTCCGGGACATCGCCGCGATGAAGCATGTCCCATACCGCGAAGCTGTTGGCTCGCTAATGTGGGCTGCAGTCGGTACACGACCGGATATCGCTTTTCCAGTTGGGGTTCTGTCAAAATTCCTTGACAACCCTGGGACAGCTCACTGGGAAGCGGTCAAACGTGTTTTCCGTTACCTTCAAGGTACAAAGGATTTGCGCCTCACGTACGGCGCGGGGAAACGCGGGTTGGAAGGGTATTCTGATGCGGACGGGATGTCCCAGGAACATAGGCGAGCCATCTCTGGCTACGCTTTTCTTATTGACGGCGGCGCGGTCTCGTGGAGCTCCAAGAAGCAGGAGCTGGTTACGCTTTCAACCACGGAGGCTGAATACGTCGCGATGACTTATGCCGCGAAGGAGGCCATTTGGCTCCGTCAACTCATCGATGAATTGTTCCGACCACTCGAACACCCCATCACCCTGTATGGCGACAATCAATCTGCTATCGCCCTCGCCCATTCCGACATTGGGCAATTCCACGCTCGCACGAAGCACATTGATATTCGGTACCACTTCATTCGCTATGTCATTGAACATAACTCGATCCGACTCGTTTATTGCCCCACTGGCGACATGGTTGCCGACACCCTTACCAAGGCACTCCCGAGCATCAAGGCGAAACACTTCGCATCAGCCCTCGGACTCCGTTCGGCTTGAGGGGGAGTGTTGGAGGTGCAACCCCAAACGGTCCGAGGTTAGACCCCTATGTCACGCTCATGCGCGACATTTACAATGACTTACTTTGGGCGCGACTTGCCCGTCTCATTTATTATTGACCTAGTCTTATGTAGTTTTATGCGCGCTGTTATCTTTACCAGTTACCTATATGGTCTCATTACTTTGCACTCCGTTTTGTATTTATACAGTAGTACAACACTGAATTTATTAAGTTCTTCTGCTACGAAATCCCCTCTCGGTCTCACCGTTTCAATACATATAAGGTCCATATGACCTTATTGCTCACTCTAGGCACTAATAATATGATATCTGTGCCTTCCATGCCCCGAAAACCATCAAAAAAGGTGTTCCTGAGTGAAAAATAAACCTTCTCTGATCATCCCAAAATTTATATGGGTGTGTAGGCATGATTATGGCGTCTATAAATATGAATTTACAAGCCACAACTGCGTCCCGTTGCAATGAAATAAGCCTGGTTATCAGACCCCAGAGAGGCCTGAATCATCGTACAGGACTTTCCTCGACCCCCAATTCATTTTTTTAGTGTTCCTGTGAAAAGAATCCATTCTTACTCGAAGAAGACATGATGAAATATTGCTACGACGGAAAGGCAATCATTATTTCTGCTACAGGCAGCAATTGAGCAAAATCTCGACCAGAAAAAATGGTCAAGTTCTAATTTCTCTCCCTAAAAATACTTGTTTACACAAGTCTTACTATCTGGGAGATTTATGCAGAGATTGCTTCCCCATGCATCCGCAATTCGCGAAATCGTCGAGATTCAGGGGGATCATTCCACATTGGGTACATCGATCACGTCAATCAGTGGCTGTACTGCTCATCCACGCAGGAGGCTCCTCTGGCCTAGTCCTCAGACATAGCACACCGCTCACACTGAAGTATTCAAGCTTGACCCCTTCCTGTCCCATTCCTACTGCATAGTGCAGAAGTCATGAGCTCGAGCTGCAACCGGGCCGTAATGGATGCAGCCAACAATTGAATGAAAAGGGTGTATTATGTCTCTGTTTGACTGTATTTCGTTTCATTACCCAGTACACTGTATCATACATATGGACTGCGTATCCTCCAATATTTTTGCTATTTTGGAGCAAATTTCGGAATTCTGGTCGTCATTGTCGCCAACGACGTCGGCGACATCTGATCGTCATTGATCGCAGCGTCAAGATATTTGGATCACTAACCGTCGCATCCATCAAATGGATCCATGGCAACACTCTAGCCGACCCATCAATTAGAGCGAGGCGAGGACATGCACTGCCTGCTCACTAAAAGGGGAAGAGGAGAAGGCTATTGGGAACCGCGCCAGCCGTGGATGGCTGGAGTCGTGGCGTTACGGTGCAATTTCCCTGGCTAGCGCCGTGACGTGAGACTAATGGCTAGTGACACAGGTGCAGGATCACATCTTGGATCGCCAATGGCTTTACTATCCTCCCTAGTCCAGCTGTCGAAGTTAATCTCAGAGTCTATCGCGACAGTCGAGAAGCTCTCTAGCGAGTACGACACCCCTCTCCCAGAGCTTGACGCCACCGCTCCGTGCGAAGACTTCAAAGCGATTCCTGGTGCCGCAAAGGCGGCGCGCGTCATCGCCTCTGCCGGTCTGCAGCTCGCGGTGTTGATGATGTCTCCACTGGAGGCCGTCAGCGCTGTCGTTTGGGGGGTACGCGTTTTGTCTTCGCTCTGCTTCCGCTGGAGAGTAGATTATCTCTAGATTTCGACAGTCGCTGCGCTGAGGGTATGTCTTGAAGCCAATGTGACCGAAATTCTCAGAGAGGCGGGTCCCGAGGTGAGCGCCCTTTAATCCCGATGTTGGACCATCTTGACTCGACGTTTTTAGGGCATGCATGCAGACGAAATCGCAGCCAAGACCCAGCTGGATGGGGCTAAACTCGGTGCATTGAATCCCTTGAGCCACTGCAGCGTACACTGATATGCCGCATGCATATCATAGCGCGTATCATGCGGCTCCTCGCTACACACTACATTTATCGTGAGGTGCGCCCGGACACGTTTGTGAATAACAGGCTCTCTGTGGCGCTGGACACAGGCAAGCCTGTTGCGGAGTTGTTAGCCCAGTTCGTCACTGCGTTTATTTTTGGCGTCGTTAAGATCTGAACTGGCGTCCTGATACATGCATTTATAGCCCAGAGAATAAACATATGGGCACGACAGGATTCCCGGCCCTCGTGTCACTTTAGTGCGCAGGTATTTCCCTCCACTAGATTTACCTATCTAATGGCCCCTACCGCAGCCTCGATCTCGTGGCAAAGTCCACGCCGTTGGAGATGCTCAGCAGGCTCGTAGCTCTAGCAGGAAGCAAATCTGAATTGAATCTGTCTACGTGCCTGTGCCGGCTATCTACATGGGCCAAACAATGCCAAACAGTGCACTGCCGCTGATCCACAGCTGCAGGTTCCCCTCTCCAACAAATGCGCACGTCCTCGCTGCGCTACTCGAACTCTTCGCCCGAAAGGCCTGTCCTCCCAACTTCTGCTCTCTCTCCAACAATGTCCCCTACCCTCGAGTTTGGCGTGACTACGAAACCGCGCAAGTGATTCCCGTGGAAAGACCTGTCGAGAACTGTCCCGTTTAAGTTCGCGAGCGTGTACGAATTAATGGCTTTGGCGACAACAATTCTCGGAGCTGACCACCTGGGGATTATTTTACGAACTGCTTTGTGTGTATTGTCGAGTCTGGGATCATAGGCTTGGACCAAGTCGCCAATTTCGAATTCTATTGGGTATGCTGCGTCGTTAGCATCGTTGCGGCGCCTCTCGCGGTCGTCAATGTGTCTAGCGAAGCTCTCCATCCGTAGGACTTCAGCTAGTGTCATTCTGTCGTCTATCTCTTCGGGTGTGCTCGGCTCTTCGGGTATGACGGGGGGGATGTGAATAGGCGCCATACATAGGCCAAATAGGACTTCGCGTGGGGAAAACCTGGTGCTAGGCAGTATGCGATCATTCAACTCCGCTATACACTCGTCGAAGAAGTCGGGCCAATTGCCTGGGAGCGACGCAGGATCAATATCGCCCTCGTACTCGGCTTCATCGAGGTCTGGGCAGCATTTCCGCTTGAGATGGCCAATGAGCAGTTTGTTGACATTCTCTATGAGGCCATTGACGAACGGCGCGTATGCGGGAGTTGTGATCTTGACGATGTTAAGTCTCTCGCAGATCTCCCGGATCTCTTTGCCATTGAAATGAGAGCCGCCATCGACTTGCCAGAGTCTCGGGACCGCGTAATTCTGGCAGATGTGCTGTAATAGCTTCTCTGTGCTCTTCGCAGTCCCCGCAGCCGCCTGTTTCTGTCCCCACACGAATCCCGACGCTGCGTCAACGTACAAGAGCGCGTTCGCCATCTTCCCTTTACCCAGCGGGAGCTTTAGGTAGTCTGCTGCGACGAATTCGAATGGCCGCGCACGAATAATCGGTTGTAGGAGCGAATTCCGTTTGCGAGGTCCGAAGTTCTTACAGTGCCCACAGGTTAGGATCGCTAGCCGCGCATCAGAGTCGATGTGTGGCCAAAAATACTTGTCACGGACATGCAACTTGACGTGGTCCGCGTCCCAGTGCCCGTTGTCCTGGTGAATTTTGAGCGCTGTATTGAACCCTTCGCGAGCTGGTATGCATTCCACTCTCGAAGTCCAAGTGGAATACTTATCTGCGACTTTCCAGAGCCTCCCTTCGGTGATCATGTAGTCCTTCGCTCGACGCAGGATATGACGTGTTTCCGCGATGGTACTACCTGTGTGGTCCCCTAGTAGGCAGCCCAGAATCGGCTCAAAGAAGGCATCCCCTCTGAATCTATCACGCAACTCAGGCTCTCGCGCTAACGAGTCCGCTACGGCCCACAGGCTGTTCGTCATCCCTGACGTTGCATGCCAGTCTGCTGCCACAGACCAACTCGACCCATCTCCCGGCCTGCGCTCCTCCGTAAAGCCTCTACTCAGGCCATCTGCCACGGGGTTGTCGACTCCTGGCCGATGGCACACGTCCACGATCCGGTGCGACATGATAAATTGCTGCCAACGTGAATGTGTCGCGTTCAGCCGATCATTGACGAGAAGGTCCCGCAGAGCTTGGCAATCTGTGACGAGGATCACCGGCGACCCAAAGGTGAGTTTCGCAAAGTCATCCAGAGCAAATTTTAGAGCTGCAAATTCGAGTAGGAAGGGCTCATATCGTGCCTCGCTACGGGATGTGCGCTTCGAACAGAATGCGATGGGATGCCAGACCCGCTTCGTTTCGCCATTGGGTATGACATCGAGGAACTCCTGCTCAATCATGGCGCCGAACCCGACAACTGACCCGTCTGTTGTGACCCTGAATGGCCTGCCGTCGTATTGAGGCGGTCGAAGCACAGGTTCGCTCGTAATGAGCACCTTCAAGGCGAAGAATGCGTCCTCGCACTCTTTAGTCCACCGTTCGCCGAGGATGGCATCCTTCAGGTACCGTTTATAGTTCCCCTTCCTCGCCGATCGCCCCGCCTTCGCCTCACGAGCCATTGCAGCTGCTTCCGTCTCCTTCCGAGCATCCCGAGTCAAATCGGTGAGCGGCTGCGCAATTTTGGCGTAGTCTTTAATAAGATGGCGGAACCAATTTGTCATGCCCGTATACCGCATCACTTCATGGATCGACAATGGACGAGGGAAGTCCACGACGGCCGCAACCTTGTCAAGGTTCGGTTTAATCCCATCTTTGGATAGCCGTGCACCTGCAAAGACGAATTCCCGCTGAAACAACTTCATCTTCGCAGGTGCAATGGAGAGTTTCGCAAGCCGGACGAGGTCCAGGAAGCGCACCAGCGCGTCTAGGTGCTCCTCGAACTCGTCATGTGCGAAGCAGATGTCATCCATCCAGTTCTCGAGGTCAGTCCCAAGCATTGGCCCCAATGCTGCAACCACCATCTCACAGAACGTCGTTGGTGTCCCTGTTAGGCCCATCGGCATGCGCAAGTAGACATAATACCCGCGCCCCGGAACATAGAACGCGGTGTACGGAATGGCTTCGTCATCCATGGCGACAGCGTAGTATCCCGACGCGAGATCGATGACGGAACCCATTGATTTCCCCGCCATCTTCTGCTGTTTTGCGTGCAGGTCACCGGGAACAAAGTTAGGAATTTTTGTGGCTTCGTTCAACCGCTTATAAGCATGAACGATGCGCCATTTCGTCTTCGGCGCCGTCGGGTTATCGCCTGGGATGGTCTCGAACGTCTCTCCGATCGCGTCTACCAGCGGTGAGTTCGGTACCTCCTCGAACATTGGGGCACGTCCCGCCTTACGCAGTTCCTCGTTGCATTTATGGATGACGTCGGACTTGGTCATCCCCGTCTTTCCTGCATCCTTCGGGACGAGTTTTGTAGGCGAGACACATTTCACGTAGTCGGAGTGAACTCTGGCAATGATCCCACCAGCCTCCATCTCGTCCACCATGCCGTAGTACCAAATTTTCTGGGGTTCTGTGAGTGGGGGTTGGGCGACGCGGGTGGGAAGTTCAGTCCCGGGGTCGACGTGTAGCTTGTGAGTGACAAAGTTCACAGGGAGAACTTCCTTGACGTCTTCTGCATAGCAGTCCCCATATCGCTCCAGGACTCCAACGACGCGTTCACGTTGTTCGGGGGTTATTGCGTCGCCGATATTGATCTTTTTAAGGATCCGTTTGAGCCTCGCTGCACCGTTCGGGTTGGTGATGCGCTCCGTTTTCATAACTCTCTCGAAGGCAATCTGTGCAGTCTCTCGCGGAGGTCTCGGTGTTGTCGTCCCGGAAGTCGCCCCGCTAGTCTCCCAGGCAGCCGCTATCGAGTTAAGTTCGTCGGACTCATGCAGATCCTGCCGCTCACGCTGACTCTGCTCTGTAGCTTCCCGCAGAGCATCGTCGAGGAGCCGCGCCGCTACCTCCGCGTTCTGTAGGCGCTTCTGTTGTGTAACTTTCCGCCTCTCCGCCCGCGTTTTCTGGTAGCGCGCTGCGTACATGGCCCCAAGTCGCAACGCCTCCTCCGCAGTATCTCCCGTCAGTGCTGGCCGATTTGACGGGCGCCAGTTCCTCGGTTCTGGCTCTGTGTCCTCTCGCAAATCATCGATGGCGAGGACTGCCCAGCGTGTGGAGGTCCTGCAGCGAGTGTGTCCGAAGAGTGGTACTCTTCCAGGCGCGCTCGGTGTGGGCACGTCTGCACGCTGACAGGTATTCTTCGCCGTTATTTCCCTCCATATCTCGTCAGCACCATCCACGATCTTGGGGACTGGGGAGGACGCACGCTGGAGCGACGGGGCCGCGCTGCTTGGTATAGCAGCACTACTTCGGGGCCCCGTCCGGGAAGGATGGTTGACGCGGTCACCTTCATCCGCGCAACCCGTGCAAGTCTCGACAAGGACTGAACCGTTGTCAGCGGACGCACACAGGTCTTCGCTGGGGTGTGGCAGCACCCTATGTGCCTGCTGGTCGCTAATGACAGTTAGTACTTCCCCAGCTTGCAGGTCTATCACGTCGTCTAACGACTCCACGCTTGCCATGATTCTCCGATCTTCCTGTGCTGGCTGCATCCGTACAAACCCATCCTGTACCTTCACCATGATCTCGTCCGACCCGTAGTCATGCACCGCCTTCAAATCCCGTAGCCATGACCGCCCCAATATCATCTCTACCACCCCCTTCAAGTCCACGATTTCCCAGTGTGCCATTGTTTGCACCCCTTCCGCACCCACCGAACCACGCCATGCACCCAATGTCGGCAGTCTATATCCGCCAGCGCTGCGTAAGTCTGCACCTTCCATTAATGGCCCCAGGTCCTCCGCAATTTTGTGATAGAAGGAAATATCGATTATGTTGCGACTTGCGCCCCCGTCGACAAGTGCTGTAGTATTGATATGTTTATTATTTTGAGTTATAATTGACGCTTTCTGGAGCCTGGCATTGGTGGCGACCGTAAATTTGCCTCCGCGGTTGACGAGGTACGAAATTTGCATGATATTGAGCAAGTCGTCGAAGTGCGCGGGATCCAAGTAACCGTCAGGTTCTATTTTTACTTTTTGGGAGGGCGATGAACGCACCATTGTGGGTTGGGGCCTCACCAATATCTCAGGTGAATGTACTTCGGGGCCCCCACCGGAAGAGTTTTGTAACGCAGCAGTCTCGGTTCGCACCTCGACTGACCTCGTTGGAGGTTCCCTTATCTGCGGAGTCCGCTGAACGTGATTTTGGTCCACATCACATTGGACCGAAGCATTTTGTGCGTGCGTCTGGCAATTCGGAAAAGCTGATGATTGCGTAGCTATTACATCCAAACTGTCAAGCACCACCAGAGTCTCGCCATCGAGCATCTCTGTGGGTGGTAAACAACGGGTCGAGCGGTGGCCTAATATGCGCTCGACCCGTTCCCATTTCCCTGGCCCAGGAGATCATGCACGGCCGCTGCGTATCCCTCCTCCCACTCTTCGACGGGTGTATATCCACCATCAGAGTCTCCGACATAAAACCCGTCCGCGCTGTACATGGCGAATACATTGTTCGCCGTGTTCGCTAAATGCGGGGGGCGTGCTCGAGGGAATGCCGGTGACGGGGTATCGAACGGGCCAGAAGGGATCGGGAATGGGAGACGAGAACGTATTTGCGGCGGTGTTCTGGGCTGAGCTGGTGTCTGGAACTGGTCGTTTCGGCCGCCGCGAAGCTGCGATTGGCGCCAGGATGCTTCTTTCGGGTTGACGTGTTCCTCCTCGGGTGCAGAGCAATCACGGCCAAAGTGACCGTCTTTCCCGCACTTCCAGCACCCGTTCTCCACACCTCCTGGCTGCAGGGGATATGGGCGCGACTGGTTGGGGAACGTTTCCGAGCCCCATTTCTCATCCCAGTCTCGAGTTGCACGTTGGAAATCACGCCATCCGCTGATGGTGTCCTCGAAGGTGAGCTTGATGACTTTACTCGTCCGGGGTGCGACTGTCTGCAAATGCGTCTAGGTTCGTGGGATATCGCCGTGGCGTCTGGGGTCTGGGTGTGGCTGATGTGCGCATCAAGTTGCGCGGCGAAACCGGCGGATGTATGCGGGGGTACGGACTGCGCGGCACCGTGGGGCTGTAGGGGATGTACGTCGCTGGCTGCGGCTTCCGTTCTTCGACCGATTGCGTTGCTGCAGTCGGGGGCATTCTTCCCGTGTCTCCGTCCGTGAGCGCCCGAATGGCATCTTCAATCTCCTTCTCCTTCGCCGCCTTCGTGTCGACCTCTACCAGCCTCGCCCGTGACACCGCCTCTACCTTCACCACCAACTCGTCCCACGTCAGGATGTCGGTCCACGCCGGGCCGATTGCTTCCCTCAATCGCAGCGGGAGCTTCTGGATGGCGTGCTTGACCATCAGGTTGTTCGTGTCCCCAGCCGCGCGCGCCTTCTTTTTGAGGTCCTTGGCAAACTGGAGCTGGTATGTGGTCTCGGCACCGTGCTCGTCAAGAAGGAGCTTCCCCACGTCCGTGTCACTGAGCGTGATCCGCTCAAACTCCTCCATGAGCTGGTGCGGCTTCTTCTTCGTCGTCTCAGGGCTAGGCCATCTGTCCTCGAACTCCTTCACCACCGTATCGATGTCCTTCTGGTTCTTCCCCATCCATACCGCCGCATCTTTCCACCACGCCGCGGCCTCGGCCTGCTAAATTTATCGCCCACATTTTGATGACTCGATCGTGTGCGATGTCATCGTAGACGACCGCTGCTCGTCGCAGCTCGTTGATGAAGGCCGGGCCCGTGGCTGGATCACGATCGTCGCCATAGAAGGCATTAAAGAAATAGAGCGATGAGAGATCTACTGCAGGGGGCATCGTGCTCGGTGTTTGTAGGGGGGAGGGTGTTAAGCGAGATAAGGGGGATGTAGAGCCAGATGGCGGAAGGAGGATGAGCTGGGGAGATTCCTGCGCGAGCGGGATGCTATTGACGGGGTCGTCTGGATAGAGCGGGGTGTATCCGTCGACACCTGCGCGGACCGAGTTCGCTGATCGGCGGGGTGGTATTTTTGGTGAGAAATATATTTATTTGGATTGTTTTTTGGTGGTTTTCCGAGTAAGCGCGAGGCGGAGCGAGCGGAAGGCAGAGAGGGGAAAAAAAAAAAAAGTATCCAGGTAGTTGGGAGAGCGGTAAGAGTCACCAGACCAGGGCTAGGTGAGCTGAGGCACGTAGCACTCGAATCCCACTCAAATCACCACGTTGGAGATGCTCAGCAGGCTCGTAGCTCTAGCAGGAAGCAAATCTGAATTGAATCTGTCTACGCGCCTGTGCCGGCTATCTACATGGGCCAAACAATGCCAAACAGTGCACTGCCGCTGATCCACAGCTGCACCGTATGTCTGGGAGACACTGCGCGACCCTACCACGGGTCATTCGAACCGCGTAACGGACAGCACGTGGAACAGCCGGTGCAGCGTGGATGTCCCGATGATGACGTGGTTTGAGCAGCCTGCGCAGAAGCACTATCGCGAGCTGTTTGCGCATGCGGTCAGAGGTGCGTCTACTCAACTAATACCTTCAGTTCTCGTTCGACTGCCCGGCATGCATGTGTAATGGGACATTTCGCAGGGTATGCCGCCATTCAGCCGGCCGATCTCACCTTGAACGGTGAGTACTAAGTAGCTTCCCACAAACCGTACCAACTTTTTCATTCCAGCGTTTCCCTGGGATAATCTGCCCAAGGACGCGGTTGTGGTTGATGTGGCGGGCGGGGTATGCTCGGCGTCTTTGAGTCTAGCGCGCGCGCATCCGCACCTCCGATTCATTATTCAAGACCAAGCGCAAGTTGTCTTGCATGGAAACCAGGTGAATTGACGTTTAAACCAACACAGGATATAGTGAGACTGATCATCTAGATTTGGGAGCGAGAGTTCCCTGAGGCGATTGCTCATGGGCGGGTGCGTTTCGAGGGTGTGTTTGCCCTTCATGCGCGAAAATATGGATCACTTATAAAGAAACCTGTTTCTGACCGGTGTGCAGTGCTCGACCACTTTGACCCACAGCCGGTGTCCAACGCGTCCATATTCCTCCTGCGCCTCGTGCTCCACGACTGGCCCTTTGATGATGCTCGCAAGATCCTCAAACACCTGCGCGCGGCCGCTACGCCGGATACAGTACTCGTTATCCTTGAGCACGTCCTCCCGTACGCATGTGCCACTTGGACTGCAGCGGACGTAGACGTGAACGCCGCGCCGCGCCCACTGCTACCAAACTATGGCGCGGCGAACCCACTAGGGTACGGGTTGGATATCCTGGTGCGTGGCCGTGGCCATCCTTATTCACAGTCCGCCTTGTGGCGACCTCAGTGCTTTGCACACAGATTATGACAATGGTAAATGCGCACGAGCGCACGCGCACAGACTTTGAGCGTGTGTTGGAGAGTGCGGGGTGGCGCCTGCAGCGGGTGGTGCATATCGACGGCGCGAGAGGGTTCTTCCTCCCAATACATGCAGTGCCGATCACGGAGTAGGTGCGGAACCACAATTCGAACGTTCACGCAAACCGCCTCAATTGAACTATCTTGTTTGCGGACGTAATTGTGATTTCTGAGATATTGGCTATTCACCCTCTACGGTATCCATGTACTTGTAGACAACAGATCGCATGTCTCTTTCCGTATGCACACATTCTGGCACTCTTACACGGACGGACACCTCCAGAACCTCAACCAACATTGATTACACCCTAAACACATTTATAGGTACATATTGCCGGTTCTGACAGCAGTCTTTCTTTCTTTCGTTCGAGTTGCTGTTCCGCGACGGTTCTCTCTCAAACGCATAAATGGCCTTACCCACTCCAAAACCCTAGACTCTACTTAATTAGCGCGATACAGCAGCTGCAACCCCCTCTAAGTAAAGGAGGATGACATGACCGTACCCTAAGGGATGTCTGAGGGACAATTTTTGGGACATTTTGATAGCAGGCAAACGCACCCCTTGTGCAGTAGATCCGTGAATCAGAAAGTTCACCTGGGTCCGAAAATTTTGTGAACTGGTGAACTGGTGAACTCAACCGGTGGACCTTCTCAACGGGTAGCCTTCTCAGCGGGGACAGTAGCGCCTTTGTATTCATCGCGAGTGTATGACATTGTAAACATGTTCATTTGAGTACTTGTCGGCACCGATCTTGGGCCTCACCTTTATTCTCGTTGTGATCGTATGGGTCACCTTGTGGTGGCTCGTTTATATTCTAAATCCCCCCTCCCCCCCAACTTCTGTTCTCGAGATGGGCCAGAGTCATTTACCCCCACTCTTGATCTTGGTTCGGAATTCGACGGGAATCATTGATACCGAAAGAGTCTAGGACGGGTGGGAGTAGGTCGTCTGAGTTGTCTAATCGTATACCGCAAATATTCAACGCACCATAGCGAGGGCGATTTGGTTTGTGTCGATGAATAGGTACTGGATTATTCCAGATATTTGTTAGGCCCCCGTAACACATATGCTTACCCACATCGATTTCGTATAGATATTTGGAGTAAGTAAGCATATT
This sequence comes from Mycena rebaudengoi, assembly GCA_029282285.1. NCBI lineage: Eukaryota > Fungi > Basidiomycota > Agaricomycetes > Agaricales > Mycenaceae > Mycena > Mycena rebaudengoi. Next base: position 356,465 of record JARJCX010000015.1, on the reverse strand, counting down.
CTGAAATCCGTGTCATGCGCCAGAAACAGAGGCATGGTGTATGGTGCAACTCGGGGGAAAGTGAACCAACCCGTATCTCATTTTGCATTTACTTGTTCACTCAGACTTTTAGATAGATTCAGATGATAGATGTAAAGAAGCAAGTGCCGTTATTCCTTTGCATTTTATTCCACAATTAGGAGGTCCATTTTCCACAGTGGATGAAATCTGTCGCGGTGAGGTGAAGTGACAATGGTACGTACAAATAATCGCAGACGAAATCTCGTAGTACGTACGCACCGATCTATTCAGGTATGTGAGGGCTGAACCAGCCGCATTTTTGGGGGTTTATATACCGAGTATACTTAACAGCATCGTCATTGTCGAGGTGAATTTCCGGAAACAAAGATGTTAGTGTCGACTTTCGAGACCAGTCCCACACGATTGGTTTCCTTTTATATCAATGGATCATTTTTGCAAATTCAGAAGCATTGAATGCTCCAAGTACGGTGATGTCTGCCTGGGTTGAACTTTGAAGAACACCCCCAACATTTCATATTGACTCCATTTATATACACTAGGATTTTTATGGCCACTCATGCTGGATTTCAATCATTTCATGCAATAACTTGAGGATTCAATCATTTATTTGGACTTTGAATCTCAGGTTGAACCAGATTTATTGCGGGGCAGTTTCCCATCTCACTGGTTCAATTTTTGCGAGACAGTTTCAATCCCGGAATTGTCCGACTTCAGTCCGAATCGGATATAGTCGGACATCAACGCATCAGCTTCTGGTCGAAGCACTGCCACTCTCGTCCGAGTCTGAGTCATCCTCAATCTTTTCTTAATCTCTCAAAAAATCCTCTGGTTCGAGGCCACCCTGGCCCTTACTCTATCTGCGAATGGACCTAGCACTCGTGCTTCACGGCTCGTCCTACCTGAGCGCGACAGTCCAGCTGAAGCCGGACTACTGGTCCACGGTCCAGGCCATACTCTTCCCCACTGGCAAGCCGCGATTGCACAGAAGCACGATATAATGGCGCGCTCTTCGTAAAATTTCGGCAGCGATGAATCATGTCCGTATCCTCCCTATCGCAGCATTTGTATGCATCTGAAATGTCTGTACATAGTTCAATTGCGAGCAGGTACTGGCAATTCATTTATCGACTTTTCACGTTCAATTGAACCATTGTTAACAGGACTATATTTTTCTCCGCCGTCTCTTTACCTCGGAAACTCGCAAGTACCGCCATGGCCTGTGAGATGAACCTCCGGAGCCGCAACTTGTCCGCACCCGCGCCTCCCTGCGCCTCGTCTCTCCTGCGCGGTGGCGCTACGTACTGCGGGGCGTACGGTCGTGTGACGGCTGGGGCGGGGAAGGATGCAGGATGCGGGACTGGTCATGCGCGGCTCCAAACGTGTTAACGCTCGGCGGAAACAGGATCTCATCTTACGCGGCTCTCCTGCTGGAACGCCTTGTGGGTGCGGGGCTCGCCGTGCACGAGAAGCGTAACGAGGACGTATGCGCGAGCGCACATACTCGCAACCCCTGCGGCTCGTCCTCCGCGGCTGGTCTTGCGCGCTGCGAACTGCCGTGAGCCCTTCTCTTCGAGAACGACAACAACCACGCCCTGCGGATAGATCTGTCTCCGAAGGGCGTCGGATGGCTAATCGTCAAGCGCAAGGGTGCGCCGCCGCTCACGCTAAGGCGACCCCCAATCTCACCAGTCTCGCGGCAGAAGCGCATACTCTCATCTACCAGGCTCCTGCGGCGGATATCCATCCATCTATCGGTACATACACGCGGACATGGGCCTCTCGCCTGCACCTGGCCTTGAAGGCGATTCTCGTCTTCGACGTCTACTCGCTTTGCTCGGACCTGATGGGCTGCATCGTCCTCAAAGACCTTGCAGCTCGCACCGAGGACGAGTTACCCAGGTACAAGAAGGGCGTCTGTCGCCGGAACCTCGCGCTCGGCATGATCGTCGGTGCCGCGGATCTCGATATCTAGAGTTCGTAGATGTGCGGAGTCGCATGTACGCTCCGTGGAATTGCTCGTGGTGAGTCTCTTTCCGTTCTCCTCGCGCTCTCCCTCTCTCCCTAGATCTCTTCCTTCTTACGTCTACATACCCACGTTTTCCTTGAGTGAATGTGACTGCTTGCTGACCACCGCGTATTTGTGCTGGATAGAGCCCGGGATATCCTCAGGGTCTTGCATAATTTGGATCCACGTACACACTAATTAAAATAAATACATGGACCACGTTCTCAACCCAATACCGCAGAAGTTCGAAAACTTCAAAGGTTTATCATCATGTAAGGAAATGACGCAAAAGGTCCAATATTTTCTCTGAATGAATCCATCCGCAACCCGGGTTCGCCCACACAAGCTATATACCCATGTTGGTTGAACAGCGACACTCCAAAAGTATCTGCACCGGATATATCGGTCTCAAGTGAGTCAGGGTGCCGCTTTCTCATACCACAATATCGAATACGCCCTCCGTGACGTATCCACTTATCATAAAGCCCCAATAGCAATGCCGTAGTGTCCCCATTCCCTGCGCCTCATCTGAGCTCCAGCGATTTTTTCCCGCTGTTCTTCAGCGACTCAGCAAACTTTGTGCGATTCCAATCAAGTTCTTGGGCACCACTCTAGCCGTCAGCGGCCGTTGAATATAATACCGACTCAATATTCAGTATGTACCTTGATCGGCATGCAGAGCCAAATTATCTCGCCCCATTTCCCATTTGACCTATCTGCTTCTCTCGAATCTGCCCCCGCTTTCCTCTAATTTTCAATTTTCTCTTTAAGTACGGACGCCATCTCTCCAATTTCTCTCTCGTACGGGAGTAGAATACAGTAAGTAGTGGACAAAACCTAACAGGTCCAACTTGTCATCTGGGGCTCGAAGGCTGAGCGTTGAACGAGTATACATACTTACAAATTAATTTCATAAAATCAGAGAAAATCAACCAGCGATACAAATGGTATATTCTCCTTTTTTCCACGCCAATGGAGCACATAATATATTCCGAGCGCTAAATACATGTCCTATGTACACGCTCCCTGTATTTATATATACTGCCCGGAAATTCGGTAATGTATACTTGATTGAATATTTTAATTGCATTCATTTATTCCAGAGAGAGAGAGAGAGAGGGTAGATAGTCGATACAGTAATAGAAAGGGAAGAAAGGAGGTGGACGCGGTCGTGGACGCGTAAAGTGTTGAGTGTAAACGGATTGGAGGCATGCATGAGGGGACGTGGACGGGAGTAAAATGTGAAGTGATAGCCGGGGAGACATATATAACGAGAGATGACGAGAGATGAAGGATGGGCAAGGCTAGGGCGGCGATGCGCCGAACGAGGGGTAGGTGAGCGGGCGGGGGTGGGCGGTGCTGTCGCCGGTGATGCTGCGGTCGCCGGGGACGGGCACGCTGGGCGGGAAGGCGGGGTGCGGCGACGCGGGGGACGGGAGCGGGGGGTGGTGGTACGAGAGCGGCGACGCGTCGGCCTCGCACGGCGGGTAGGAAGATGCGCGCGAGTGCGTGTCCGCGTAGAGGTCGTCGGGACGGCGGCGCGGGGGAGGGCAGTGCGTGGAGCTTGAATCTGCGGGGTGGTTGGTTAGTCAGTGGGTAGCGGTGAGACGCTGGGGAGGCGTCGCGGGCGCCGCAAACGACGTGCGCGCAGCCAGCGGAAGCACGCGGCGTACTCGTCGAGCGCCTCGCATCCGAAGGCGAAGAACGCGACGAAGCCGGCGGTGGACGCGGGGACCATCCACCACGCGACGTAGAAGGAGGTGAGCACGGGCTGCGGGATGAAGAGCGCGGGGTACGTGTCGATACGCGAGAACCATGGGCGCAGGGGGAACGGACATGAGCGTGAACCAGAGGAGTAGGTCGTGATGGTGAGGGACCAGACCATCTGCAGGACGGACATGAGCATGAGACGCAGGTAGCACGAGTGGTGAGCGCGGAGTGGGCGGCATCGAGGCCTGCGGCGCCGGTGAGCGGAGTTTAAATCGAGGATATACAAGATGGCACACACACACACATGTGATGCGAGGCCAATGCGAGGCACATTTATAGCAATGTGCCTCACTTGCTTATGAAACCCAGAGAAATTTACACCCTTGTTTCCTCATTTGCGGAAGGGGACCAGCCATTCAATGCCCCTCCCCTCCCTCGCTGCGCTCGGGGGGTCCCCCAAGCCGGGGCATTTCAGGCTGGTACACTAAAGCCTCGTTCCGCGTAAATATCTGTCCCTTTCGGGACAGATATTTGCCTAACCCGAACCCGAACCCGAACCTCTAACCCGAACCACTAACCTCTAACCCGAACCTCTAACCAGTGGATACCCGCAGTTAGGGCGCGCTGCGCTTGCCCTAACTGCTCGAAAGGGGTATTTTAAAGCTAATAAAGAGATATTCAACGCGTGAGAATGTGCCTCATCTTCCTAAATTAGCATCATGTTGCCATCATGTGCGCCTTCTCAGCCGAATGTGCCTCACATCAAATTTATGTGTGAGTGCCATCTCGTCGGTCCTCGTTTAAATCCTCTGATGCGCTTAGCAACGACTTGGCGAGAATTAGCCGACTCCGACTCTTCTCGTCATTCCTCCCCTTGATAGTCCGGACCAGGACTCGATCAGGAGGTTGAACGACGTCGTGAAAGGGCTGGAGAGTGCAACACCTAGTGACAATTACGACCAGATGACCTTGGAACATGAAAAACGTCGCCGAGAAGAGATAAAACTTCTGCAAAAAAAGATACAAGTTTCAGCAGAAGCGGAATTAGGACTCGAAGAACTTGAAGACTCTCAACGGAACCTCACAATGAGTGAGCCTACTGCGACTCGTGCGGCTGTCCAAATGGGGTGAGACTTGAGAACCTTTGTTGCAGAAGCTACGTATTAACAAGCGAGGTAAGCTTCATTCGTTAAAGTGTTTGTCTAGGAGAAACTAGGACGAGGCAGTATATCGGATGGAGGCCAGAGTATCACAGAGTAAATGTATGCGAATGAAAATACTTATTAATTACCGCCCGGGGTAAATTGACTTGAACGGAGAACCAACAACGAGAATGAACAGCACAACATCAGTGTTGAGCGCAGAGCACGGTGGTAATTATTATATCTATCTACATATTTATCTACCCATCACTGTGGAGCCACTCTCACCTCGACATTGGCTCCACTCCATTCCCTCCTCCCTCAACTCTTGAGGTCAGTACTAGCTACATTGCGCCTTTGAAAAGTTATTCCGAAATGAACAGCACGTGTTGCAGGAAAACAGAAGGATGGGACAAAGAAGGAAGCCTAAGATGATAATATATCCATGAACTTGATTGAATTTTGTCGCTGCAAGAGCAGTTGAATTTCTGCCCTCAAATAATACGGCACCAGATAGGATGCAAGGAATAAATTAGTATCTTATCCATTTAATACACTTCCGCCGAGTTCTGGCAGTGGAATGCAAGGGTTGAATTAAGACCACTGCGAGACGGCGCCATCATTGACAGCTCGCGTTACTGGTGTTGAACGCCTCCGAACTCTGGTATTTTGGCCCAGGGATGAGGAACAATTCAAAAAATCGGAAATCCGCGTCGAAATCGCCGCCATTGATACCAAGAAATCTGGGACAAGTGGGGTATGTAGGTCGCCTGTCGGAGTTGTCTATTCGTATTCCGTAAATATTCAGCGCAACATATCGAGGGCCATTTTATTTGTGTGCGATGAATGGGTAAGTATGCTGCTCCGTTTGTAAAAGACTTGAAATGTGGAGACCCCTCCAAGTGTCTCCCCCATTCTATTTTTTATCCTCAACGCCAAAATAACAGTCGTGAATTGAATCAGCTGTGCGTGGTTCTGTTCTCAGATGCTGACTCCAATTTTCACTTCATTTCTATCACAAGGAACCGAGCCACGCTAGGCCAGAACATAAGGCTGCAGAAAGAAAAAAAAAGGAAAAAGAAGAAAAGAAAGAACGGGCTCAGCCTATTGGAAATCCAATATCCACATCCCGAATTGCAGCCCGATACGGTGTCCTGCTCTGTAAACTCAAGTTCATGCATCAGACATGTATTAATGAATGCCGGAGGATACCGGGGGCAAATGTGTACAGAAAGAAATATGAAAAGGCCATTCCAGCTAGACAGACCCAAAGGGAACAGTAGTATGTGGTCGGTAGGACGATGACAGCAGTACGAGAGTTGGGTATGTGGTTATGGGAAGGGTATAGTAATTCGATAGACCTCGAAGACATATCTAGCACAATCATCAGTCCGTTTACTATCCAAAGTGCCCAAACGTGAAAAAAATAATTGTAAAGATAAAGTAGCAGTGTCTTTGAAATGGAAACCTGTTGCACTGAGCGCGTGAATCAGCCCTACAAACACACCCGACCGGGTAGATTTAGCATCTTCGCGGGGTCGCCAGAGAGCTTGGACTGGACGCCATTGTACATGTGTCCCGCGAGCGTGCTCATGACACGCCGGATTCGACAGTGCGCGCTCAGTGCACGCCGCACATCAAGGGCATCTAGACGCGCACCGAGAGTAGCGCCGACGAACGGTGTGCCGCGTATGAACGTGGCGTCGAGAGCGTCCAGGCGCGCGGAAGACTTGTTTATGAACGTCGCGGTATACAGCGGACCAACCGCAAACGCGATGATGAGCAACAGATATGCAACTGCAGTGAAATAAAATATGGTGAGAGCTCTGGCATATAGATGGGGAAGCGCCTACGAATGGTAATGAGTAACCCAAGGAATAGAAACCACCCGACGAGCTCGAGCGCGAGGGCAGCCAAGACGAGGAGAAATACTATGAAACAGTATTGTCAGGTGCTGGAGATGATGAAAACGCAAGGATACAACTCACGGAGGGATGAGAAATACGTGAGTAAGAGGCCCCCGGGACTAGGAGGCGCCTGGAGTTGCATTATCTGCGCGCGTCGGATTTGTCGTTGTAACTCTCGCTTCTCCCACTGCTCCTGCTGCAGCCGCTCCCGCTCCAGGTCCCGCTCCCGCTCCTGCTCTCGCTCCCGCTCCCGCTCCCGCTCCCGCTCCCGCTCCCACTCCCGCTCCCGCTCCCACACCAGGTCCTCCAGGAGCAGCCGCCCCAACCGCTCCCGCACCAGCTCCCCCAGGAGTAGCCACCGCAACAGCTCCCCCAGGAGCAGCCACCCCAACCGCCCCCACCCCTGCCGCTCCTGCTCCCGCCCCCGCCCCCGCTCTCGAGCCCGCTCCCACTGCCGCCGCTCCCGCTCCCGCTCTGCTAGCAAAACATTCATTCTCGTTCTATGCACGTGGCTCTTGGTCTGTGACGAAAGGTTGGAGGGACGAGAAGTGAGCGGGCTAAGCGACCGCCTCTCTATTTATACTTATTATATACTCAGCTTCCGTTGCCGTTTTTTATCGCAAGCGCTTATAGTACAGCTTCCAGTCCAATCTTGGATTAATCTGCCAGCAGGTGCGGGAATGGAACAACGTGTGAACAACGAGGATCCTGGATGCCGGCATCCAACAAGCATCGTCGCTTCCTGGCACCGGTCTACCCGTGGTCAACCTGAGGATCGTCAGAACTTGCAAGCAGTGACCCAGGGGCCAGGGTGACCTAGGCAGGCCGGTTGTTCTTCAAGTTGGATCTTACTGCTGTAAATTTCATTGCAGTGTAACTGTGTACGCCTCGAAGTAAAAGGCGCTGCGGTGTCATCTGGTCATCTGCTTCCAAGGTCTGTAGCGCTGTGTAAGAATCAAATTTGGCGGTATGAGGGACGTCGGAGAATCACACAGCCTTGGTTATTTAAAGTTATTTAGCGTAATTTTTTTCCTGGCTTTATTTGAGGCCCAAAAAATCCGAGTCGTCGTGTACATGAGGTCAAGCACCTGAACTCGATGGAGTCAAACTTCCTCGCTCGCGGTACAGCCAATAATCATATCCATGAGCACATGTAGCATGTATTCCTCGCAAAAAATTACATGCATCCTCGAGCAGTTCCCTGGTGTGAGAAACGTAAATAACGTGTTAATAGCCATGTGATAAACGTCTGGTTATTTAACACAGACTTTCTTACACAGCGTTAAAGGGCTGTGCAACAGCAGAGCTATTTGTCGAATACAATGGCATGTCATCGCCACGGTGACGTGTTGGAGGATTTGCTGAGCATTACACTGATCCTACGGGATCCGTTGAGTCTTGGACTACGCAATTGCAAGTACATTAACTCCCACCACTAGCCTTTTCTCCAATCGTTCACTATCTCCAAACATAGCGCAGAGGGTCCGACCCGGAATCGCGCTAGTATCGAACATGAACCCCGATATGCAGGGATATGTCGTACGGGTATCCAGTGAGGAACTCCCATTTTTTCCCAGCCTACGTACTGAATATTCTGTGCAGATTTCGTTACTCACAGTGGGATAGGTAAAGGCGATATCTTCTTAACACGGCGACATCATTTACATCTCCAAACAGCCATTCTCATTGCGTGGTCAAACAAAGATCCCCGCTACTACTATGGAATACTCTTCCTCCAAATGGTGTTCATCTTGATTGCCGTCCTCATATCCGTCCGGCGCGACGAGCTCAGCATAGGCGATGCGGAATTTGCCGTGACTCTCACCCGCTCCCCCCTGTCCGCGTATTGCGTGTTGTTGGTCCTTCCGAGGCTCCTCATGAAAACCCTTTCTGGGAGGGCAACAAGTGTTCTCCTCAATCTAAAGCTCCTCCCGACGGATCCTGAAACGGCGTGGAGTCAGCTGACGACAGAATTGCACTCACAACCAGTCACCGATGGGTTGTATGCAGTTCTGATTATCTTTTTGTGCTTGACGCTGAACATTTCCGTCCAATTGAACGACTTCACACATTTCTATTCCTCCGAGGATTCTGTTCAGCTCGATCTCCATCGCGCCACAGGCTCCGATATCGTCCATAAATGGCTCGTTTTGGGTGGGATCTCGCTGGTGATGTATGAGTGTATTCTCGCACGCCACCAGAAGTTGAGGTGGGAACTGATGCGTACTCTTGCTGGTGAGGGGGAGCTCTAACGGGCCGTTTCCAAAGCTGATGACCATACATACAGCGCGGCATCCCTCTATACGGCACTCGTTTTATTGGAAACGCGGAGTGTAAGTAGAATTGGTTTGCTCAGAGAAGGCACGGTGTTGAATTAAATCCTTTAGATGTGGTTTCTGTGCGACATGGTGGGTATACTATGATGTTGTGCACGATGAGTTAATACTTAAAGCTCCACGCATAGGTATATAGCGGCAAAACTCCACCCATGGATCCCCTTTCTCTACGCTGCAATCATGTTTCAAGACTGGTCCAGTAAACTGAGTATCTTGACGGTGGAGAATGATTTTGACTTCTCCTATGGTCAGGTGCCGTTTCCGTCGATAAGTTCCTTCTGGCTATTACTAATTCCTACAAACCTTAGTTTCTTGCACTTGCGCCTGCCGTTCCCGTAGCATGGCAATGCCTGAAACTCGCCATACGCCGCCGCTCCGACATTGTCAGGATCCCACAACGGTTCCTCTGGGATGTCGTATGGATCGTGAGCGGAAAAGGGACGCCCTGGGGGGAAGATGAACCAAAAATTGATGATGTGTGGAATACATTTCCCGCCGATGTGGTCCCTGTCGAGCCTGGGCTCCCGTTCTCGGCGCCAACGGAATCAGTAACCACTCGCAAATCATGTCGAAGACGGAACCGGAGTCGCAATCGACGGAGGGGCTCTAGGGAACTACAAGGCGACCTCCCGAGTTTACAGATAGATTTGGGAGAAATCCCTCTCCATTCAGTCGGAGATTTTATACCTTTGATAGCTTAACGGCGCGTGTATTCAAGCGTAAATCATCGTGCTAGATTTTCTGTGCGCCAAGTAAGAGTTACGGACACACACGCGACACGCAAGCAAGCAGGGTCGGGTGTAGTATATATACATCCTGTCGCACCGCAGAAAACGCGCTGTGCAGGACTCTCCAGCTGCGCTGGCAGAATGCAGAGGCCGACGAGCGCAACGAAAGCGCGCAAAGTGAAAGCTAAATAAACTTGAAGCTTGGTAAGCTCTTCGACCTCGGAGCGCCTACCGAGAGAGCCTGCGTTTGATCTCACCGCACCGCATGCTAAATTAAAATAAACTTCGACCACTCAAGCTCGTAGCGCCTACTGAGAGCCCCGCGATGGGAATATTCTAGATCACATCAGCACGGTTAAACAAGTCGTGAAAGCGCTGGAGAGAGTAACACCTAGTGACAATTACCGCCGAATAACACTGGAAGCTGAATCCCGTCGTCATAAACGGGTTGAACAGTTGGAAAAAGAAATACAACTTGAAGCTTCCGCAGAAGCGAAATTGGAACTCGAGGAATACATTCGACCGAACTTCACAGCGCGCAGTGCGCCTACTGAGACTCGTGCAACCGCCCAAGAGGCGGAAACATGAGCAACTCCGTTGCCGAAGCTACATAGGGGGACGACCCAGAGTCAACGCCTTGTTCTCATGCGTGTTGTATATCAGATTGACATTGGGATATTACGAGTACTAGTAATTGTATGAGCATGAAATTACTCACGGTTCACTTGACTTGAACGAAGAAATGAAATCAAAACTGACGAGGGGTATGAACATATTGACAGTGGTGAGCGCGGGGCACTATGGTAATTAAGCTATCTATCATGATCTACATATTTTGCATAGAACATATGGTAGGAACCGGTATGGAGCGGCTCTCACCTCAATATCGAGTCCATTTTAATCCTCCTCCTCTAACTCTTGAAGCTGTCAGTTTATTCTAGTTGCATTTCGCTTTTAAAGGATATTCCTGAATGAACAGCACGCATTGTAGGGAACCAAAGGATGGAAGGAAGAAGGGAGCCTGTATATATATGCATTGCCCGTCGTCCTGCGATCCCTTACACTCATAATATATATGAACTTAAGGAGGTTTGTCAAATTAGACTCGTAACCAGTCTGTAAAACAATTGCCGAAAATGTGGCAAGCACTTCGGTGTTTTACAGACTGGTACATCTCGGGAAAGGGGATCGAGCTGCCAACGGAGTTTGAAAATTTGGCCGGTGCCGTGATCGGCCGAGAAGCGAGCGATCAAAAACGAACAATTCTGCCCCAAAAGTTGATGCCCTTTCCATCTCTTCCACATACAATTAAAAATATTCTGAGGAGGCAAATGTGTTTATTTATAGCATATAAAAGTTCTTGATAATTCGAATTTGGTTCATGGGCAAAGTGCAAGAGAGAGCAAGGGCCTCAGCAAAATTTCAAACTCCGCTGTCAGCCCAATGCAGGATCCCGAGATGTACCAGTCTGTAAACAACCGAAGTGCTTGCCACATTTTTTCGGTATTTTGTTTACAGACTGGTCACGAGTCTAAGTGCAAATGTAGCTGAATTTATGCCTCAAATAATACAGCACCAGATAGGAAGGCGAATGATGCAAGGAATAAATTAATATCTTCTGAAGATCTTGTCCATTTACACTCCCGCCGAGTTTTTGCAGTGGAGTTAATTAAGACCACGGAGAGACGATACCATCATCGCGTTACTGATGGAGCCTCTTCGCGGCGTCGTGAATTTTGTATGCAGAAATCTAGTTATAGCGTAGGAGCGTTTCCGAACTCTGGTATTGTAGCCCGGGGATGAGGAACAATTTCAAAAAAAATAAATCCGTGTTGAATTTACCACCACTCTTGACCTTGAACATCGGTTCGAGGAAAAATATTAATTTGGACTGAATTTCCGGAAGCAACTTACATGCTAGCATCGACTTCTAAGACCAGATTTAAAAGGCAAATGTGGAAGCATTGAGTAGGTTACAGTGGCCTCCAAGCACGACGATGCCTACCTTCGTTGAACTTTGAACTCTTGGACGAACGCGACATTTTACATTGACCCCATGCCCTCCATTGAATCTACGTGATATTTTTATGGCCACTCATGCTGGATTTCAATCATTTCATGCAATAACTTGAGGATTCAATCATTTATTTGGGCCTTTAATCTCAGGTTGAACCAGATTTGTTGCGGGGCAGTTTCCCATCTCTCTGGTTCAATTTTTGCGAGACACTTTCAACATCCCGGAAATGTCCGAATTTAGTTCGAATCGGATATAGTCGGACATCAAATGCTGATCGAATCACCGCCACTCTCCCATCCTCAATCTTTTCTTAATCACTCAAAAATTCCTCTAGTTCGAGACCACCCTGGCCTCTACTCTATCTGTGAAAGAGCCTAGCTTACTCGTGCTTCACGGTTCGCCCTACGTGAGCGCGACAGTCCAGCTGAAGCCGGACTACTGGTCCACGGTCTAGGCCATACTGGCAAGCCGCGATTGCAGATGCACGATGTAATGGCGCGCTCTTCGTAGAATTCCGGCAGCGATGTCCGTACCCTCCCCATCGCAACATTTGTATGTGTCTGAAACGTCTGTACTTAGGTCAATTGCGAGCAGGTACTGGCAATTCATTTATCGACTTTTCACGTTCGATTGAACCACTGTTAACAGGACTATATTTTTCCCCCGCCGTCTCTTTGCCTCAGAAACACACAAGTATCGCCGTGGCCTGTACCTCCATAGCCGCAACTTGTCCCGCACCAGGATATACCCTCTGACTTTGGTGTCCGCGACTCGGACGACCACTTCCGCAGCGCGGCGCACTTGCCACTCGCCCTCAAGTGAGAGTCGAAGGAGGCAAGCTCGACGCCGTCCATCGCCTGCGTGCTCCTCTCCTCCCAGGCCCATTGCTTGCACTCACCTCGCAGCCTCGGGTCTTGCGGAATATCCTCGCGCCCGCTGCATGTGATCCACGCGCGTCGGTACGACGCCACCAGTCCGCTCCTACCCCGTCATCGTACTGCCCTCGCATGTCACCATATACATCGCCCTCGCCACAGCTCCCCACCGCGTGCGCCTGCACCTGCGAATAACGATCACGATCTCAGGGATGGGATAGCGCTCACCACTGTGGCGTTATCAACTAGTGGCAGTATAGGTGCCCATAGCCGTCCGTGGTCCTCATTGCGCCAGGCACAAATGCGCGCGCTCTGCAAGCCCCGCCTGTTCCGCGCATCCCACTCACCCTCCCGATACACGCATCCTCTCTCGCTCCCTACCTCTCTCTACCGCTCATGCCCTCCCGCTCTCCCCTCCCGAGCCCCTGAGAGCGATCGCCGACCGCCAGCGCCTCGCGGTCTCCAACCGGCTCGCAAGCGCATGCGCGCTGTAAGCAGCCCGACAAGACGGGCGGCGGGACAAAGTCACATACGAGACGAGCCGGGGAGTGCAGCTTACAATGTGATATACGTGCACGACGAGGCGCGTGCGGGGCGATTGTGGGTGTATGTGCGGGGGTGTGGGTGCACCTAGGGGCGGGTGCGCATGCGTGCTGCTACTCGTCATACGCCCGACCGCAACGCAAGCTCCCACCGACTGCCGGACGCGAGACCACATCCATATCATATTCCCTCCACGCAAACCCGGCAGTGCGTGCTCCATGGCATCCTTACGGCCGGCGCACGCTGCGTCCTTTTTATTTTCAGAGCACATGGAAACCGTAAGACGTGGAAGCGGGTGCGGACGACGGCAATAGCGTAGACGACGACTGCGCCCACGCTTGCTGCCGCCCACCCGGCCCATCGCGCGCCTTCCGCCGCGTATACGCGGTGGGCTGCATTGTCGGCGCCGTGGGTCGTCCGCGGCTTTCGCTACTCAAAGTGCCGCTTGCTCGCCCACCTCGGCGCGCATGCCCCGCATACGCAGCACTCGCGCCCACGGCCGCACTACATACTCCCCCGTCATCGGCCAGCTCGCTACTCGCGCCGCCTCAGCCAACTCGCCCACTCGCCCCTTGGCCAGTTCTCCCACTCGCCTCTCAACCCCCCACGCGCCGCTCAGCCCGCTACTCGCCCGTCACCCAGCTCGCCCACTCGCCCCTCAGCCCGCTCGCCAGCTCGCCCATGACCCGGGGCTGCACACCTTGCCAGCTAGGCGAAGGCCGGCCTCGTGTCTATCAGTGTCGCGCGCTGTCGTATCGTCGGTGCCGAATCGCGGATCCTGGACGTGCATATGTAGATTCTCGATGTGCAGATATACATGTAGTCCTCGACGCTACACGTCCCGGTGAGCCTCTTCCCATCCTCCCCCTCTCTACGCACATATGCACCCCTCCGGTCACATACCCATTCGTTCTCCCCCTTCTCTTCCCAAACTCTTTCTCGCGCGCTTACTTACTCATTCATCACGCACTTCGCAGAGTTTGCCCCGCGCCTGCCACACTCTACTCCGCGAACAACCTCCCGACGCCCCCATGCCATTAATCAAAACCCCCCTCGATTTCTTACTCATGTACTTAGAGGGGATACACCGAGCGATTCCGCGACAACGAGACCGATCGGCCAATGGCACGGACTGCTACGTCCCTTGGCAGCGCCGCGCGTCGGTTGTTGCTTGTCGGCGTCGCTGCTGCTTCAACGTGGCGGGGGCGGGGGCGGGGGCGGCGAGAATACGCACGCCCTGAAGTGCGCACAAGACTGGCGGGACGACCGACGGATGGTGGGCACTCATAGAGCACAATAGAGTGGTTAGGGTTAGGGTTGGACGGCATGACGGGACATGCACGGTGGAGGCTGGTATGGGCGCGCGCGTTGTAGGATGGGAGGGAGGGTCCGCACTTTTCGCGGCCGCTCCTTACCCTCTCCTGCCAGATGTCGCTTCGCCTGCCTGCGTTCATACGCTTCGTCTCCTCTTTCTCGCGGGCAATGTCTCGAAAGAGCGGGGTCGTCGCGCCATTTCTTAAAGGAGCAGGACTGCCGTCCTTGTAACCAATCCAATCGCCTCCCTCTTTTCTTTTTTGGGGGGAAGGGGGCATCTTGAACCATTGTTAACAGAAGTATACTGTTCTCCGCCGTCTCTTTACCTCACAAACTCACAAGTGTTGCCGTGGTCTGTGAGACCAGCCTCTGTAACCATCGGTGCGATTGGAGCAGCGTCGAACACCCGCCGCAACTTTCCCCACACCAGGATATACTCTCTGCCTTTGGTCTCCTACTCGGACGACACCCTCCGTAGCGCGGCGCACTTGTCACTCGCCCTATGTACATGTACCAGCTTCCTCGTCGTCTTTCTCTACAGCCTTTTGCTTTGCGCACAGAGCACACCCCTGCAGCGTCGCGGTACTATACCAGTCACTGATGAAGTGACGCACAGGAAATAAGCGCCGAAGGAAGCAAGCTCGACACCGTCCATCGCCTGCGTGCCCCTCCCCTCCCAGGACCGCTGCTTTGCAGCATCAGGTGCCGCTTCGGCTTCCCCTCAAGACTCCTGCCGTTTCATCCCAAGTATTCTGTGGCGTATGCGGCATCTGTAGCATCCCCCCTCGCATCATCCGCCCGCGCGTCCGACTGCGTCCCGCACGTCCGACTAACTGTTCGCAGTTTCGTGGCCGCTTCAAGCCGCTTGAGTCTCGCGCGCTCCGGACTTTCCTGGACTTCCTGGCTCCTGCAAGACCGCCCGAAACGCCCGAGTGTCGTGGCGCGCGCGCGGACCTGGGATACATTTAATTGCCCTCGCAGAACGCTCGAGGCCGGCGGCAGGGATGGGTGGATTCCACGCGCTCCGATAGAGCGCAGCGCATACCGGCCCTCCCTACCCCTTGGATTTCGGTCGAGGCGTGCTGCGTTGGGCGCTCGTAGATACGCGGCCGTGGGATACGCACCTTGTGACATGCATCGCTCGTGGCGGGACTTTCTGCGTCCCTAGTGGAGCGGGGTGCTCGCCAACGGCGCGGGGTGGTGGGTAGAAGGAGGGACTGGAGGAATACGGGACACCGACGCGGTGGCGGAAGTTGTGCTCCTGAACTTCCACCACGCGTGCGTAGGACGGGCGAGGGGGGCTGCCGCGCCGAGGGGGGTCGCAGACACGGAGTGGGCCCGTCTGTCCTCCGTGCTGTCACGTTTTTCGTCACCACCACGCGCATAACCTACCCCCCCTCCCTATCACCAAAGCACGACTGCCGGGTCCGGCGACAGGTCTCGAGCCTTGCCATGGTGTCCGCGCAGCGCCAGGGCATCCTCTCTCTCCGTGCCTGCGTTCTCGAGCTTCGTCTCCCCCGCGTCAAGCCATTGCCTCGAGAGGCCCCCTCGTCGGGCGTATGGCATATCCGTGCGCATGATGTCCTGGCCTATATGATCAGTGTTCGGCTCTCGCGCACAGACCGGTGCGCGCGCTTAGGGAGGTCTCGGTGTCGGCGTGGCGGCTTGGAAGTGGGTCTTGTTGCGCGCGCGGAGGATGTAGACGAGGTGCGGGTGGGGATGTGTCGGGCGGGCGGGATGGAGAGGGGCGATGCGATGCGAGCGAGCGAGGCAAGGGACCCGACTTGGCCATGAGACACCACGCCGAGGAGGGGTTGCCGTTATCTGCGCGTCGCGAGGTCTGCGCAAGTGTCGAGCGACACATCGACATTGATTCGCTCCCCAGCTTCCGTCACGCTACCCCCGTTCTCCGTTCTCCGCGCCCGCGCCTCCCTGCGCCTCGTCTCTCCTGCGCGGTGGTGCTACGTACTGCGGGGCGTGGCGGCTGGGGCGGGGAAGGATTCTCACAAGGCGCTGGGATACAGGATGCGGGGCTGGTCATACGCGGCTCCAAACGTGTTAACACTCGGCGGAAATAGGATCTCGTCTTACGCGGCTCTCCTGCTGGAACGCCTCGCGGGTGCGGGGCTCGCTGTGCACGGGAAGCGTAACGAGGATGCATGCACGAGCGCACATACTCGCAACCCCTGCGGCTCGTCCTCCGCGGCTGGCCTTGCGTGCTTGACAACGACAACAACCACGCCCTGCGGATGGACCTGTCTCCGAAGAGCGTCGGATGGCTAATCGTCAATTGCAAGGGTGTGCCGCTCGCGCTAAGGCAACCCCCAATCTCACCAGTCTCGCGGCAGAAGCGCCTACTCTCATCTACCAGGCTCCTGCAGCGGATATCCATCCATCTATTGGTACATACATGCGGACATGGGCCTCTCGCCTACGCCTGGTCTTGAAGGCGATGCTCGTCTACGACGTCTACTCGCCGTGCTCGGACCTGGTGGGCTGCATCGTCCTCAAAGGCCTTGCAGCTCGCACTGAGGACGAGCTACCTAGAGAAAAGAAGGGCGTCTGTCGCTGGAACCTCGCGCTCGACATGGTCGTCGGTGCCGCGGATCTCGATATCTGGAGTTCATAGATGTGCGAAGTCGCATGTACGCTCCGTGGAATTGCTCGTGGTAAGTCTCTTTCCGTTCTCCTCGCGCTCTCCTTCCCTGTCTAAATCTCTACCTCCTTACGTCTGTACTGTCCGCATGCACATGCCCGTTTTCCTTCATTGAATGTACCTGCTTGCTGACCACCGCACGTAGGACAGCGAGTGATTACTGTGTAGTCAAGTATACCCACCCCACTGGAGCTTCCACCCAAGCAAGGCACGCTCTGATTCAGCCCGCGAGACGCATGCGTTCAAGCTGCTCGAACTGGCGAGCCGTGTTTCGGTGTCTCTCCCTGCCACGGCAAGCAGCAGGGATTGCGAGAGATCGACACTGTCTGCATAGTGTCCGCGGGGGCAGTGGATGGCCGGAAGTGCCACAAGAATCCGATGATCGTGGGCGCGGCCTCCCATGTGCCGCGAAATTTGCGGTGGGATTGTTCTCCGGCTGACCTCTGTACCCGTGCTGCTTGCTTCTCCATGAGCATCGCGCGCACACATAGGCACACATCCATCTTCCCCGCCCGTTCCTCTGTCGGATCCTTTATCCCGCGGCGGGGAGGGGGGAGCAGGGCTACTGTTGCAGGCCTGCGAGTCCATCATGTCTGCCACGGGGGTCGTACAGCAGGAAATGCGGTGGACGAGCAGGAGGTATAGCAGGTGCGAGGTATAGCAGGTGCGAGGTGATGGAAGGGAAGACTTCTGACGGCCGTACGCGTGACGACTCGCAGACGCGCATCAGAGGGGCGAGCCGTTTCCGTTGAACCTGCTGGCGTGGGTTCTCCCCCCCCCCCGTGTTGCCTTCCGCCCACCACCATCCCGTTCTCATCTACCAACTTTACTTCTCCGTACTCTGAGCAGCTCCTCAGACGCGATGACTTTAGAGTACTAATGCCTCTGTACTGTGTCCCTGCATACCTCTTGCCATTCATCGGCTGTTTTCTTTTACCTCCATGAATGCTTTCTTGATTCAATGTTTTAAATGGCACAGCTTTTCTCCCGTTTGGGGATCATCATGATCGGGCGCCTAATCTTCTTCCGGCTTACTCTCATCTATTATGGGCGACTTGGAGAAAGGGACGCCCACAGAAGTTGAAAGTAGGACATGACTGCTTGTTTGTGGCCATTGGATGCTCACGATCCGCTAGATAATACGGATGAAGCCGCTGCAGCTAAATTATGGGCTGTGTACGTCTCCGAGGCTGAAAAGTACGATAAGGCTCTCGTGGAAAGCTGGAAGAGTGATATGGGCGGCATGCTGATATTTGTGGGTGTGGCTTTTCTGTTTTTGATTTGACTTGAACTCCTCGCAGGCCGGTCTATTCTCTGCGAGTTTGACGGCATTTTTAATTGAGAGTTACAAGACGCTTTCCCCGGATTCTGGCGACACCACAGTCCGGCTTTTATCGCAAATATCTCTCCAGATTGCAGCTAGCGCAAACGGCAGTGCCTTCTTGATAGCTCCTACCATTCCATTCACTCCGCCGACCACTTCTCTTATATGCAACGCGCTGTGGTTCGTCAGCTTGAGTCTCAGCTTGAGCTCTGCGCTCATTGCGACCCTACTTGACCAATGGGCGCGCGACTTCTTGCACAGATCCGAGATGCACTCGGCCCCTGTCGTCCGCGCGCGCATCTTCTCATATCTGTATTACGGCCTGAAGCGCTTTAATATGCACGCAGTGGTGGAGATAATCCCACTACTGCTTCACGCATCGCTGCTGCTGTTCCTCGCTGGACTTGTGGCATTTCTGCTCCCTGTTAATCGGATTATCATGGGCGTAGCGGCGGGGCTTTTAGCTCTACTTGTTCTCATTTATGCCACCCTCACCGTCCTACCGATACTCTACCTCGACTGCCCGTTCCGTACCCCACTGTCCGGTCTACTCTGGCGTATTTTCAGCGCCTTGCCTCAGACTTTATGGCCAGCTGCGAACGATCATTCATCCACCGTCGTCGAAGCCATGGTTAACGCTGCGACAGGGGTGTCTGAAGAACGGACGAACCGTGACCAGGGAGCCCTCATTTGGACTGTCAAGTCCCTGGCAGATGACTCGGAACTAGAGCCATTCGTCGAGAGCATACCCGACATCCTTTGGGGTCCCAAAGGCCGACGTCATCTCTATGATCACCACATTGCCACTCTCGTCGAGAATCCCGACACGCACCTCCTGGCGCGCATAGAGCATTTGCTACTGAGCGCAGACAGTGGGCTACTTCGTCCAGAGGCAAAGACACGTCGCCAAATTACATGCCTGAAGGCGTTATGGGTGATTTTGGCGCACCTCAAATTCACTCCGTCCCTCCTCAATTTTCGTCTGGGAGCCATGTACGATCCTATCGTCGAGCATTATGCAGTATCAGCCCGCTATCAGCTGCAATGCAGCGTATTCCGTTTGATAGATAATCGAATGGACGAGATCGTCACGGATCTCGATCGGTGTCAGGCGGAGCTCCTCCGCGGTCGGCTCCCAAGCCTCGCAGGACCATTGGAGTCCCTGGTTGCGCTTGAGCGGAAAAATTTGGCCTATCTATCGCGGTATCCCAGCTGCTTTGATGAAAAATTCCACGCCCAAACAGAGATTCCTAGCAACATCCTCGGGATTCGACGCCATCTCAACAATGCAGGGGCGAGCATTCGACGCTATCGAGTTGAAGCCTCGCGCATGATTCTCCTTAGATACCTTAAGGTCGCCGGTTCTCTCAGCAGTCCCCCCTTCGAGTTTGAGCACACCCAAGAAACTATTCGAAATCTCCCCCATTTCTCTCCTTCGAATCCTTGTTCACCTTCCTTCTTAACGTTTTGGGACTCTGTGGTAGACACAACCATCCTCCATTTGCAGGCGCGGAGTGATTCGGAAGCATGGACTGACAGGATTCTGGGGATGTTGCTCTCGTTATGGGTCCCCGACACGGATGGAAGAATCATTATCCCAGAAGGCCTGATCAGCTACCTGAATCGGAGAAAATCATCACAGTTAGCCTTATTTTCTTTTGTCTCACAGAGCCTCGACCCCGCCCTCTTCCTTCCAGCAATAACGAACATCCTCTCCGAGACGTATGCGGATTCCTTCAAGCATAATTGTTTGACGGCGCTCTGGCACTGCGTCTTAGAGGGCTATGGTAGTCGTGAGGACGTGTCACAGAAGTATGACCGGACCCTCACCGCCGTTCTCAGTTTACCGCCTTCACCCGCTTCTCACTCCGTCGCTGCGCTTCTAAAATACGGTAATCTGGCTCAACTCAGACGGTCAAGTTCAGACTGGGCCAATCACGAGAGCGGAACATCCAAAAGCACTATCCTCTCTTATTTCGGTCATCCTCTGTTGACTCCGGAGACAATCACTGAACTTCCCGCATGGTTCGCGGAAGTCGTTGATGATGCAATAATATCTCGGTCTCAATGTGAGCCGCTCGCCGAAGTTCTGTTGCAGAGAATCAATGAAGCACGACTCGTGCTGCTGATGGAGTTCCTGGAGATCTGCAATCCATCAGAATTGCCTTTCGAGGCGGCCAAAACGCTGGGGCACATCGGATCTGGCCTCGGGATTGAAACCATTCAAGGCCTCCATATAAACCATCAAATACGCTTCGCGAACAGTGTCCAAAATACGTTCAAGCGTGATCACCCTGATGAGCTCCTGTATGAGATTATTAGGCTCCCAGTATGGTCAGGAGGCATCCCCGTATGGTCAGGAGACATCCCCGTATGGTCGGGAAACACCATTCGTTGGCTGGATGACCCTTCCTCCCGCCAAATGATCAGGGGCTCCTTCGCGGCCTACGCTGAAAAGTTTCCCCTCGACGGTCCATCATATGTGCGGCGGAGATTGCAGGAGATCTTGCGGGTCTTTGATCCGAGAGGTGGGCACACGAAAGAAAACAACTATCAAGCTCTTTTCCAGGCTCGGCCGACTCGGATTTTGAGTAGGGCGACTTCTTCGTGAGATACTAGGCTGCATTCGGCGTCCTAAAAAGGGAAGTCGGGTTAACCAAACTTTTTTTATTGAGAAAATTGCATAGGCAGATAGGGAATACAAAGGGAATACGAAAATTGGGGGTTAGCCTTTATGAGATTATTAATCTTGGCATATGGAGGGGAGAAACCATTCGTTGGCTGGATGACCCTTCCTCCTGCCAAATTATAGGAGACTCCTTCGCAGCTTATGCTGAAAATTATCCCCCCGACGGTCCGTCATATACGTGGGAGAGATTGCAGGATATCTTGCGGGCATTTGATAATCCGATTCCAAGTGCAAACTAATTAAAACAAATACATGTACAACGTCCTCGTACTACTGACTGTTTGTACATTTTCAGCCCAATGCCTTCGGTCCGCGGGAGTTCGAAAACTTCAAAGGTTTATCATATGCATCATCCCCTTATTTTCTCTAACATGAATCCATTCTCAACGTGTGGTCCACAGAAGCTACATACGCCCTTGTTGGTTGAACACTGTCATTCCAAATTGTGCACACCGGATATATCGGTCGTTCTCATTCTCCCCCAACTCTCAACCACATTTACGCCCTTCGTGACTTATCTATTATAAAGCCCAATAGCAAGGTCGGGTTCCTTCATTCTCCAGAGCTCCCACGGTTTTTTCCACCATAATATTCAATATGTACCTTGATCAACAGGCAGAGTCAGTTTTTTCCTTCTCTTTTGTGTATAAAAATCCGAGCGACGCAACCAGACTTTTAGGTCCTTGAATATATCTCTGACCAAAACGTTCAACTTGACTCGTCAATGAATTCGAATATAATAAACGAAATAAAATGAGTCAACAACGGGCAGGAACAACACCGAGTTCACGATACGAGCGCTGACCACTGCTGGTAGCAGTTTCACACCGACTGTCAAGTCTAATACATATTCCACCTGCGCTGTTGAATATAACACTAACTCAAAAAATCCCTTCGTTCAACGTTCAGCTCGATGACTCAATACTCATTCATCCATCGTTCAACTCGATTAGCTCCTGCACGCAAGGTTTGCGCTGTATTTTATCTCAATCATTACATTACGAAATACTATTTTTTATTTGGTGTCGGAATAATCAGCCCGTAGGGAAAGAAGAAACACGGAAGGAAGGAAGGGACGAGCGTAAGGCGTCGGTCGTACTACGTATCCGCCGTCTATAGGAGATAGGTATTCGTACTGTTGTATTGTAAGGGCGCGAATGAAGGAGCGTTAGGTGTGCGTGAGGCTAAAAATACAGTAGATTGGGCGAGTATGCATGCAATAATGGGATGCGTTGGAGATACAACCAGTGAGAACGAATTTGATGAGAACAGGATGGGAGGGAGGGGCGCCGTCAAGACGCATTGGCAGTGGGGGGGAGGGAGGTGTGTAGAGAGACGGGCGAGGAATGTGTAGACGAGGAAGACGATGAGGAATAGGAAGAGGCATGGGAGGAGCGTGAAGACGACGAGGACCCGGACGGGAAGAACGCGTCGGGGACGTGTGGCCGCGGGCGGGCATTGTCGAGCGTGCGGAGGGAGCGCGAGCTGGTGGACGCGGGGGAGGCGGTGTATGCGCCGAGCTCGATGTGCTCCGGCGTCGGGAAGGCGTGGGGGGCATACGCGCCGGGCGCGATCTCGCGGCGGCCCATCTCTATGTCGCCGGTGCGCGGGCCCATGAGCAGGAAGCGGACGACGCGGGCGAGGGCGGGGCGAAGTCGCCCTTGATGTCCACGTCGTCAAAGTCCGTGCTCGTGTCCGCGAGGGAGGCGGAGAGCGAGTCGTGGCGCTGCTTCTGGGGCGTGAGGGGGAAGGACACGGCGGTGGTGCCGGACTGCGCCGCCGCGGCCGATGCGGAGAGCCTGGCCTTGCGCCACGGGAAGGGGAGCGCGCCGTCCGCGGGCGGGGTGAAGCCGAGGCGCTTCGCGACGGCCCAGAACGCGAGCGCGTAGTGCTTGCGCGCCTCGGCCGCGAAGCCGAAGAACGCGAAGAAGACGAGGGCGCAGATGACGCCCGCCCAGCGGCTGAGCTCGACGGTCGCGCGCGTGTGGGGTTCGCTGCGCCAGAGGATGGCGAACACCTGCCCGACGAAGCTAAAGTCCGCGTGTGTGTTCGCCCAGGAGACCCAGGGGTTGATGGGCTCACGCGATGCGGAGAGGTAGAGGCCGTAGGAGGAAAGGGGGAGGTTGAACAGGAGCTCGAGCGCGGCGAGGGCCATGAGGCGGAAGTATCTGTTTGGAGTGAGGGCGGAATTGTTGGTGAGGAGGGTGGCGAATTGGGCGCGCCGGTGGAGGAAGGCGCGGAGGGTGACGAGAGCGTATGTTGCGGAGACAAGGTCGATGATGTTGGGCCACAGGTAGCTGAGGGGGTAGGTGGGGACGACGTTGTAGGTCGTCGGGTAGCAGCCGACGTTCTCGATGATGTCGTATTGGTGTCCTTGGACTATGAATTCTGGGCGGAAAATTAGAATGGACCACAAAAAAGAACAGAACGCACGAAGAGGGCCTTGACTGAACGGAATGCCGAGGCCGATGGCCAGATCGACCAGGACTGCGCGGCGCTTCTCGGCCTTGGAAATGGAGACGGTTTTGCAGGACGCGACGTGGTACAGGCGGTGGTTGATGCACAGGGACGCGGCGGGGATGGCCACCGCAATCACGACGGTCAGGTGCATCGCTACCCACACAAAGGTCAGGTTCGAACGGTGACAGACAACTAAGACAAGTGGACACACAGAAGTCACGCCAGGCGGGCGCGAGGTCGCGCACCGTGTCGCGCCACACGAGCGAGTTGATGAAGCCACTGAGGCAGGAGAGTGCAACCCAGATAATGAAGAGACAGGTCCCTGAGTTCCACGCCTGCAGGTGCCACGGCAGGGGAATCAATGCCAGCACGAAGCTCAAGAGTGGGAGGCAGGGTAGGTCGGATCCTTGAAGGTGTTGAGTATGGCGGTGATAGCGGAGGTTCAAGGTGGGTAGGAATCAGCGTAGATGAACGTGAAGATCGAGGAGCATCAGAGTGCGTTGTGCATTTGCCTTCAGAAGTTCATTGCAGTCAGACGGACGCAAGCAGGCCTAGAGCGGCATGACGCAGACGAAGCGACCGGAAAACTTGCGGAGAGCTGCAGACACGTTGACTCGTCATGATTCCGCAGAATTTTTCGGTATACTGAATCTCTGGCGCGAAAAGGACACCAGGTGAGGAGAGAAGAACAAGAAAAAGGAAGCTTACGCCGTGTAAGTTCAACAGGCGCAAACATTGGCACACACCCTTCGTCCCAAGAGGCGAGCGGATCACTGATCTCGCACACAGATCAAAACACGTGACGACCACCCATTGCCAAATTGGGAAGCACACAAAACACAAAAAACCACTCGTTTCTGTTATTCTTTTTGTACTACAGGCAAAACAGCATGAAAACTAATTTCTTTTGCTACTATCATTGACCCCGAAGTGATAATGACTTTGATGGCCTCATTAATGTTCTGTCCGCTGGGTCGTTAGCTCTCGGTATTTCTACTTACGTTCTTAGACATGTGAAAAATGATATTCTGAAGTTCCATAATTTTTGGGCAAGCCCAGAGGAAGTTATGAGGTCGCCGAGGATCGAACCTAGAAGTGATAACGCTTTTTGGCGCTGTTTTGATCGCATCAACAAAACAGGTTTTCATTTTCTTCTCTCCGCATAGTGGGCTGCAGGACTCAAAAAAGTTGACCAGACCTTCGGGAATACGCATGCCCATGTCTCACTTTTTTCTCAGAGTCTACAGGTGAAAGTTACAGTGAGCATCAGCGGATTATCACTTCTAGTCAGATTATCACATCAGGGCCTATTATAGTATATATCAATAGAATTAAGATATTTCATCCGTTAGGTAAGAGTACAGTACTCTCCGAGTCGCACCACCTTTGCTCTGTGCTCATTCAGGGCATCGTTTTCTTTGTTCCGTACCTTATCAGAGAATACAAGGGCCGTTTCTGGACTCTGGGCTGGGATTGCGGTTTTTTGTGTGCTTCCCAATTTGGCAAGGGATGGTCATCACGTGTTTTGATCTGTGTGTGCGAGATCAGTGATCCGCTCGCCTCTTCTTCGTTCAAGGGGCGGACCAACCAACCGTTGACCGCGTGGGAATTACCATATAAGAAAATTCCCCTATTTTAATTCACCTGAGGTGGTTCGAAAGGAGTTTCGCAGACGCAGCACACCATAATATTGTGCTACAAGTGTTTCAATAGGTGTATAATGCCTGATTAAACTAAAATGTTGCGTGTCTGGGAGAAAAAATAAGTACATACTCTTGACAAATAGACCACGTCGGACCAGCGGTCCGACACCGCCTTATCCAACATGCACCAAACATGCACACATAGTGCCAGCGCTTCTCCCGCCACCACCGGTTTTATTGCTGCCCTTCCTGCGTCATCCGTTCCGACGTTCTTGTCCTGGAATTCTGTGTTGATTCTGGCGGCTGGCGATTTGCAGGCTCATGAAGGTGACGGCCTCGTCCTACCTGGGTCAAGTAGTCTACGCATCTGCGTCACCAGAGTTGAAGCGGTTCCCAATGGCGCCGTTTTTGCGCCATGCAGCCCAAGCCTGAGACATTCCAAGACTCT
This sequence comes from Mycena rebaudengoi, assembly GCA_029282285.1. Taxonomy (NCBI): domain Eukaryota; kingdom Fungi; phylum Basidiomycota; class Agaricomycetes; order Agaricales; family Mycenaceae; genus Mycena; species Mycena rebaudengoi. The sequence goes on along the minus strand of JARJCX010000015.1, from coordinate 330,647 downwards.
CTGCTCTGCTTGACGCGGCTCGTCAATTGCTCCGCTCCGCTCACTTCGGATTTGGAATATTACCCCCGACTTCAAGCCGAAACTTCGGGCGGCGCCCACAATCCATTCGGCGGGTAAAAGTATGCGAGGCCAGAATTCATTGGGTGGGTATGTATGAGGCGGTGAAACAATTGTCCCGTTCGGGTATCCATCCGTTGCCGCCCGGGCTCTGAGCGCTGCAAATTATGCGCTCTCCACCGAAGTCCCGAAGTGGGCGCTCTCCCGAAAAAGTAATGTAAATCCTTTTCCTACAACGCCGGTCATATGATGTACTCGACTTGACTTATTTATTGCTCTCCAGCCTTCATGCTTGACTTTTTGAGGTGATGGCTCTCGACGGTGGATGAAAGTCACGGCAGCACCTCGGGCATGTCGGCTCGGCCGCAGTTGAGTCATTCACGTCCAAGTCAACGCAGTTCATTTTCGTACGTACTACGTACGTACAAGTCAACACTGGATACCAAAAACGAGACTCGTCCCCTGGCTGATATGATAATGAAGTCTGTCTTGCCCGCTGCGCTTGCACAATGGTACAAATGCTCCGCCGCGCTCGTAGAAATGTTTTTCCTTGCGGACCCATCGCGCTTATAACTTAGGCCGAGACGCATACTAAATGAAATGCGACAAGGTTGCTGGCTTACACGGCAGTTAACCAACGGAGCGCCGTTTTATTATTGCCCAAGGAATAATAAACCAAGCCCTACGGAGCGGAGCATCAGTTGAAGAACGGAGCGGAGTACACTAGATCACTGGATGGGGAAATCACACAGCTTCCAGCGCCAGTTGCCCTCACACATATACCCCCCCTTCCACCCACATAACTACGCGACTAATCTTTTGACAGATCGCTGTAGGCGTAATTGCGTTCCCTGTCATGCGCCATAAAAGGTGCGACGAGCACCGACGGCTCGACTAGTACTCTCTCCCTCTTTTTCACGAATATATGCGTTCCCTCGCCCTCCTTTCTGTGCTTGCCGCCCATGTCGCCTTTTCCACTGCTGCGGGTCCGCCTGCAATCGGCAGAGAAGTGCGCGACGGGCAGACCGCCACTTTGATCACTTTCCCGGCAACGCCAACGGATACTGGACTGAAGCAAATACCGGATGCCGCGCACCCTTTTATCGCACCAGGACCGCACGATCAACGTGGACGTGCGTTTTCTTTTTTTCTGCCTCGTCGTCACGGTCGTGCCACACTAATAAAGTCTTTCAGCCTGCCGTACGCCGCCTCTCAAATATGTCCTGGAATGCGTATTAATACTGTTCAACTCTGATTTCAGCCGGCATGAACACGCTTGCCAACCATGGGTACATCCCCAGAAAGTATGTACTCATAATCACGCCGCCATCTGAGAAGGTCTCTTTATTCATGAATATACAGCGGCATCGCGACCTTTGAGCAAGTCACGCTAGCACAGGTCGAGGTACGCCGCGCACACTTCTTATCTAATTCCCTCCATTATTCATGCACATATCTTCGCCTCCAGGCCTTCAATTTGGACATCGGCTTTGCCGCGTTCCTGACTGCCGCGAATATGGTATGTAATGGCTGGAGCCAAAGTCGGTGCCTGTATTCTGCTCATGCTCACCATTTTAAAGCTGATGCGCGGGAATCCGTTCGTGAACAAAATCTCGATCGGCGGCGAGTCTCCACTCGTCCCGCCACTTCCGGGTCGCATTGGGAGCAGAGTCACCGGCGGAATCGCAAAGCACGGAGGCTTTGAAGGTACGCTCCTCATATTTTCGCTCGTCCTCTGGGCTTAGCCTCGCGCGTTTCTTTTTTAACCACCAAGGCGATGCGTCAATCACACGCGCCGATGTGCATATCGGCGACAACCGGAATTTCCAGGACATCCTATACGATCAGGTGCGTGAATCTACCGCACAATACGCTTCCATTCGATTGTGCCTGCTGACATGAGTTTTGGTTTCCAGGACCTGCTCTTCCTCGGAAAGTTTGGTGACAACGGACCAGAGGGCAACAACACCGTGTTCAATCTTCCAACAATCACTGCGATCAAGCAGCACAATATCCAGATGAACCAGGCGGCGGACCCGGAGGTGAGTTGCGCCGACGTTTCATTCAGTGGTCCACCATATCGATTGTCATCGACATTGCCAGTTCCACTTCACGCCCACGCGCGTCATTGCATCGTTCAATGAGATCGCCTTTTTGCTCGAGTGCGTCAATTATTTCACTATTAACATCGAGATCCTCTGAGCTAACTCTCCGCTTCCTCCAGCCTATTCGCAAACGGTACAAACCATCACGCATTATTCCATTCACCGATCTCAGAACTGAATGTATATGTTTTTCAGGCACGACGAAGCAAGCCTCCCTCTCCACCATCGGCTCCTTCCTACGCAACCAGACCTTCCCGCCAAACTGGCACCGCGCGGCAGCCCCGGTGACGGGCGCAGACATCCTCGCAACCAGCACCCCAGTGTTTTTAGAGCTCGCCCCGTTCGCTGGCCACAACGATGCCCAGGGAAACTTTGTCCCTGATGCCCCCCCCGCCCGCGCCGTTTGACGCCACACCCGTAAGCCTCCTTTTCGTTTTCGTTCCTTCCTTCCGCTTCCCCTTCAAGGCTGAATAATCATGTACTGAATCGTGTGTTATATATATTAGGGATGCGGCTTCTACTACTCCCTCTTCGCGCAGAGCCCCGCGGGCATGGCCAACACCACAGGCATTTTCAAGCAGAATGTGGAGTTACTGTCTCGGATTGTCGCCGCAGCGGTGGCGTTTCCTCCGTGCGACCAACAGCTGCTGCCGTTTGGGCCGCCCGACAACTAAACCGCTGCTTACTGTCTTTTTCTGCTTTTTTGGCGCGTTTAAACCTGCTTTAAATTGCTACTGGGTTTTGGGTTTCCCGCAGCGAATGCGGCCTTGGAACTGGGGTTTCACTGTCTCTCGGAACACCCGCACACACTACATACGCAGCACATTATTTTAGAATGAATTAATCGACGGGTATCTAATCTGGGTCTAATCACGCATTAAGAGATTCAAATTCGAGAAAAACAAGTGGAGGCACAATGAGAATGCCGCGCGGGAGATGTTGGAAAAGGAGAAAGCCCGTGGCGAACGAGAGGAAAACATTCCCTAGTCTGCTGCGGATAACGGGGGCACCTCGCATATCAATTAGCTTTGGCCAGGGTCTTGTATATAATTTATTAATATGCAAAGAATTAAAAACGTATTTATAAACCAGCGGTTAAAAACAGCTAATAACAGGTTTGGGGCTCCGGCATCTCGGGAATCCAGCCAAGCCTCGAACTGGCCTCGGCAAATCGTCTCCCGGAGTCATGGTTCTGAGAGAAAACCACTGGCAGCAGTGATCTTTGCACATCGACACATATAGTTTCAAGTTAACGTTCCGCACTCAAGACAATTCTGTGGGACACGGCAGACGGAGGGCAGTCGACACCGCGGATGATGATGAGCGGAAACAGGGCCTCGGGCTTGATTGAATGTTATTTGCAAACTTGCTGCAAACCAATTGCAAACAGAACACCAATGTTAGTGTTATGCCGGGCCCGGCCAAGCCCGACCCAAACCCGGTCTCAGGGTTTCAACGATCCATCTGCGGAGCAATCTCGGTGAGCAATTCTATATGTTGTCTCAACATCTGCCAAATTTTTCTCTTCAACTTCTAGGCATCCCTTGGGCATCCCCAGCGTCTTTCCCGAGGTAATTTACGTATTGAGGAACATTCCGAGATTTTGCGATTGATGCGGGTGAACTAATATCTGGATCAGCTCCACAGGCCGCAGAAAATTACTGGAGCCTCACGGGAGGTAGGAAGCACCGTTTTATCATCCAAAAACTTACTTCTGCCTTGCGAAAAAAAGATCGCAGTCAAGCCCGGGCCTGGGCCTGAAGGCTGAGCCCGACCCTATCGGTAGGGTCGAGCTCAGGATATTGTCGAGCCCAAGCCATCCAAGGCCCGACCCGGCCAACCCTAGTGTCACATCATTCCCCTCAAAAAAAAAAATGCACGGATGCCTTTAGATGCTGTTTTTAAATAGGGCTATGACTGCCGGTGATACCTCCCTTGTGTGTTTATTCCCGCCCCAATCCGCTGCGGGACAAGTACTGGAGGTCCAAAATATTGCAGGGCGGGGCGGGTCCCAATATAATTAAACTGGTTTATAAATATAAACAGCGGTTTATAGTATGTAAACCGGTATAACATACAAGGATTTAATAAATACAAGACCCGGCGGGGGCGGACAGCGGGCACAATTGATTCAATCCACTCGCCGGTATTTAGACTCCTGACCAGTTTACCTTGCCTGTCCATGCAATTTACAGCCGACAAGTCGCAATTCCATAGTAGCCATTTACACTTTCATTGAATATTTTAATTTTATATATTCCGAAACAGACAGCAGCACGTATCGAAATGAAATACGGAAGGAAGGAAGGAAGGAGCGTAAGGCGTCGGGCGTACTACGTATCCGCCGTCTATAGGACGTATAAGTATTCGTACTATCGTATTGTAAGGGCGCGAAGGAGCGTTAGGTGTGCGTGAGGCTAAAAATACAGTAGATTGGGCGTGCATGCATGCAATAATGGGATGCGTTGGAGATACAACCAGTGAGAACGAATTTGATGAGAACAGGATGGGAGGGAGGGGCGCCGTCAAGACGCATTGGCGGTGGGGGGGGAGGGAGGCGTGTAGAGAGACGGGCGAGGAATGTGTAGGCGAGGAAGACGATGAGGAATATGAAGAGGCATGGGAGGAGCGTGAAGACGACGAGGACGACCCGGACGGGAAGAAAGCGTCGGGGACGTGTGGACGCGGGCGGGCGTTGTCGAGCGTGCGGAGGGAGCGGGAGCTGGCGGAGGCGGGGGAGGCGGCGTATGCGCCGAGCTCGATGTGCTCCGGCGTCGGGAAGGCGTGGGGGGCATACGCGCCGGGCGCGATCTCGCGGCGGCCCATCTCTACGTCGCCGGTGCGCGGGCCCATGAGCAGGACGTCACGGGCGGTACTCCGGCGCAGCGGACGACGAGGGCGAAGGCGGCGCGAAGTCGCCCTTGATGTCCACGTCGTCAAAGTCCGTGCTGGTGTCCGCGAGGGAGGCGGAGAGCGAGTCGTGGCGCTGCTTCTGGGGCGTGAGGGGGAAGGACACGGCGGTGGTGCCGGACTGCGCCGCCGCGGCCGACGCGGAGAGCTTGGCCTTGCGCCACGGGAAGGGGAGCGCGCCGTCCGCGGGCGGGGTGAAGCCGAGGCGCTTCGCGACGGCCCAGAACGCGAGCGCGTAGTGCTTGCGCGCCTCGGCCGCGAAGCCGAAGAACGCGAAGAAGATGAGGGCACAGATGACGCCGGCCCAGCGGCTGAGCTCGACGGTCGCGCGCGTGTGGGGGTCGCTGCGCCAGAGGATGGCGGGCACCTGCCCGACGAAGCCAAAGTCCGCATGCGTGTTCGCCCAGGAGACCCAGGGGTTGATGGACTCGCGTGAGGCAGAGAGGTAGAGGCCGTAGGAGGAAAGGGGGATCTTGAACAGGAGCTCGAGGGACGCGAGAGTCATGAGGCGGAAGTATCTGTTTGGGGCGAGGGCGGCATTGCTGGTGAGGAGGGTGGCGAATTGGGCGCGCCGGTGGAAGAAGGCGCGGAGGAGGAGTGCGTATGTTGCGGAGACGAGGCCGATTATGTTAGGCCAGAGGTAGCTGAGGGGGTAGTCAGGGACGACATTGTAGGCCGTCGGGTAGCAGCCGACGTTCTCGATGATGTCGCAGCGGTGTCCTTGGACTATGAATTCTGGGCGGATAGTTAGGATGAATAGGAACGTGGACTAGTTGGAAGAGGGACTTGAATGAAAGGAATGCCGAGGCCGATGGCCAGATCGACCAGGACTGCGTGGCGCTTCACAGTCTTGGAGATGGAGACGGTTTTGCAGGACGCGATGTGGTACAGGCGGCGGTTGATGCACAGGGACGCGGCGGGGATGGCCACGGCAATCACGACAGTCAGGTGCGTCGCTACGCACACACAAAGTCAGGTTCGAACGTTGACAAACACAAAGAGAAGTGGACGCGCAGAAGTCACACCAGGCGGGCGCGAGGTCGCGCCACACAAGTGAGTTGATAAAGCCGTTGAGGCAGGAGAGCGCGACCCAGAGCATGAAGAGACACGTCTCCGAGTTTCACGGCTGCAGGTGGTTGAGCATGATGGTGAGAGCGGAGGCTCAAGGTGGGTAGAATTCAGCGTAGATGAACGGTAAGATTGAGGAGCACCAGAGGGCATTGCGCATTTTGCCTTCAGAAAGTTCATTGCGGTCGGGTGCAAGCAGGCCTAGAGCGGCATGACGCAGACGAAGCGACCAGAAAACTTGTGGAGAGCTCTGACTCTTCATGATTGGTATACTATAATAGGCCCTGATGTGATAATCTGACTAGAAGTGATAATCCGCTGATGCTCACTGTAACTTTCACCTGTAGACTCTGAGAAAAAAGTGAGACATGGGCATGCGTATTCCCGAAGGTCTGGTCAACTTTTTTGAGTCCTGCAGCCCACTATGCGGAGAGAAGAAAATGAAAACCTGTTTTGTTGATGCGATCAAAACAGCGCCAAAAAGCGTTATCACTTCTAGGTTCGATCCTCGGCGACCTCATAACTTCCTCTGGGCTTGCCCAAAAATTATGGAACTTCAGAATATCATTTTTCACATGTCTAAGAACGTAAGTAGAAATACCGAGAGCTAACGACCCAGCGGACAGAACATTAATGAGGCCATCAAAAGTCATTATCACTTCGGGGTCAATGATAGTACTGATGACGCTAGGCAGGGAAGGGAACAGAAGCTTACGCCGTGTAAATTCAACAGGCGCAAACACAAATTGCCTTTCCCTCTCTTCCTTCTCGCTGCCTCCTTATTTAGTCCTGGCCATACATTCTGTTCACTGGGACTAGCCAGGAGTTCGAGACTTTGTAATCCACACACGGTTTCGCAATTAGCGATTTCTTCTGGCAATGAGCGAGCTATGAGTTACAATCGCAGAGTCCAGTGGGCACAGTTGGAGACAAGCGACTTCTGGAACTTAAGAACTTCTGGAGCTGCCCGCCCAACGTCTACAGCTACTTGTGTGCCCTTCAAGATATCGACTGCTCTTGAACTGACCGGATTTCTAAACCAATTTCTCGAATATTTCCCTCCAGTTAGCCAAAGCATCTCCCCTCCAATCGGTCGGTCTCCCATTTCCCGGTGCTTTCTTATGGCCTTTTTGCAAGATTACGGCTCTCAACGATAGGATCATATTATCTTAATATAAATATAACATCGGTGTGTTCCCACTCTGCCTAATGTACGCGCTGGCGTGATAATTATTCTTCTTCCACTCAGCACCGTTCCTGAATTTTGAATTTGTCTTCAAGGCGCCGCCGTCGGGCTCACGATGGTTGGTCTCGAGGCACAATTCTCTATCAGCCACACGACTCGCGCTCTTGCGCCCGATTAATTATAACCTGTCATGGGCCACCGCTGGCGGGCCATGATTTCATCTGGACCGCCTTCATTTGCCACGGTGGTATGTGGAACTGAGCGTCTATGCGCGCTGCTCTCGGTGATCGGCATCATCGTGGTCGCACTCCGCAACACCTACGTACCTCCTTTGAACTGTCAGCGTATGAATATATGCCCAATTCTCGCCCTGTTCTCGAGATCGCTTACATGGGTGCTCAGACATTGCCATCATACTGGAGCGAAGGACACTCGCTATTCGGACGTCCAAACCATCACCTTATTTTTCAATGGTTGCCTCCGGACACAGAGCACCAGCAGGCGCGCGCTTCCCGCCGAGAAGAACTATTTTGGGAGGTGCCCGGCGTGTGAAATTTCTACGTTTCTGGCTCTCTACAGCTTCTGACACATCCTTCTGGCTGACAAAAATTATTTCAGAAAGTGCCTCGTGTACACTGTACGTTTCCGGCGCTACATTTCTCTGTACCAATCCAACATGGTCGACCTGGAGAAGGGAGTCAATATCGATGAAAGAGGTGCGCTAATCACTTTACTTAACACATCATCGTCAATTTAAGATCAAATAGGTCATAATCTCAGCCATGAAGCAGCCACCGCAAAAATGTGGACGGTGTACATCTCTGAAGCCGACAAGTACGATAAGGCTCTCGTCGCAAGCTGGCGGAGCGACATGAATGGCATGCTCATCTTTGTGCGAACTTCTGGTTCCGTCATACTTGGCGTCGCTGATTATAACAAAGGCCGGTCTCTTCTCTGCGATCTTGACAGCGTTCGTCATCGAGAGCTACAAGAACCTTTCGCCAGACTCTGGAGAGGCTACCGTAGCACTGCTGGGTCAAATCTCTGATCAGCTTGCGGGAAAGGCTGGCAACGGCACGCTCGCGGTTATGCCGGCCAGTCCATTTGTGCCCGATACGACAGCTCTCATCTGCAATGCCCTCTGGTTCATCAGCCTGGGTCTCAGTCTGAGCTCTGCTCTCATCGCCACTCTTCTAGAGCAATGGGCCCGCGACTTTCTCCACAGGGCGGATTTGCGATCTGCACCTGTCATTCGGGCGCGCATATTCTCGTATCTGTATTACGGCTTGAAACGCTTCAATATGCACACAGTCGTTGAGGTCATTCCTCTGCTCCTACACGCGTCGCTCCTCTTCTTTTTCGCCGGACTCATCCTATTCCTGCTTCCCGTCAACGATATCATCATGGGAATATCTGCAGCCCTCTTTGGGCTAGTCGTCGTGGCATATAGCGTGCTCACATTCCTCCCACTCGCCTACCTCGACTGCCCATATCGCACTCCTCTTTCTGGATCATGCTGGCGACTTCTTCAAACATTGCGTCCCTATCTGAAAAAGCGCCGCTTCACCTCTGTCACATCCACAAACCCACCCTCATCATACCATTCCGACACCGTGGTTGAAGCAATGGTTCGCCGCGCCACCGAGGTTTCCGAGCAGCGAGCCATTCGAGACCAGCGTGCCCTCATCTGGACTGTCAAATCGTTGACAGATGAAATTGAGTTGGAGCCCTTTGTGGAGAGCATTCCGGATGCGTTGTGGGGTCCCAATGGCCGTCGTCGGGTATATGATCAACATATATTGACCCTCGCCAACGATCCGGAAGTATATCTCGTCACCCGTATTGAGGATTTGCTTCGCAGTTGCGATAGTGGACTTTTGTCGGCCGAGATCAAAGAGCGCCGGCAAATAACTTGCCTCAAAGCCTTATGGGCCATCGCCAGCCTCGCGGAGCCCACCGAGAGGACCCGATTTTTGTTTGATTTGTCTGTGGTGCACAGATTAACCGACCCTTCGGTCTCCGACGCCGTTCACGATCATGCACTGTCTGTCTACGCCCTCATTCAGTGGCATTCATGCTGTGCCATCAACTCTGTGCTTCGTGAGGAAGATTTTCACCTCGACCACATCCCCGACCCCATTCTCCGCATGATTTTACGTCTCGATCATCTCGATCAAAAGATTCCGCTGGATTCATCATCGATGGCTTGGGTCGCACCGGCACGAGCTTGGGTTCGAAATAATCCCATGCAACTGCAACAAGCCGCTTCTAGGCTTCCATGTTGCATATTGATAGAATATTTTACTAAGACTCCCGCTCTCAAACAATTGCCTTACCGTTTCCTTGACACACACACGATCCTAAGATGCTCGAAACTGCCCAACTCAGAGTTCGTCCTCGACTCACTGGAGAACCTACTCCGGGAACTTGCCAGTACTCTGAAACCACGTCATACGGAACCTGGCTGGTGCCCAGTGGATGAAGTCTTTCGCCTAGCCGGCTTGATTTGGCGTCCAGTTGCTAATAATTTTCGTCCGGCTCCTACTGGAATGGCTGACTACATACACTGGCGGCAAGGGGATAACGACATCCTCGATCTCACTCTGGCATCTTGGGATCGCCCACGGCTATTCATTGCTCTCGAATTGGCACAACACCGCCACCCTAGCGTCTACCTCGATGCCCTTTGGATTTTGTCCAAGGGCGATTTCGCTTCGGTGCCACCATACGTCTATGCCCGCATCATTTCAACTATCAACGACTATGTTCCACCCTCATCTCCCCTTCAGTGCACCGCAGGACCCCTTGTTGCCATGATGAAGCACCGATGGCTGAATCATATTGAACGCGCCACCGTGACCATGACCTGGGGCAAAACCATTGCCCTGTTGAACCATCCCATCATGATAACGTCAAGGGACCACGCCGTCGAACTTCCAGCCGTGACGTTGTCCGTTGAACTGGAGGATAAGAGAGTCTCTGAGAATGACATCGTTTGGGATGTATTCCAAAGTCGTAAAGCGGAGGCCCAACTTTGCCTCTTCACCGATCTGTTGGACAGCTGTTGTGTGCGCAGGCTCCCCAAACGTGCAGCTGAGACCACCAAGCGATTGCCTATTTTACCCAAGGGGCTTCATTATCCTAATATTCACGAGAGCCATCAGCTTTGTTTTGCCAACAGCCTACGGACCATTACGCAGCTGGCTCGGGATCCAGTAACCGGCGCTGACCATCTACAACTGCTGAGTGCCATCGTCGATAGGAGGATTGATGACATTAATGAATGGCTCACCAGTCCGCTGGCGCGCAAAACACTAACAGAGTGTTTTGCTGAATACGCTACAACACTGAGATCTCTCAGTGATAGTCCAACTCAGGACGTGTTAGATCTCATCAGCAGGCTACAACAGGTGGGGAGTCGGCTGGAGAGAGCAACCCTGACCACTTCTTCCCTCATCTTCCGAGGAGGATATCGAGGACAGATGGAGCTTTTGAAAAAAGAGGTCGAGGCTCTAAGAAAGGCGAAACCAGCACAGGACAAGGCAAAGAAAGAGAACTTGCATGCGCAATACTTGAAGATCTTGGCCTCGGAATCGGAACGCAAAAAATATCGTCCAGAAATGCTGCAGCTCATTGAACGGCAGGTGAAGGAGCACAATGAGAATGCGGCACGGGAGATGTTGGAGAAGGAGAAAGCCCTTCGTGAACGAGAGGAAACCCTTCCCCAGTCTGCGGTGGATAACGGGGGCACCTCACATGCTGATTAACTCGGGCTAGGGTCTTGTATATAATTTATTAATACGCAAAGAACTAAAAACGTATTTATAAACCAGCGGCTAAAATCAGCCAAGAACACATTTGCAAACTTAAACCAATTGCAAACAGGACATCAATGTTAGTGTTGTGCCGGGCTTGGGCTTGAGCCCAGGATTTTCAACGACCCGGGCCGAGACCCGGGCTTGAGCCCGAGTCGGTGTCCATATCCACCTGCGGAGCAATCTCGGTGAGTAATTCTGTAGCACCTGCCGAACTTTTCCCCAGCGTCTTTCCCGAAGCAGTTTAGAACATTCCGAGATTTTGATGTGGGTCAACTAACATCTAGATCGGTTCCACAGACCATTTACAGCTGCCGAAAATTACTGGAGGAGGTAGGAAGCACCTTTTTATCATCCAAAAGCTTACTTTGGCCTTGCGAAAAAAATTGCAGTCAAGCCCGGGCTTGGGCCTGAGCCCGACCCTACTGATAGGGTCGGGCTGAGGATATTGTCGAGCCCAAGCCGGGCAATCCTAGACATAATTCTCCTCAAAAAAATGAGTCGATCCACTTGCCTGTACTTAGACGCCTGACCAGTCCACCTCGCCTGTTCGTGCAATATTCTTGAATTTACAGCCGACAAGTCGCAATTCCATAGTAGCCATTTACACTTTCATTGAATATTTTAATTTTATATATTCCGAGACAGACAGCACGTATCGAAAAGAAACACGGAAGGAAAGAAGGAGCGTAAGACATCGAGCGTACTACGTATCCGCCGTCTATAGGAGATAGGTATTCGTACTGTCGTATTGTAAGGGCGCGAAGGAGCGTTAGGTGTGCGTGAGGCTAAAAATACAGTAGATTGGGCGTGCATGCATGCAATAATGGGATGCGTAAGTATCATATAACCGGCGAGAACGAATTTGTGATGTAGATGGAGGGGGCGCCGTCAAGACGCATTGGCGGTGGGGGGGGAGGGTGGCGTGTAGAGAGACGGGCGAGGAATTTGTAGACGAGGAAGACGATGAGGAAGAGGAAGAGGCATGAGAGGAGCGTGAAGACGACGAGGACCCGGACGGGAAGAATGCGTCGGGGACGTGTGGGCGCGGGCGGGCGTTGTCGAGCGTGCGGAGGGAGCGGGAGCTGGCGGACGCGGGGGAGGAGGTGTATGCGCCGAGCTCGATGTCGGTGTTGATGTTGTGGAGCTCGACGTGCTCCGGCGTCGGGAAGGCGTGCGGGGTGTATGCGCCCGGCGCGATCTCGCGGCGGCCCATCTCGACGTCGCCGATGCGCGGGCCCATGAGCAGGACGTCGCGCGCGGTGTACTCTGGCGCGGCGGACGACGCGGGCGAGGGCGGGGCGGAGTCACCCTTGATGTCCACGTCGTCGAAATCCGTACTCGTGTCCGCGAGGGAGGCGGAGAGCGAGTCGTGGCGCAGCTTCTGGGGCGTGAGGGGGAAGGACACGGCGGTGGTGCCGGACTGCGCCGCCGTGGCCGACGCGGAGAGCCTGGCCTTGCGCCACGGGAAGGGGAGCGCGCCATTCGCGGGCGGGGTGAATCCGAGGCGCTTCGCGACGGCCCAGAACGCGAGCGCGTAGTGCTTGCGCGCCTCTGCCGCGAACCCAAAGAACGCGAAGAAGACGAGGGCACAGATGACGCCCGCCCAGCGGCTGAGCTCGACGGTCGCGCGCGTGTGGGGGTCGCTGCGCCAGAGGATGGCGGGCACCTGCCCGACGAAGCCGAAGTCCGCGTGTGTGTTCGCCCAGGAGACCCAGGGGTTGATGGGCTCACGCGATGCGGAGAGGTAGAGGCCGTAGGAGGAAAGTGGGATGTTGAACAGGAGCTCGAGCGACGCGAGGGCCATGAGGCGGAAGTATCTGTTTGGGGTGAGGGCGGAATTGTTGGTGAGGAGGGTGGCGAATTGGGCGCGCTGGAGGAAAGCGCGGAGGGTGAGGAGGGCGTATGTCGCGGAGACGAGGCCGAAGATGTTGGGCAAGAGGTAGCTGAGGGGGTAGGCGGGGACGACGTTGTAGGTCGTCGGGTAGCAGCCGACGTTCTCGATGATGTCGTAGCGGTGTCCTTAGACCATAAATTCTGGGAGGTATCGGTAAGGCTGAATGAAAAGAACAAAGAGAACACGGACGTACGGAGGGGGAGCTGAAGGAGGAGAAGCCCAAGGGCAATAGCGAGGTCGACCATGACGGCGCGACGTTTGAGGGCTTTGGTCATCGAGACCGTCTGGCAGGTGGCGATGTTGTACAGGCGCCGATTAATGCAGAGCGATGAAGCAGGGCTGCCCACAGAGGCTGTGAGGACTATGTGACTGGCTATAGCAGGAAAGAATAAGTATCGCGACGCTGAGGACAGGGCAGTGGACGTACAGATATCGCACCAAATGGGCGACCAGTTAGTAACGTTGTGGCGCCAAACGATGGTATTGATAAATAGGTCGAGGCATCCCAGCGCCGTCCATATCATGAAGAGACACGTCCCAGAGACCACGCCTGCAGGTGCCACGGCAGGGGAATCAATACCAGCACGAGGCCCAGGAAGGAGAAGAGCGGGAAGGTCCTTGAAGGTGTTGAGCATGGTGGTAATAGCGTAGGTTCAAGTAGGATTCAGCCTAGACGAACGGGAGGTTTGTTGCTGACGAGGAGCATCAGAGGGCATTGTGCATTTAGCCTTCAGAAAGTTCATCGCGGTCGAACGGACGCAAGCAGGCCTAGGGCGGCATGACACAGGCGAAGAGACCAGAAAACTTGCGGAGAGCTGCTGATACGTTGACTCTTCATGATTACGGAGGATTTTTCGGTATACTGAATCTCTGGCGCGAAAAGGACGCTAGTAGAGGAAAGATCTCGAAGGAAATAGAAGCTTATGCCGTGTAAATTCAACAGATGCAAACACAAATTAGTTTTTCCTCTCCTTCACTCCTATGGACATCTTCAAACGCACTGGGATCTGACCGGAGCTCTATGATGCGCGAAGGATTCCGAAGACTGTGATTTCTGCCACGCAGCCGTTGGATTGAGCGACGCTGGCCCAAATTATCTGAAACTCCCAATTTCCAAACGAGCGCTACTTGTAACCAACTTGTGTCTTATCTGCTTCTCTCGGATCTTCGCCCGCTTTCCTCAAAATTTCTTGCGACATTTTGCCCAAGATTACGCATTGGCTTCCGCTTGCTTTTCGCCACGCCGCGATATCGACTCGTACCACCTCAATCACTACAATTTACGTTCTGTCCCGACAAATGGTTCATCTGCAGCACAGTACCGATCCTGCTTTCCCCCCAGGACAATCGAATGTGGTCCATGATTAGAGGAGGCTCAGAGGCTGCGGCTCAAATGGAAACCCTTCGTCCAGTGGTTACAATAAAGAGGCAGAACGCCAAACTCCGAATTCTAGCAGATTTATTGGATGCCTGCTGTCCATCTGAAACCACTCGCGAAGCTATAAATGGCCTTTTATTTCTGTCTGGATTCTAAATTCACGGTGTCTATTCATCCGATTCACCAGTGGTGTGTCTGAATCGTGCACGACATTCTGACCTTGGAGGACGTCACCAAAGAGAACTGGCAGGGTCCTGAAGGCCGTCTGCATGTCTTTGGAATTTTGAACGACTCCCGATTCGGAGATCTTTTTGGACCAAGCGTAGGCCAGTATGGGAAGCATGTTCAATTGGCTTGCCGATCCTGCAGCGCGCAACGTGGAACTACGTACTGGAGGATTTCGTCCTTGGCTATTTGAAAAGCTCCCATCGGATTACAAACTGTTCCCCATCTTGAAAAATGGCGAAGGCGTGAAGCCAGCAAATGAACGATACATGCATTATGCGACTTCGTTCATGCTCGGAACTCAGTGAACGTAAGTATACTTATTGAAGGACAGCTCTTCGTAATAACAGGGTTTGCCGTTTAGTGAACGAGGTACGAGTTAGACCACTAAAGCGTCTGTCCCCTGAGAGACTAGGTTGTCAGTCAGAGACCACAGTGAACATTCATTGTCAATTTGAAGTTCGGGAACGAGCATTATTAATGTATTGTTATGTCCAGAGCAAGCGCCAGCGCCACGGACTCAAATAGCAGGCACAACATATGATACCAGATCATTTAAGGCATTGCATTGAGAGGAAGAGATAAAGAGACAGATGATATATCGATACAGGATTTAATGAGTGTGGGCCGATATAGGTATAGGTGGCGGCGGGATACAGATAATACGAGGATAAAGACGAAATGGTATGAGATGTGTATATGGCCAGCGGGCTAATGGGGCCGGATAAATAATAGCATGGCGGGGGGGGAGAAGGCGTCCGCCGCGAATTAGACCGGCGAGCGCTACGGTGGCAGAGGCAGAGACAGAGACGGAGGACTAGAAGATAGTCAGTATTGAGCACGGCGGGGGGATAAAAAAAGAGAAACGCACTGCATGGGAGACGGGGGGAGAACGGGAACAAGGACAGGGCGGAGCAGGCTAGCTGCTTATGATATGACGCAGTACCAGGACTGGCCGGATTGCCGGACCTCGAAGTCGAGGGGGATGTCGGAGACGTCCTCGGATGAAGTGGCAGCGTTCGATGGGCACGCAGATTGCGCGAGGGGCTGCGAGGCGGCGCCGAAGGCGCTGAGGTCGAGGGATGCGAATGTATCGGACATGATGTGCGATATGCGGAGTAGTGGTAGCGGTGAAGGTGAGGGTGGTGGTGGTGGTGGTGGTGGTAGTGGTGTGAATGGGTAAGTGCAGCAGCGGTTACGGGCAAATATATAGCGCGGAGAGCGGTGCGGGTGGGTTACTACTGGGTGGTGGTAATGCAGGCGCAAGCGAATCCAAAGGGCCTTTATAGACCCCTGGACACAAAGGCTTCCTGTGGCCATTGATCTTTTACAATGGACAACACGCGCGGACAACGCCGGTTGAACTTGCCATTGTTATTGTTTTGCCGAATCGGGAGATCAATGGGCGGAGTTTGAAAATTTCAAGCGAGATCGGGGCGTGCCCGATTGCCTCGGCGGAGAAAACGAGGCAAGTATGGGAATGGAATAGGTCGAACAATGCGCCGGGAGCTCTTCCGGACGATCAAATGGAGGAGGAGGACGTGGTGCATGCTTTTGTTTCTCATAATGATCATTTCGCAAATTCAAACTCCGCCACATTGTTCGAATTTCGAATCAAGTTTTATTGCATGTTTATTTCGCGAGATAATGCATTGTAAAGAAAGGAAGAGAGATATTTGATACAGTAAGTAATGAGTTGTGGGCCGCTGCGAGAGGGCAAATACGTGAGGAGACGACAAAGGAACGTGCGTGCTAATGAAACAAAGGTGGTCATACAGCATTGCTGGGCGGGATGCCTCGATGCGACGCATGGGAGGAGGGATACGTGAAGGGACGTGAGAGGGTTCCGGACCCGGTGAGGTTTCGGGGAGTGGGGACACCAGGGGGAGGGGCCCTGTGGGCGTCGACCGTTGATGGCGTTGATGGCGTAGAGTCGGAGGTGATGGAGACGACGGCGTGCTCGTGGTAAGAGAGCGACGGACCGACAGTGGAAGAGATCTCCGAACGCGCGTCGTAGTCAGAGTCGTCGAGGTCTGAGCGATATTTGGAAGGGGAAGGAGGGGTGTGCGAGGAGAAATCCGTAGACGACGTGGGCTTGGATTTGTCGTTGAAGCTGGCGAGGGAAATGGCTCCTGCGCGCTGGGCTCTGAAGACGTGGCTAATCAGCAAAGGCGACGAAAGAGAAGGAATGCCACGTACTTCGAAGAGTCGACGGAGCCAAAGCCCTTGGAGGATGACGCTGAGGCCGACCCCACATTCTGGCGGAGTACAGTGCGACGGAACCAAAGGAAACATTTGGCGTATTCCGCAAGCGCATCGTGACCGAAGGCGAAGAACGCGACGAAGATGAAGGTGGACGCGGGGATTGTCCACCACAGAGCGTAATACCCGGCCAGGATGACTTGTGGGGTGAAGAGATACGGATACTGGATCGGAAGTCAGCGCTTTGAGGATTCCAAATCATCGAGAAAACATACCTGATCGACGCGAGAAAAGTTGGAGTGCACGTCCGCCCACGTCGTCCATGGCCGAATGGGAATCGAGACGGTGGTGAACCACAAGGTGAAGATGGTGAGGCTGATGGACCAAATCATTTGGAGAATCGACATAAGCATGAGGCGGAGATAGCGAGAGGTCGTAAGAGCAGAGTGGGTGGCATCGAGATGGGCGGCGAAGGTGATGCGCCGTTGAACAAAGTGCCTCAGAGCAAGACCTACAAAGAAAATGAGGCGCGCAGAGGGAGCAAATATCAGGAGACGTACCGGCAAAGATCAACGATGCCGTCGCCATTAGCATGGGCGGGATCCACACAAGGAAGATCGCCGCGATAGAAAAGTAGGTGGACGGACGGCAGCCATAGTCCTCGATAATGTCGAAGCGATGACCTTGAACGATGTAGTCTGAGGATATGTTAGGGCAGGAACTGAAAAGAGCAGACGGGAACGCACGGAGAGCCATGAAGATGAGCGGAAGTCCAAAACACATACACGCCTCGAAGATCTGGCGCCGGCGCTTGTCCGCGGAGGTCGTTCGGACCATGCGAACGGAGGATACTTGCTCGAGGTGAATGCAGATGCATAGACAAGCGGCAGGGAGGGCGAAGTTGCCGCCGACGATGAACTTGGTTGCTACCGAGGAGGTCAATGACTGGAGAACGTTTGAAAAGAAAGCCACACACTGATATCACACCAAACAAGCCCGACGATCTCGATGCTGTTGGACCAAATGATAGCATCGATGGCGAAGATGAGGTTGGTCAAGAAGAGCCAGAAGATAATGGAGAGGGTGGCCACATTGCGGGCGCGCCAGTGCCAGGGCAACGGCAGCGCGAGCGAAAAGGCAGCAAGGAAAGCGACTGGGGCAAATTCTGGACGCATGATGGGCACAAGCGGGAGACTTGAAAGGAAAATACAGCGGCCATCGCGCTCTATTTAACTCCTGCAGGACCTCGAACAAAGGCGAAGGGCACAATGGGTTGTTGGTTGATGGCATCAGACGTCAAACAATCACGTGATCAACGATCATTGACACAATTTTTCATTCCGCGCTTGTCTTCTTGCCATTTTTGGCTCTTCCCCGGTGCTTTGAAGCACAAGCGTCGTCGTCGTCGGGAAATTCTCGTCTATTTCGGGGTTGAGAAAAAATTCCCATTGATCTCCTAAGCCCAATTTGGCCACATTATAGTTACTTGCTATTTACGCGCTAGTGTGGCCACACTGGACGTCAAACAGACGCCGTGAGCCCCAAGCCCGACCGGTCCCCCGACACTCTCCACTCACACGGCGGACAACTACGCAACACTTGCACGGCCAGGGAGACGCGTCACAGCAGAGCAAGTTGTGGCAACACTTGCATAAAGCCGGGCGCTTTGGCCTTTCGGAGTTTTCCGCGACCACGCTGCAGCCTCGCGGTTCGATAAATAAAAAATCCGCTTTGTTGTTTTTCCAAAAATAAGTAAAACAATGGTTAGCTAGCTACAAACTCTACGGAGAAATAAAGCCAGAAATTAAAAAGAAAGCTATTGTTGAGAGGAAGCATAAACGAGAAAGGCGAGCAGAAAATGTGTTTACGGCGGCACCAGAGGCGGTCCTGGTCTCGATTACAAAGAGTCATCGGAGTCGGAGCCACCAAAGATTTCCCGCTCTGTGTTCTCCATCTCGACGTCAAAGGCTGCAGCAAAACTCGCCTGATTCCCAGCAGTGGCACCATCCTCATCGCTGGTCTGCGCATCTCCGAAATCCTCCTCCTCGTCGTACATGGTGTCATCCTGTTCGGCCTCCGAAGCGCCGGCATCATCGATGAACGAGCCGACACCGCGGGCGTCGGACGATTCTCCTTCTTCATTGCTGCCCACAACGTCCCCCTCGCCTTCATCATCAGCATCGACACCCGCGGTCGACGCAGCTGGCTCGAAATCGAGGTCGTAGTCACCAAAAACGGTGGCACTATACTTCGCAGTCAATTGCTCGACAGATATGGGGCAGAGACACAGTGCATAGTTTGCCCAGCCCAAGGGGTCTATGTCGGTGAATACTAGAGTAGGGTGCCACTCGAACGTTATAGGAAGACAAAGAAATTGATGTGATCAGATTAGATTGGTCGTCGACAGCTCGCAGCGCGTGACCGTGTTCCGACGCGTCGGGACCGGGGATAACGCGCATTTGATCTTGTCGGCCGTGCGCACCTTTTTTTTTTTTTTTCCTGCCTTTATCTTTTACACTTGTCATCTATGTCAGGATAACAAACAACATATTATCTGCTTGGAATAATTGACAGCATAAGTAGTTAACCCTTCCACGAGGCTGCAGCGTGGTCACGGAAAACTCCGAGAGGCCAAAGCACCCGGCTTTATGCAAGTGTTGCCACAACTCGCACTGCTGTGACGCGTTTCCATGGCGGTGCAAGTGTTGCGTAATTGCCCGCCGTGTCATCCGCTGCTAATTTTGTCTTTCTTCGCAATCCTTCCCATGCTTTTGAAGTTCTGGCGGTCTTCAGTTCCGGCGTCGAGGTATGGGCTTAATATCACCCCGCAAATATTCCTTCGAAGTGTCGAGCTCAAATCTGCGCGCGCCAATAGCCACACGGATGCCTATTCTTATCTCTTGCTCTTCCAATATAACAATTCCTCTCATTTCGGCCCCGGTATGTCGCCTTCCAACATCTTCGTTAATTATTTGCATATTAACGAACATCAACGACACAGCGTCTCCAAACATGCGCGCCGCTCCGAACTCGTCAGCAAGTAAATCTGTAGGTCTGCAGAGATACCTATGTAGGCTTATTATATAAGCAACTTGAAGTACTGTAGCGACACACTCATCTGCTTGTGCGGACGCATCCCGCCGCCGGACCTCCTCGCCTGCTACGCCCGCATAAATCAGACGCGTGAGCCTCCCGCGTGGAACGCCACCAACACCACCGACAGACTGAGACGATCTGCTTGCTTTGATCCCAATGCACAGGGCCGAACACCCCCGGCTTACATGAATCTCGATGGGAGCGTGGACGCGAACTTGAACTTGTTGGGACAATAATTATATACATGTCAAGAGCACCAATCCCGCGGAGTATTTTTAACAATAGTAGATCTTCTCGGCTTCCCCCACAATTCCCATATAACCTCAACGAGATTATTCGCGGACCGCAGCCTAGATTCAAACCGAACTCGGCTAGCCTGCGGTGTGGTCACAGTGTGGGTCCGGATTCCAGACTTGCGCCCGCGACAATTGTGCTGTCGAGAAGTGATTGGAAAGAAATTTCGTGAGATCTGGGGCCGTTCGCAGTTCCCCAACGAGACTCTCTGGGGGAATTATCCTGACACTTATCCTCTCACTCGGAAATTATTTGCAGACCGCAGCCTAGGTTCAAATGGGTCTCGGTTAGCCTGTGGTGTGGCCACAGTATGGATCCGGATTCCGCCCTTTCGCCCGCGACAATTGTGTTGCCGTGGAGAAGTGATTCGAATGAAATGGAGGGGTGAAATATCGTTAGATCTGGGTCCAGGGCTTGGCTGGGGCCGTTTGCAGTTCTTTACAGAAGGATCTGATCAGATTCCTTCCAGATGAATCTGAGGCTGTTGTTGTATTTATTATGATGCTCAACGGGATTTCGAGAGCCGAGATTCCGGCGGTATACCAGTAGAGCCACAGCGCGGGAAAACATGAAGGTGACCTTCATATGAGTAGTATGTAGCAAACCAACGTCATCAGGATGTTAGGAAACCACGAAACGAGGGGGAAATCGTGAGATTCGGCATCAGTAGCAAGATATGGACCAGTATAACAAAGATGACGAGCTACGAAGAGCAGCAACTACGACCTTTCGTCATCAAGTTCGGTAATCTAGAAAAGAGGTCATACTCGTTAGTAGTACTACTATAGTAGTAGTAGAATTAGAAGGACTGTCTATTAAATGGCCCATGAACACTTCAAGAAACCACGAGTATGCAAATAAAACAAACAAAAGTAAAGGGTATAGTACCGTACTTTGAGTTGCGAAGGGATTCGGACCTCGAAATACGAACGAGAGCCAAAGCACCCCAGCTACGTAGTCTCCTCAGCGAGAAGTTCCTCCATCTGAGGATTCAGCCGCTCAGATAACGAACGGAGGGTGAATGAGAGGCGCACCATTGGCGAGCTAATTTTTTCAGTAGACCACTCTGGGAGGTGGTGGATGTCCATCTTCAACCCTTGCTCCCGCAGATAGAGAAGCTGAGCTTGGGCCCTTGGGACGACGTATTTCGAGTTATTATCGTGGTCGTGGTTAAAAGATAGGCGTAAAGAAGTAATCCTCGTCGCGCCCCCCGTCCATCGCCCTGAAAGCATCCTGGCCATGGGACCCACCGCGATATCGGTCTTGCACCGATCGAGATTTAGCGACTCGAGGACGGGTAAATAGTCGGCGCTTTCTGCCATCCGGTCAAACAAATTGCTGTACTCGTCAGTCGACCATGCGGGAAATCTCATCGTGAGTTCCTTTAGAGATGGAGGAATCGAGATGCACTCCAACGCCTCCATATACGCGGGACTCCAAAGGTGCAGCGCTGTCACGGTGCACTCAGATCGTGCGATGAAGGATTCTACTCGCCTGACGGCCGCTGCCGAAAGCCGACCGAGCTTAAGACGCTCTAGCGACGGGGTATTGAGATGGTCCAGGAGCTTGGACTCGGATTCGACAAGTAAGTCGAGACTACGGAGGTGGGGAAGAAGAAGGGGTGGGGATGTGACGGCTGGGCCCCAATCGCTCACGGCGTATGTGAGGACCACGAGGTTGGGAGTTTGTTGCAAAATTTCCATCCCTTCGGAGCAGGAATAGCCGAAGAGGTCTAAATTTGTGAGTTGTATCCAGGGGAGCAAAATCTGCGCGCTACGAACACGGTTTAGATGCGCTGCCCGCAGCTGGGGTGCGTCAGCGAATGCGGCTATGCAAGCGGAGCCAACTTCAGGCCAGTTTGTGACGTCAATTTTGATTTTTTCGAGGGAAGAGAAGGGTGTTCCGGCGCTGTCGATGGGGAAGGAGAATGGCCAGCTAGACTGAATATCAAGATTCTTCCACTGTGGCGAATGTTCCGCTAAAATCGAGAGTATTTCCTCTCTCGCAGCCGACGCTGACCCGCCGGGTAAATGCACGGTGAGATCCATCGAAAGACATCCCACGCGTGGAAGCCAGCACCGGAGAAGGTTGGCTACATAATCGACATGGAGAGGATGCGTATAGCAAAAGTAGGTCCAAAGAGCGTGGGTCGAGATAGCTATGGCCCTCCACACCGTGCAGACACTGGCCAGTCGCAATGGATCCTGCTTCCTGCGTAGAGGCGAGCTGCCAACATAGTGGAGGAAGATTTCGGAGACTATTTCAGGCGGAAGCGTAAGGACGGGATAGGTGACGGATTCGAGATTCCCCAAAATCTCCTCCTTTTCCACACGTAGCAGCGCTATTTGCGACGCTAAGCCTTCCATGCGTGCCTCAATCTCGGCGAGACGCGCGCGAAGCTTCGAGCCAGTTGATTGCGGGGAAGACTCTGGGTTCTGGCCGTTATAGCGAGTCGTCATGTGGACGGAAGGAAGAAGAAGTGGAGAATCGGACTTGAATCGGACTTTGAATTAGATAGCTCTCGGAAAAATTCGGATCATGACAGCTCCGTGTTCTTCCACCACGAACCTAGTTGAAAGAAAAAAATACTTTAGGAGTTCTCACTACTGAGGACAACTGCCCCTAAGTACCATTTAATCTTTGTCAGAGTATCTTGCGGGAAAATCCCTCTGAAAGCCGAAGTCAACGCGTCTACGAGTTCTCCAAGTTGTCAAATATCTTCGAAACAACTTCGAAAGAAAGATCCCATTGGAGGCGCTTGTGGATGAACTACCACTGGATTTGCGCGGGAGGGCTGTCAGCAAGGTTCAGATTCATTGTAAAGCGCCTCGAGATTCCTCCGGACGTGTCGAGTAGGCCTTGAATATATATCATTAAATTTCCGCCAGCAATTAGTGTCGAACCGTGAATGTGGATAAAAAATCAGAGGCCGCTCGGGATTTGTTTGGGAGGGAACAACTTCTTATAAGGGAATCTTTGCAGACTTTGCTCGGAGGACCTCGACACCTATGATGATCAACGGGATTTCGAGAGCCGAGATTCCGGCGGCATACCAGTTACAGTAGAGCCAAAGCGCAGGTAAACAGGAAGGCGACATTCATTATAAATAGCGAACCAACATCAGCAGGATGTTGAAAGTCATAAAACGAGTAAGACATCGTCAGATTTGCCGTCCGTAAGAAGAGATATGGTCTACAAAAACGACGACCGACGACCGATGTCAAAGAGCAGCAACTACGACGGTTCGTCACTGAAAAGTTGGGTAATCTAGAAAAGAGTCTAGTCAGACCAATATAAAAGTGAGTGGGCGAACACGCAACCATTTGTGAATTGCTTTCCGTCGACCACTTTGGCGGGGATTGGATATCCATCTTCAGTCCAGCGGTGCGCACGGCGCGGAGCGTGGATATCGCTTCCTCAACAGCGCCGCGATTGGCCCCCCCAAAAGAGAGCCGGAAGGAGTTCAGTATGGCTGCGCCGGGGACGCCTTTCCTTCGCGCTGAAAGCATCTCGGCGAGAGAAATCATGTCGACATCAAACATGCACGAATCGAGGTGGAGTACCTCGAGAGCAGGTAAATGGTCGGAACTTTGTGCCATCTGGGCACACAAGCTGCGAAATTCGTCAGTCGACCATCTAGGAAATCTCATCGTAAATTTCTTGAGAGATGGAAGCTGCGAGATGCACTTCGACGCCGTCATATAGTAGCTAGTAGAAAGTTGTAGTGCTGTTATGGTGCAGCCAGATCGTGTGATGAAGGATTTCAGTAGCAAGGTGGCCCAGGCAGGAGAAACCCGCCCAAGCGTGAGACCTTTGAGCGCCGGAGTTACGAGATAGTTCATAAGATGGCAATGGGGATCTCCCAATAAATAGAGAGTGTGGAGGTGAGGGAGAAGAACGGATGTAACAGCACTGTCAGAGGCGCAGCAGTCTAGGATGAGGACCTCGAGGTTCGAGGTGTACATGTGTTCCACAATTTCTAAGCATTCTGCGCCATCGAGGCCAACGAGCTCGAGATTCGTGAGCTGTATCCAGGGTAGGGAGATCTGCGCCATATAAATATGGTGAAGAGATGCTGCCCGAAGCTGGGGTGCGTCAGCGAATGCGGCTATGTAGGTAGAGTCGTCGTCAGGCCAGCATGTGGTGTCGATTCTGAGTTTTTCGAGGCAGGGAGAGGCCGTGTCGATTGGGAAGGAGAATGGCGCAATTGACCGAACGTCAAGATTCCTCCACTGCGACGAATATTCCGCTAAAATCGAGAGTATTTCCTCTCTCAAGGCCATCGCCGTCGGTGACGCGCTGCCAGTGGGTAAACGCACGGTGAGATCCATCGAAAGGCAGCCCACGCGTTGAAGCCAGCACCGGAGAAGGTTGGCTAGATTATCGACATCGAGAGAACGCGTATAGCAAAAGTAGGTCCAAAGAGCGTGGGTCGAGATAGCTATGGCCCTCCACACCGTGCAGACACTGCCAAGCGCAACGGATCCTGCATGCTGCGGAGAGGAGAGCTGCCAACGTAGTGGAGGAAGATTTCGGAGACTATTTCAAATAGAAGTGCCTCGACGAGATAGGTGACGGACTCGAGACTCCCCAAAATCTCCTCCTTTTCCAAACGTAGAAGCGCTATTTGCGACTCTAAGCCTTCCATGCGTGCCTCAATGTCGACGAGACGCGCGCGAAGTTTCGAGCCAGTTGACGGGGAAGACTCTGGGTTCTGGCCATTATAACGAGGCGACATGTTGATGGAGGAGAGAAGACTTGAATCGGAGCTTGAAATGGCTCTCGGAGAAATTCGGATCATGATAGTTCTGACTGGACAGGGGCGAAATAATATAAAACGGATCTTCATCGTATCCGTTCAAATCCCGTCTAAACGGACCCTGTCCTGTGGCGATAATGGAAGCTGGAATTAGCAAGGACAAGTAAACGTCCACTATTGTCCTCGGGAAATGTAGCCCTTTAACACTGACTCCAGACGGTATATTGTCTCGAGTTACCGACGGAGGGGTTGATGGACTTCTGCCCAAATCCCTGCCACTCCTGATAGATGGGATGCAGAAATGACAGTTCTAGACCCTAGCGGTAACGAAGCTCAGCAGGATATTGGAAAAGACACAACCGCCTGAGTCGACGACCGTAGCAAAATAAGTCGGAGATAGGAACGTATGAATTTTGTTGTGGGAGTCAGAACAGAGTTCCCGAGAGAAGGAACCCGATATGATCGATATTTTTTCTGCCACAGGAGTGAGAATAGCGGAGTGCAGGTAAAATCTGCGGTATGCGTACCGCCTGATCTACGTCTGCATTTCTTGTTGAACCCAATATCGTTCATCTGCACGTGCAGCTGCAATAACCGGAAGAAGCGCCTCAACTTCCTTCCATCGCTTATGCCACGCGATCTCGGCCAACTCTTCCTCGTCGTCAGAGTCCACGTTCTCAGGTTCATTATCATGGTATTCGCGAGTAGTGAGAATTTCAGACAGCCCAGGGAATATGCGAGAAAGATATCCGGCAACCTCCGGTGCGGTGGAAATATTTCCATTGCCGACAAGGAGAACCGAGAGTGTGTGCTGCACAACTCGCGTGGCGGCGCCGTGCTGGGGCAGCGGCTGAACAGGGGTGGCGCTAAAATCGATGTCCAATCGCTTCAGGAGTGGGCAGCGCTCAGCGAACGCGTAGAGACTGTGCAGAGTCATCTTCGACCGATACTGCATGCTGGTCCCAGCCTGCAGCGTAAGGTGCTCGAGTTTCGGCCACGCGGACGCTAGCTCCAGCGCTGCGGCGTCGTCTAAATCGAACCCAACAGGTGGCTTCAGGCACACCTTGGTCAAATTGACGAGTTGGAACAGAGGGCGGAGGTGAGCAAGCGTGACTACAAAGAGTGGTAACTGGGCCTCGGAGGGCACCGCCGATGCGAGTTCCCCAACACGGTAGTGGAACGTCGGCTGCATCGTAAGTTCCCTGATAGCGGAGTGGGAGAGGTGTGTTGCGAGAGCCAAAAAAAAAATCGCGGTTGTGTCTGCGAAAGGTAGGAACTTCGCATCGATAACCACGATATCCAACTGGGAATTCGACAGCTGATTGATCATTTCAGTGGCATATTCGACTTTTGAGGCACGGAGATGTAGGGAACGAAGGGCGGGGAAGAGGGGGAGTTCTGCGGTACCAAACCACTGGTGTGTGGGCTCGAATCCTTCCGGAATACCCAGCGTGAGCTGGTCGAGAGTTGAGAGCTGGGCAATGTGCACCAACCCAGCTTGATCGAGGCTATCAAGGCTAAGGATCTTCGGCTCAGCCAACCCGCGAACGAAAAATGACAAAGCTAGGCGTTGCAGAGTATGGTCGGGAGGAAAATTGCTAGTGATGAAAACTTCTTTAAGTGACGGGCATGTGAGCAATAAACAAGGGAGAAGGGCCAACTGTGAATCACTGTCACCAAGGAAGAGGTGGATAGTAGTTATTTTCGGGGATAGGAAAAGGCCAATATAGCGAAACAGGGCGTTGTCTTGGACCATCCAGGTAAGATCCCGAAGATTGGGAAGAAGATGCTGCGTAGGGAGGGAAAAGCTAAGGATCTGGAGCAGTTCTGCGTCGCTGGGTAGACCGGTGTATGTGAAGCTCCTGATGCGCTGAGTGTACATCGACAAGCGATCCCAGTCGCTGGGTACGAGCGGCCGAAGCAGTCGCTAATAGAAATTGAAATGATTGAACAGAATGTGGAGAGCCATGGCTAGCTAATGCTCACAAACTCCTCAGTCGCTAGCGGCTGTGTCGTCTCCTCCCACAGATCGGACGGCATACATTTGATAAGATGCCTTAGCCTGCAGTGACGCTCCCACAGGCAATCCAAAGCTGGGCCCATGAATACCCTGCAGGTTCTTGCGAGAGAAGCGAGGCTATCTGTCGAGGGAAAGTGTTCGCCGACAGACACCGCGACGCAGATCATTTGCACAATGTCCAGGATGTACAACGCGCGATGCATTTGTGAGTTCAGCCTAAGGCCCAGAGCCCGAGGGAGCGGGAGAAAATGAGTGCAGCAAGACTCAAGCGAGGAACAATAGGATGGATGCCGCGCGGGAAACAGGAGCAAAGAGACTGCCTTTGCAACAAATGTCAACAAAGGCACACAAAAACTCAACTGGAACTCAACCATTTTGGCATCGAAAAGAAATTGTGGTGGGGTTGTGCAGCCACTATCCATCCAACTTCTATTTTTATTTATTTTTTACTGCTTATCGTCATCGATCCAAGAAAATAGGGGAAGTCAAAGCTCAGACTCAGGTGCCGATTCTGGCGTCGATTCTGACATCGATTCTGATGTCGATTTTGGCGTCAGAATCGATGTTCTCGAGAATCGAAGGCGATTCACAACGAATCGCTGTTCCTCCTCCAGAGGAGGGACACCGATTCTGGTCGATTTTCGATTTTGCCGATTCTGGAGCGATTTTGGGCCAAAATCGGCCCGAAAATCGATCCCAGAATCGAACCTGAATAGGTCCTTGGAGACCGCTTTGACTTCCCCTAATCATACTTGAATATGTATGTCCGAAGGAATGTCTTGGGAATGTCTAATGATTGAGTGTTGAAAGATGGCGAGGTTGCCACTCTCAGATTTACAGATGGAGTCTGGAAGACAAAGTACTGGAAGATCACAATGAGTCATAGTTGACAAGAATATTGAACGCCGCTCACTGGTGGAAAATTTGATTTACGTCAAGGCTTCAGTCGGCGACTACAAGTGTTGCCACCACTATTACTTCTGGTTGAAGGTGCTACAAAACTTCTCCATCGACTTCCATAAAGGCCTCTTGGATGATGCCGCCGGCGCTGAGATCCTTCACATAAATGAATCTGCTATTCCTTCGAAACATATCTTCAAGGGCCAGGAGTAGCTCATCGCTGCAGGAGCCCCTTAGGCTTCCCCGTTTTGCGTGCACGAAACTGCGCACAGAATTGGCGAATTGTGTTTTGGGAATGGCGTGGAACATAGTCATACTCAAGCGGCGGGAAGGACGGCAGGCGGAGATAGGACATAGTCTCCGCTGCCCTGTAAGGCAATTCGGACCCATTGCATGACGAGAGGAAATTCCCCACGGCGGTGATGCAGGCATCAATACACGCAGCCGTAAATATTCGGATTGTCTCGTCCAGGATATTCACGCCAATGGGGAACAGACCCAGTCTTTGCGTCTTCAGAGTTTCGGTCGCCCATAGCAGCGGGTGCCGGAACATTTCCTCCAGTTCGAGCGGGGCTTCAAAGCGCCGGCGGTACAACGTGGACAGTATGTTTAATTTTATGAGAACCGCTGCTGAGTCAGAAGCTGAACAGTGCTGTGGAAGAACGGTCAACACCGAAACATCAAGATCTGTCTTGCAGCCACTCTAGCATTAATTTGTCCACCAGTTTAGCATAGTTCTGGACATCTGAAATTGAGGTTGTCGCATTTAGAACTAATTCTGGGCAATCGAATGGCAGTCTCCCAGTTGCAGTGATTAATTCCGAGGCCCAACATCTTTTGACGCCTTTGGTAGAGAGCTGGAGTGAGCTACTTAAAGCTGCGCGGGCGTAGTGGCTGTCATTGAGTCCAAGGAAATAAACGAGGTGCTGTAGGATTAACTGAAGACGTCGAACTCTAATTGGTGTTATCCCACTCTGTGAATAAGGGCGCGACCATTGAACGAGAATGCAAATTTAGCATATGTCTAATGAATCTGATCTGAACCTTCGTGAGCTGTTTGATATGAACATCCTGGCTATCTGGCGTGACTTCGCATGCATGGGTAAGATGGCAGTCAATTCTAGCCATGTAGAGTTCTTTTAAGGAGTACCGAATTCATAATGCCGGATGTGAATTCGAATTCATATGGTGCGGCAGTTTGAGAAGACTCCGTAAGAAACACAAGGAAAATACGGTGGCGGATATCGTTGCACGACGCTGCAGCGCGAGCGCTGACTTTCGTGAGGTCATGAAGTTGCAAGTGACGGGCAGTAACGACTGTCTGAGAAAAGTGTTCGAGATCGGCGCCTAGTTGACGAGTGTCTACATAGGCGGAAAATCGCCTACTCTCCCTGGTGGCTGACTGTAACTGAAGAGCGACAGCTGAAAGCTGTACGTTCTCTGGATCAAGATCTGGAGCGCTCAAGAGAGCATCGATGTTGTCGACTTGTGTCGAAAACGACTGGAAAAGATTCCAAAGAATCAGAGCGCGGACGGAAGGCAGATAATCGGCTAGAGCGGGACTGTTTAGCTGGGGGATTCGGAGGAGAGACAGGTCGAAAGAATGCAACGACGAGAATGGAATATGAGATCCGCAAGACATTGCCCCGATTGCCCATATTGCCTTCAGGCACGAGATTTGACGACTCGTTGCGGCTGAGGGGCGAAGGACGTTCGAGATAGAGTTCTGAAGACAGTGTTGAATACGATTGGTGAGAAGAATCTGCGGATCCTCAAGAAGACCCCAGATGATGTAGTCATGTGAATGGCGTCTTCCTCGGGGTCCCCAAATTATGTCGAACAGTCTGTCGAAAAGTGGTTGCAGGGCGTGATCGTCTGTTAGAGATTTGACTGTCCAGCAGAGAGCGCGAGCATCCCGAATTTCAAGGTTCTTCGACTTCTGAGTAGCCTCCCGCACAGTAGCCTCGGCGAGGTGTTGCATCCCCATATCACCGCGTCTGGTCTCCGATGCGGAGCTAGAAAAATGCGAGAGCAGTGCGCCACTTCGTAGCACCCGCCACATGGTTCCAGAAAGTGGGGTCCAATATGGGGAGTTAGCATAGAGGAGAGGAAGGATCGTTAAAAATCCGCATGCGGTCAACACGACGACAAGTGCGCCAGCTGCCAGGGCGACGAGTGCGAAGTGGACGGGGATTAGGAACGCAATGAAACCCGCCAAAAATAGAACGAGGGAGGCATGCAAAAGAAGCGGGATGAGGTCAACAAGTGCATGTAGATTGAACTGCTTTAGCCCATAGTACAGGTACGAGAATATTCTCGCCTGCACGGTGGGTTCCAATCGATGATGTATTTTTTGAGTGAATCCGCGTGCCCATTGTTCAACCAACGTGGCCAGTAAAGCGCACGTCAGACTGAGGAAGAGGCTGGTGAACCACAGTGTATTGCAGATGAGAGCCGCACGTGTTGGTGCAAAGGAAAGCGAAGGAGGCGTCGGAGTGCTCGAGACGGCAATGGTCACAGAGCCATTCACTGGAGTGGAAAGTTGTGTGGAGATCGCCGCTAATAAAGAAACGATCGTATCGCTGGTGTCAGGTTTGAGTGTCTTGTAACTTTCAATGATGAATGCTGTCAGGATTGCTGAAAAAAGGGCCGCCTGAAGGTGAATGAGGCTCTGCTACGCAGCCACCGAAACGAAGGGGAATCGGACTAACAAAAAGCAAAACTCCTTTCATATCACGCATCCAACTGTCCGCCAAGGACTTGTTGCGCCTCTCGGCTTCTGAGACATACACAGACCAGAGCTTAGTGCAAGCATCCTCTGAGCCTGGCGTTGCTGATCGAGGGACTTAGCCCAAGATGAGTAGTACGACGGGGAGTACCGGTACCTGCTTCCGTGTCTGGAAAGTCTTCCATAGGAGTGCGGAGGGATCCCAAGTCCGTGATTTGAAGAAGGTTTATAGCTGATCCTCCCGGCAGTAACGGAGAGCTATTTAGTAATATTTTTGACATGTAGCTTGATGTCATTTTAAATGTTAGTACACGTAAGATAGCTGTTCTTCGCACCGTGATGATTTAATTTCCTGCGTGCTCACCGTCGCTCCTGCTCTAATTCCGTGCGCGCAGCCCCAATCACTGGAAGTAGCGCCGCGACCTCCCTTCACTGCATATCGCTTGGTAGTATAGGTACCACTCGCACGCCGTGTGAAACATGGCCCAGAAAAAAAGCCAGAGACAAACCCCGAATCGATAAACAAGAGAGTTAAGTACATAGCGTCTTCGCTTTCGACTGTAAAAAATTGTTTCCTGAGTTTGAATTTTGAAAGCGAATTGAAAGACTCGACGTGAAATTATTCCGTGACTGCAACGGCGGGAAGTTGGGGAAGCAATTAGTATCGCAATTAGGCAGTCAAGCATAGCGCTGAGGAAATCATTTAGATATACTGGATCCACGAGAGTTGCACGAGAGAGTAAAATCATCGCTGAGCCGAGGAAGAAGAAAATAGAGCTTGAACATGACGAGATTACAAGCAGTCTAGAGTGAAGGAGCTTGAGCCCGATACTCCGGTACGCGCACGAGCTGCCTGCGTTCTTTCATGAATTTCGACGCCGCTTAACTTAGCGCACAGCTCACATTGCCGGAAGCATGGCCTCAACCTGTTTCCATAGGTTGTGCAGCGCGGTGGGGGCAATTTCGTCAGGACCAAGTTCCTCATCGTCTACGTCGTCGTCTTCGTATTCGCGCGCAGTGCGAATGCCGACCAGCCGCGGGAAGGTGGCAGACATAAATGCGGCAACTGCCAATATTGGGCCGGATATCTCTCCCTGGCCTTCACTTGCTCACATCGCGACTAGACCAGGATTCCGCGAGCGCGAATTGATAATTATAGGCGCTGGCTTTGTGAAGCTGTGGAAAACTCGCGGAACTATATGAACGGCATGGATATATTGGTACAGCTCTTCTATAACTATTTTTCCAAACGGGTCTGTTCTCTGCGAGCTGAACGGCGTTTTCAGTCGAGGTTTCGATACCCTCGGCGGAGACGACAGGGTGCCTTCGTTGTGCATTTCTTCCTTTCACTCCTGTGGAACGCACTCCAGTTCCCCAGCCGACGTGGCGCACGGCCTCGCTCACAGATCCGAGATGCGCTCCCTTGATATTTATTATGGGCTCAAGCGCTTCCAGATACACGTACTTCACGCCCTTTGTCTGTTGTTGCTCTTCGCAGGGCTGGTGGCTCCAAGTCAACCACTTCACGATGTCTCGCCATGGTGGTCATGAATCCAACTTCAGGGACAATCGTCTCGTGTGCTCTAACGCTCCTTCCGAGATTTTATTCGGACTGACCGCATCACGCCCCTCTTTCCGAAGCACTTGGGCGCAATCCGTCTCCCCTCCCGCTCATGTGGAGGCGCTGTTACGAAGGCGACGAAGACGTAACGAACAATGCATGGAGGGAGGGAACGCGGCTTTTCTTTGATTCTTACACAGTTCCTTGCTAGAGGCCGCTGAGTCACCGTGCAACATGATTAGAACCCGATTTCATCCAAACCCAAACCACCTGTTGGCGAAGAGTATACTTTCAGCTCCGCAGGGTAGTTGTCGATTTCGGCGCTTTCAACCTAGATCCCGTCGGAAAGAGAATCATTATTTGTGTTGGCCGGCAATTTTTTTTGGGAGCCTTACATACGTTGTGCGGCAATTTACCCTCCGAGACGTAGTACATAATCCCCAGTCAACGGCTCTCACACACTCTGGACGAGTCTTGCGGGATGTGGAATATCATTAGGCAGTATAACCACAGCTTCATGGACTATTAACCGACTGCATTGGGAATGCAAAGTTCACATTCCGTTAATTACACCGGTGAACACTGGGATGGCGGTCAACGCAATGTTTATTTTATTTTGCAGCAGTCATCGACCCATGACATTCCGGCGGACCGGAGGAAGAATAATTGCGTTTGAACAAGCATGATGAATCAGGCCTCGAGCTCGCAGCGCTACTTCCAACTATCATCGAGACTGCCGTGATGCACGGGCGGTCTTGGCAATATGTATTCCTCCGTTTTGTGCGGGGTGCTTTGGCTGTTATTTTCAGTAGTGGCTGCACCGCATCTCACAGTTTTTTTAAAAATGAATAGAAAAAGCTGCCTTGATAACACTGCTGTGGGTTGTTGATTTCATTATATCGTCAACCTGTTACACTCTGTTACGCTCTGCTCAAATGCAGACAAAGATCTGCATATCTGGGTTGATATTTGTTTTGATCCGATCAAGATCCGCTTACGTTGCCTTGACTGCGGCAGGCAGTGCTCGGCCTCGGACATGCCTTTTTGGTTCCTCAAAAATAACTTTGAGTTTTTCTCTGTTCGCCAGCATCCATGACGTCCAGCAAGGACCTAACCAAAGTCAAATCTTCTACGTGTGCCTTGTGTCGCCAACGGAAACTCGTGCGTCTTCCATGTCACCTTGTGTGCGGTGTCGAAATGGTCATTGCCTAGCATTGTGACGGTAGAACCCCATGTACTCCGTGTACGCGAACCAGGAAAGCCGTTCTGTGCACTTACCCTTCGAGAACGATCAACAAGCAGGCAGCATTACCGAAAGGCGCAGCCTGCGTACAGTGCCGGTGCGTTCCGATTGCACATTTTTGAATTTAGTATGACTGAACCAGATTTTAGCGGTCGAAAACGCGTTGGTGTCTTTTTAGCAGTATCTGTATCCCTTCTTACTGGTGATTCTAATAGAAATGTGACGGTAATTTACCCTGCGAACTATGCGCGAAGACATCCAAAGCAGACAAATGTGAATATCGGTCGAGGACACCCCCGCGACGACGCCTGCGAAACCCTCCGGATTACAACGAATATCTTTCCACTGGAGCAGGCACATCATCCACGCGCTCTACAAGTCCCCCGCCTTCTAATCTCAGCTTCGCGGAGTCAAGAGAATGTCTATCAGAAAACGTTTTTACTTTCCAAGGCGGGTATGATGTTCTGGGTCTTTCTCTCCCTTCGCCACGGTCGAGTCGCCCTCCATCAGATAACGGCTCTGAAATGTTATTACCGCCGCCTGGTTCGGCGTTCCCACCCTCACATTCAGTGGGTTCTGATAAAGCGCCTTCTAACGGAGAGGTCGCAGCCCCGTTACTTTCAACCGACATTCAACCACCAAAAGATCGCGTTGCTGAACTTTTCCGAGTGTGAGCGCAAATTCTACCGTATGCCAATGATTTCCTCATTGTTTTTTGTAGTCGGAATCTGTTCCTAGAACATGGCTGGCAATATGGGCTGAACATCCCAACCGAAAAGCGGGATGCGATATCCCGAGGCGATGCCTCAGGTCACATCGTGCATCCTGTTCTCATCCACGTCTGCCAACTGCTGGGCTACTTGCTGGAAAACCATTCTCACGAGGACACCTGGGTTTACTTCCAAGGTCAAACGGATGCAGAAGCGGAACAGGCCGCTGCGATCCTCGACTTTCTCGAGGGTACACCTAGCCTTGTCCCCGACCCACTGACGTCCCTCCAAGCCTATACCATGCTTGCGATCTACTGCATGCAGAAAGTAGACTTAGAGAGCTTTCGCTACCTACTCGCAAAGGCCGGTGAGGTCGTAGTTGAGCATCAGGCCGCCTTAGGTCTGGATGATCCACCTGAGCTGGATCGCTGTCCTCAGTTAGACGGTTCGCAGTTTTCCCCGAATGGGCCGGCGCAGGAGGCACGGGCGGCGTTCTCTCATCTGATATACATGGACATTTGTAGACGGATCCTGTTAAAGCTCCCCCCGACGATAAACCCTGGTCTGCAGCCCAAGTTCCGACAACTAGCTGTAAGTAATCTCAAACCGATCTTGTGTCCTCCGTGCTGATTCCTTCTCAGACACTTCACTGGAACGATCCGGAAATGAATTTCATGCGAGCTAAAAGCGCGTTGTTCCTCGCGGATAGCCAACAGTTGTCTGCGACATGGACCCTCATGCAATTGGGTACGTAGAGTAAATAACCACTCGTCTCACAAATTTCCCTAATCCCATTGCGCAGATCTTAATCCCTCTTCCAGCTGGTCCGAGGATTGCTGGAAACTGGTTGAGGACATTCACGCTCATCTCAATCTCATCAACACGCCGTTCATGGAAGTTGCTTTTATCCACGAGCTGCAGGTCATCACACTCAAGGGCAATATCATCATCGCGCTTTCGGCATTAGCAGGATTGTATGGCTTACTCGCGCCCTCCCAGCCAGAATCCCGTCGGAAACATCGTCAAGTCGTGACAGAAATTGCTACAATCTCGAGCATGTTTTCCGACCGCGATGTACAATACCTTGATCCCACGCTCGGAGTATGCGCTCATTCTCCATCTAATAGAGAGTTCAACTGACGCCTATAACCAGCTGTGTTGGGCGATTGCAGCGCACCGAATCTTCCATGACGACCCAGTCCTGGGCCTGCCGCACATAGGATCACTCGCAAGTGCGGCCCCAAACGACAACCCCCCTGTCCCATGCGACATCATTCGCGAATACAACGAGAGACTCAGTCGAGCGATGCCTTTCGTGATCCGTGCTTAAGTTTTGGCCAAATTTCTCCCTGACATTGATTCTACGATGCCAGTTGGTAGTGATATAATACGCAATTTATACCTATTGGAAGAATATACGAATGTGAAGTATCTCTCGCCCTAACTAAACGGTTGACGCAACTTTCCAGTTTAAATGAGAGCGGACTTTCTCTCTCGGAGACGTACGTCTAGAAAATCGAAAAGCAACCGACTTATTTTTCCAAGTTGAAGCAGCACCTAAATCCTTCGGTTCGGACTGTCTACTGAACTGGTACAGTCAAATTGAACAGACTATAGAATAAAATAGAATAGATTATTGTTGACAGAATATGAGTTGAAGAACATTTTATCGCATCCGTCACCACTGGAAGTTTATCCTGGTTTCGCCCTCGAGAATCTCCATCGACACCAACAGAGACACTGGTCTTACAAATCCAGCGGTGTTTCAACTCAAGTTGGAACACCGCTTTCAAGCGTGGTTCCCTTCATTTGGGGATAGCCGCATTACCGCCTCTGATCCCCGCCGACAGCACACTGATTTTTCATCTCCATGGGTGGCTTTGTTTCGTGCATCGAAAAATATGTTTTGTATTCCGGTGCCCGGATACGTAAGGGGGAGCTCGCTAATACAGAGTTTTTGTTTTTTGTGAATCTTTACAACTAATTTTCATTAAATACATACTCTCTAAGATCCATACCATAAGTATCTAATTCAAAGCCAAGTGCCCTACGTGCAGTGTCATACTCCAGCATTTTCATTGATTCTGTAACAGGTTTTTGCAGCCGAGCCCACCCAAAGGATTTCCGGAAAGCTATACCACGCAATGTTTGACTCGAGAAATAGCAACAAAAGAAAAGCCTGAGGAAAAATCCTTGTTGCCAATATCAATTGTTGCTTCGTCAAGAGTAATTCCTTGACTCTTGTGAATAGTAATAGCCCATGCAAGGGTAAGTGGTAATTGTGTTCTTGATAGCGACTTCCCGATTCTGTCTATGCTTGCGTCGAGGATTTATGTAATTTTCCTGGTACCGATTCAGGTACCAAGTCTCCAAATCAGAATTAAAACTTGTCTATTGCATGCGCCTTTTTGCCGGATCAGCGGACCGGTCGTTAAGCTAGGCACCGTGACAGATCATCGGACCTCAAGGCCTGAAGTCCGAAAATGTCCGAACCTCCTGCAGATTCTGATTTCAACAGATGTACTCAGAAAAAAAACGACCGCTTTCAACTTTCTGCTAAATGTCTAGATACAAGAAAATGCTCGGAGAGCCATCCAATGGCTGTAAATATTTTGGAAAGAGCTATCAACTTTAACAGACTCAGAACTATTGCAGCAACAGCTTGCTCACTAACTTTGACCTTGGGGAATGCCCGGAGGGCCATCATATAGCAACTGCTGGCGACAAATTAATTGTTAACCGGTCCAACCGTATAATAAGGCGTAGTGGAGGTACCAGGGGATGCCCGGAGGGCCTTAGTATTTCTATTTTCTATTTTAAATTGACATCAATCTCCGAAATGAGCTGTCGCGGATTTCGGCCGAACCGAACTGCCGCTGCGCGGCAGCACCATCGTGGGACTCAACTCGTGACTTATCCACCGCGGTTTTACACGTGACACGCAAATCGGATCACCTAATAGAATCGGGGGAGCAAGCTCCCCCAATCATCCCATCACAACTTTACACTAGCTCGTGGACCCTCTTTTCGGCCCCCAGTACATGGCGGATATCCGGAAAGTACCGCGCTCGGAAATCATGGACAGGAGCAAAGGGGTCATCTTGGGGAAGGGATACGCCATCGTGCACACCGCACAGTCTTTGGTTCATCATTCGGGTGCTCTCTCGCCTTTTTCAAGGACTGCCGGCAAGTCAGCTGGAAGTCGCTGTTATTCTGGTCCACATGTGCCTCTGGATTCTCTGTTCCGAGTCGGTGCTGCATATAACTGACCTTGAACTGACCAAATAACTGATTCGCATCGGTCCCACATACAACCGGTCCTTACTAGCCGGAAAAGCGGAACCGTGTCCGCAAAGAATCAATCAATAATTTGTAAAATGCTTCGGAATATCGGAAAGAGTGTGGCAGTTGCGCTGATGAAAGGTAATTAAATGAGCGCTGTGCACTTCTAACACACTTTTTAGGCGTTGACACGACGTCTTGGGCAGTTCACGCCAATTTCAGGCACCGTTCTTTGCAAAAAAAAGCTGTGCACATTGGCATATTTGGGCAATGATTAAAATCTGGTGGATCACGGGCAAATTGCGTCATCCAATCCCTTGGACTTGGGCCGCAAAGCTTGGAATCTCAGCGTATCTTTCCAATGGCGTTTCGCTACTCAAGTTCTCTGTGATAAATGGCAGATATTAATCCTTTGTGCGATTTTGTGCTTCATTCCGCATGTCCTTGAACTTCACCAAACGAAAAGGTGTATTAGTATTCCATACGCCTGATCGCCGCCGTTAAGCTGATGCGGTCCAGGTGACGGCATATAGAAGGCTGTCAAACTACGTGACCACACTTCTGATCGTAAAAAACCCGCGAGGCGCTGCATTATATAGCAGTCGTGCCCGACCTTCCAGCACCGACTTCCTGCCTTATCTTCGACAGACGACTTGAGACTTCTGGCAGAACGTGCCACGATCGACCGTCCCGTCGCCTGGATAGTAGCATCCCCGCTGTCAAACTAACTCTCCTCTGTCACCCTTTCCGTGGTCGACGATGAGCTTCATCGAGAACGACGATGCAGAGATGTGGCAGGTCCTCACCGACGCTCGGACGACGAACTCTATGATCCGTGCGTCAGATATACCGCGTCCTGGTTTGAATTTTGACCTTTTCTGTCTGTCATTTACGTTAGTTGGAGCTCTGGCACTGGTGGCGTAAGCCTGTCGCTGCTCGCAGATATTTCTGTCTCAACGCTGTCTAGATATGACCATCTAATAACATTTGAGGACGAGGTGCGTTCATTCATCCTATCTAGATCTTCCCTCTGTGTACCAATGTGACGGCTAGGTGGAACTCATGTGGAAGAGTCGCATCTGTACGACGAGTGTTGTATATGTGCGTGCCTTCCGCAACACCGGCCTCTCACCCATCTCATCGAGGATATTGTAGCTTTGGGTCCGTCGACGATCCTCCCGCTTGCTGGCCGCTTATGCTCTGTTACAGAATCGATACTTTACTCTCATTGCACTATCGTATGTCGTTTCCTGTATTCGCGTACAACTCTCATTTTTTAACTCCAGGTATGATGCAAGTGGTGCGCTAAATATTTGTTATCTCGCCCGCTCGGCACCTCACGCCATTGCAGTCATGCTGGCACCCTTCAAGTCCAATGCAGTAAGTGTCCGCGTTCCTCTTCATAGACCATCATCAGTAACCGTCTACGTCAGGCGTACGCCCTTAAAATAATTTGATTCCCCTCCCACTCATCCAGCGATCGTCACCAGATGCATCACATTTTTTAATGTTCGCACTCGACCCGCAGCACTCTAGATACACATATTAAATTTCATTTAGGGGGAGGCCGTTACCTCCACGCTGATCCTCGCGACCGTGGATTTTATACTGGTGCTGCGGTACACCTATTTTTCCTCAATACACAGTTCTTGGCAACTAAATCCCCACCAGAGTGTGGATCCTATATGAGAAACGACGAATATTATTGTATCTGCTGGTGCCAATGATCGGATGTGAGCTTGCCTTATTTTTTCTGATGCTTTGGAGGCTAAGTATACTCTCAGTGGAGATTATGACAATGTCGGTGGCTTCCCTTACCGTTATTACCTTCCACTTAAAAAACACTATAAAGGGGTGTCGTCTCTCACTACACAATCGCGTCTGTGAAAGGTATTTGGCCCCCATATCTCCAAGTCCACCACTGACTTTACCGCAGAATACTGGGACCTTCCGTACGTGCGATACCTTGAAACCACAGCACTAGTTCTGAAGCCAGATATAGCTTCCCGCTTTTAGGATGCTATCCTCTTAGTAAATCTCCTGTTTTCCTCGTTGAATCTTCTTACGAGCCCCCGTAGCCAATGTTCCTCGATATTTCACTTTCTACTCTGTGCCTGTCCTCGTCGTGGTGAGCTATTTGTTCCCCATCGCCATATCTTGGAACGCGTTCTCACCGGGGTGCAAATGCAGTCCACGACGATGTTTTTCATGACAGTCTACAAATGCGGGAAGACATTCCTTGCCCACGGACGGGCGCACATGCCGATATACAATATGTTTCTCCGGGACGGTGTCTTCTGGTTCATTGCCATTTTTGGTGAGTCCATCGACCGCGTCTCGCACAATTATTCACGCCTGAAAAGCCACCTTCATACCTGAAATAATTATCTGGGCGCGAGCGAGGCAGTCCCTTGCCGAAGTGCTGATAGCGTATGTCGCGTCCAATTTTCTCAACGTCATGCTGATCATGTCTCTATTCTCTAGTCCAGGCCTTGCGTAAGTGATCTCGGCAGTGTAATTAAACTCTGGTCTCTGATCTGACGCACTGCAGTGTCACCTCGATTGTTGGATCCCGCGTCCTGCTCAACATCAAGGGCTTGAAGCTCCCGGAGGAATTTCCGACAACCACGACCGCCACGGCGCTGAACACGACGATTGAGCTGGACACCATAGACTACCCCTCGCGCATCCCATGGGGCACTGTTGGGACGACTCGGGAGACGGCAACTTTTATTGATTCGGCCCCCGTTTAATTTCACGACTGGAAGTGGCTCGAATCTGGGGGGTCCGACAGGGACCGCTTTCCCCACAAGGCTCTAGGCTCGAGGCTCGAGCCGACTGGCTGCAGGGCTCTTTGTCTGGGCGCTGATAACAATCTGCCGCATTGCTCAGTGGCAGTAGTCGACAGGTGTACTCGGACGCCCTTCTGCACGGCGGAGTCATCGAGCAGTCGGTGAACATACACGCTCACGATACATACCCATGTTAGAACAGCGCCCCCAAACTAACTCAGATAGAATTTACATGCTGTACTTTCCGCTCCTGTATTTTAAACAAAATCACATTTTACATATCACTGCGTCTTTGTATAAACATGATTATTTCCAGCTCGGAGACTAGCATCTTTGCAGGTATTTCATGGTTCAAAAACCGGGACTGGATGACGTTCGAGGGATGTTCTAGGGTATAAACACTTCCCGGATCCTTCCTCGGTAACACCGGGATTAGCTGGGTATTGTCCTGCAGGCATGGTTGACGACGACATTGCGGGTCGGAGAGTGAAAAAAAAAACTGATTATGATCACCCAAGGGGAACGTCTCATTTGTAAAAAATTTCGGCCAATCTTAGGGCTTTCCCAGGACGTTCATAATTTTAAGGTTGAAAAACAAGGAGATCCAATATTATCTATAATAAACCCGGTAATCTAGACTCAAGAATTGTTCCCTGGGACTTCCATGCCAAGCTCTACATAAAGAAAAGAAGCCAAGACTTGGGTGTTTGCGCTGTCTACTTCTCTCAGTCGCCCGTGTACAATTCAAACTACGGTGAATAAGCGGGTTTTTTGTCGGTTCAAACGGCGCCACGTTTAAACATGGTCCCGTGAGCCACTCGATGATGATGATGATGATGATGATGATGTCTTTGTTGTAAGTGGCCTAGGGTTGGCTATGCAGCAGTACCTACTGTAGTAAGGGGGTAGTTTAAACTAATCTGCTGCTAGTAAGGGTAGAAAATGGAGAACCAATAGAGCTGTGGACTAGCTGAGAGGAGAATGAGAGGTTGAAACTGTCAGGTAGCCTTGCATCAAGCAACTGGTTACAAAGGCCACCCAATTGTTCAACAACAAGACTGGCAACGGGTCGTTCCGAGGGTTCCGACACCCAGCAACTTTGAACGAGATGCCATACTTCATCGCTGAGCCCACGGGTCGGATGAGGATCGTGCAGTGGGCGCTCCGGTCGTTCCCCCTTTTGCACTGCAAGATAGACCATGAAGTCCATTTTCAGGTGATGGAAGGGATGGTGTCCAGTGAACATCTGAAGCAACATCGATGTTGCATAATTATCTGAACATCTGGCTCACCTCATAACATATCATTCCAAAGGCGTAAACATCATGTCGCAAATTTTAATTCCGGCTTATAAGCGGATCACGTTATAAGATCATGATAAGATCAAGATAAGATCACGATAAGAGCTCCAGCTAGCAATAAGATCACGATAAGAGCTACAGCTCCCAATAAGATCATCATAAGACTCCTGAACCATCCATAAGAGAGGTTAAGAACACGTTCAGTTCTGCTGAGCTCTTATACGGCATCATATTTAAATACTCGGTGATCCGTGAAACCTGTCCAATTTCGGGGATAATAAAACTATTGCGTTCGAAACTGTTCAACTACGGCGCGGATACATGGATTTGAGCCTAAGGAACATGTCTTCATCCACAACATCCACCACCAGAAACTCCCCATGCCTGTCACCTGCAGGAACTAAGAGGGCCCCCCCGAACAATTGAATGGACAGAAAT
The DNA here is from genome assembly GCA_029282285.1 of Mycena rebaudengoi. Lineage (NCBI taxonomy): Eukaryota > Fungi > Basidiomycota > Agaricomycetes > Agaricales > Mycenaceae > Mycena > Mycena rebaudengoi. The sequence continues at coordinate 288,680 of JARJCX010000015.1, read as the reverse complement.
AAATTCCGAGTTTTGTCGAGGCTTAGCTCGCACTCGGTAGAAACCCAAAGCTTTGTCTTTAAATGTTAACTGGCCAGTGCCAGCATCCATTGGCTGGACTAGAGCAAATGCGTGTACCTTGTCGTCAATGCGACATGTGAAGATGTATATCAATTTCACAACCAGTGTGCCAGTGGACGTCTTGACAATTGCGGTGTCATATCGGGGGTGCCCATAGAATATTGGGCTGCAACGCAGGTAGTCGGATCCGTCCTCCCAATTGACAAGGGATTGAAAAAACACTTTCAAAAAGTGGAATGGAATAACCTGAAGCCCAGTTAGAATGAACCTTCCCATGAGATTTAACTATATTACCTCGTTGTCTGGAGTAAACTTGATGAGCTTTCCGTCAGGAAGCCCATGTCCATATACCTGAAGGAAATTGGACAGGAAGTTTGAAAATCGGATTCGGAAGTTATGAAAGGCTAGGTCGGTTTGCATTTCGATCTCAATAGCTGAGAACAGAGTCGATTTCTGTTTGGATCCCACCATAACATTAGAGACTTCTTCGAGATCCGATGGAATATCATCTTCGTCGCCCCACAAGAGTCCATCAAGGTCGCTGATTTGGTCACGTATGAATTTGCCGATCAAACGGCGGTGATCTGCTTTGAGAATCTGTGAAATTTGGTCAATTTCCGGCAGTATTAGAAGTCTGGCTGGTCTCGCACCTGATCAGCGACGTCCCTGAAATTCGTTTGCCTCAAGTACGTAGCTCGTGCTGGTCCATGCATGGCTTCGTCAATTTTGGTGCCAAAATTCAGTGTCACCCCTTTGTTCTCGATGTCGTCGAACAGATGACGGTGGGAGTGCATCTTTGGGAAGTCCCAGTTTTTGTCCTCAAAGTCTGTGCCATGGCAAGCATCTATATAATTCTAATGAGGATTCTTTAGTACCAAATCAGTTCATCGGGTTACAACTCATGTTTATAAGTTCTCCAAACCTCTCATGGGCCCTGCGTCCGGCCGCAATGGTTTCGGAGGTATGCAATTTAAAGGACGCATACATGTCCAGTTCAACGTAGCCTCGGATGGCTTGAAGAAGCGAGAAACCGAGTTTATCTGTTAAAATGGTATGTGCAGCAAATACCATCATCTTTGCAATGTCCTCATGCTTGGAACCATCATTGAAAGTAATGTTAGTCGAGTTGAAATGACGAAGTCCACGCCAGCGAGGAAAGTTGCGGAAGATAAATAGCCATCAAAACAATGTTTTAAAGTCGAGAACGAGAGCTTACCACATGTCAATTTTGGCGGACTCATGCCCCGTTTTGGCCTCAGCATGAAGCTTGACCAGGGGAAACAAATGACCACCCCACAGACCTGATGCGTGTGCATGCAGCCTGTCAAAAGATAGTGCTTTATGGGGATCCGAGTTGGCGACGTTCCAAAACGCGTTCTGTAACCAGAGTTGTGAGGTTTCGTAATAAATTGAAAGAAAAATCACGGAACCTCGATATTACGAAGACTCTGGTTCTTGAATACATCTTCCCGTTCCTCTGCGGTTTTCTTTGCTCGTCCCTCTCTCATGGTGTCTTGGGACTCAGCTGCTGTCCGCAATTTTCCCACTATACTGTGATCGGCTTGCTCTTCTTTCTTGACGTAACAAATTGGGCAGGGATATAGCGCCTGCAGTCCTCGAATGAGAGCCATGACACACCTACAAAAAAGAGTGAGCAGAACGAGAAAAGCAAGTACAACAAAATTTGTACGCTTCTTCATAATCTGATGCCAAAATTAGAATCATCGGAAAGAGCCACCGTACTTCGCCGTCTCCGCAAGGTGTCCAAATTCCAGTTTTGGAGTGCTCAACAATAGACTCCAATAACTTATAGAAAGAGGCGTGCCAAACGGCATTTTTGAAATCGGCGTATCCCTTTTTACCGGATTCACCGCTGTCATCGGCAATCTGTGAAATATACGTCAGAAGGGTAGCTGGCAAGTATCAAAATCAGGGCGTACCACAGGCAGCCATCCCACTATCTGACCACCTCCCCAGCATCCATTGCTGTTCCGAATACTTACGACGGTATTCGCAAGTCTGGCGACTACAGGATATCCCTTTTGAGTCCCAAAAGAGGATAATTTGGATTTGTCCGCGTAAAGAATGTATGGACAGGATTTAGCGGCTTTATCGTTTGGGAGCTTGGACTGGAGGTATGTCAGATGATTCAGAAGACAATTAACCCTTATTACCTGGACATCCCAGAGCGCATTAGCAGTCCATGGTTCCGTGAAAAAACGGACAAAATTATCGCCGTCATATTTGTAGGCTCTCTCCGCATCCCAGACAAAATACGATGACAAACTGGGATCCTGGATCAAGTCTCGGGCCCAGTCCCACAACGGACGAGCATGCATTTCAAAAGTCTGTTCTCCTGTCTTGTACGGGACGGCGATGTCAAATTTTTGGAACTAGATATCAATATTTAGGACTTCAAATCGGAAATCTGAGCTCCAGTAAATAGATATACCTGCGTGCATTTTTTGGATGCCAGATCCCACTGCTTGTTCATGTCAGCGTGGTTTGTAAGGGTGAACCCATCGATGTATGCCGCGCAACGGCGGATTAATGATACCAGCGTGTCGACCTGGTTCTGATTGAGCATAGCTTCCTGTGCGAATTCGGAGACCTCAAAGTCGAGTCGTGTTCTGAAAGGAAGCCACGGTTGTTGATCTGTGGGAGGTCCACGGCATGCAGAGGATTCAGAGGTTCTGTAGTCTTGCAAGGTTTGCAAAGTCGCTTTACGCTGGCTATGAGGGTGGAATTCACGCCTGATATCGTCGATTTTCGGGTCAATTGGTTCCTCATCGAAGGCTGGCTGGGATGGTTGTTCTTCGGGGGACTCGGATCGTGCGTGTTCGTAATGTCCAGCTAGTACACACCAAGTTATTTCAGCTAGCAGTATTCTTCAAGCTGAGGCTAAGTACCATAAGACATTGTCTCCTGGCCAGGAGCCGTCACGGTAGCGTGTTGTCCAAGTTCTAAATACATGTGGGACGTTGAATGGGCAAGAGAGTGAATAAAAAATATTACAGACCATTCCCATTCAACAGGTTGTTTAGAAGTGCTTCATCTGCAGACACCGGCTTCCAATGAGGACTGAATTGCATTCTGGTGAAGCACACGTACTTTCTCGTTCACGATTTTGTTGCAAGAACGCCTGGTTCCGCATTTCTGCAGTATTTCGAGCGGAACAAGATTTCTCATGACGTCCAATCCCCCTCAACTTGAATATTTGAGGGCAGAACTGGCATTTGCGTTCCATTCTTCGCGTCGAGTTTGTGTCGAGAGGTGTCGAGTCAAGGTTGATTTGTCATCACGTGCTCGTGTCTCGTCCCTGCTTCAAGTGTCCCCCGAGTCGCGGCCATCCAATCCCCTAACGCTGCTCTTCAGAGCGTGAAGTCTGGGGACGGTGCGCGCTGGACACGGACGACGACGCGACACCGCTGCTCGACGTGGCAGACTCCACCAGCACCTGACACTCCATCTCTCCTGCCTGCAAAACCAAGGCAGCAACCTTCGCCGGTGTGCACTCCATCGAACCCCTGCATCCCGCCGTGCGCGCGCAGACCCTTCGCTGCAACCGCAAGGTCCGCGAAGGCCGCGGCTTCACTCTCGCCGAGCTCAAGAAGGCCGGCGTTGGACGCGTAAGGAGGCCCGCGGCGTCTGTATCGTTGTCGACCACAGACGGTCAGCGAGGTGGGCAAAAAGGCTCCGCCTTTCTTGAAACCGACGATGTATTTCTAACGGTGTGTACTTACAGAAGTTTGGAAGCTCGCAACTAATGATTCTCGACCCAAATGTAGAGAATCAATCTCCCGGCCAGCGCCGACGACAAAATGCACCACCGGCATGTATATTCCTCGTATTTCCTGGCTGTCGTCTGACCCTTCACAGCCAACAAACCTTGTGGACTGCAAGCCGCCCGCAAGCTGCGCAATGACCGCAAAGAAAGCCGTTGGGTTGGTCTCACACCTGCTCCTTTTTTTGTATCTTACATTCGCCCAGGCGGACAAAACCTACAAAAAATGCGTCCTCGGCAACATCTACCGGACTTCCCCCACCGGTGGCTGGCGAGGGGTCCGAGGGCGGCGCAGGTGCATTCTGTCCCGCTGCCCGTACCCACCAAATGCACCTGCGCCGACAGCGGGGGCAGCGGGGGCGAGGAGCCGGAGGAGTACGTCGACACGTTTGGGACGCTTGCCATCAGGGAAGACGGCGCGGCGCCGTTTTATAAGAGGAGTGCAGGGTCTGAGGTGCGTTTCTGTTCCTTCTCTCTACTATAGTTATTAATTGTATTAAAGTCCCTCATGGGCAAGTCTCCCTCCGCCCATCCTCTCGCACACCTCGCCGCCGTCCACAGGCTCGCGCGTGGGGACGCTCAGCCCCGCGATGCTGCGCAGGCACGACAATGTATGTCCCGTGTCTCTCTATCTGTACTGCGCGCCATCCTAATCCACGCCTCAGAACGGAGCCATGTCGAGTCTCATACACGCTCTATGCGTCTATCTCTACAAATCCGGCAATCCTCTCCTTCGCACTCGTGCCATGCTCTTAGCCACGTCTACCACTACACCTTACCAACGGCTTTCACACTGCTCGTGACATGCTCTTGATGTCGCACCTCCAAGTATCGATCCATTACGCTGATTTCGCTACTCAGATACCGTATAACCGCACTGTAGTTCAACTCGGACTCTGTGCATTCAGGTGTGGTCTCATCAAAGAGGCGCAGGCGACTCTACTAGACATTTTCACCACCCAACGCGTCAAGGAGCTCCTTGCTCAGGCCTCATTGCGGACAAGGTTCGGGCGATGCTGGAACAAAATGAAAAGGCTCTCGACATTAAGATGGGCGGAACCGGCGGGTGGGGAGATAGGACGGACGGGACTGGACTAAGGGCGAGAAACGTGGCGAACAAACCCAAGAACGACGAGGTCGCGGTGAATGAACTCGGGGCACCCGAGGTAAGCCAATTGTCGTACTGGTCCGCATTTGCTCACATCTCTTAGGTGGCGCACGCGGGCGTGGAGCAAGGTTTTCACCAGAACTCGGTAACGAGATGCCTTCAAGGACCGGATAGTGTTTATTTCACGTATACGAGTACAATCTAGTCGTCTTCATCTTTAGAGTCATCCGAAGATGCTGACGCAGATACGGACAACACCACCCTTTCTTCAGGATCGGCGGCCCACGCTCTCGCTGGACATCCCGCGCTCGCCGTCGCCGGGGTACCGCGGGGCATCGCCTGTCCCTGCGGGCACGAGCTGCGCAAGGATCTGGTGTTCATTTGGCGATTGCGCTGACCAGCAACGAGCCTCTCCCGGTCCGCACCGACGCCAACGCGCACGACCGGCTGCTGCCCGTGCTCTCTTTGCACCGCTTCCTGCTCGTCTGCCCTTGTGCACGCTCGCCGCGCTACCGCCTAAGCTGCGTGCCGCCGCGCTCAAACCTATAGGCCGCGCACGCAGCGCAGCCCTGGCACGCGTCGACGTCGTGCGCCCGCTAATCGTAGCGTTGACGTTGTCCACGAGGCCGAGTGGGGCGCCGTCATGTGCGCGGAGGGGGGGCGGGGCGGTTCGAGGACACAGAGCGCGTCGAGTGGGTGTTTCGGACCATTATGTGCAGTGCGTGCATATCATTGCATTCATTCACTATTTGTTTTTGCTCTTACATCCCTTACATGGTATTGAGGCATTGAATGCTGATATTGTGTGTGCAGGCTCATCACAACATACTACCTCTGGGACGTCTCCGCCTGCAACGCGACGCCGCGGATCTGGGAGTTGCCGCGCTACTGACAGGAGCGCATGGTTTACGTCGCCGCGCACGGCTGGTGCGACCTCGAGCGCCTCATGAGCGTGTGTCCTCAGTGGGGTATCGCAGGTTAGTCTCTCCCTCCGATACTTCATTGCGTTCTCGTTCTTTGCGTTCGCTTTCTTGCCATTTGGATTCCAAATGGTGGGTGGCCTTGGGGGTGCTACTTTTCATGCGTCAAGGGAATCGCGAACCACGGCGCGCTGGCCTTTGCGGAGTCCAAATACCGCGCGTATTGCGGCTTGGGCTCTCTTTCCAACCGTTTGGTTTACGGATTGCCAATGTAATCCCGAATCACCGCGCGCTGGTCTTTGGCGGAGGCATCTGGTATTCGCGTCGAAATACGCGGCTTCTCCACGGACCGCAGTGCTCTGGCGCAGGATTTTGTGTCGCCGTGCGCGATTAGGCTTGAATCCCCGTTTTGCGGAAGCGCGCGAGCTGTGGCGCCGCCCGTTATTTTTGACGCGAGCGACACAAACCTTTGCGCGCGCGGACCCACTGCTCCTGCGATCCTCGTCGGTTGCGCGGCCCTGCGATCCTCGTCGGTGGTGCTGCGATCCTTGCCGCCCGAGAGCATCATTTTCAATCACAGTCCGCACATTGACTCATCATGTACCCCAGGACCTTCTGCATCTTTCCTTTCGCCACAACGTAAAGAACTAGCCTCACAACTCGCGGCCCCGAGGAATGATTCAAAGGCAACAAATCTTGTCCTGCGATCTACATTCTCTAATAGGCTTTTATTCTCAGGATCGCCGTTTCAGATCGCGAAAAGGTATATATAGAAACAAAGGTATAAAACATAATTCAGCATCGTTTCCACCCCACTTCAACATTCAATGTCTGAATCTTCCAGCAACTTTAGGCACTTACTTGCTTTGCACTCTCATCAGAATGATGCCTCCGCACAAACATCTGAATCTCTCGACGCTCCTGGCGGTAAATTTCTACAAGGCAATTCTTTTTTCATCTGAATCTGAATCTTGTGTAGCCTACCTGGTCGAAATGATCTATAGTGATAGGACATTCAACTTCCATCCTGAGGACTTTTTGTTTTTTGAGTCTAAGATGCGCCGGTATCCAATCATGTTCGTGTTGTTTCGTTAATTACTGCATGTTGGATCTCAAATCATTTACAGGCTTATACCATCGGCTGACCGCAATGCTCAGGGTCGATTCGGCCGTAGCCCAGGCCCACTAACAGTCGCCTTTCTCCCGTCGGTCCCAAGAAACATTGATGTCAATATTGTCGATGCTCTTCGGGTGTTTCTGAACATCCCGACCTTTCAAATGATAGAAGGCATCGGCGTCTTTACCCACTTCGTTCCAATTCTCGGAGACGTTCCCGAGAAAGTTTCTTCGGCACAAACATCGCTTTACTTGCATAATGTCGCCTCGTAACATATTTTAGCTATTGCCCACCCAATTCAGCATCCTTGAATTATGTAGGTTGCGTCATAATGGATTCCTCCCAAAACACCGCACCTTGGTTTCCAGGGTTTCCGGGTCTCAAATATCAAAGTTAATTTGTGATTTCGGGAAGAGAAATCGGCGCCAATTTTGCTTTCTCCGTAAGACATTTAGATTCAACGACTTTTTGTTCCTCTCCTCTTGTCGACAACCCAAGGCCAATTTCAAATGCCTGCTGGCGAACTCCCCAACAATGCTCTTGATCCTGTCGGTCTTCTCCAACCTCCCGCTGAGAATGCCTCAAGGGATGATTTAAAAAAGGTCCGTGTTCCGTTCTCAGTTTGACTCTTTGCCTTTTCTCACCAGTAACAGGCGCTCAGAACCGCTCAACTGGAAGTTGCCCGACTCCTTACAACCAACCAGGAGCTCGAGCTCAAGGTCGCAGAGTTGACAGCCCTCCAAAATCAATCAGTAAAACGAGGACGAAAGAAGAAACTGGTTACTGAAGAAGAGAATACGAATGGCTACCTTGACGTTATCATAAACCTAGGAAAGTCCTTCGGGATGATGATGGAACCGTGGATCACACCAGCTATATTCACAGCGAAACCTGACGAGCTCATCGAGGATATTGTCACTATTTTTAAAGATCCTTTGCTCTATTCCAAGAGTCTCACCTTGGCATTGTATATCCACGTCCCAGAGCGACTACACAAGATGGTAGATGCAGCTGAGTTCCCTGCTTTTGCTTCAAATGTACGTGCTGCTCTTTGCCTCGAGTTTGACACGGCTGAGCCCAATTTGATTAGTTTTGTCAGCAGTCCAATGCAGGACGCTCCTCCGCGCTGAAGAGTGGTGATGCCGCCCTGCTCACAATTTACGCAGACCTGAAGATGGACAGCTCCGTCAGTGGCGTGAGGAACTTGATATTCTGGCCCAACGAGAAAGCGGAGCAGGTGAAAATCAGTGCCTTCCCTCCCTTCTTATACAAGGACTTCAAAAAGGACAGCAAGGGGTTATTCTTGAGCAGAGTGCCAGCTTTGGTACGTGTCACACTAATATGATTCTTATTCTATTATTGATCTTCTTGTTCCAGTTTTTGCGCGCAATGCTTTTCGGGCCCACCAGTGTCAAGGAAAATGGGACCCGAAAGCCGAACGGAAAACCCCTTGGCATCCAGTGGCGGATCGGCAAATTGACACCGGGTTCTATTTCCTTTGCAGTGACGGCGGTGCGTGCTAGTTGTGATCTATTTTCTTCCATTCCTAATATTTAAAACCAGTTTATGTATCGGCATTCACGAGACGTCATCTTTGAGGAGAAGGGGAAAGTAACCGAGACACCATATCAGTCTCACTTCCGCATGTGGAAGAGACTGTTATCGGCCAGTCCTACTTCAGGAGCCACGAAAGCGATCTTCAAGTTTTGGAGTGAAGTTGTTTTCGCTGGGGTGCCATCCGTGGACCTCATGAATGTTGCGGAGCCTGACAATGATGATGACGCCGAGATGGAGCAGGCCGCATACGACATGGCAAACATGTCCATTGGTGACAGCGACATCGATCAGGACAAGGGGATCTCGGACCATGGGAAGGATGCCGCCTCTTCCGCAAGTGGCCCGCGCACAAGGGGTGATATCGACGATGAAATGGACGATGGTGGCAACGATCTTGATGGCGCCGCAAACCTTTTGCAACGTCAGGATAAGGCTCAGGATCCGGATTCGGAGTTGTCGGAGCTGTCGGACGCTCCTTCTGCTCCAGTGCGTCTTGCCGGTAAGGCTCGGGCTCGGGGGGGGCGGCGAAGCGGTTCGAGGGGGACGCGCCAAGGCTGTAGTACCTGACATCTCCGTAGCGAAAGCTCCAGTAGCGGCTCCCAGGCGTGGCGGCCGTGCGAGAAATTAGGCATACACTCCCGCTATGTAGTATGTAGCTCACACTTGTGCTTTTGTCGTCCTAGTGCCTGAATTCTGAGATATTGGCTATTGATAGGAAGAGCCCAAAACGACCACATATATTCAACATACAAGTATATATATAAAAGGACTGTTAGCTAAACTGTTTATGCCGCTCACTTCAAAAAAAAATACCCTACCATAAGGTCGCTGGTTTGACTCCTACTCTTATAATAAAATAAAATGTGTGTAATATCTTGTAAGAACCGCTTCAGTAATATAACCTGTAAATAGTCAGTAATGTAATAGCAGTCAGTAAGTAATGTAACAGAACAGTAGTCAGTAAATGTAATCAGTAATGTCAGAAACGGTAGTAAGAGAAGTCAGTAAGTAATGTAACAAATAGTAGTGTAATGTAAGAAAAATGAAGGACCATTAGGAAATCGGGTGGAGTGGGTTTTTTTTTTTTTTTTTCAGGACTGACGACTTCATTATCACCCCTTGTAAGGTGAAATGAGCCTACACCCTCTTATGCGACGAAAGATCGCTGATAAGAGGCATCAGAGGCCGGCCTCTTATCGGTGATCCGGTGTCTTATGCGTGATCTTTCGACCGATAAGAGCGGTTAAGACACAGATCTCTTATGGCCTTATAAGGCCTTACAGGCTCTTATGATTCTATGCTAAAGTTTGCGACACAGCAGCCAGGGTGTTGCGCAGAATGGAGCCGGTATCAGACTCAAACAGCTCAGGCGCCTGCCACCTCGGAGTACCACCCCGGCCCATAGTGGATGACAGAAGTTGCGGTTTGGACTCCATCATGGACGCCAGACCGAAATCGGCTATGTACGCCCTTCCAGACAGTGAGACTAATATATTGAGCTGGGAAAATAAAGTATGTAATTGAGTGTGTGAAGCATGCGCAGAGCATCATTGACCCACCGCCTTTAGATCTCCGTGTACAATTTTTTCACTGTGTAGATATGCAAGTCCCTGAGCGATATCGAGGGCCTGGCGAAGATCATTACTTTTCTGCGTCTTATCAATTACAACAAGCTCACCAGCGGAAGGCAGTTTGTGTCAGGATTATTTTTCAAGAATTGTACTAGATGTCCATTTTCCATCCAGGGGCATACGAGACAAACTCTAGAGAGGCTCGTGTCCTGGCGGTATACACCGTAAAATGGAAGTACGTTGGCATGAGCGAGCTGTCGCCATATCGCTATTTCGGTAGAAAATTCCTGAACAGCATTGTCGGCAAGGACGGAGAAAGAAGAAGAAGAAAGAGACATTTTACTCACCTTGAGGAGCTCGTCTATATCCGTCTCTCGGAATATTCTCAAAACCTTGACGGCGATATCTTCACCCCGAAATTTGCCCATGAAGACATCTCCAAAGCCGCCTGCAGCAATCGGGTCCTTCGCCATGTCAACTCCAGTTAGCGTCAAGCACTCGGGATACAGCCTGGATGCGCGTGATAATTTAATCAGCGTCTTCATGTGGCGGCGCTTGTAGGCTACATCGATTGGAATCTGAATGCTGAAGCGCTATGTTTGCAATGTTATCTTAAGCACAAATCCGAAACTCGTGCGTGCATACCGCTTGCAACAGATTGAGGACGGACTGCGCGCCAGGGCCGTTTAGCCTCAATATCTTCCTGTATGCGGTGTCGTCGGTGACCATGACTGCGATGTGGGCAGTAAGTCGGGTGTCGTCTAAAGTAAGAATTCTTTTGATGATTGTGTCCGAGTTGAAACCACGAAGTGGCTGATAGTTAAATTGGCAGGGAAGTCTGAATGAAAATGCCAAAGCAACTTACCTTCAGGCTGTGTGCGAGCCGGCTCAAGAGGAACTCCCTTATTTCCTGGTGGTTTTCAAGGATTGTCATGGTGTCCCAGTCATGCCACTGTCGGATGGCCTGCGAGAATTCAGACACGGTTCTGTCAACACTTATCAGAGGATGGACAGCCTGTCTGAATAGAAGTAAAATAATTCTCATCGCCAATACACAACATCAGGTGAACGACGATGTAGACAAGTAAACGCTATGAAAGTTGATCAAAGCCACATTCGAATACTAGGAGCTACAGCATACTTGATATATCATCACACCCTCGAAGTTCCCAGGTGCAATATCGTCTCTCCCAGTCATGGTGGCGATCTCTTGCATGATGGAGTTCATATATGTCGTCTCTGCGTGCAGCCATTCAGCCGGATTTTTCCAGGGAGATATACCGGTGTCAAGGCTAGCCAAGGCGTCATCTATGGAGCATTTGGACACAGGCAGTACGGCCATGTTCTCGATGAGACAATGGTGGTCAACTGGCACTGCAACTTCGACTGCCGAAAGGCGGTTCAGACTTCCGCTCACTCAGGTGATATACCACGTACTGGGACTTCGGAATAACCTCATTTTGTTGGATCCCTGGTCGTTCATGTCGAGCCAAGTCCCGTATATTTGGTTGCCTTCGGTATCGAACTCGGCGTTGTATTCATAGAACCTCCCGTTGCTTGGATAATACTGCTTCCAGAAGAGATGGTTCGGGAGAGTGAATGAGCCCTCGGAGACGTCGAATGGCCCCATATCGTCCTCGCCATCCCCCGAAAATTGCCCAGATTCTGGATCAGTTACGACGGCCATCCGCTTGATCCTGGAATTGAACGTGGTGCTGTGGCGTGCCTGCATATATTGGCCGGTCCATACCCCGTCAACTGGCACCAAGGTTAATCAGGCCGTCTCAGATATAGTTCCCGCCCACTTTGATGTGACATATCTAAATTGCATTGCATGCAGTTAACCAGCCATGGCAATATCTGCCCATACAACCAACGCACCTCAATATAGCGCGGTAGAGGATGTACAGGATATCTGATGTAACAAACACTGGACCAATATGAGTATTCTGTCATAAATAAATGGGGAATAGCAACATACCTGTTGGGATGCCGTTGGAGAAAAGACTGGAGACGAAACACATCGATCGCAGCTATGTTATAAGTAAGGAATAGAAGTGCTGTAGAGGCTGTTGTCGCATGTCGAACAGGTGGTCGACAGCGCTGTAGTAAAGTTGCCGGTCCACAATAATAGGACATAAAACGTGTGTCACTCAGGGTGGTCCTTTATTAAGCCAGAAGACAGTGGAATCGGAGGTTTCCAAAATCCGACCTGTGTGGGAGGTGTTGAGGTGTTTCTGCTGTGCGTTCTGCGCAGTAAATAGCACCACAACGCGTAGGAAGAGTGTGAGGTCGGCCATTAGTCTTTAGACGACATCTCAGGGCATTAACACGGCCGATCTCTTACATCTGCAAGTTCTCCGACGCTGCCGGCACATTACGATTCTTATCCCTCGGTGCAGGAGCGAAGCCATGTCCTGTCTACACAGTGGACGCTTGGTCTATATACACCAGTAGAACCTGCTGTACGGGAGGGGCCGACGAGTAGAACGACTGGCTTCGGTTGATGGTGAAATGGGCACGAAAAGTAGGTGGCACCGACCATAAGAGCGCCAACGCCGCGAGGCATCAAAAGCGTAAAACACAGTGAGCTCGGTAGCTATGCTCCAGGCCGCGGGCATCGCAGCAAAAACAGGTGTAGTTTTGAGGGATATTTTGGGGATATCAGACCTAGCAGTTTGAATTTTTCGCGAATGAGCGGGGAGTCGTGGACCGGAGACAGATAGTTTCTCAAAAGGGAAGAAAAATCGTAGTCAATTTAACACCACGGAGGATGGTGAACGAGATGGCGGTACCGGAAGAAGTGTTTATGTCGCGTTGCCACTGTTTGCAGTCTGACAAACACCGCGCCGCCCGGCAGTCGGCTGCGGGCCGGCTGCCGTTTTGTGGTGGAGAGTGGCCGACTCGCGAAGGCTGAGTGCGTTGCATGCAGTGGCTGAACGCGACCTCAATGTAGAGATCAGGAAGCTGGACGCTGAATCTCTCGTTTCTTCCTCTCTCCAGGGGGCAGACGGGAAATCGAGTGTCGCCAATTGCATTGCAATACTCGGCCTCTGGAATTTCAACCGAACATCACATAACTTATTTTGTGGTGAAGCGGGCTGTCCACCGTGTAAACGATGTCATCTGCTGTTCGTACAGCGCCACCAACTATTATATAAGTGGAAACATCCCTCGTAGACACAAGGAACTGTTGTTGCTCGGAATCCTCTGGAGGTCCTTTTTTTTCGGCGTGCAAGAAAAGGGAAGGTGGGAATCCTAATAGCCAGAAAATTTGTTCCTTCTTTTTTGAATGCACAAGTAGTAGATGAGATCTCAGGTGTGGAAGTGAAACGATACAAAATCCAGATACAACTTCGCCCTCGTATTTATGAATGAATCCAATCCGTAATGATTATGAATTCGCACGGAGCGGTGGGTAACTACTAGCACCTGTAAATCCTGTTCGCTGATCCGGAATATTACTGTCTTGGCGCACGGTTCAGTTTAACCGTTTGTTCAAAACGGGCAAGATCGGCCGAAGTCATCGCCATCAACGGGGCATCAATATTGGGCACTGCCACTGGGCTCGCGCTTTCGGCGACAAAATGCGGTTCGTTCGTTCCTCGAGCTCTGACTGTGGCGCGACGACATTCCGACGCCGACTTGACTCAAGTATTTCTGCCAGCCGGATGGCCATGGGTTGAAACGCACCCATTTTACTCTGCTCCTGGGCGATATCGCGCCCAGTCGCGCCGCCAACCAAGTAGGCAGACACTATAGTGTACCCAAGAGCTCCGCGCTTGCGTACCGTGACGACTCCATGATAACTCCCCGTGCGCTGTACCTCCCGCTTCATCTGTGTCCTACCTTCGATGCTTATCCCCATCCATCCTCGCTCGCCCTCCCCGGCTCCAAGACCGAGCGAAAAATCCCCTCCCACACCCCGCACACCTGCGGACCAGTCGAGAACGCAGCGACGGCTTAGCACCGGCATCGGCAAGCGCCCAGTTGTGGGCGGTCACGCCTCCCGCGCCCGTGCATCCTCCTGGAGGAGCCTGCGTCACAGGACGATATCGCCCTCCGGTGGCGCCCTCGGCCTTCTTCGTCGGCGCCTTTGGCCTTTTTCATCAACTCCTCCGCCTCCGCCTCCTCGTGCGGAGACGTTTCTATCCCCGCGCGCTTCGTCCCTTTGCGTGGCTTCTTGTCCCTGGTGGCGTCCATCTCGTCGTGCGCTGTGGCGACACCCGGCTCGTCGTCAGCTTTGGCTGCAGGCGCAGCGGGTCCGGATCGTCTGTAGGCACAATGCGCCCGCATCATCTGCAGGCGCAATGAACCCCCGCGCCGTCTACCAACCTGCTATACGCACACTGCTCGAATCCTGCAGCCGCGCGCGAGGTGGATTTTCTTCTACCGAGCTGCTCGCGAGTGGTGGGGCGCCTCATCCCCAGCAGGGATGCGACCCCCCATTCCCGAATCCCATTCCAATCTGTGTCTACGACCCTATGACCAATGGCCATTCCGTGTCGACCGCCCGAACTCCCGACTGAGCGACACCGTAGCGGTGACGGGTGGCGTGCGGAGAGTGGGCTGGTGCAGTGCGCGCGCGGGGTGTGCGAGAGTACGGGGTGTATGCGTCGCCGGATGGCATGCCCTCACCTCAACCTTGCCCGAAGCTCGGACAGCGGTGACTTTTGCCGAATCCTCGGCTTGCTCCAAGCTTGCTCATGATTTTTCGGATGGTCTTCGGCTTTCGGATGCCTCGAGTACTGTATCCCTTGATGCCTAGTCTTGTTGTGTATCCTGTTATTACTCGTCTCTTTTATCTGTTCTCCGTTTCACTGATGGTGAGAATCCGACTTCTATTCACACAGCTTTGCTGTCATTTTGGGAAGCAGTGCTATTGAGCGTCTAAATCCGCCACCTCATACAAATTTATCCTGCATCTTATCCGACCTACCTATGGACGACCTGGAGAAGGGTGGTCTAAAAGCTGAGGGTAATGAGCGATTTCTTACTCTGGTGGCCTCAGATGCTCATAGATATGTGTCGCCAGATCTAAATACGAGCGATGAAGCAGCAGCAGCAAAACTATGGGCCGTGTACATCTCCGAGGCCGAAAAGTACGACAAGGCTCTTGTGGAAAGCTGGAAGAGCGACATGGGCGGCATGCTGATATTCGTGGGTGCACCTTTGCTGTTTTTGGCTTGAATTGAACTCCTCCCAGGCGGGTCTGTTCTCCGCGAGTTTGACGGCGTTTTTGATTGAAAGCTACAAGACGCTCTCTCCGGATTCTGGCGATACCACGGTTTTACTTTTGTCGCACATCTCTCTCCAGCTTGCCGCTGGCGCAAATGGCAGCGCCTTCTCGCCGGCTCCCACTCCATTCACTCCGCCGGCCACCGCTCTCTTATGCAATGCGCTATGGTTCATCAGCTTGGGCCTCAGCTTGAGCTCTGCGCTCATTGCTACCCTCCTTGATCAATGGGCGCGCGACTTCTTACACAGATCCGAGATGCGCTCCGCGCCTGTCGTCCGCGCGCGCATCTTCTCATATCTGTATTACGGCCTGAAGCGTTTCAATATGCATGCAGTGGTGGAGGTGATCCCTCTGCTGCTCCATGCGTCGCTACTCCTCTTCTTGGCCGGGCTGGTCGCGTTTCTGTTCCCTGTCAATCGGATTATTACCGGGGTGGCGGTGGGGCTTCTAGCTCTACTCGTCCTCATCTATTGTACTCTTACCGTCCTGCCGATACTCTACTTGGATTGCCCGTTCCGCACCCCTCCATCGAGCGCATTTTGGCGTCTTCTCAGCGCCTTGCGTTAGAGCTTATGGCCCGTCGCGAATGATCGTGGCACACCCACCGTCGTTGAAGCTATGGTTGAGGCTGCGACGGCGATGTCTGACGAGCGAACAGACCGTGATCACCGAGCCCTCATTTGGACTGTCAAGTCGCTGGCAGATGAGACGGAATTGGAGCCATTTGTCGAAAGCCTACCCGACGTCTTGTGGGGTCCAAATGGCCGACGTCGAGCATACGATCAACACATCGCCACTCTCATCGAAAATCCCGACACTCATCTAATGACCCGCATAGAGCGTTTGCTGCTAAGCGCAGACCGTGGGCTACTTCTTCCGGAGGCAAAGAAACGTCGCCAAATCGCATGCTACAAGGCGCTGTGGGCCATTGCGCCTGCCTTGACGCACCTCAATTTCAATCCGTCCCTCCTGTATTCACTTCCAGAAAATATCGGCGATTCTTCCATCCAGCACTATTCAGTATCTGCCCGCTATCAACTGCAATGCAGCATATTCCGTTTGATGAATAATCGGATGGACGAGATCGTGGTGGATCTCAATCAGTGTCAGGCCGAGCTCCTCCGCGGTCGGCTCCCAAGTTTCGCGGGACCTTGGGAGTCCTTGGTTGCTCTTGAGCAGACAAATGTCGCCTATCTATCTCGATCACACGAGTATTTCAGCCGCTTTGCTTTCAACACCAAAACCCAGCCTCCGAACGACATCCCGGGATTTCAACTATATCTGGACTACGCAGTGGCTAGGATTCAACGCTATAGGGCTGAAGCCTCGTGGCTGATTTTCGTTCAATATCTTGGTGCTGCTGGTTCTCTGAGCAACCCCCCCTTCGAGTTTGAGTACACCCAACGTGCTGTTCAAGATCTTCCCCATTTCAATTGTTCGAATCCGCGTTCACCTATCTTCTCAATGTTTTGGGAACACGTGGTGAACGAAACCGTCCTCCATCTGCAAGCGCGGAGTGATGTAGCGGAAGAATGGACTGACCGGATTCTGGGGATGTTGCTCTCATTATGGGTACCAGACACGGATGGGAGAATAACTATCCCCCATGGCCTGGTCAACTACCTGAATAGGAGAAAATTACCATCGACTCGATATTCCGAAGTCTCACAGAAACTCGACTTCGCCCTGTTCCTTCCAGCAATAACAAAGAGACCCTCCGGGCCGTCTGCGGATGATTGTTTGACAGCCCTGTGGTACTACTTCCAAGAGCCCCATCCAGATTCTCGAAGTCTCGAGGACGTGTTAGAGACCTATGACCGTGCACTCGCTGCCGTTCTCAGTTTGCCACCTTCATCCGCTTCTCGCTCCGTCACTGCGCTTCTAAAAGGCAGTATTCTTAAACACATTTCAGACTGCGGAAACTCCCGGTTTGGAATATCCAAACAAAATATGCTTGCTTATTTCAACCATCCTCTTTTACCTTCGGAAACTGACGTTGAGTCTCCCACCTGGCCCACAACCGACGTCGATGACACAATATTATCTGCATCTCAATTTCAATCATTCATTGGGATTCTGAATCAGCGGATCGATGAAGCACGATTCCGGCTGCTTGCAGAGTTCCTGGAAATCTCGAACAACTCGGTGTTTCCCTTCAAGGTGATGGAAACCTTGAAGTTCATCTCTTTTCAGCCCTCGGCCCCCATACATGTAAACATTCAAAGGCGGTTTGCGAACTGCGTGCACAATGTGTTCGAGCAACAGTGCTCTGACGACCTCATTTGTGGAATTATACACTCAGGGATTTTCGATATATACACTCGCTATAGCGACCCGGGCCGCCCGTGGAGCAATTATTCCCGCCGGTGGCTAGCGCTGGATGACGCTTCCGCACTACAAATGGTCAGGGACTCCTTCACGGCCTACCTAGGCCTCGAGCAGTTTCCCTCGGACGCGCCATCATTGACAGAAGGGAGGGAGAGGGTGCGGCATATCTTGCGGGGCTTCGATAATACAATTAGATATATCAGTGCAGAGAGTAGTGTGGAGTAATTAAATCCACGAATAACAATGCACAGACTGTTTTCCTCCTAATCGATAGACCTCCGCTGTGTTTAAAAATAGTATCCTCATCGGCGCCAGCCTTGTCTCTCCTAGACAAACGCTTCAACAAGGTATAAACTCGTGCCTCATTTTGTTGCATGGCCAAGGAATGAGATGTTAGCAAAATGCCCGAAGTTCTTCTCGATGGTTCCTTCACGACGAAGCGAACGGTGATATGGAGAATTTATCCCTTCCATCGGGTTTTCTTCCCCAAGCTCTCTTCTCTGCATACTTAGAATACACTGCATGCAGGGATTATCCGTTCTCTTAACGAAATCTCTCGAATTCGTTTGTACCTCTTTGCGCACATCCCCTTCAGTGTTATCCCCATTACTGTTCCTGCTCTCTAGCCTTTCGTTCAACGCTCTTTTAGCTCCGCGAACCTCTCACAGTGTCCTCAAATTTTCCCCATTTACAATGGTGGAACCCCGTTTGGATGAGCATTTATAGTTTGACAACCCACATGACCTGAAACCAGGACTTCGCCGCAGCCAGACCTTCCATTTTCGATGTGCCGTGCAGACACGTAACATGCAAGTTCCGGTGCCGTGGTGCTACGCCGCAGAGGAGGCTCCTGCGGCCACGTAGGCGGGAATCACATTTCAGCCTATAAAAGACTTGCATCAGGCTCAGTTTCCCTGACCTCCCTTTCCCCGCTTCCATGTCTTTCGTATCTTTTTGGTGGCTGCAATACACAAATTTTCCGCAATTGCTTAGGTCTGCATCTTCAGGTCTATGTAAACACTGCAAGCTTTCTTTACTGGCCTCACCTGCGTCTGCTTCAAGACCTCAAATTATGCCGGTTTCGCTGGCTTTGAATTCGGGCTCTTAATTCTGGCTCTTAATCCTATACCTTCCATGCACAGTCAGTGTTCATCAGAAGCATGCCATTTCAACCTGCAGCGACGTCTCCTGGGCCCTTCCTCCAGCGAATTTGTGTCGTGCCCGACACACATTCTCCCTGCTCTCTTCTTCAAAATGACTGCTTTGAACTTCATCAGCAGATTCTGGCATCAGCGCTGACTTTCGTGTGGTTTGATTCACCCTTTATTCCAGGTGTCGTCCGTCCAGGCACCCAATTGATACCGCAAGAGTCAAGTCCCCGCTCATTCACACTCTCGCCGCCGAAACTCTGGAAATCGCTCACTGCATTCCTAATATCGCGTGGCGCTCCGAATTTGTTCTCGCAGCCTTTTCCGTCCACTTTCGAGTATTTGGTACATAATCCTCCCATTTGTTTGGTGTCCTTACTCATGCTGTACTTCATGTGACCAATCAATTAATTTTATACAAAACAGAATCTTTGTGTTTGGCATTCTTCACCCTAACGCACTGTTCTAAAATTACATTCTACACGATACCGACATGTCATCGGATTTGAGCTAGGATTTGAGCTAGTGTAATGCAGAACTCACGGCGCCGGAGCGAAGCGAAGGCATATCTTGTTCATCATATCAATACCATAGCAGATCGTGCGGGTCAAAATGCGCATCAGTTCAGCCGCTTCATCAGGCGAACACATCTTCATTCCCGGTACCGATGTAGGCTACCAGGTCTGAAATCCGTAATTCGATAAAATGCCGATCATACCATAGCAACCATATCAATGCGGTGTTTTGTTGTGACTGTGCTCGGCCCGAATTTTTCTTTTAAATTCGTAATAGGTGCTCTCAAAGTTGAGACTTGAGAGCCGCGCGCGGCTCGCGGCCGCAGTTGATCTTTGATGTTGATTTGATCAGAAGCAAAATATCAGTTCCGTTGTTACCCGAAACTTCCCAATAGCGATCAAAACCTCGGTGTCGAGGTCGGCGATGCCAAGCACGACTCCCGCCACGCAATAAACAACGGGTTGAGTCGAAATCACCATTTTCTGAACTTATTACTCTTGTCCATACCAAATGGCTTCCATTGAGTTTGCTTGATATTACTGTGGGGCCCGACGACAGTGAACGGGATGCCCGACACCAATGAGCGGGATCCCGACACCAACGCCGACAACTACCGACAGCTGTCAGGAACTTTCGGAATCAGCCGAAGAACAATTTGGCTTTTGATCTGATCAACATCAAAGATCAACCGCGGCCGCGAGCCGCGCGCGGCTCTCAACTTTGAGAGCACCTAATGTCGATCGTTTTTGGTTAGCTGTCAAGTCCTTCAGGTCAGGCTTCTCCTTCATAATGTGCTACTTGATTTTTTGAAGTGCGCCTGGTTTCAAACCTCTTCACGGCGCGTTGCCAGTGGCTCGTAGCGACACGTTGAGATGCCCTATTTAATTGTGGTTTCCTGTGACTGCCGCTGTCAGTTCTGCTTCTCATTCTAATCTGGGATTGTAATTTAGACACTCCAGCTGCGCGAAGTGCTGCCCGCGTAATAATACTCGGGTGTCCCACAAGGATTGCTGTGACTTCCTCCCCAGCCACAAGCGGCGTAGTAGGAGTATTCAATTAATTCTTAGCCCGTGGGCTCGTCTCCTGAATTTATTTCTTCGAAGCAAATACATTCACGGGACAAAGGACCGAGCTTTTCTGTCGATTGGGTGCATTATCTTTTGGATTTTTCTCACCCCCTTCGCGGGTGTGTCTGGCTCGGATTGATGTGTACTTGACGCGTTTGACACGTTGATTCTCGCTTTGACATGTCTCTCGCCAAATTCACCTGTCTTTCGGCTACTTCGACGACCCAATTGACGCCCTTCATTCATTTGATATTCAGGTAAGTATGTCTGTGGTACCTGTTCACAGCTTCTGTGAATTATATCATCACTTTGATGCTGTTCAGATATACAGCATCGCACAATCGAACACCGTTCATTGACTCTCAATTCAAATATCTAGTGAATTTGGCGGAATTCTGAGACCATGTTCAGACTCAGAGGCCTTGAAGAGTTGACACACCCTAAAAATGAACAGACCCTAATTTTTGACACAGGACTTTTTATCCGCGCCAAATTTTTGGGCAATTTTTGTTAAAAATAGTTGGTCGGCTAGTTCCTTCGTTTCTTGAACTCTGTGAATGCGCGCGGCTGTAGGAGACGAAGAGCATGGTCACTTGGACACAGTGGCACGCAGTCCCCGATTCTTGATCGCTGCGGAGTCGTGCCGTGTCTCCACTTGGCACTGTGGTGAGCTGGAGTCACCGACTGCGAGGAGTATGGATGCCCATGTGCGGATCCTCAACGCGCGGAATCCTCGACGGGGTAGAGGGGGTACTCCTTTCGTTGTTCCTCGGTGCGGGCGCACACGTACTCCCTGCCCTGCACATACATTTCCGTCTTGAGTTCTCTCTATATATCCCTTGTTGCCAGTCAGTCCCCTGTTCCTCCCATGGGCATCCCTGCTTACAAGTGCGCGTAGGATACTCGTAGCAGAACAAGCATTCGAGCTCGTCGTCCGTTGATAATCTTGCGGAACTAGCCTTCAATTCGGAGATACTGCTGGTGTTTGTGCCCGAACCTCCTCGATAGGCTCAGGCTCAGGCACTTGAGGACCCATCTTGTTTTGAGTGTACCGTTGAGAACAATTTACCTATTTTGGGCATCAGTGATGCCCAAATATGCGACTCTTAGTTTTCTCCGTGACTTTCCTTACTGCTTGCTCGCCTCCTTCCAGATCAAGAACCATGGGAATAATTAAAACCCTTCGTCTCAACGTCCAACCTTCACGTTTCGGCATTTCAACCTCAGTTGATCTTCGACGCAAGTCGCGCACCTGCACTGTCTCATTAGCTCAGCTCTGGATCGAAATCGCAACTTCTGGGTGTCTTGGGAATATGCGTAGCAAACAAAGTCATTTTCATCCTTCTGGCACCTCATTTTGGCACAGGAAAATATGTTGAATGCTCCAGCAATGATTCCACAAACAATTGAATATATGCTAGCCATTCTGGGTCAATTCTGTCAACTGAAAAAGTTACGACATCAAAACTACCCGTCAACGGCCGTAACGGGTCTGACGGACGGCACCCGTCCATCAACCCGTTAGACCTGTCTTGGACGGGTCGAAGTCCCTAGATGTCGCATCACGGAGATTATGAGGCGCCACTTGGCGCTTGCAAGCTGGAAGCTCTCTGTACTGCGACAACATGGCCTGATGCGGAGAAAGGAGCCAAAATCGATGATAAAGGTACTCTGCCTTCTCCCCTGTTCCCCATCGTGGTTGATTTGGTGAGATAGGCGATATGAGCCATGAAGCAGCCACTGCCAAAGTGTGGGCAGTCTACATCTCGGAAGCCAACAAGTACGACAAGCTCTTGTTGCGAGCTGGCGGAACAACATGGATGGCATGCTGATATTCGTGCGCATTTTGCCGTTGTCCCTCATCCCAACGCTGACAATCCAGTCAGGCAGGTCTCTTTTCTGCGAGTTTGACGGCGTTCATCATCGAGAGCTACAAGAAACTCTCGCCCGACTCTTCAGCAGCCACACTAGCACTGTTGGCTCAAATCTCTGATCAGCTTGCAGGAAAGGCTGGCAACAGCACGCTCGCTATACCGGCCACTCCATTTGTCCCCGCTACGACAGCCCTCATCTGCAACGCCCTCTGGTTCATCAGCCTCGGCCTGAGCTTGAGCTCTGCTCTCATTGCGACTCTGCTAGAGCAATGGGCGCGCGATTTTCTCCACAGGGCCGATTTGCGATCCGCACCAATCATCCGAGCCCGCATATTCTCGTATTTATATTACGGGTTACAACGTTTCAACATACACATGGTGGTCGAATTCATCCCACTGCTACTACACTTGTCACTCCTCTTCTTCTTTGCGGGACTCGTTCTGTTCTTACTTCCCGTCAACAATATCATCATGGGAATAGCGGCAGCACTCTTTGGGCTCTTCGTCGTGGTATATAGTGTGCTCACATTCCTCCCACTCATCTATCTCGACTGCCCGTATCGCACTCCCCTCTCTGGTTTATGCTGGCGGCTTCTTCAGACGCTCCGTCCCTATCTGAAAAGGCGTCCCTTCACCCCTGCCACATCCAGAAAAGCCCTGTCATCCGACCATTCCGACACCATGGCTGAAGCAATGGTTCGCTGCACAACCGAGGCCTCTGTGCAGCGCGCCATTCGAGACCAGCGCGCCCTCATTTGGACTGTCAAAGCGTTGACAGACGAAGTCGAATTGGAGCCTTTTGTGGAAAGCATTCCAGATGCGCTGTGGGGTCCCAACGGCCGTCGTCGAGTATTTGACGACTATATCCTCGGCATCGCAAATGATCCCGAGGCACATTTGGTCACTCGCATTGAGGACCTACTTCGCAGTTGCGACAGTGGACTCTTGTCAGTCGAGATCAAGGAGCGTCGGCAAATCACTTGCCTCAAAGCACTATGGGCAATCGCCAGTCTGGCTGAGCCCACCATCGCGACCAATTTCTTGTTCGATTTACCTGTTGTGCGGAACTTAGTCTCATCGCGGTCCGATGCCATTCGTTGCCACGCAAGCTCTGTCTATGCCCTTGCACAATGGCATGCATGTTGCACCATTAATCAAGGGCTTCATGAACTACTCCACAAGTTCGGCGGAGACCCCAGCCTCGAAATGATCCCGCTTCTGAATCATCTCTTTCGCATAGTGTGGAAGATGCCCATTCATTACACGCTAAAGGAGTCGCTATGGCAAGCAAACCAGCCTTCTTCAACCCACCATCAAATGACACTAGTCTGGGCTCAAGAGTGTCTGCAGCTGCTCCAATCCTGCGCTGCCGACATTCCATGTCGCACAGTGATGTATTACCTCGCTGGGAGTGCCCGAGCTGAACAATTACCTTTCCGTTTTCTTGAAACACACACAATCCTCAGATATTCAGCACTCCCTAAAACACCCTTCCTGTTCCAGTCGTTGGAGCGTCTACTCCTGGATACTAGTGCTCAAGCCAAATCTCTAGAGAAATCTGGATCAGAGTGCCAGTGGTGTCCGATAGATGAAATTTTCAGCATCGGGGGGTCAATCTGGCAGCCGGATGCCGGTGACATTCGCATGGCTCCCAGAGGAATGTTGGAATATATGAACTGGCGGCAAAGGAACACCAACATCCTGGATCGCACACTAGCATCTTGGGATTATTCGCGGTTATTCCCTGGTCTGGTCAAGATCCTCGAGGACGGGCGGCAACCCGACGCCTGCTTCACTGCCATGTGGACCTTGTCCGACTATAATTATCGTCGGACAGGCGGGCAAGAGTCGGTGCAGCGATACATTTATGATCGTGTCATTTCAGCCATCTATAAGGTCTCAGTCCCATTCGGCATTCAGGAATCCTTGCTCGCGACGATGAAGTGTCGATGGCTTGATTGCGACCTCGATACCAGCAGCGACGAAATTATTACCCTCTTGAAGCATCCGATGTTCCCCTCAGAGACTGCCGCCGAGCTTCCAGCCGCAATGTCTTCCATCCCAGCGAAGGGGAAAAGTCTCGCCCTGCGGCATGAAATAGCTTGGGATGTATTCCAGAGCCGTCGTTCAGAGGCTCACCTTTGTATCCTCGCGGACTTGCTAGACACCTGCCGTGTGGCGATCCCGCCTGAACGTGCCGCCGAGACCATTGGCAAGCATTTCAAAATTGTATCCCGGCTGGGTTATCCCATTCATGAGAGCCACCAGCTTCGTCTCGCTAGCAGCATACAGAATATTACGCTGCTGGCTGGGGAAGCAGAAATCGAGGGTCACCATCAGCAGCTGCTGCGTTCCATCTTCGATCTACATATTTTCGATAAATATGTTGTCAATGAATGGCTCACAAGTCGGCTGGCGCGGGACACACTAAAAGACTGCTTCGTTGAATATGCTGCAACGCTGGCATCTCTTGATGGTGTACCGCAGAATTTCATCAAGAGCTTAAAAGACGTCGCGGAAGAGCTGGAGAGTGCAAACCTTAATGCAAATTCTCGGCGCATCACCTTGGAACGTGAAACACGTCGTCGAGAACTGGTGGAACTCCTAGGAAAAGAGGTGCAAGCTGCAGCACAAGACAATGTGTAAAAGGAGCAAAACCTTCGCTTACGACTCAGACAAGTAAAAGTGGAAGTTTGGGGCAGATAAGCCGCTCCTTGCACATTTACTCGCACAATGAATGTACTTACTTCCATCTAAATATTTTTGACTCGAAAAGTATTATTCTATGGCAAGAAGCACGGACGGCGATGTCGTGTTCATATTATTTTTCTGGCTCTTAACAGTTGTATTCCTCAGTTCTTTTTTTTTTTGTTATTATCAGACTCCCTATGTGAAGAGTTGTTGCTCTGGATAAATACAAGAAATGAAGTTATACATGACAAGTTCAGTCGTTCACGTCCAATGGACACTGCTGCTATCTTCAGGGTGCCGTGGCTATGACCGTTCAAGCTGGGAGTAAGAAATTGAACACGGTATATGGGCAAAGGACGAACCAGCTCCATTCTCAACTACTTCGGCATGTTTCTCATCGAGGTTCTGTACGATCGTCCTGATCATGGTCAAGAGTTCTGCCGCGTCCTCGGACAGAGTGGCTTCATAAGTCACGAAGCAATCTTTGACTATTTGCCGAGCGGGGCCATGGTCGAGCCATGGTTCATATCGAATTCGACCAACGGTGGGCGGGCAGTATGCGAGGAAGACCGTCGAATTAATGGCTGCTTTGAGCAGATCAGGATGGTCGGATCTGAACTGAAACATAGAATGCAAGCCCAATGCGAATCGCAGCTGGTGGGCTGGATGAGCTCCAGGGGAAGGGCTAATTTTCATAGCGGCGAGCGTTTGGGGCGCGTTGTAGAGTAATTGGTCTGAGCTGCTGAATTCAAACAGCTCCGAAAATAAATCGAGTTGCGCCTCGTTTGCCCTCCCTTGCAGGATTCTGTGCAAGGTTTGCAAATTGGAGTGGCCTAGGATATCTGCAGACCCGGTGGTCGGGAGTTCCGAGTCAGTTGATATTTCAAACGCGGTTTCTGCAGGAAGCAATGGGTGCTGCAAAGCAAGTTCGGGGGGAATTGGTACATCTGGAGCCACTAAACGCTCAAGAAGCCTAAGTTTGAGCAATATTTGAAGAGATGTTGTATTGCAGCCCGGATGTGCTTTGTTGGCCAGCGTAGCGAGTGTCGATTCATATGCTCTCAAGTCCACTCTGATGCGTGCAGTGACAAGTGAGCACATACGCCAGAGGGCTGTCATCGCATAGTCGGGAGTGGAATAAACAAACCCCAGCGCTGATGGTTTTCTCACAATCCAGGTAGTCATCGCGGAAAAAAGAACAGTCGCTGTCCCGCGGTGTCTTGCCCGGTGTAACATGGAAATAATGGCGTCGTCTGAGGTTCGTTCATTCGAGTACTTGACAATCTCGTGGATGGAGTCTTCGTAGTCGAGTCGGCCTTTCGGGATAAGCTCATAGAAGGAAACCAATGTAACAATGATTTCGTCAATCCAATGGTTCCCTCTGCTCCCCAAATCATTGAGCCTGTCGAGATTTCTAGATATGGCGTCTGTAATGGACCGGTGGAGAGTCCACGATCCTAGAGGTTCTGCCGCCAGGATTTGCTTTGACGATAATATCGCCCGTGTGTGCTGAAATTGGTAGGGAGGGACATCCATGCGTGCAGCGACCCGTAAATAGCGGAAATATATGGCATGGTTGATCGTGCTGGCAAAGGTCTGGATGTCAACAATGCATCTGTCGATATATTCTGCTGTCGATGGAAAGCCTATGTCGGTGGCTATAAAAATAGGCTCTCTATGTCGGAAAAAGTCAAACAGTTGATTGGTTCGCAGCTGAGAGCGATGAGAAACAAGATGGCCCAGGTTTGGAATGGCGGAGCCGCCAATCTTCGCTTCATGTAGAGCTTCTTGGGTTTTGGAAAGAGGATCCTGGAGTGCATATACAACACTCAATCGCATGAGGGCCCATGCAGACGCGCCATAATGGTCCAGTTCCGCATTCCACGACGAACCAAGTTTAGGTTCAAAGAGAATGGGAGCATGTCTCGGCACGAAGCCAAATGGCTCCGGTACTGACATTTCTGCAATGCTCCATAAAGCGCGGTAACAAACAGTCTGACGGCGTGTTCTGTCGACAGAAGAGAGAAGTCCAGTATCGCAGCTGGAAAGTAAATCTTCGATACGTGCACGCAATCCAAGATCAGGATTAGTGAGAAGATTTTGTACGTGGAGTTCATTTCCATGGCGGCAATTAGCAGGGCCGCATAAGACATCGGCAACACCTTCCACGAACGGCTCCAGCTCCGTTTCGTCAGATAAGGATAACACAGTCCAGACCAGAGCACGATTGTCGCGAACTAGACGTTCCTCCGAGGGTGCTGTCGCTTTAAGAGTCATAGCGCCCACCATGGTGTTTGTATGGGGACGACTTCCGCTGGCGCCATCAACTACAGACGCATGTAGAAGACGCGACAGGTGTGAAATGGCGCCGAGAAGATTCCATAATCCCGCGGACAGTGGAGTGTGGTATGGACTGTCGAGATACTTCAAGGGGAGGACGGTGATGACCGAGTATATCGATATAACAATGGCCAGCAGCACCGCGACCACTATCATGACGCTGCTGTTTACAGGGACAAGGAATGCAACGAGACCCGCCAGGAAAAGTATGAGGGAGGCGTGAAGGAGCAGAGGGATAACCTCCACGACAATGTGCATGTTGAAGCGCTTCAACCCAAAATATAGAAAGGAAAATATCCGTGCGCGAATGAGGGGCGCGGAGCGCATTTCCGACCGGTGAATGAAATTGCGGGCCCACTGCTCTAGAAGTGTCGCAACCAGAGCGCAGGTGAGGCTCAGTCCAAGGCTGATGAACCAAAAAATGTTGCAGACAAGTGACGTCGTTGTGGGAATGTGAGGGATCGGTTCGGTCACCGTGAAATTAGTTCCGCTGGAAGATGCTGCCAATTGCTGAGAAATCTGCCGCAAGAAGAAGACGGTATCGTCCCCAGAATCGGAGAGGAGGGTGGGGTAGCTTTCAATTAGAAACGCGGTGAGAACCGCGGAGAAAAGACCCAGCCTTAGCGTTGAGATTAGAGTAACAGATATTGGGGGGAAGTATAGCATACAAATATCAGCATCCCGTTCATGTCACTCCTCCAACTCTCCACCAAGGCCTTGTCGTATTTCTCGGCCTCCGACACGTAAACTGTCCACAGTTTCGTCGCTGCGGGATCGTCCATCGGTTCTGCGGTGGGAGGTGAGTGGACAGAATGAAAGTCTCTTGTGCTAGATACCTCTCAGATCTTGTCTGCTCCCCTTCTCAATGTCGTCCATGATGTGCTGTAGTGAGAACGTATTGATCATTTATGTCAGCTGCCGGGATGACGACACTGATTGTCGTAGCCGGCTTGAGCCGCACTCCAAATACTTCTCCGAGTACAATTTTGATGTATGGAGTGCGCTGTGGCGTATTTGTTCCTTCACATCCGAGCGCGGAGCTACCAATCAGCCCTGGATGACCTCATGAGAGGCAGATGCCCACTAGTGTCCAGATCTATTCTCATCTTGCTGAAGAAAATACTTTTGCACCTGGCAGGCCTCGCGGTAATACTTACCCCTCTTATTAACTTCTCAACACGAACCCTCCGAACCAATCACGCTGCGATGAAACTAGACAAACGTTAGATCTCCAGCGATACCCATGATTGCTTGACCGATCGACCGAGGCCTAATTTGACCTCTTCGCCGAATTTTTCGAATATTGCGCTTCCACGATGGCTCTCCGCGAATCATCGGGGAGTCGTGGACTGGAGACACATAGTTTCCCAAAAGGGAAGAAAAATCGTAGTCAATTTAACACCACGAAGGATAGTGAACGAAATGGTGAACGAGATGGCGGTACCGGAAGAAGTGTTTGTGTCGCGTTGCCACTGTTTAGAGTTTGACAAGCACTGTGCCACCCGGCAGTCGGCTGCGGGCCGGCTGCCGTTTTGTGATGGAGAGTGGCCGACTAGGAAAGGCCGAGTGCTTTGCATGCAGCGGTTGAACGCGACCTCGATGGAGAGATCAGAAAGCTGGACGCTAAATCTCTCGTTTCTTCCTCTCCAGGGGCCAGACGGGAAATCGAGTGCAGCCAATTGCAATGCAATACTCGGCCTCTGCCAGTGGAATTTCAACCGAACATTACATAGCCCTTTTTGTGGTGGAGCGGGCTCGACTATGTAATTGTCTGTTGGTACAGCGCCACCAATCCTTATAAAAGTGGAAGTATCTCTCGTAGATGAAGTATCAAGGACCCGTTGTTTCTCGATGTGAATGGGAAGCGGAGGTGCGAATCCTCCCGAAGGCATGTGACGCATAGAACGACCTTTTTTTTCGCCGTGCAAGAGAAGGGAAGGTGGGCTCATAGCACATTATTCTCACCGAGGGGCTTCCATAGTTGGAATGAATGGCAGCGACTCCGAACTGAGACTGCATATTGAACGGCTTCCGAAACAAATTTAAAAGCGAAGAGAGTCCCCAGAAAAGGGTGTGGCGGCCGCCCAGTTGTGATGCAGAATACCCGCCGATATTTATGAAATGACGGAAGAACCATCTCGCCGAATGGGATGAGTGGCGAACGAGGTTTATAAATTAACTGTTTATTGACCTACTTCCGCGTTTCCCCGACTTTCGACCTACTACCGGCTGGGAATGTATGAGGGTATTAAAGTGGATATGTCGAAGAACAGAATCGCACAAGCCCTCCCGCCCAGTGAGAATTGCGTCGAGCCGGATTGAGGCGGAAAGAGGCACATTGAGCCGTCAACGCGCCAAGCAAAACCGACCAAATGTGTTCAAGTGGGATTGAGTGATATTGAGCGAGCGCGAACTTCATCAAATATTCTGTCTTGTATATCGTACGACCACCGTGTAATTTTCCCCACTACCCACGCGGTACCTGTGTTCTGCCCACATCAATGCTGCCGACCTGGAATTTGATCGGATTTGGTTGATGTCGTCTCTTCTTCTGCCTCTCCCATGTCCCTCACCCACCCACTTGAAGCCAGCCCCTCCAGTTCGCAAGAGACATTTCGCAAACGTTGAAAATACTTTCCCAAGGTCCTGTCAAGTACTTCGGTATCTCGGTGATTTCCGCCAAGCTCTTCTTTACTCGCAAGCCCGCAAAATTGGCTTCATTACACTCAAGCTCAAGTCGGTTAAAATCCAAGCTCTTAAGCTTTTCAAGATGTGTTCTGAACGCAAGCTACTTCAATGAGTCTTTCGCCGCCTCAAGAAGTCTCAAGCTAGATCTGATTGTCAAGAACCTCAAGCATCGCAAATGACGGTCATGATATATGAGCACCGTGCAAGCTCGTGCAAGGACGGTACTAAACGCGGGGCGGGAGTGGGTGCTGGTGCACTGGTGCGATAGGTATTGGGAGTGTCTATGTTCTTACATACCTTTGTTTAATATATGGATCTTTTTCTCCCTCAAAACAACCGGAATATTAATATTAATATCAGCAGGATAAATTCCCCGAAGCTATACTACATCACGTACATATGTGCTCCATAGGCCTCGATTTCCCTCCACGGTGCTCAATATCCCATCAAATGGAATCGAGGGGGATCGAGACATGCTCATAATTTGCGAGTGAACAGGAGACACTCGATCTGGCTATTTCTCGCTCGATCCGGCTCAACGCCATTCTCGCTGGGCCTCCCGTCTGAGTCTGAGAAGCAACCGTGGGAGACTTTTAGCGGAGTTTGAAATTCAACGTCCTTCTTGAATCATGAACGTCAAGACTTCTGGAGATCCATTTGGGTGACTCGAAAGCGGCATGGACGCATTCCCTTCCGTCTTTAAAAGCTGAAATACAACACCATGCATGACGTAGCAACCCCATAATTCAGGGATGCTCTGACTGGGACTAGTAGGTCTCGGCTTTAATTTATTCGTGCAGAGTCGAAGTTGGGTTTGACTGAAGTCATTGTTCAAATAGAAGCAACATCATATCCATACCAGTCATCGGAATTTTTATTTTTTCGCCGGCACCACAGCATTTATAGTTGTTGATCCACGGCGCCACACCGTTTGTCCCGCTCGGCCTCGTCCCCGACCATAGACTAGATTTTATTTCGACCTCTGGGCGTGCCCACATTCTCTCCATTGGCGCTGATATACACAACATTCCAGGTCACTCCTAAAATGTATTGTTTTATCTCGTGAGCACGCATGCCACTCACACTACTTCATCCGGAGTTCAGTCATTCTCAACAAGGACCCTACATGAGACACGCAGTGGCGAATTCAAATGACTCTCTGTGTGCGGAGCGGACACGCAAACGCCTCGTGGATTCTCAGATTGTATAAAGGGTGACCCAGTAGCACCTGTACTCTCTATCCTCCCACCCCATTCTCAACTTGCCTCAGCATGGCTGCAACTTACCAGGTCGACATAAAGTACACGATCACCACAAATTCATCTGGCACCTTACTCCTAAAGCGGAACGGAAGCACCGTTTTGGAGGGGTTTCCAGCCACCGTGAATTTGACTAAGGGATCAGAGCTCTGCAAATACGTCGACGTCCTGAACACTCGCCACCGGATATCGATGAACCCGTCATATAACAAGTGCGCCCGTCTCTCCGCCAATGCAATACTTATTGAACCTATTAAAACTTACCTCAACAGCTTCTTTTTCATAAGCGAGATGGCCAGATTCGCGTGGGAGAACGTAGAGGGCGTTTGGGGTGTATGTGGCTGTCGCATCGAACGTGCTTCGACAGCTCAATATACTGTCCCGTGTAGCTCAACATAAGCTTTGACATACCAGCGCTGGCAGCGGCGTTCGAGATGAATGCTATGCCTCCCGAGGGCTACTCGACCATGATGTTTGGGCATGTGGTTGCATTGTAGCGGAATCTTTTCGTGTATTAACCCCGCTTTTCCCTCTGCACAATACCCTGTTGCCTCCTCCAATGCCCATGCCTGCCTACCAGACTTGTTGAGAAATAAATCGTTACGGCCAGAGGCTGTACTTATAGATAACTTTATTATTATTTCGTAGTATTGGGTGACTTTCCATAGCGGTTTAAATATTCCGAGGAGTATCTGAGCTTGTTCGAGAGTGCCAGTGATTGGATCAAACAAGATAGTCGCGCATTTTCTACGGGAAATGCACAAGAAGCATTTTTGAAAGTCGACGCGACATATTTCTGGTATATTTCGATAATTGAGGGATGCTGCCGGTCCGCCATGAACCGGATGTTTGGAGCTCGTGATGGTGTAAAATAACGTGTCCTCAATTCTTTCTTCTGCCTCAATCATGGATCTCAACACACTCATGCTTCTTCAGGAGGAAGAGGACATGGATCATGAGACAAACCAAGACGAGCAGACCCTTATAGCGACAGCAATCACTTTCATTGCCCTCGGAGCTGAGGAAGCTTTGTGTTGAGATGGTTACATGGGCACCCCAGTGAGCAACATGAGCACTTGTATGTAAAATGTTGCTAGCCGGGAGCGAGAGCTGTATTGAGGGATGTAGGGCGCTTGAAACGAGCATGGAGGACAGTTGGCGACGAATGACGGAGGTAACATCTGTGACAGTGTGATACACAGCCCAATCCGGCGGGATCACCGGAGTATTGGCCCAAAACGTTTATTTCAGTAAATGTGTGGTTAATAAAGTCTGTACAGGGGGTAGGGACCCCCTGTACAGATTTCTATAGATTCACATAGATTCACATTAAAATCCATCCGCTTTGAGGTGACAGCTTTTCCGGGGTCCTGACAGCTGCCTCGGCATCGCAGCCGAAAATGTTCAGATACTCCCCAGAATATTTAAACCACTATGGAAAGTCACCCAGTGTTATTTCAACTTAGAAAGTCTAAAAGACGAGAGATCTAGTAGAATATTACAAGTTATAAAAATGCGGGTAATTCAGCACGAGAGAGGCTGAAAATGAACTAACCACGCGCGACCGAGCATTATGAGCGCTGTCACTTGCCGCTCCAGAACAACCCTCACGACGTCTAAATTCGACTAATAATTACTACTTGACTCGCGGTTGTTATACACGCAGTCGAACTCCTGACTTCCATTCTTATGGACTAAAATACCACACCGGGCAGCAATCACATTATTTAGAGGAGCTCAGCCCACGGTATTACATGGAAGTGGTTGAATTGAAAGGTCGGCGTTAAGCCTCGTCATCGTAGAAATAGATCTAATTAACAACATAGCTGCAGCTTTGTAAGGATTCCGCGCCATTTCGTAGGTGATTGAGGCTTTAAGTGGGTTCAACTGAAAAATCATTGCTTGTGTGCTTGTATCGTAGCGGATTCTTTTATTCACCGAAATCGCAGCCTACTACTATTATAGTGCTGCTGTACTTAGACAATGGGATCCTTCGATGGCACTGGAGACCCATGGGGCTCCCCACAAATTGCTCAATTTTTCACTGCATTGAATTGGCATATTTGTGCTGAATAAGACCGAGATGCACAATGGGAAGTCCGGTAAAGGCGTTCGTTTAATTCGGCCATCTCGGGTACCAATAGATCTGGAATTGTTGTCACTACTCGTGTTCGTGGCGTGTTGGCGTTCTCTTCATCGTCTATTTATTCGATTTTCCTTTGTATTCTATTTTTCACGAGTCGTACACCACCGCCCCAGCTTTCAGGGGCGATGTGTATGTGATTTGTTTCTTCGTGATGCAACTGAACCACTGTCTGTTTCAACAACTCTTAGCCGGGTCGGGAAAATTTTGAGACATACCCGAGATTTTATGTAACACAGCATTTCAGCGTTAGCACGGAAGCTTAACTCTGGACGAAGTGAGGCAGGGAATTGAATCTGTCTGCCTTCTCCATGATATTGGCATGTGCGGTGGAACATGTATCGGGACTACTGTCATACGTTGGTCATCCGTGCTACGATATTCATGTTCGGTGCTGAGGAGAATAGCCCTCGTGGATGAGATGGCATCACACACTCCGGGTTTCGGAGCGGACTAAATGTCCAAGTGGAATGCGGGGGTTCGAATCCTCCCGAGGGCATGTCGCAACCGGCCTTTCTTCTTTTTGCCGTGCAAGAGACAGCCGACAACATAGGCTTTTATTTAGGTTCGGAGGTAAGGAAACAGTCCTCTCACTCCTTCAGTCCAAATGCTGCGAACGTAGAAATGTTAAGGCATGGGCGAGAGACAATTTTCTTCTTCTTCCCATGATACTCATTTCATAGTAAGCTTCCCGCGAACGGACGAGATCCTGTCCAGGTTCAAGGGCGAGGAAAGCCGCACTTGACCCGATGCGCTGCGGACATGGAAAGGGGAGGCGGGAGGTCGGATCCTCCTCCCAAGGGCAGCGAGACAACTGGTTTTTTCTTCCATAATGTGAAAAGATGAACTCCTGTCCAGCTTCAAGGGTAGAAAATAACCCTCGTAGATGAATTGTTAAATCACCCACCATTGATATTACAGCTTTTATCGTTTCGATGTGAATGGGAGGCGGGGGTTCAACTCCCCCCGAGGGCATGATTCACTGCTTGCTCTTTTTCCTTCTTTCTTTGCTGCGATGAAAACTGCAAAAGGACCAGCGCCTATCCAGGTGCAGAAGTAAGGGAAATAGTCCTCGTGGATGAATTGGCATATCACCCACCATAAATATCAGGCTTATTGTAAGGGCTTCGATGTGAGGCGGAGTTCGAGTCCCCCCGAGGGCATGGTGACGGCGAAAAGTCGATTTTTATTTTTATTTTTCATTTCTTTCTGGCAAAAGTCCCGCTATCTCATATGGGTACATGTAGCGCCGCACGTTTTGCGGCGACGAAGGCGATTGCATCCGCTTCGTTGCGGCGGGCATCCCATTACAGTGGCATGATGATCCCGCATTTAACCCAAACTGGGCAGTGGCAAGCCCCTTCCGTAATACTTTCGGACGGAGGTATCTGTAATTTCTATTCACTTGTGCGGAAATACTGAGGATGGTTTTGCGTGCATCGAACTAACCGTGCCGTAGTCGGCCATCAGTTCAGCGCATCAATGCCGTGCACTGCCACTGGGCTCGTTCCGTACTTTCGCACGCTTCGTTCGTTCCTCCGGCTGTGGCGAGACGACGTCGACGGTTCTGCAGTATCTGATTGGCTCGAATCAGCTCGACGGGCTGAGCTTTCGCGTACTGATACTCCCCTCCTCGGCGGCGACATCGACTGCACGACCCAGGCACTCTTTGCACATAGTGGTCGCGCGAACCACCGTTGCTCAACCCCCTCCCTGACAGCACGTGACTTCACACGTGCTGCGCCAAACAAATACAATGTATTCAAAGGTACACCGTTTAGAGGCTTTTCTGACCCATTGTGAGGCTACACCTGTTAGATAGATTTCAAGTAACTACTCAAAGGTCAGTCTATTTTTTTGTCTGTGGCTAATATAAGGTATTATCATGGAATGCAATTTATTATTGTCATACCTTACAAAATAGACACAATTTGAAAAATTGAGAGCTTGTGAAGAAATGAATGGGCTAAAATTGAAAAGTAGTAAATAAGGAGCAGTAGCGAAAAGTAAGGGAGGGAGCACCGATACAACAGAGCTAATAAAAAAAACAGTAGAAAAAGATAACCAACGGGATTCGAACGAGCTAGATGACGTAAGCAGCAGCAACTGCAGGAATACCTCCAGTTGAGCCACAATAAGCACAACAGACAACATAATCAAGGGTATATAGTATGGCGCTGCGATCCACTCTAGCTAGTGTATCCACAGGCCGCAACCTAGGGGCGGGGTTTTTTTTGGTCATATCATGTACATATACCCACCAGGTACGCCCACTCTGGTATTTACGGTCGCTGCGGCCCCCGAACATGCGCAACCCTGCGCAATCGGTGCAATTTATTTGTGCATGTGTGGAAGTCACGTGCCGTCAGGGAGGGGGGGTTGAGCAGGGCGAATTGGTGCGGAGATTCTCGTTCGACGCGATGCGCCGTTGGCGCCGTGCGCCTCAATGGCACTATGTGCGGAATCCTCGTGTGAGCGCCTTACTCCCGCCTCCCACTGCGCACCTATCATCCTCCTCTTCTTTTCTCCCTGAATTTTGGGTGTACCTGCTTGCTTGCAATTGCCCACCACTGCGCGTCGGAGGCTCCTCCCTGCGCCCAAAATTTACAACCAAGAACGGGAGCGTTCTGCCGACGCTGTGAGTACTCATAATAACAAGCTTTCACTCCTTTCGCTGTACGACGAATACGTGCTGATGGGCCCTCGATTTGCTAGGGCGGACTGTGTGGCCCGAGACACCGAGTGATGCCATGACGACGACAGCGGCGTAGACTATGCGACGACAAGACTACGCACGCTACCACCGACCGACATGCGTCCCGCTCCAATGTCAGAGCTGCGCGCCTGCTCCTTCGTCGTCGAGGTTGCGCAGCTGCCTCTCGATTTCGACAGCGCGCGCCCCTTCGCGATGTGGAGTCCGTGACGTTCTTCGCCCCAGACGCATCCTCGACCGCACCCTTGCCTTTCGCCCGGGACGCCCGGGAATCTTTACCCCGGCCGCGCCGGTATCTGCACCCCGCCGCGAACTCGCAAGGACGCGCCGTCACCCGCGCCCTCGCACGGATGCGGCAGGCGGCGCTGCTTCGCGATCGTCCGACGTCTCCCCTCTTTCTTGGACGCCACGACTTCCGGCGCGCTTTCGTGGACGCGCCGTCGCCGCACCGATTCGATTTCGGAAACGCGCGGGGGAGCAGATGGAGCCGGCTTGCGTCAAGCACCATCGGATCCACGCGTTGTTTTTCTTGTCCGTTGGAGTCGATTCGTAGGTGTCGTAACGCGTGAAGTCGTAGCCCACGGCGCCGGCGTGCCCGGGATTCCTGGATGGGTCCGCAGATGCAGTCGGAACCCCCCGATGCCCGTACCGCCCTCCTGACTGATCGACTCTGTGGGGGGTGGCTGGCGGATGTAGTTTAGTGGGATGCGCGCGCGGAGGATACGCGGGATACGGGATACGGGGGTACATGCGTCGGTCCATGGCTACACGCACTCTCGCCTTCACAGTGCGCTGCGGGCGCCCAAGTGCTATTGAGCCCGCTCGCTGCTTCGTTCGGCTGCTCACCTAGCCTCCCTCCGCCATTTTTTCTATCCCCGCGCATACATACCTAATTGACGCCCGCCCTACGACCAGTGCGCGCGTAGTAGATCCCCACCCCCAACGACCCCGCTGCTCCTCCTTGGCCTCCGGGGAACGCTTTTATTGCAGAATCCGCCGCCGGCGTAGGGTAAGGTTGCCCTAGCCGCTCGCGCTGGGACTTTCCTCCATCTACGTGCTCCGCCATGTTGAAGTCGCTCCTATCGCCCCACTCAGGATCCCACGCCATCGTCTGGAACGAGGGTGCTCGCCTCGAAGTAGGGTGAAGGACGTGCGCCGCTCCTGCTTGCAATTGCACAGCTTTTTCATTCTTGGTTCTCCATCCGAATCCGCCTCGTCTCGTCGTCCAGGGCGAGTTCATCCCTCCCGTGTTTACCGTCCCGGCAGGTCTCGTGCACCTTCCTTCGTTGAATACCCGTTGCATATACAGTTCTGACATCTGTCTTGAGCTCTATCTATATACATATCCCTTGTTCCCGTTCCTCCGATGAACTTATTTGCTTACGAGCGCGCATATGATATGATACTCGTACATGGCAGAACAGGGAGTTGAGCTCGTCCGCCCATCAATCTTCGTAGAACTAAAGATTCAATTTTCGGCCTTCAATCGGAGATACTTACGGCCCTCCACTGACACTTGACTCGCAAATCGAACCACGGCACCTTATCCTCTTCAAAGCTTGTCATGTTCGCCCAAGTACGCCAAAACCCACCTCTCGCGGGGACCCACCTGCTTCGCCCGCGCACCTGGCAGGCCATTTCTGTGCGCTTCCTGCTCCGACTCCGACTCGCGTTCCCATCACATCGTATATCATACATGACCCGTGCGCGTACCTTGCTCGCGGAAATTGCCCTCACAGCATTGTGAGAAACTTTCAACAGCTTCGGACTATTCATAGGTCACACTTCTGACACAGCGCTTAACATCTTTCCTTCTTACCTCCACCATCCATGGACGACGAAGCCCACCCTGAGCCCGACCTACACCATGGAACAACCGATGAGGGTGAACCTGGAGAGAATGAGTATGGGGTGTATTTTCTCACCTTCTCGGGGGAGAGCCTGAATCCTCCAAGGTCTGCGGGTGCTATCTTCTCCAATACACAGCATTTCGTGGTAACGGGCGGAAATTTTACAAGTATACATCGTCCTGTCCCAATGGTTCTTTCCAGTAACTACCAATTTAAATTGGAGAAGAAGAGTTTTTGACAGTTTGCCACATTTTCGCGACTCCCAATGGGAGACCTGGAACTTCGTACTGAAATGTACCTGGACGACCACAACTCAGTTGTATACCGTAGGGAAAGACAAGCTTCAGCAAGGCGGATATATTCCGCTCGCATTCCCGGCGTTGATTCAAAGATGACAGTGGCTGTGTATCAGGGAAATAATGCCAAGGAGGTGTGTTTCGGATGGCACTCCACTGAATTTGAGTTAATTATTTTATTTGTACCGGATCACCCATCATTGGTGGCTCCATTTTGAGTGAAAGAATGGGAATCGGGAATTCCGGCGATTGTATCCGGGATCAAATCCGGCGGCACTTTCGGCAGTCGATCGGAGATTCAATTCTGTCCCAATTGAGACAAACTGTCGACAGTCTCTCCCGCCGCTTGTGTCTCTCCCGCCGCCTGTCGCTCTCCATGGAACCCTCACTGGACCACAACAATACATGCCCGACGTGCAAAGCGTACCTCATAATCAAATTCGCGGTGGCTGGAAACGCAGCAGGCCACCATTATACTTGGCTTGTGGGCCATTGCTTCGCATGGCGGTACGAGTCCCATTTTTTTTTGGGGGGGGGGCCATCAATTCATTTAACTCTTAAGCTGCTTAATTATCATGCACGGTTATTCCAGGCTTCAATCCAAGGCAGTAAGGAAATACCATAAATAAAGTGTCTCAATGTCATCGCTACCGCTATTTTATAGTAGCCATCAGGCTTCGACTGCATAAACAGAAAGTACAAGATTGTGGCCATTGCGTGTATGCAGACCAGCCAACGACGGCAGATCTCGTATGTTTCCGTCATATGAGGTGCTATTTCTAGTCATAATTCATCAATAAATAAGTCTTGACCGACCTCCGATTGCAAGTGAACTGAACGAAGGGGTCAATTTGTATCTTGTCACTCAATACGAATAAAAACAAAACAGACAGTACCATCGAAATGATTGTTGTCCGAAGCATGTGGGTTGTTAACTTGTTTTCGGTGAAACAGTCCAGACAGTGCTGCACCCGTTTGGGAAAATGTTCGCTGAGCCACTGCCTGAGAGAAATAGCGGAGTCAGACCGATGGAGAGAAGTCGACGGGAAAACCGTGAGATGGTATCCAAGCGTGGATATACTACCTTGAAGACTATAGTTGCAATGAGTACAAATCGTGGTAGCCCTGCCGCACGATCTATCAGGGAGTATGTACTGGCTCAGCAAATCCACGCTCGCATTATTTTGATCATAAGGGAAGCTACTTGTTTGTCTACTGTGCAGTGTGCACCATCCTTCAAACAGTGTCTCTCGCGGCCTCCAGGAAGGATCTCCCTTCCACGGTTTCGCGAAACCCTTTATCCAACTCAGCAGACAATTGCACGAACTGCGCTCTTCTCAGAGTTGCGTTAGAGTCCAGCCACAGGCTGTACAGTACACAAAAAATTGAGTTGTAAGCACAGCTATAATTGGTACTGTCCCATTGGAGACCGGCACAACAATTTGAGGGGACACAATCCTGATCCAGTTACGGTTGTAATGCGTTGATGACGGCTGGAAGGTTTCCTCCCTAAAATGGGGGCCGCGGGACGACATCGGACGGCGCATACGGCAAATCAAGCTGAATGACCAACCCAAGTCTGCCTGACAGTGACAGTGCATGCGAAAGGTATGCGGGAGCCGTAGAGGAGTCGACGAGAAATCGCGTCCAGAAGCAGGGAGTGGACGAAGCGCCAGCTTCTACAGACATGCGACAAATGTCGGTGACCGACGACAAATGCACGATGCTGCAAGTTCCCCTAGATAAAATGCGAAAACTAGACACCATATTTCGAACGGCATTCTAAGCACCACAACTCCTGCATAAACACTTTCTTGAAATAAGTCAACTAAAAAGATGGAAGACAGAATCAACAAACCAGGAAGATACGGTATTTAGTGGCTGGATCATAGGATCGGAACAACCTGAACGAGACGCTAACGCAGACATAATGTCAATGTTCACATAGTCGACCTTTTAAGCCACATGCGATTGCGTGGAAGGATAAAAACAAATGCCGGTAATGGTTAATGTTCGGATCCCTGCGCAAACGCTAGAACCAGCCACGAGCAGAGCAAGTAGTAAAAAAACACATTGAGGAGTATATTGAAAAAGTTGTGCTTAGTGATACGCGATGTGTGCAAAGGAAGCGAGAATAATGTTTTCGTCAAAGCGACTATTTATGCAAGGCTCGAATGCCAAGAGAATGTCATTACTTATGGGACATTAGTCATACCGGGACTGATGGTCTTGGCAGACTCTCTTTAGGACCGCAATACCGAGCGTCAATGGCGAGGGCGACCCAAACAAAATGTATTCTGCTGCCTATCGTCAATCGAGACAGATGCACCCAGATCAATCCAACGGCTGCGCAGATGGAAGCAGACGAGACCTCAGAAGGTCACTGTAAATATAAACTCGCATTTCTACGTCTTCTGACACCGGTTACAGACATGTCTATGGCGGTCCGGATGCAGATTTATTCCCCATGTAACATTTGGTGTTCCAATCCATGCTTGCCCCGCTGTTTACTGAAACTGGGATTATGCCGCTCCGAATACGTCGTTTCATGCTTCTGCTGGTGTATCTGCAGTACCTGGTGTCCCTACCTCACTCCCATCTGACGCGAGCCTGCCTGAACAGCTTAATTGAACTGGCAGCCTCAAACAAAAAGTCTTGGGTCGGAGACGCAATCACTGCAGCCACAAAGCTTCCATTTGATTGCCCACAGTTCGACTTTGCCACTGCAACACCAAAATCTGTTGAGGACTACCGCAAATCTATCGAAACTCGGGAAAATCAAAGGCTACAACATGAAGTGGACTCATCAGTTAAGTTCTATTTATTACACTGTCGTTGTGAACCCCAAAAGGACAAGCCTGCCGCTCAAATCACTCTTTATCTGAGGCATTATTTATTCATGATCTGGACACAAAGCCACCATGAAGCGATGACTTCAATTATGCTGTCCACTCATCAGCTTGCCTTGGAAAAGCTGCGGTATACTGATCACGCACACCAACTCGTACCCAGACACGAACGAGTCTGCCGTTTCTGTACAGACAAAGTGGAAAGCCCGGAACATGCACTGCTTGAATGTCAATCAAACCCTGATGTTCTCAACATTCGCAGTATATTCCTAGCCAAGCTATTCA
Source organism: Mycena rebaudengoi (assembly GCA_029282285.1). Taxonomy (NCBI): domain Eukaryota; kingdom Fungi; phylum Basidiomycota; class Agaricomycetes; order Agaricales; family Mycenaceae; genus Mycena; species Mycena rebaudengoi. The sequence continues at coordinate 247,277 of JARJCX010000015.1, read as the reverse complement.
GCACTGTACAGAAAGTACAGCAGAGGTTCCGTGAGGCTGACTCAGTTGCTTTCCTAAAGGCAATGATATATGAGTGCTCAACCATCGTTCTAACCGGTAAACTTGTGCATGATGTCCTTGAGATTTTCTATGCGACACCTGTGTATCGTAGACGCGAAAACTGATAGGCTCTTTCCAGATTCAACAATATGCTTTGTCCGGATGTCTAAGCTCTACCATGAGGCATGGGGGAACCTGTGGGGTCTGCGAGTCAGGTTTAGATTGTCAGGATGAAGTCCAGGAACGATGGTGTATTTCACATTAGCTTGCTTTTGTACACCGGGAGAATTCCTGGGCCCGGTGTTCGTTATTCGGACCGGCCGTGTAATGCTACCTATCCACCTACCTACCTACCGCGCAAAACAGACTGCCTTTTTAGGGTCTCCACCCCAAATAGGATCACCCCCATCTGGAAAGTATTGATCCGCCCCTTTTGAGTTCCGCGTAATACAAAGTTGACCATAAGATAAAGTACTAGTCAAGTATTGCTCCAATCACATGGACCCAATTTACAATTTTGTCAAGTTGAATTTAGGTGAAGAAACCGAATTACAAATTGTATTAGATGAGATATAATAAAAAGACCGAGTATTGTTGAGATGGTACATATCAAGGAAACTATTGCTTAATTCCCCACAACGGCATGCTCAAAATCGTTCTCTGCCATTTTTTTTTACCCATGCCCCACAGCACAGAAAATCCTGCATAAAAGAAAGTACAATAAGTTCTGTGAACCTTCGTAGCGCACGGTGCGAACCTTGGTGATAAAAAATTCTTCAAGGACCGGGGTTCAACTCCTCAAAAAAGCATGGTATGGTACAAGTGCCCGTTCTGTATGTCATAACTGTATCTATTACATTAAAGTAACTACATTCAACCAGAGCCCACTCCGTCCACCTGATTAGAGTTCCGCCTGCATTTCGGATTGAAACATGCCCCACCTGTCCTCCATTTCACCCTTACTTTAGTCATTCTATCACTCACAGCCCGACATTCACGTGGCGCCAAGATGAACTCGGATCAGGCCTGCCACGCTCTTCGACTTACATCCTCGAAGCCTGAATGCCCGTCCCAGCCGCTGTTTGAAGCCCTTGCCGCCATATTGAAGACGACTCGCTCTTGACCTAAAGTCGCGTGCTGCTCTTCCTCTTCATTTGTCGACGCCTTTGTCCTGCCACAGCGCCTTTACCAAAGCACACACCGCAAGCCCATCGAGCCCGGCCTCGTTTGAAAAGCCGTATTGCAACATCTTCATGATTCGAGGTACGCGTAGTTCTCCTTGTATTCTTCATATGTTACTCACTGAACCGTCCTTCTATTTTCGAATCCAAAGACCGCGGATTTGGCTGGTGACCGCTGATCATTTTCCTGGAAGCAGGCCCTTCTCGTGCATTGCTGTGAAGGCGGGTGGAGGAGCGAAGTGGGTGTATTTGAGCTGCGTCACGCGTTAGCACGTTGCGTGTACTTCTCCTCCGTTCCAGTCCCCCACGCGCCCGCGCTTCGAGGTCCGACAGCGCCTCTTCTCACTGCGTCTGCGTATTCGCGCCGCACCCGTTCTGCGTAGCCGAGAATCCTCGTCTCATTGCGTGTGCGGGTTGAGATTCAAATTGCCGAAAAGTGGACGTGGGGGGTGACCGCATTTACGGCCTCAACTTGGGCGGCTGGTTTGAGCTGGAACCTTGTGCATGTGCGTTTGAATATCTATGGATTCCCTTCTAACACTACGTAGTCATCGCGCCTGCGCTGTTCCAGCAATATCCCTCTGCCGGGGATGAGTGGGCACTGTCAACCCTGATGCGCGCGGATGGCACGCTGCAGGCCAAAATGGAGCAGCATTACGATACCTTCATCGTGAGTCTTCGATACTAATTGGTTCTTCCCCTCCTCATTCGCATCCAACCCACCCATCTTTTCTTTTCCCATCATACTCACATCTCTTTTTTTCCCCCCCACAGCTACCTCGAAGCACACAACATGATCCGCGGAATCACCGGCTACGGCGCGAGCAACGGCCCCTTTATCAGCATCCACGACGGCTTCCAGGCCGTCTCGTCGTGGGCGGGCATCCTCAAAGGCTCGGACCGCATCGTCATGGATACGCATCCGTATATCCCGTTCAGCGGCGGAGCGAATGACCAGCCTATTGCGACAAGCGAGGATCCCGCGCGCGCGGGCGGGCATTGGCCTGCGGCGGCGGCGTGTGCTGATTGGGGGTCGTTCTTGAATAATGGGTCCGTCCCTCCCTCCCTCCTTGCTCCGTTTTCGAGAAGTGGATTGATGCTTTATCCCTCTGCGTAGCCGGTCGCAGTTTAACGTCACCATTGCGGGAGATAGACTCGTAACCAGTCTGTAAAACAATTGCCGAAAATATGTGGCAAGCACTTCGGTGTTTTACAGACTGGTACATCTCGGGCAAGAGGTGGGCAGTTCCGGAATTTTTAAAATCAACCTCCTATGGCTAGATACAGTGTATAAATGAGGTTTGCAAAAAAACAAAAATTTTTTTTGGGAGTACACTTTTCTAGGGTGACGGTTTTAAAATTTCTTACACCTTGATCTCAAGATTGGGTGATTCAAAAAGTACAAACAAAAATGCCAATCGATAGCCAAACCCACTGTAAGTCCCCCTAGGCGCAGTCAGATTTTGGCTAAGGAGGCTTCTTCGTGAGATATTGAGGTGCCATCATTTGCCACTCCAAATATGGGAATTCCATCAAATGCTCCTAGTGGCTTCAATTCTTCTCCATTTCAAAAATAAAATCGGCCATCTTGTAGAGGGCATATGACAATGGGGAGGTCATCGCCGACTATTTTTGCCCCAGGGCGAGAGGGAAGGCGCAAAAGCCGAAATTCGGGACATCGGACCGGTGGCGGAAGTCGGTACGTTTCTCGGCATCTCCCGGTGCCCGCCTCTTGATCTCGGGAAAGGGGATCGAGCTGCCAACGGAGTTTGAAATTTTGGCAGGTGCCGTGATCGGCCGAAAAGCGAGCGATCAAAAACGATCAATTCTGCCCCAAAGTTGATGCCCTTTCCATCTCTTCCACATACAATTAAAAATATTCTGAGGAGGCAAATGTGTTTATTTCTAGCATATGAAAGATCTTGATAACTCGAATTTGGTTCATGGGCAAAGTGCAAGAGAGAACAAGGGCCTCAGCAAAATTTCAAACTCCGCTGTCAGCCCAATGCAGGATCCCGAGATGTACCAGTCTGTAAACAACCGAAGTGCTTGCCACATTTTTTCGGTATTTTGTTTACAGACTGGTCACGAGTCTATGCGGGAGAGTTCAGCAACGGGTACAACAACTACGGGTTGTATTTCAAGGGCGTGAACAGGACGCAGTCGTATGGTGGTGATTGCGCGTTGTGGGAGGATTCGTCGACGTGGAACAATACCGTCGTAGCTGGTGTGTGAGAGTTTGCGCTGGTGTCCATGGACGCACTCGGGGATTGGTTCTTCTGGATGTGGAAGGTGCGGTTGCTTCCGGACCTGGGTGTCTATTTCTTCACCGTATCTGACTATGTATTTGTGTTTTCAAATTCAAATTAAATTTTAGATCGGCCAAGCCGCCGACGGGGTCATCCGCTCGCCGCGCTGGCCGTACCAGCTCGGCCGCGCGGGCGGATGGATGTCCACCGACCCGCGCACGGCGCTCGGCAAATGCGCCTCCGTCGAGGGGGGGCGATGACGCTGATGCCGACGTACACCGCCGCGTCGCGGTGTCACCGCGACGGGGGGCGTGGCGACGCTCACTTATATTACACCGAGTGTGACTGCGGCGGGGGCGGTGGAGGTGACGCCGACGATGAGTATTGGGAATGGGTGGTTTTATGCGGGGGATATGGCGCCGGGTGTGACTGCGGTGGCAGGGTGCACGTATCCTGCTGCGTGGAGTGCGCTGAGTCTGCCCGCGCCCACGGCGCTGTGCACAGGCGCCGCATGAGTTTTGTTTTGTTTTGTTATGGACTCGTGATTATGAGTACTTATGTAATAAGGATCGTCTCTTTCACTTGGGGTAAAGGGCCGTGGCGTCGCCCGGCATGCAACTCATACTTACTTTTTTTTTTTTTTGTTATATGTTCCAAGTACCAAATGATAAGATTCAACATAAGAATAAAATAATATCAGAAGAAGAATGGCCTTGCATCGCCTTCGGCATCCCGTCCCAAGGTTTCTCAAAGTTGATGCGCTGCGGTGGGCGGGAGGCACAGCGCAGCGGGCCGACTTGTTGATGCGCTGCAGTGGGCGGGAGGCGCATGGCGATGCGGGATGCTCAGCGCAGCGGCGCAGGGCGGAGCGGGCCAGTGCGCAGGTGTGGAAGATTAGGGAGCACTCGTTGATGCGCTACGAGAGTCAGTAGAACGAAGCAGTGAAATCAAATAACAAACCAATGGACCGTCAACAATATTTGAAGACAGATTGTGCAGGGATAGTTTTGAATCCAGTGCAGGTGTGGAACAATTCACCATTGGCTATTGTTCATATAATCCGAAACCGGGCCATAAACAAATGAGTGCCAGAAAATAAATGCGCATTTGATAGCAGTATGCGGGATCGGCTCGAACGTGGTGGTGTAGTGTATTGCTATTTTCCCAAGAAATTCCCTGGAAGAACATGTTCAAGGCAGCATCACACCCCATTTGTTGATGGAATTGGGAGTGTAGGGGGTAGGTAGATTTGGGTTGCAAAGTGTCGTGTCTAATCTGTATTGGGGTAGCCAGATTATATAAAAGGTAATAGGACCATTTAGGGTGAACATATGTACTTCTAGCATATTTATTGGCAGGGGGTTCGGCTAGTAACGGGCGGGAGGGAGCGTGTTGGGGGTGTGAGTGTGTAAGAGAGTTGGCGGGCGGCAGGGGGCGGGAGCTGTTGCGAGGCGGGCCGGTGACACAGGAGGCGGGGCAGGCGGTGCTGTGGGCGGGAGGCGCATCGGGGATGGCGGGACGGAACGTTGAGTGCGGGGCCGCATGTGTTCAGCGCAGCGACGCAGGGGGCGGTGCACGGAGGGAGTGCTCGGTGATTTAATATGCAAGTTATACAAGGTGTCGGCACGTCGGCAAATGTTGTTGAGTTACAGATCGCATCAAGTCAGCGTGCGCACGGTAGTACTGGGGACCGGCAATGTAACCGACTTTGATGTCCTTCTTTAAAAATTCGTTGATGCAGCCTTAGCCATCCATGTTATTGCCTCAAGTGAAGTGAGAAACTTGTTTGCATTTGTCGTCTCGGTGTATTGTCCGGGACATATTTTTTTTTTGCTCCCTGTTGTTCCCTGCTGAATTTATTTCTTCATTTCACATCAAATTCCCTGCCAAATGAGGTAACTCATAGTAATCTCCTTGAGCAAATGAAAGAATTCTGTCCCAGACAATATACGGAGACACAGTGCTTATACCATTTCCAATTCTTTCAAAGTCATATAGTAAGTGGCCAAACCTGGGCCGACGTTTTGGACAGAACAAACAAGGAACAAACAGACATCACTTTGGTGGCGGTTGCCGATACCCAGTAGTACGGGCAGTCTACCAGCCACAGATGCAATTAACCAAATGGCGACCAAGCTATCATTGTGACTAACGCACTTTCCGCCATAACGTGGCATCCAAATGCGGCAATTTGATGCCGGCAGGAACGGCAAGCGAGAGTTTACCGGAGACATGCCGGTTGACTCAAGAAGAGCGGAACCAGTTTCTGCTAGACGAAAAGTCTCCAGTAAGAAGCAAATGATGAATTATATCAATGCCAGTGCATATCTACAAGCAGAGGGAGACAACTACTGGCGCAAATATGTTCCAGAGCATGACGGTAGTAGATGGCCATGGGATGTGGGTAGAATAGATATTGAGAGTGCAGATATGAGAGTGGCATAGTGTTAGATTGATAGGGGACGGAGTAGGGGACGTGGAGTAAGCATTGGAGCATTGAAAAAGAAGACTGAGCTGAGTGAGTCGATGTACACGCCAGATATGCCTCGATCTGGGCCTTCTTCCCGTCTTCGGTGTTTGCGATCTTGAGACAAAGATGGCGGCTGCATAGAGTGCAATGGAATAACTGAGGCTTGGTGTGGTTTATGGTGAGAGCGAGGCAGTCAATGTGGTGGTGAGAGGGAGAGACATCATTGACACAAATATGTCAGTGACTCAGCCACACACTAGGGCAAGTTGCCGACCTGCCGTCATCAAATGCTGCCGCCTGGCCGCCATCAAATTTCCCGTTTTGGGTTGCCACGTTATGGCGGAAAGTCAGGGAGTTTTATGCCCGGACCAACAAAGGTCACCGGTGTACACCGGAGGACATCCACTGTCACCGGTAATCAGTGTGATACGATGGATAAGATAATGTGGATCAGTGATACCCGCTGTACTGCCATGATGATTCATCAACATCAATCAACATCATATGGAATTATCACCGCATCCAGTGGAATGCACTGTACGGAACTAGTTCAGTGGATTCCAGTGGATTTCCACAATTTGGAATTCAGGAGGGGGGGCTCAACAAAGCAGTGAATTTCAGTGGATATCCCGTCAGATCCAGTGTATTTATACCAACTACGACTTTGTGGTCCATGTTTTAATAGTGGAGAAATAATTGGTGAAGAAAGAGGAGGAAAGTTTTACTACTGTTTTGGAAGCAAGTGGAGTGCACCAATTCATATGTTTTGTATTCTTCCTTAACAACAATGAATTTCAGTGAATATCCCATCAGATCCAGTGGATCCATGCTCGGGCAGTAAATATCCCCTAAAATCCCGTGAGATCCAGTGTATTTGTTGCTCGGGGTACACTGAAATTCAGCGAATATCCCCTCTAACTGCGGTCATATCTGGCATGTTTATGCTCAGGTTACAGTGAAATCCAGTAAGTGTCCCACAAAAGCCGGTGTATTTCCTTCATAACCAAGAGTTAGCCAGATTTCCCATGTAGATCAACGATACTTGGTGGAAATCCCCCAATATACGGTGGGTTTATGAAGCAAATACAACAAAATCTATGGAAGTACTGTCACATCCAGTGGATTTCTGCCCAGAGTTTACTGAATTGCACAGGATATATGTTGGAATCTAGAACATGTAGAGTACATATTAAATGCAGGCGAACAATTTATTTACAAATGGCTGTAGCAGTAGATACGGGAATGGGTGCAGTGCAGTTCATTGGATATGTCAAGATCCGGTGGAGGTAGCTGAATGCGAGGACCCGCCACCGAAGTCCACTGTATGCGCAGTGAAATCCAGTGAAGTTCGGTGACACGGACCGGCAAAGCCGGTCCGCGCATATTACTGAAGTCAGGAGTGATCATTGTGTACTTACATGAACGGAACCAAACAAAACGCAGCCTCTGCTACCAATCAAGGCCAAACACTATGCCCCGCGCCCCCATTTCCCGCGATAAATATTGCAGCCACATTCTAAGTATATCATATGCCGTTATATGATATTGAAAGCGGCATAAATATGCCATACAAAAAAAGTTGCGCTCCATTGTAGTTAGACACGGTTTGTCACAAGTTCGTTGGAGGATCCCGTCCTGTTTTTATGGTTTTCAGTTTCTTCAAGTCCGAAAGGGGGAGGGAGATTGCCGAAGGATGACGGTGACTACAAAATTTTTTTTTGCCATTGTTTGCACAAGTGATGATTTTTCACCGAGTAGGGGGTATTTTTCCCCGAGTATGTAAACACGAAAAATTAACCAAATAAGAACAAAGGCACAGCCGCTATTTTTCATATGTTTTCAACTAATAGAAATGGTATAAAGACTACACACAGCCACTAAAGGGGTCCCTCAACGAAATCGGAAACTAGTAAAAAAGTGATCGATTTTGGGTGCCCTGAGATTTGAAAGAAACGATAACATATGTAAACATAAGTACTCGTAATATCTCAGGGGACCTTAATTAGGGTCAGTGACAAAAAACTGTGAGGTACTTTTTAGTGGCTGTGTGAAGTCGTTTTTATCGCTTTATTAGAAAAAAACCTAGTGTATTTAGTGGCTGAGTATTGTACATGTTTACGTACTTGGGGAAAAATACCCCCTACTCGGTGAAAAATAACAACATGCGCAAACAATGTAATTTTTTTTTTGCCATTGCATTCGGAATGATCCGACAGGTTTTTGCATCACGTTATGCGGGCATGAGTTTATGGCCGCTCAACGTCTAGAAAGACCTGTGCAGCACATTTCTTATGATTGTCCACTATCTCGCCATGTGTTCACGTGCACATCTCCATCTTATGCTGACTAAACTCGCTTCGGCCTAGGGCTGTTCGCCATGCCCGTGACGGGCACGGCCGTCGTTTCGACGGGTGAGTGACGGGCCCGAACCGTTATCCAACGGTCCGTCGAGTGGTTGAAAAATTCCTCGACGGGACGGCCGTCACGGCCCACGGAACGGGCTCGGTTCTGCGAAAGTTACTGCACCGAGGTAAGTAGAGCAGAAAAATGCTCTAATTCACCTCAAAGTTGCAGTTGAATCAAAAGCTTTGAGGAAGTCGAAATTCTGCGTCAAATAGAGCTGAAAGTTACGTTTCTGGCTCCAGGAAAGCAGGCCAGCAAGCAAAATGGGACCATTATCGACACTCTGTGTGTATTTGAAGTGCCACCTCCATCGGGAAAGAATATAAATCAAGTTGAATATAACTTATCAAGTTGAAGCAAGAGTTGAAAATCATATGTGAGATGAACCAGATATGGTAATTGATCACCAAACTTCGCGGAGAGGCCCAAGCAAGGTCAGTATGAGAGAGCTCATGTCTAGCAACCGGTGTGCGAACTTCAGGAGGCAGGGAGCCCATTTTGACGCCAAATTCACCAAATTTAATCCGAAAATGAACAGTAAATTTAATTGGAGTCTAGGACAAATTATTTTTCGAGCCATTGACTATACTATGTGTTCGGTGTCGTTATTTGTGCTATCGAATAAGATTGGGCCGGCCCTCCTTTCTTCCTCTTCGTGCGAAGGTTCCTCGCGACTGACCAACCGTTTATTAGACCCTTTATCCCCTGCGCCAATTTCCTCCCTCAATACGAGGCTCTAGCTCAACAACCATTGAATATAGTCCTCTAATTTAAGAGAGACATATGTTACTGTGTTCTTTGACTATCTAGATGCACCAAAATATTTAGAATACCTTGGTCCTGACCAAACTATGAGACGTCTTTACAAGAGGGGCTTCTTCCGGACTGGTCCGATCTCCGGTCTGTTCCGGGTATAGCATTTCACCCACTCTTGACTTTCCGCCTCAGATCACGTCCCAAATCGGGCAATTTGATGGCGGCAAGATTTACGGCACTTTCAAGCTCCGCTCATGTCAAACAAGGTCAGCCACCGTAACAAACAACGTGTTTCACTCTCTTCCTGCCACCACTCCCGTCGCTCACCGCAGGCGCCAATTTCCCATTCGCCCGCCATTTTCGCTCAATGCCGATGCCTGCGCTTGCTTGCGAAGAATTAGGTCAGCCACCACGGCCTTGCGGGCCCTGCTCACGCTTATGAATGTTACCCCAACGACCCAGCCCATGCCACCGACCGTGCGCACTGCTAGCCCCTCCGCCCTCCCGCACGCTACCCCTCTACGCGATTGTGGTCCCGCCCGCACCCATGCAAGGTGACGATACCATCGGGACGCCCTCGACAGCGGGCAGCCTAAACAGAAGCACGAGGAGCACGGCGAACAGTGAAGGACCCGCGGGATGACGGACACATCTGAAAGCTCTGGTATGTACCCATTTCTAAGCCCGCGCTTGTGACGACGAAGCCAGCACCCACGCTGTGGCACAAGGACGATGCACAAGGACGATGCCCAGGGTGAGCGCAAGGCCGGCCCGCGCTCTGAGGCTGGTGAATCCGGACAACTTCACACGAAGTCCACGCCATGGCGGCCGCGCTACTGCGTGAGCGCAGGGCCGGGGTGGGTTTGTAAGCATTGCGTACTGATGATAGACGTATAATCGGCGCATTACATATTACCTTGTGAATGGATTTGTGTTGTGTAATGTCTCTTGTGTTGTGTTCTATCTAATGAATCTTTACTGCTTGAAGAACTATGGACTAAGGAATATACCCGCCCCTGGAACGCGATGGTTGACTTGGTATCTTGAGTTATTGTGGAGTGCCGAATCATGCTGGCCGAAAAGTTGCAAAAATTGCCGCGATCTATTGGCGCAGTTTATTTAGTTGGGTTGGTGAGACACGGGATAAGCGTGGCTCAAGACTTAATCACACAGGTTGTAGTGGTTCAGGTAAAAGTAGTTAATTACTGAACTACAGAATACATCTGCTTATATAGCTACTGGAAGTCCGTGGGTAATAAATAAGTACAGCCTCATACAGACTCATATTAGAGTCATAAATATGCCAGATTGTTCACTAACCTTCCGGGATGTTCCCAGACATCCTACTACATACGCCAAGACGATCAAATTACCCGATTTAGGACGTGATCTGAGGCGGAATTTAAACAAGTCATTTCACCATTCGATGGTCTCCCTTTTTTATAAAAAATCGCTGGAGAGAGGGGGGTGGGGGTGCATAGAAAGCACTGCATAAATACCTGTATTACTGCTTTTCGTACATTCGGAACGTGCCGCCACGGCTGAAAGGTGCGTGCAATTCAAGTGCTATTCACGGGCCGTTTTTTTTTTCGCGGACTGCCAATGTCATCCCGTGTGGCATCTATGATCGCAAGCCTGCAATACTTATATCCTTTGTTGTTTCTTTCCTTGACCTTCAGCCGCTGTGGTACTGACTACCGAAAAAGTTTATAAATAATGTCACGTGTCGTTGCTCACCCTCCATTGCCTTCTGTTGCTAACAGGGCCATACAGTGTGCCTCTTCCCTCTCGTTCGTGTTAGGTTCGGATCAAGCCTCTCCGATCGATTGTTTGTTGATGCGGGCAGAGTTTAGGGTCAAACAACGGAAGAGGCTTGTGCCAAGATGACGAAAACAGGCAGGATCTTCGTCGCGTTCTACAGACACAGAAAACGCGTAGATCTTTTGGGGGAACTGGTAGGGCCTTTTCATTTTCAATCAACTTAGATATTGGCCAGCTTAGAATTGTTATGACTGCCCTACACAATATGGGAAATGGCGCAAAAGTGAGGGCTTTGGAAAATCGTGGACCGCACTTTAGCATCCTATTGTGGTCGTATCTGGGCTCAAATAAAAAAAGTAAGTAGGCAATATGCTCTTATTACTATTCATAAATGTCCTCCCAGCGCCTGAGCTCTCCGGAGCTGCCATTGGTTCTGTACTGAAGACAGAATCTATCCCGTCACATCTGTCGATCATGTTTCCCCTTTAGGAATGATCGGCAATTTCCTCTCCGCTCATGGCGACACCGCAGCCCCATGAAGAGACCGAAACACATTAATTATTAGTTAGAAACGATAGAGTCCACAAAACTGCGGCTCTGGAACAACTTTGTGCTCAAATTGGTGGGCACATCAGCGCCATCAGTCGTCGACAATTAATTGTAGGGACCGACGTGAGTTGACTATAAAATTAAGAGCTATACTAGACATCAATTTCATCCTTATTATGAAGAACTTTGTCTCTCAAAGTTTTACATCCATCGCCCCGAAAAGGTGTGAGGGGACGTTAAAGATCCTCACTATTTGATTCAGTTTGTCCCAAGCCTCTCTCCGAGGGAAACCGGTTGACCGGTCCGGAGAGAGGGTTGATCCGAACCTACGTTCGTGTGCGGAATAGTTGCTGTCAGGCAGGTGCGGGATTTGATACTCCTAGGCTTGTCCAGAGCAGATTGCTTTGCCTTGTGAATGCCAATTTAATTCTTATGTTTCGTTGCCTATTGCACTTCAAGTTCAGTCCGAATGAAATTAAAATGACTATTGGCATGTATAAATTAAAATGAAGGTAGTTAATGATTGCCTACTCGGCTACTTGTTCGGTGTTGTTTAAGAAGTTAAAAATTGGCCTCTTATTAGTGTCTTGGTCCTCCCGGGCCATCCGTCTCGTCCGACGAGAGCTGTCTTCGTTTGGTGCTCTCCGCGGGTTTTATGTGAACCGTCTGTATGCTCATAGCCGCCATTCTCTCGGCCACTCGAGCATCCTGTGAATGATTAGTATGGGTGGCAATTTGAAGGTTTGAAAATATATCAGCACACTGCGCGCAAAAAAAAAACCACATATGGGTGCAAGAATCACCTTTCATGGAGTATTACTCAGAATTCTTGAATTTCTGTATACCGACACATATGCATATCAAAAGCTATATGAAAACTAGGTCAAGTAAAATTAACAGCTGTTTTCTGGAAGCCACTATTCGGCGACAAGAGAGCTGATGAACAAATAAACAGGCAGCACCTTACAGATGAAAAGTCATTAAACATATATCAGTCTTAGTAACCTGAAAGCTCACTACCGCAAAAAAATTCCGGCCGCAAATATCTTATAACGCGGAGATTGGGAATTATATTTAAACATAACGAGATAGTTAAATTCACGGTGCATGTTGAAAGCGAAATTAGATCTGATACATCAAGAGATAAACGAGCGGAAATTAAATAGAGACACATATTAGTGTCGTTCAAACCTGGCCCTATTTGGTTCCCTGTTTGCGTCCCTATTTGCTCCCTTTTTGCCATTTTGGCAGTAAATTGGCGTAAAAGGGAGCAAACAGGAAAATAAATAGGAGGCAAATAGGGCCAAGTTTGAAACCCCCCCTCCTGTACCTTTAGCACTAGGAGGTGAATAGGAAGTGTTCAGGCGCATTCTCCTACTCTCCACCACGTGTCGGCATGCTTCGGCTGCTGCATCCTGTTCAGACTCCGCTCGGCAGTGGCGGTGGACGTGACATGACGCAACCATCACCAAGCCACCGTCGTTACCGCTGCACCACGTCATGGCCACAGGCTCCCGCCGCACACGCTCCAAGCGTAGTCGTATACTCGAGGAGCTCGATGATCACCACCGTCAATTCACCCACACCTACTTCATGAATCAAGTCTCTCGACTCTTGGACGATCTGCCTTCCAACTCGGACTCAGAGAACGGGAGTGACGGGAGTGCAATCTCCGGCGATAGTGGAGATGATATTTCTATGGGATCAGATTTTTCAGGCTCCTCCTCAGATATTTCTATGTCTTGCTCCGAGATTGAAGACGAGTTTATGGCGACTCGCCACCAAATGATTTTGCAGTTGATGCGAGACATTGAGACCACTCGGATTATCGATCCCATGCCCCGCATTCCGAAGGTATCGCAGCTGCATCTCCTTGACGAGTGGCGGGAGTGCGGACACCCCAATTTTCGCCGGTGGCTTCGTGTTGAGCCTCATACCTTCGACGGGTTGTACGAGCTCATCAAGGACCATATAATTTTTCAGAACAATTCCAATTGCCCTCAGCTGCCTGTCCAAATTCAGCTCGCGATACTCCTCTTTCGCGCTGGCCATTATGACAACGGTGCCTCTCCTGAGGAAATAGCTCAGTGGGCTGGTGTTAGTGTTGGCACGGTGGTCAACTGCACCAACCGCGTTATGATCGCGCTTTTGCAATTGCATGACGCAGCAATCCATCTACCAAATGCGGTGGAAAAGGAGGAGTCAAAGTCCTGGGTGGAGGCCGAGACATGTCCGGAGTGGCGCGGTGGGTGGATGCTCGCAGATGGCACCAAGATTCCGTTATTTCAGCGTCCTGGGCTACATGGAGATGCCTGGTTCGACAAAAATAAGGATTATTCATTAGATTGTCAGGTGTGTTCCTCCTCAGGGTCGTCGACTGGATTAAATTAAGATTCTAAAGGTCTTGGTACTGCCCAACAATCTGTTAATTGCAGATTATTCTATTGGTCATACAGGCAGTGTTCATGATTCCTGGGCATTTCGAAGCACGCGCACCTTCAAAGATCACGACACAATTTTTTCTCCAGGAGAATGGCTGTGGGCTGATTCGGCGTACACACCTGAGCGGTGGTGTGTTCCACCCTTTAAGAGACCGGCACATGGACAACTCAGCCCTGATGAGCGTACTTTCAATTATCATGTTTCGAAGGTAGCTGTATAGCTGCTTACTTACAGAATCATGCGCTAATGAATCGGCAGGTCCGGATCAGAGTCGAGCATGCCATCGGCCTACTTAAAGGGCATTTCCAATCTTCAAAAGAAGTGCGGATTCAAATTTCATCGCACAAAGATCATATGTGGGCCTTGATGTGGCTTCGCACATGCATTATCCTCCATAATCTCATCATCCGGCTGGAAGAGGGGCGTGTTGACGAAGAGTGGAGGGAAGAACTTTATGAGGCGGGCCGTGACGACGATTCTCGAGGCAGCTGTGCGGAAACAGATTCAGACAGGGAGGAAGAAAGTGCAGAGGCGGATTTGCGGCGGGCACGAAGGCGACACATGACGGAGGGAGGAAGATTTCGACAGAGGCTCATGGATGCTCTCTTTGACAGTCCTTATACTACAGCAACTCGTAGAACGTGAATTGGATCAACTAACTACGAATTGGTACTACTTGTGAACGAATTAATGGGTATTCAAGTACTGAAAAGCGAGTGACTAAGAGTCCAACTGTGGAAAGAGCGAAAGAGAAAGTAGGTCCGACCGGCACCGCAGAATCATACTAGTTAATTCCCTCCCAAATTGCTGCCAAACCCAGTGGCAATGTCCATCCCACAAATTTATCCATACCATCCATCGCCGCGAATTGGTCAAGCATCTCACTTCCTCTGACATTGACAAGGCCAAACATGTCATCAACGCCGCCGAAAATCCCCGCTCCCGAGTTGTTCCTGCTACTACCTCCCTGCATATTGAAGCTGCTGAAGCTCCCCGCCTCGTTCACACGACCGCCCTTCGTCTCCTCAGCGGCCCCGACGTTTGAAGTGTTCCCGCCATCGCATTTTGGCATGTCCAAGGGCGCTACATTGCTCCCGCCACCGTTCTGCATCATCCATTTGAAACGCATCATCTCAAGTTCGTGCTTCTCTCTCTCCCTGTCACACTTAAACTGCTCCTCCCGACGACGATCCTCAGCGGCAAGGCGTCGCTCCTCCACCAGCATATTTTCGCGCTGGTATGCCTGCTGCTTCTCGAGGGCATCTACATCGAGACGGCGCTTCTTGACTTCCAGTTCAACGAGGCGCCGCTCATGCTTCTGCTGTCCGAGACGGGCGAGAGTTTCGACCTGGAGGCGGCTCTCTTCGGCAAAGGCTTCGACGCGACTACGTTTGCCACGAGGTTTGGTAGCTGAAGGAGTAGTTGCGGAATTTTCCTTCATGGATGCCCGCGATGCTGCAGATTTCGCCAGGAGCTGAAGTTTCACCGGAGTTGGAGATGTCGGCGGCGTAATAGTCGATGAACTGGTGTCGCTTTGCATACCGGCATTCCTGGGGGCAGGAACTGAGGTTTGCTTGCTTGCTTGTTCGCTGTCGTCGTCGTCGACGGGAGTGAAGGGGTTCTAGAAATATGGTTACATGGCGGCAGGTATAGTTTGGTCGCCACCAACATACCTCGCTACCTTCATGTTCCTCTTCTTTGTCCAGCTCCTTTTCGATATCCCAGGGCGGCGACTGAGGTGCCACTGATTCACGACCATCCATCAGAAGAGCAAGAGCCTGTGCAGCCACATCTTGACCGGGTTCCGATGACACAGTGAACGGATTGAAGTTTGGGAGAGTGCACCAGTAACCATGAAGACGCTCCCACCACGGAAAGCTCGCCTTCAAGAGTTCTAGACGCTTAAGTCAGCCAGAAAATGTGGCTGGAGCGTCAGAGGAATACATACCAATCTTGTTGTGGATGTCGCTGCCTGGAGTAATGTCCTCATACTTCAGCCCTGCACCAGTCTGGCCAAGTTCAGTGTTAAAGTCGCGGTACTCTGATTTGAGCCTGTGGTGCATGAGTATTGTAAAAATATGCCATGGGTAAGAGGGACTTCACCGAGAGACATAGTTCTCGACAGAACGCACATACGGCGTGGAATCCTTCTTGAAAGCCTCGCGAACAGCTGGATCCGCATCAACGGAGAAGACAGCATCGGCTATCTTGGTGTAATAAATGGTCTTGGCGCCACTGGCCTTTCTCGCTTTCCTACCCTCCTTATTGGCATCTTTGGTGGAATCAGAGAACAATTTCTGGCGGTCGGCGGGGTTGTTGTCGAGCCAGTCAAGTAACCGCTCCGTGCGGGATGTATCCTTATCCCAGTAAATACGAGGGCCAGACGACTTTCCGGCCTTTCCGTCATCAACGTCTGCATCAGCTCTTTTTGGAGCCTTGGGCTTTCGGCTGGACGGCGCCCGCGTGGGCTTCGAAGGTGATGCTGAGGGGCTCGTGACTGGCTTTTTTCGAGCGCGAGACTTGGCTTTGGAGGGAAAACCTCGCCGAGCCATCGATATTCACGAAAGTAGTAGTAGAAGTAGTGCTAAAGAATGAATGAATAGTAGTCGAGGGAGTGGTGCAGTGGCGTGAGGAAGAAAGATTTGATCGTCACAGGCGGAGTTTGAAATTTTGGAACAGGAGCGTCTTCAGGAGCACAAGTAGGAACAAGAATAGGGAGATGATTTCAAAAAGGAGCCCCAAGTGCTCCTGAATGCAAAAAGGGCCCTTTTTTGCTTCCTTTTTGTTCTCCTACTTGCAAACAGGAAATGAAATAGGA
The DNA here is from genome assembly GCA_029282285.1 of Mycena rebaudengoi. NCBI lineage: Eukaryota > Fungi > Basidiomycota > Agaricomycetes > Agaricales > Mycenaceae > Mycena > Mycena rebaudengoi. The sequence goes on along the minus strand of JARJCX010000015.1, from coordinate 230,609 downwards.
ACGTAAATAGGAAGCAATCAGGAGCCAAACAGGACAACTTTGAACGACACTATTCCAACATAGCTGGCTACTTAAGTGCATAGCCTATCAGGTTATGGGTGCCACCAACTGGGAGGCGGTATATGGATATTTGGCACAAAGTACAAAAAAAAGTAAGTACGAGGTCATGCCGGGCAAAGCCACGGTCCTTTACCCCAAGTTCATGGACAATTATCTACGGTGTAGCGATTTATACCGTTTGACTACGTATCTCACATTGACGTACGCTATATTTTGCCCAATTTGTGTGTTAATGTATTATTCCTCACTGGTAAATCGGCTACTAGTGAGTAACTTGGTTTGGGGTAGGTAGGTAGGTAGGTAGTATTACACGGCACGGTCCCGCTTAGGAACGCCGGTTCCCAGGGATTGTCTAAGTGTACATGCGCCCAAATACACTATTGCCAAACATCAGTCGTGTGGCGGGTTTTCAATTGAGATGCGCCACCAGCGCTTTGTTGTTTGTTCCTTCAGTTTTTTGCCCTCGGTCGAAATGGTACAGTATATGTATGTCATTCAAGAAGTTTTTCAGATTATATCAAAAATATTCAATAACTATATTACAGCCGTTAACAGTACCGAAGGCGCGAACGAAAAAATTACTGTTTTTGGCCATTTTTGATGCTTTTCAAAGAATTCGCTGTTCCTCGCTCAGTTCTTACTGAATGAGCTCGAAAGTATGCTAGAAATGACCGCCTAGTCGATGCGCAATTAGTGATAGAGCCATATTTCTTTATAAATCTCATTTTGGATGTGTGGGCAATGTGAGCTTTATCAGCGCAGGAAATGGAATAGCAGGCCCAGGTCAGCTCCAATCGGGCTGGTTTTTTGAGACAACATACTTGGATGCAATCTGATACCTTTCATAGAGCCAGAAATGCGTATATATTTTTCGCTGCCCCTCGCAGCTCACTTTGATTATTTTCTAGTGCAAAATACAGAACTCAATGTTGCAAGCGGAGTTTTCACTCAGTAATTCCATGGAGTACTCTAGCAGCAGTGCAGGTGGACTCTGAATACTACTACGCGGTCACTTGGGGGAAAAACGCGTCCCAGAACGCGGTTACCTTGAGCGCGTCGCGCGGCCATCACGGCAGCCGTGACCGCTTCATCACGGCCGCATATCGCCACTACGGCGTCGCCAGCGCCACACCACTCTTCCACCGTGTATGTCAAACCCTGCTTCGCTCAAGGCCGCTCGGAAGAAAGCAGCTAAAGCCTCGACCAGAGCACAGGCAGTCTCAAAACTCCAGACAGCCCTCGGAACATCATCCAGCCCACTTCCTTCTGACGATGACTCGAACTCGACGCACTCCACTCCTCTTGCCTTCCCGGATTCCGATACTCCTATGGCAGATCCTTCAGACGACGAGACACCGAGCACAGTCCGGCAGACCCGGTCGAAGCGCAAGTCCGATAAGATCTCTGATGGTTCAGATGTTGAAGACGCCGTTGGACCCGCCAAACCAGCCAAGAAGAAGCCCGGGCCAAAGCCGACGGCTAAGCGCAGCCCAAGCTTGGACATCACGAGTGATTCTGAGTCGGAGCCGGAAGTCGTGACCAAGAAGAAGAAACCTGCAGCAAAGAAACGGGTAAAGAAACCGGTAAAGAAAGCTGCAAAGAAGAAAGGCAAAGGTGCTCCGCCTCTCATTCCCTTGTTTCAATCCTCATATTCTGCTTTAGAAGCTGCTGAGACCGGCACCGATGGCGAGAATATTCTTCCGGACCCTGTCAGTACGTGCGCAATGATGTCGCCTCTGTACGATTCCTGACGCTGTGCCGTCAGAGATTGTTTTCATGATTCCCGAAGCACAGTCCGAGGGCAATCAACGTGTCCGTATAGAGTCCTCGGCGACGTTTGAAGATGTCGTCGAGCAAATCCACGAAGTCATCGGTTGTGTCAGTGTGCCAGTGAAGCCGAAATTAGCGTATAGGCTTTCCAGCTCAAAGGTCAAAGACCCCTCTGTAAACCTTCGGACTGCGGATGATTGGGAGGGTCTGACCGCCGATGTCGTCGCGAAAATCAACGCCAAGAAGGACCTGACGGTCACAATTTGTGTTGAGCCAGAGAACGTAAGCCTTTGAGCTGTTTTCTTTCGCGTAATTGATCTCATTTTGCTGCTAGTACATGTTTTCGCTCCGGGCTAAGAACAAGAAGAAGAAAACTCCCGCTGTGTCAAAAGGTAAAAAAGGGAAGATGACCACTATGGATCTCGACAACGATGATCCGGACGGGGACGACAACGATGACGATGAAGCTGTTGCTGACGGCAGGCTATGTCTGAACTGGACAGTGAATACAAGAAATGTGTCAAGTGTGGGCCAGCGGTTTTGTGCAAAATTGACCGGTCAGGCAGTCATGTCCATTTGACCTTTCAGCAGCGCCGAGCATGGGCCGTCAGTCTGGTATGTTCCTCCTTATAGGTCGCAACTGTTGAAACTCAATTGTATTTGATACAGGCGTGTAAAACGATCAAGGTCACGAAAACGACACCGCCTCAAAGTGACATGTTCAGCATGTTCCACGGCGCTCGCAAGGAAGAGAACACGGCAGCCCCAGGCTCGCATAACCCCTACTATCCCCCTCCGCAGTGGTATCCACCCCCGATGCCGCCGCTCGGCTATGGGATGCCTGGTTTCCCAGGTTATGCGGCCATGCTGCCCGCGGCTGAACATCGCCCCATGCTATCTAGCGACTCCCCCGATGACCCCACTGCCTATCCTTCTGTGATCGAGTTTATCGAGAGCCTCGTTGCCAGTGCTCCCCAGCGATATGCGCTTCGCACGTTGGGAGAGACCCTTGATTCACTACATCTCTTCGACATCAGCGAGATCAAGGACTTGACGGTTGATCAGCTGGGTATGGAGAAGTTCGGCAAAGTCGTTCTGGGTGATGCACAGTATCTCTTGACGAAAGTAGTGAAGGAGGTCAAGCGGTTGGACAAGCTAGCCAAGCGGTCCCGGTTGTGAAGTGGTTTCTACAATATTTGTCGCGCCAGAAGTGACTTACAATACAGTATTCATGTCTTATATTTGCTATCCAAAGTCGCGAGGTGTGCGCACAATAATTCATTCCCATTTTATGAATGAAATAAGCAACTACACATATCCAGCGTGGTGGAACCATCCCCGCGAAGCTTCGGGAGTGACCTGGGACATAGCATTGTACAGATACACATACGGCGCGGCTTTGTCATCGCCCTCGCAGACACGGCGGAATTCTTGCCCATTTCGCCGAATGTAATGCTTGATCCAGGAAAATGTTTCTTCAGTCGGATTGAAATCCGGGGAGTACGGCGGGAGGTAGAGTAGCTTTATTCCCCTAATACACAGAGGCATTAGTTGTCAGGAAGAGAGGGCATGAGGAAACTTGAACTTACTTTGCATTACACATTTTCTCGACGTCTTCGACGTGATGAATTCGACAGTTGTCCAAAATCAAAACACTCCGTGGAGCGGGGTATGGATTCATTACCTCCAGGAGGCCCTCAAGCCACTCTACGAACTGTTCCCCGTTGTATCCACCGACTTTCACGTGAGTATAGATGAGGCCGTCGACTGTAATAGCAGGCAGGAGTGAATATCTAGCGGAATCAGTGAGGATCAAAAGGGACAGGACAGAGGATCTACCGGGTTCCGCGAATAAAATTGCATGCTTTGCGTGCTCGTGTGCCTTTGTAAGCCCAACCGTTGTTACGATATGTAGTCAAGATATTCACAGCAGCTTCATCGGCGGTGACAAGATAGTCTGCGGGATACTGACCGACCTCCAGAGCGAAATCACGCCGCGCTGCTTCGCATCGTTCTGCTGCAGGCTTTGAAAGCTGGAAGTGGCTGAGCAAGCAAGCTCTAAGATCGGCCGCAACAGCGCACCTTTTTCGAGGTCATTCCAAGCCGCTTGAGAGTGCGACTGATGGTCATGAGACATAGCTCAAGTCCGTGAACCAACGAGAGCTGCTCTTGGATTTCATCCAGAAATAAATCCGGAGAATGCTCAAGCATGGCGAGCATCATCTAAACATCATCAGGAAAATGGTGGGAAATGGTGAGAAAGGCGCACATCAACAGCCTCTCTCGACATTAGTGGGGCCCTGCCAGAACGAACTCTCTGCCTTGACACCTCTCCTATTTCATTCCAAACCTGCCGGACGCGCTGAACGACGCGCAAAGGCATGTCGAGCAAAATTGAGATCTCCGTGGAGGTCAATTGAAGTCTCTGAGACATGTGTATTACACGGCGCTTGAGATCGCGGGAATAGTGCTGCCTGAGAGGTTCTTGTCGTCTCTTTTGTGCCATAGTAGAGCAAGCTTGAAGAAGTGGCCAGTAGGAGTGGTGAGAGTTTGTCGCAACGCGCGGCTGATGTGACATATCTGTCATCCCGGTATTACCCGCTGCACCGCGACATCAGAATTGCGACTGGGTCGAAACATTCATACAGTAAAGTGCAGCTTCAAGAGCCTCAAAGTCCGCTGCTCGAGTCCACCTGCACTGCTGCTAGAGTACTCCATGGAATTACTGAGTGAAAACTCCGCTTGCAACATTGAGTTCTGTATTTTGCACTAGAAAATAATCAAAGTGAGCTGCGAGGGGCAGCGAAAAGTTAACGGCTGTAATGAAGAAAAAATTGGTTACTGGTTCAGAAGTTAGGAAACCAGCCCTCGTGGATGAATTGGCACATCACCCTTGCATTACCCACCGCAAATGAGAAATTTCGACGGCCGTAAATGGAGGCGGGGTTCTTTTTACCAAGGGCATGCCGTGCAGAAAGGCTCTTTTTGCCGTACAAGAGACGGCTAATAAATGGACTATATTCAGGTTCACAGGTTAGGAAAAGAGCCCTCGTGGAGGAAATAGTGCATCATCCATTCTCAGTGAAGAAGGGGAATGCCGAAATGGCCTGGACCAATAGCTGTGCCCAGTTAGTTTTACCACACTCTAAATGTCAAAAGATGAGGGCATACGTAGCTGTGTTCATAACTACAGGAAATAAGCCCTTGTGGATGAATTTGGCCAATCACCCACCACAGGTAGTAGCGATGGAATGTGACTGTCGTGAATTGGAAGTGGAGGTTCGAATCTTTCCAAGGGCAGAAGGTGGTGGAGGTCAATTTGTCAACTTTTTTTTTCGGGGTGCAAGAGATGGCTGAAAAGGTTTGGAGGTAAGGAGAATAACCCTCGTAGATGAATTGGTACATCACTCATTCTGACTTTTGAATAAGAAGCATGGACATGGAAATGGGAAGCGGAGGTTCGAATCCTCCCGAGGACATAGGCAAGAGTGATCAATTTTTTTATTCCCCTACAGTGCTCTGTAATGCATATTTTATAGTAATCTGTGAAAGGACGAGATCCTACGCCGGTCAAGGGCTAGAAAAAGTAGCCCTCGTGGATGAATTGGCCAATCACCCACCACAGTAGTAACGATGGAAAGTGACTGTGAATGGGAAGTTGGGGTTTGAATCCTCCCAAGGGCATGAAGTGGTGGATCTGTCACTTTTTTTCGCGGTGCAAGAGATGGCTGAAAAGGTTAGGCTAATGTTTGGAGGTAAGGAAAATAGCCCTCGTGGATGACGTACATCGCCTATTCTGACTTTTGAATAAACGTAGACGTGGAAATGGGAAGTGGAGGCTCGAATCCTCCCGAGGGCATAAGCGAGAATGGCCTCTTTTTTTATTCCCGTATGGTGTTCTGAAATGCTCATTTTGTAACATGTGAAATGACGAGGTCCTACACCCGTCCAGGCCTAGAGAAATACCCCTCGTGGATGAATTGGCATATCACCCACTATAAGTTTCGAGGTTCGATGCCAATGGAACAACGGGAGGCGGGGGTTCAAGTCCCGAAGGGAATTTACCAGGCCAAATGCGCTCTTTTTGCCGTGCAAGTGACGACTGAATAATCGGTTATATTCAGGTTCTGAAGTTAGAGGAAACAGCCCCTGTTGATAGATCGGGACATCGCCCACTATGATTGTACGACAATGTAGTGGACAAGAACATGGAAAGTGGGGGTTTGAATCCTCCTGCGGGCGTTAGCAATAGCCACTGCTGTGTTTGCTGCCGATGAAAACGGCGGAAGGATTAGATCCCATCTCTGCCCAAAGGTAAGGGGAATAATAGCTTTCGTGGATGAACCGGTACATCACCCACCGCAAATAGAGCTGTCCGGTGCCTACGTGGATGGGGGGTGGGGGTTCGAGTCCCCCCGAAGGCATTAACGGTCAAGGTAGCTATGTAACTAATAACTTTTTTCTTTCTTTCTTTCTTTCTGCCTGTCTTTTGGAATACACAAGTGCTTACTAACTTTAGTGATTAGATGAGATCTCCGAGGTATCGATTGGGACGTACGGAAGATGAAATAGCACAAACCCACATACGACACCCTCTTAATATTTATAAATAACTCTGCCATAGTGCAATGAAATGCGTTCGGACGGAGATATTAACTCTGTTCGCTTGTCCAGAAAGTGTTGCTGTAGCTTCAGGTTGGTTCAAAACACGCAAGATCGGCCGGCCGTATTCGGCCATCAACTCGACGCATACATATAGGACTACGAACGACTATGTGTCAACTAGCGCAATCCAGTCCCACCTACATGTGCGTATCCCTGAATCCATCCTCGCTCGTCCTCCCATGGCCTACCATTAGCATCGGCACACGCTCCGCCCGCGCAGAACCCCAGCCACGACCTCGAGGCACACGACCTACATATGCGCATGCCTGGCACTGGCTGCGCGACCCGCGACGCTCACCTTACGTGGTGCGCCTTGTCTCCAGCCCATGCACATGCACTCCTTACCTGTGCCCCCTGCGCTGCCACCCCGAAGTGACTGAGCGCCACCCTCGCCCGTCCCGTACGTCCCACCTTCTTGCGTTGTACTGTGCTGACAGACCGTGGATGTGTGTATGTAGAGCGCGTGGCCCGACACCCCACGTCACGACGGCGACGAAGATAGCACGACACGCCACGCCACGGCGGGACTGCGTATCCTGCGACGCATCGCTACTGCATCCCAATATCGCTGCCGTGCTGGTGCCCGTGCCCTTCTTCGCCCCCGCTGCACTGCAATTATTGCCGCGACCTCGCCCCCCGCTGCACCGCAATCAATATTTAGCCCCACCGCGCCCTCAATGGCACGCAACGCCCCCACACCAGAAGGACACAGTGGCGCTGCACCGGAAGGAGTCGGCGCGTCGCGTCTACGTGAACACCGTTTTTTCGCTCCAGGCGCGCGACGCTTACTCGTCTGCCGTCTGCACCTGCTCGTACCGGAATCCTCACCCCGCCGCGCCGTCGCGCGTGAATGATACGGCGGCGCCACGCGCGACATCTCCGCTCTCGCGTGCACCTCCGCACCGCATTCACGGGAGGGTGTCGTGCGCCTCATCGTGCGCGCCGGCCGCGGCCGAGTCGGGTGCGAAAACGCTGGTCGACCCGGGTGCGAAAACGCGCGGCGCAGATAGAGCTGCCCCGCGCCACTGGCAGTCGGCTGTGCGTTCTGGATTTTTTGAAAGGCGCGGCGCTGTTATATGAAAGCTTGACCGGGCTTGGCACTGCGCGGCTGGTGCAAACGATACCGCCTTTCTCGCTAGAGAAGATACCCGACCTCCTCGTGCTGCGTGCGGAGAAGTAGTGATCTCTCGCACTTCGTCCCTTGCACCGCTTCTTGTCCCTGGGGACGTCGTGCGCCCCGGGCGTCTGTCCCGTCGTACGCCTCGGCGATGTTCGGCTCGTCGTCACCACTGCGCATGATAGATAGTCTTTCCCTAAAAAACACATTGCCTCGCCTCGACGCGTATCATTCACTCTGTGTTCATGCAGTCCTGCCGAGTTTATCCTTCTTCTGTTTCTGTCCCCTCCCTTCTCTGGCGGCCGACGTTTCGTGCGCCCTCCCGTCATACGTGCTCCCCCCTCTGCACACAATTATGTCTTGAGCGTTAGTTACATATCCCTTGTCCGCCGATAATCCTGAAGGAGAGGAGGCAGGGAAATAGAGCAGCTGGTACGTGCGCCTACCGAAATTTAACGGATACTTATATAAATGTCTCATCGTTGGTAGAGATAGTTCATCTCATGTTCGAATTCCAGACTTCATACCCAATCTATATGATGGCATCTTCCGTCGCATCTTTTGCCTTTTCTTTTTTAAATTTCTGGACTGCGTTAGGGCCAGCTCTCCGCTGAGAAGAATTTCCTATTTCAGGATACGCCGCAAGATATGCCGCGTAGATTTATATGTCCATGACGCTTAAATTCTCTGTACTGCAACGATATGGCCGATTTGGAGAAGGGAGTGTATATCATTCTAAAACGTACGATGCACGAAGCTGTATTCAAAAAATCACAAACGAGTTGTAAGCTGTGCGTAAAAACCCTGTAAAATGCACGTCAGTATATCGCCCACATGTACATACTAGTAAATATTACCGAATCATTGCTTCAAGACCCATAGCATCTATGCCCATTATATCACAGGGAGGATAACCAAAACTCTCCAGCCAAAACATTGGGAAGATATAGAGGAAATAGTTACATACCGTTGCACATTCGTCTCTGTCTATATGTAAAAGTAATTGACTGCTTTGTTCCGTAATCTGGACTGATCCTGTAGGATTCACCCGCGTACATATATGCCTATCCTATCGAGCTACCTTAATGGCGACAAAATTTATTTGTATCTTTGAAATATATATCTTCATGAGACCAACTGTCATACATGTATACGTGTGCCATTCAAGAATTTTTCGGATCATATACATATGAGAAATATTCACACTGTGAAACGAATTTTTTTTAAATGTCCTGGACAGCTGGACCATAAGATGCTTTTTCTGAACTGCAATGCGGAGTGCCTCCTTCAAATATACGATTCATCCCGCTTCCAATAATTCTGGAGTTTCGAAGTCTGAAATGATTTCACCAGCAGGACCAGTAATGCACTTGGATGCTGGTGGTATCTCCCATGGAAATCCTGATTGAATTGGAATATTTATACTGTGTTGGATAAGACCGAGATGCGCAATGGAAAGTCCGGTACAGATGTTCGGTTTAATTCGGCCATCTCGGACACCAATAGATCTGGCAGTGTTGTCAGTACTCGTGTCGAATTTCTCTTCATCGTCTATTCAGTCGATTTTCCTTCATATTCTATTTTTCACGAGTCGTACACCACCGCCCTAGATTTCAGGGTGATGTGTATGCGGTCGGTTTTTTCGTGATGCAACTGAACCACTGTCTGTTCCAATAACTCTTAGCCGGGTCGGGCAAATTTTGAGACATACCCGAGTCTGAAAGAGATCTTGACACAGTATTTCAGCGTTGGCACGTGAACGAAGTGGCGCAGGATACTAAATCTGTCCGCCATCTCCATATTGGCATGTATCAGGAGTAAGTACTCTAATAACGTTGGTAATCCATGCTACGATATTCATGTTCAGTCCAGAAGAGAATAGCCCTCGTGGATGAGATGGTACATCACCTCCGAGTTTTAGAGCACGTAAGGCGGGGGTTCGAATCCTCCCGAGGACATGTAACAGCCAGCCGTTCCTTTTTTTGGCGTGCAAGAGACGGTCAACAACATAGACTTTTAGTTAGGTTCAGACATAACGAAAACAGTCCTCTCACTCCTTCAGTCCAAGTGCTGCGAATGTAGAAATGTTAAGGCATGAGTGAGAGACAATTTTTTCTGCTTCTTCTTCCACAATGCTCATTTTACAGTGAGCTTCCCATGAACAGATCTTGTCCAGGTTCGAGGGTAAGGAAGAGCCGCACTTGGCCCATCGAGTTCAAATGTACCGCGGACATGGAAAGGGGAGACGATCCTCCCAAAAGCATTATTAGTGAGCGAGACAACAGACTTTTTTTTCCTTCCATAATGTGAAAAAATGACATCTTTGTACAGCTTCAAGGGTAGAGAAAATAACCCTCGTAGATGAATTGGCAAATGGCCCACCATTGATATCATGTGATGGTGCCAATGTGAATGGGAGGCGGGGGTTCGACTCCCCCTGAGGGTATTTGTAATGACGGTGCTCGCTGTTTTTGGTTCTTTTTGGCTACATGGAAACTGCGAAAGGATCAGCACCTATCCAGGTTCAGAGGTAAGGAAAACAGCACTCGTGGATGAATTGGCACAAAATATCAAGCTTATTTATGGGCTTCGATGTGAATGGAGGTGAGGCGGGGTTCGAGTCCCCCCGAGGGCATTGTGAGTGTTCCATGACGTTTTTTTTTTAAATCTTCATTTCTTTCTGGGCAGAGTCCCGCTGTCTCATATGGGTATGTGTAACGCCGCACGCTTTGCGGAGACGAAGGCGATTGCATCCGCCTCGTCGCGGCGGGCATCCCAGTTGCTATGGCATGATGATCCCGTATGTAACCCAAACTGGGCAGTGGTCAGCCCCGTTCGGACGGAGCGGTGCTGTAATTTCTGTTCAGTTGTGCGAAAATACTGAGGATGGTTCATGCTTATTTGAGATCGGCCGTCGTCGGCCATCACTGGCATCAGTTCAGCGCATCAATGCCGGCACTGCCACTGCCCTCGTCTTTTTGTACTTTCGTTCCTCCGGCTGTGGCGAGACGATGTCGAGGTTGTGCAGTATCCGATTGGTACGAGTCAGCCTGATGGGCTGAGCTGCACGCGTGCTGAGCGCTGATACCCCACGACCCACGCACACGCAGGCACTATCTATCGTCCTCCCTCCTCCCTCCTGCTTGCCTGAAATTGCTTGCCACTGTGCGTCCCGCGCCTAGAATTTACAGCCAAGTACGAGCGCGTGCCGCCGCATGCTCCCGTCGACGCTGTGAGTACTCTTAACAAGCGTTCACTCCTTTCTGTGCCGACGGGCCCTAGGGCGGACTGTGTAGCCCGACAACTAATATTTTAACCAACAAAAAGTGCTGCCCTAGCTACCGACTGGATTTTTGGATTCATATGTGGCTCTTCAAGTCAAACCAACACCGTTCATTCAATCGCTCATTTATTCCTCGGGATCTCTTTCCTAGGATACCCGATTCTGTGGCAGGGTACACCAATACAGAGTGTTATTACCACACCCCTTTACCGGCTGCAAGCCTATCAGTTCGTCATAAACTGCATCACGGTATACAGTGTCAAAACCCGGAAGCGAAAAATGCCCGGAAGCGAAAAGTTTCCATTTTGAGCGTGAATCCCGGGGTCATTTAGGCCGATTTGTTTTGGTGGGATACATTGAGGCCCGGCAAGTAACATACTGCGTGAAAACAGGCCTCGATCGAAATTAGCGCTCGCCAAAAATCAAACAGTGGCCCAAAAAGACAAAATCTCATTTATATGACCAAAAATTTGTATATTCCGTGCGCAGTTGTGGCTCATTGGCATCTACGATGCTTTGCAGAGTGAGTATTATACACGGGAGTATTGCTTCGGCGTTTCTCACTGCGCTCAGTTGGGGTGGGAGACGGGGATAGGTTCTTCATCGTGACATCCTCGTTTTCCACATCAGAGTCTGATGAATCATCGTCGGCCGATTGATTCCTCTGGGCCCGCGTCCTGCGTGGACGGCCTGGGGGATGACCTGTGAGATGCATGTGCACACGTATTGCGGTAGGAGGGAAGTAAAATGAGGTCTGTGATCTCATATCACCGAGATTTTCACATCCGGGTCAAACCCCCAAAGTGGCTATATAAGTGATCGCGCCGTGCGACACGACTACACCAAAATTTCCGAAAATATTTGAGCATACAATTCAAGGTCTGTAGTTTACTGATAGAACTTTCGCTTGTGCTCCGATAGTATGGAGCAAACTTTTTTTTTCGCTTCCGGATTTTGACACTGTATTCCACAGTAAGATGCGATGAGAAAGTTTTATTTTGACATTCCACTGAAGCTTGTGTAAATTTAGTGGCCGAATTTCGCAAATTTTTACATTTCCCAACGAATGAAGAACATGTTTGCAAAGCTGGTCATCATAGGCCGTTTATAAACCCGTTTATTGGCAAAAAAATAAAACACGGGGCCCGAGTAAATTAAAACAGTCCATCTCGGCCGAACCCGTTAGACGCAACAGCTACTGTTGGTCATACAGATATTAAATATGACTATGTGTATTGAACTCGTACAGGACTCGTACTGCCATGCAAAGCATTGGTCATAAGCGCAAGTTATTTGGAACGACTAGTAACCATCGCCAAAAATTATGCATTCGAATTCGGAAAATGAGGGGAGTGGCGCTGACTCGCCAAGTAGCAGTGATAAGCCGGATTTCAGGCCATGCCTGTAAACACGCATTTTGCGAAATCCTACATCTAGCACAATCATCCATGACTAGATGGCTAGCGCTAGGATCAAGCACGTAGACAGTGTTAGTACCTAGATGAGGGCTACAAGGCGATACTCTGCTAGCAATGCTTCATATGAGGTTGCTAGCTCAGTTTTGACCGGTTAAAGCTAAGTCTATGGGAGAAGCCTAGCCTAGGCGACTTTACACTATGATACATAACAAGATCTAGGAGGAAACCAATGCAGTAGCCAATGAGTACAAAGCTACCGACTTTGTTAGGCGTTGATATGAACTAGCCAAGCGACGCGACGAGACATGTGATGTTTCAATAGCGCAATATGACAGAATCAGGACCCACCGGAGTAGGTGGGGCCATCGGGTACTACGGGCCGGGAGTTATGACTCGGCAATTGCAGCCGCAGATCTAGCACCGGTGATATCCGGACCTTGACAGTAGGAATACGAATCGGCCCTAGTAAACGCTGGTGGATGTGCAACATTGCTAGGGCACTGTATCTCAAAGCTTATAGCTAGGGGACGAATACTCCTTGAGCTAGCTAAGGGATATAGGTCTCGGAAATGGCGGAAGCACTTTCTTATCGTGGAAGAACAGATTTCTCGGTGGCTGCTGATGGAACAACCATATGGGTCGGGCTGGGGGTTTCATGGATTGGACCAATTATATTCATTTTATTTATATTCTGTTTTGCTTGGCATGTATACCCAAGGCCTAGGCCGCCGTAGTTTCATGTGATTATGTATGTAGTTAGTAGTAGTATAAAAGCAAGGGGAGAAGTGGGAGGAGGGCAGCAGATTGTACCCTGGTTAGTGGAGGCAGTAACTATTCATATAGTGACCCCCTACGTTCTAAAGGTGCGCATCTAGCCCACCATCCATTTGTCCTTCAATAGAAGCTCATTTGCACAACAACACGCACAGAGTGCACTGAGGGATTGAGGGATTGAGGGTTTCAAGGTTTCATACTCGTTGAGAGTGGCTGATACTCGTTGAGAGTCGGTTTCTACCTGTTGAGGGCACATTGAGTGTTTGGATTCATACTCATTGAGAGTTGGTTTCATACTTGTTGAGAGTCTGCGTGCAGCATCACAGAACGCATATGCGACACAGAGCAGAGCGGTTAAAAGGACAAGGAGTCGAGGTTGGACTTGGTTGGAAGGATATAAGTGCAAGCTAGCACAATAAAACACGCCGGTTAACAGCCGTAAAACACACACACGTCCGAGAACATTGGTTAAGAACCTTGTGAAGGTCCATCTGTTCACGGATAGGAATTCTATAGGAGGTTACATCGCAGAGAGCTATTAGCATGACTAGCTAGGCTAGCGCGTTTCTAGTGTACCACAATCTGAAGTCAAGAGAGGATTGAAGCAGAGAAGAGATTACATTCATGGAAGGACTATCATAAAAGCAGCCTAATACTTGGTTCCTACCCCGAACTTTCGATCTTACGGCATACAAGCCGTTCTTTAGGGAGATAGCCAGGAAGTTAGCATTGGACGCTTCTCCTAGCCGAGCTAGCTATATTTGGTTGTTGGTTTTGTGGAGTAGTAGTGGTTTGACAGTTGTACTCGACAAGTCGCCTCATACACTCCGGTTGCAGACAGTGTTCTGCTAGGGCACCAGTAGAGCACACCTTCCATTTTATACATTACACTCGGCCCCCATGGCATGCGTATCAGCGGCGAAACCTCGAAGTAAATAATTCTTCCCAGTCTGTGGTGGACTGCATTATCTTTGCCTGAATTTCAGGGCACATGAGCCGTTGTACGATTTCGGCAGCCGTTGGGCGCTGTGAGGGAGACTGTGGCGTCTGTTTGGAAAACGGTGTTCCAAAATCGACTTGTTCTTCCTCTGGGGTTTTCTCGTTGACGTGTGGGTCGAATAAAGTTAGTGAGAAGAGGTGGTCAAACAGAGTTTGCCTGTGGGGTCCTGTGGGAGGTCAAAAATGGGGGATAGTGTGAAAATACCTTGTTCAGATGGCACCCTGCTGGCGTGCTTCGATCCGAGACAATAGAGAGTTTGCGCAACAGCCATTGGAGCCACCTCGTGGCTTTTTTGACGTGCGCAACTCGATGGCTCCACCGCCAAAAATATGACGTCAAGCCATTTGAATGGCTATTTTTGGCTGCAATGGCTATTTTGGCGGGGTTGGAGCCATTCGGCTGTGCATGTCAAAAAAGCCACGAGGTGGCTCCAGTGGCTGTTGTGCAACCAGGTTAATATTCAAGTCTCCGCTTTGTCTTTCTTCTATCGCCTTTCCCCTTTGATCCTGGTGATAGTTGATACGACTGGTTTTCCCAAAGGTGGGATAACCGCGACGGCTTGACGAGGGCCTATAGGCTCAACGTGGGTCGGAGTCATGTGGCAGGCGTGGCGACTCGGTGTTGGTCTAGGTGGACCGCGATTTGTGTGAAATGCCTTGGTCGTTCCTCTCTGCGTCAGCAGTGGTTTTACGATGACAAGGGAGAGGTTAGTGAGGGGTCAGACGTTCGGTATGAACTGTCTAGAGGATGAGTGGTGAAGTGTCTTGCGACAAGTTAGATGGTTAGTGTGTGTGTGTGTGTCAACGATGTATTGGGGGATTGGTTTACACTAGAGAACTAGTGGGGGAAAAACTGTTCCAAGATTGACTGTCTACTGTCTAGAAACCCAGGTCCTTTTATACCTTCGTGAATATCCCCTTTGGAGCATCTCTACATGTCCCCAGTCCGCTTCCTCAGTGTTCCAGCCCATTCCATCATGTTTCATACATGGTGGCTGGCGAACCTCTACCTTCCTAATCCATCCAAAGTTTGCTCAGGCATGGAGAGCATTTGGGAAATGGAAAGTCCAGGAAAATGTCTGGCTGTGCTTCGGCCAGACATTTTCGGAGTTTGAATCTACCTATGACGCATTTGCTATAGAGTAAATCTATAAACAGTAGCACAGCATCATAGGACAAGCCGGCACCAAACAGAGGCATGCATCGCGTCCCTTTCCATCTTCCTCCATTGCGTTCCTCTTCCTCCCTCCCACTCTGAAGAAGAGAAGTGTGGTCCAAGTGAGGACCTGGGAATATATACGGTCGTACCGTACCTAACTACGAAGCCTGTAAAGAAAAATGAATAGATTCAGCGACAATAAAGGGGGAGGTCTGAAGCAGATAATGAATAAATCGATGTAGAAACTTAGCGTAGATGCGTTGTGACTCGTTGGGCTCGGGAACTCGAAGACTCAGAGGATTTAGCGAAGTGTGGTGAGAGTAGGAAGCAAGAGGCAAAAACCCCTATATGTTGCTTGGTAACTAAATATAAAGTCCATCGGGTTGGCTGCAACGCATACTCATGCGCCACCAGAGCCCTCAATAGGGTCGTTCAGAGTAGCCACTTTCAAATTTATTTCGGTCTCATTTCGATTTCATTTCAGTTTCATTTCACCGACTCCGAGATCCCCGAACTGGGGCGAAATCGAAATAGAGCAGCGCTCTATTCCGGCATCAAGCTCCGAGATGACAAGCGGACTTTGAAAAAATTTGGTCATCCGTCTCCACGCTGTCTCTCTACTCTTCATGGTCTCGAAAAAGGACGACCTAAAAGCCCAGCTGGCCGCTGTCAAGTCTCGTAAGAAGGCCGTCCCGAAGCCCAACACCAAAAAGGACAAGAAAGACAAGGAGAACAAAGCTCCGGCACAGAAGAAGGTCCAGAAAAGCTGCGACCGTTCGGTACGTCTCATGTCATGGACCCACAACGCGTCGCTGACATGAACATATCCCCGTGTGCTTCCAGCTGGGCCCACGCAGACAATCATCACCTCACCGATGAGCTCATCACCCTCATCGAAGGCAGCGCACTTTACCGCCAGTCCTTCGGTTTTAATAAGGGAGTGAATGGTGGCGTGCCCACTGGTGGTAAAAGACCCCCCGACCTGCATGCTGAGCTTGCGGAGGCCATTTTTGTGACTCCCACCGACTCTACGTACATCAAGGATGATGTGGAGATGTTGGCGAGCGTGGTCGGGAACCGTGTTACCGCGTGTGTTGCAAGTATATTTTTAATTGAGTCGAAGCTGACTTATTTCAGGCTCAAGAAACTCTATCGCGAACAGCGGGAAAAGCTGGGCTCCACGGGTCAAGGTCTTGTCGAAGGCGATTGCGAGAGCGAAATCAGCGCCGGCAGTGAGATTCAAAATATTTGGGGTGAGTTTTCTGTGCAAACGGACCGTTCTTTCGTGACCTTTGTATAGACCTGATTCAGGAGAAGTTTCTGTGGTACAAACGTATGCATGCGTTGATGGGAAGCAGCCCGGTCGTCGATCGCAGCGCTCTCACGCATAGTCAGACCAGCGTTGACCTCAGCGTTCTAAAAACTGGCCAGGTATGTTCCAAATTCAGTACATAGAACGACTCTGACATGATGCAGGCACCCGAGGACAAGAACCGCACGCAATTCGACACAGACTCGCAGTCTGAGGAGCCTATCTCGGGCTGGGAAAATTCCGATGAAGAGGACGAACCGTCCCCTTCCTCATCTCCTGTCGGCGTCGTGAGCGCTCCATTCACTCCGAAGGCACAAGTGAAAGCCGAACCAGCTCAAACTTCCGCCGTGCGCGGTACTAAACGCAAGACAATGCACGAGAAGGTTGAGGAGATTGCGTCGCAGGATCGCGCTCAGCGGCTCAAAATCATGGAGCTCCGCGAGCGTGAAAAAACCATTCGGACCCAGAGCAAGTACGACTCGAAATCCGCGTTGGAAATGGCCAAGATGCAGCACCACGAGCGGGAAGCGGAACGGCAGCGTGAGCACGAATTCCGGATGATGGAGCATCAGCTTCAGATGGAGCGTGAGCGCATGCGACATGCGGCTCCGGCTCCCCCTTCGTTCGGTCCCCCCGGTGGTCCAGCAAACGGTGCGCCACCTCCCCTGGGTGCGCTGGACCCTGCACTCTATTAATATATATTTCTACGCTTCGTTGAGATACTCAAACAATTTTTCCTTTAGTTCCTCACGCATAATTCGTCCCTCCAACAGTTCCACATCATCTTGTCCTTCTCTCACACGCTCCCTTTGCGCGTTCTCCCTTCTTCTTTTCCTATGCCATTTTCTTTCGAGCTTCCTTTGTTTCTTCATGTACCGCTTCCCATTTCGGTAGAATTCGTCGGAGGAAAATTCATTGCTATTGTCGTGGCATATCGCAAAAGCGTGAAGATTGATGCAGGCCATAATCCAGAGTGTCGTGTACTTGACTCCACTCTCGTTGTTGATTGAAAGGCGTAGGCCCCGGAGCGAGGACCATCGGCCCTTTAAGAAACCCACACAATGCTCCGAGCGGATTCTAACAGCAGATAAGTGGTAGTTGTACATCCTGTTTTCTGGCGTGAGCTTCTCGGGACTATCAAAGGTCTTTCAGCAAGTTGGATGAGATATATAAAGGAGTGATTTTACTTGATGTAGGGGGACTGACACCATTTCTGCAGTGGATAAGCTGAATCTGCCCAAACCCATTCATTTGTGTCTAGTAAAATATCATGCTGTTGTGCAGTCCGGGTTTCTAACCATGCCACGGAATCGTGCTGACTTCCAGGCAGACCGATTCCATAATCAATTATCTGTAGATCGGGCGTGGATATAAGCTGTGGATAGGTCAGAATCTTTTTAAGCTATGGGGAAAATGTTTACCTGCACATTGAGTGAATAGTTTGATTTGCGGTCAAACCAAGTATTCCCAAAATGGCCTGGGCGACGGAACAAAGGTACAAGTGTTCCATCTACCATCAGCCATCCATCCCGCCAGGCAGGGCAGGACACATCGGCAACCCACTCTTTCGCCATTTCTTTTTCATCCCCACTCGGCCACTGCACTGCAGCTGATCGGAAGTGTTCAGAGCAGGTTGCCTTGATGACACGGGTTGTGACAAGGCTAACGGTGCCATAGCCTACCCCGAACAGAAGGGCCACCTTCAAAGTGCCAGCAGCATTTCCATAGTGACCAAAACGATAAAGTGCGATGATGACCTGTTCATCAACGGGCATCTGGGGGTTGTTGGAATTGTTGTGGAAGACCTTGTCGTCCTTGATAGCATCCACTAGGGCATCAAAGCAGTTGACATCTATCCTGAGATACGAACGGAAAATCTCGGGGAAACCCTGCTTCCAATCGTTGAGGAGAAGCCATAAAAGACTCTCCATTTTAGGAATATCCCTGCGCTCCGCCAGATAGCGTTGGGAGTACAATTGTGCCATGGATTCAACGTAAATCTCGGCAGCAGTCGGTTCCTCATTGCTATAGCCAGATGATGATGAAGACGAAGAGTCCCAGGATGACGCGTGTGAAGAGTTAGAGGAGGATGCAGAGCCATCAGAATCACTGGCATCGTCATCAGCCCATTCTTCCTGTGCTGCGTTGGAAATCAGGCTCAGGAGAAAGGCCTGGTAGTGTGCATCGGCCACTTGCTGTCGAGGCTTTGCAGTGGGCATTGGACAAGTTGTATCCATCGATAACGCGCCCAGCGCGACAGACAGAGCCATCAATCAATCACGGAGAGTAACACATGACCGCATATTTCAGTCTCCGCTGATGCCGCAAGTGCCGAAATCTCATTTCGCACTATTTCGCAATCACAATCAAAGTTGAAATCTCATTTCAGACAAGAAAACTCATGGAATAAAACTGAAATGAAATCGAAATGAGACCGAAATAAATTTGAAAGTGGCTACTCTGAACGACCCTAATGTACATGCAACACATAGGTAGGTAGAACTAACTAAGAGTCTGTGGAATATATAACAGAAGACAAAACCCAACCGCTAACTCACTTCACTGCGTTTCGACCAGAAACTGCGCAAATACGGAATAGGGAGAGAATGCTGCCACCTCAGCGCGTTGAATGGTTGCCCAGTCCATCAACACCTCGATCCCCAGCGCAGCCTGAGCCGAACACGTCGTAAAATGAGGATTGCAGATGAATGATGGGATGAAATGGGGATAAAATACAATAGGTTATGAGGGATGAACGGAGAGGTAAGGAGGAAAATGGTCCAGGTAGAATAGGATGATGGAATGTAAAGTAATTAATGAAAATACTGAGTGCGCACCATACACCTTATCCAATGAAATAGCGGTCAATTCTCAATTGATCGCAAGAGAGCCGCGGTCACGTGGTTGTGATGGCTGTGCGATGTAATGCACATTGACGTGTCTGGCAGTCGCGCTCCAAAGTATGAGCCTAAATATGATGTAAGGAAGAAATAGTGAGTAGCTCAGGAATATGATAGTGATGGAGAATAGAAGTGGATGATAACTCCCGTGATGGATTGCGTGTGTAACGGACGATACCCGCCGTGTCGACGAGGAAGCCGTAAGGCACTTCCACAACTCTCTCCCGCCAATGGCGCCTTTCGTCACGCCAAATGGCAATAAGTGCCCGATGTGTGGAAATCAGCTTGGGGTGAAGATTGCCAAAGGTGGCGAGTTCCCTGGGTCATCGTTCATTAGAGTGCGCCTTTCTGCTCTTTTCTCTGCCCGCCTAGTGCCAATCTCATTATATCCAGTGCAAAAGCCTTTTCCATCCTTCAGACATCTTCTTTCATTGATTTGACGCACCAGCAACACTACCAGCACCACCCACTTCAACCTCATCCATGCGCTGTGTACACCCCAGCGTATACGACGACTCACAACCAAGTACAAGCTACGATGACCTTCATCCGAGCCGCTACAACTTCCTAACTTGCCACACCTTTTTCATCTCAGCACCCCACGGCATCACACCCGCACCAGCACATCGGACCACTTCTACACGCCATCACCAATATCCATGCCACCCATGTCCCCGATGCCTCGCACCCGACACATCGCACATGTTTCACCCAAATTCGGACCTTAGTCGTTGCTCCTTGACGGACTTTGGACGAATTAGGAAGGTAGCAGTTCGCGAGTCGCCATGCCTCGACACGATTTGGGCCCAAAAAGGCAACTATCTTCGACTAGTCGCGATGCCTTGGAATACATGAAACACGAAGGAACGAGATGGAACACCGAGGAAGCGGACTGAGAAAATGTAGAGATGCTCCAAAGGGGATAGCTGCGAGGTATAAAAGGACCTGGATCGCTCAGCAGGAGATATAGAACTTTGGAGCGGTTTTTCCCCCACTAGTCCTCTAGTGTAAACCAATCCCCCAATACATCATTCACACACACACACACACACTAACCATCTAACTTGTCGCGAGACACTTGACCATTCATCCTCTAGATGGGTCATACCGAACGTCTGACCCATACTCACCGCTCCCTTGACCATTGAAAACCACTGCTCACACAGAGAGGAACGACCAAGGCATCTCGGACCAATTGCGGACTTACTAGACCAACGACCGACTCTCCATGCCAAACGCACGAGTCCAATGCACGTTGAGCCTATAAGCCTTCGTCAAGCCACCATGGTTAACCCACCTTTGGGAGAACCAGTTGTATCAACTATCACCCAGTTCAAAGGGGAAAGGCGATAGAAGAAAGACAGAGTGGAGACTTGAATATTGTCTCGGATTGAAGTACAAGGGCAGTGTGCTCATCTGAACAAGGTATTTTTCGCATTATCCCCCATTTTTGACCTCCCACACCATCCCAAGGGCAAACTCTGTTTGACCTCCTCTTCTTACAAACACTTATCGACCCACCTGTTAACGAGAAATCCCCCAGAGGAAGAACAAGTCATTTTTGGAACTCCGTTTTCCAAAGAGGCGCCACAGTCTCCCCACAGCGTGCGCTGCCAGCCCTTCCTTCCCTCCCTTCCTCTTCGACTTCTGCCATGTCATCGACAGCAAAGAAGCAATGTTCTCATATCCCTGGTGTGGCTCAACTCGGATTGATGCTGCCTGCCCATGGGGCATGTGTTGCTGACACTGCAACCAGGCCGGTCCCTGCCCGTTGCAAGCCCATGAGAAGGAGCATATTCGACGGCAGCAGCTTGCCCCCACTTCAGCTCTCCCTACTCTCCCTGACTCTGCCTCTGTGACCCGTCTCCTTGGCGGCAACTTCACGACTTCGCACCTCATATGGTATGGATAACTAGTTAACTACTGGCATCATACCACAGGCCTAATGCATTATTCACTGGCTGACCATATAGGGTACTCCGGCTATACCGGGAGCTCCCCCTACCTTGGTAGATCAATACAGCCGACTCCGGCATCCCTCGGCTTGGTCCCTCACACTCGGCGGGTACTCGCTGTGCTTACCAAGCATCTCCCGCACCCCAAATTCATCCTTAAACCCATAAATCTCGCCCATGTGCACAACTGAAACAATTTATTGATGATTTATTGATCCTCGGCATATGTCAGCACAATTTATCACTGACTAAAAATACCTGCCCCCAAAATAAAATCATGTGTCACTCCCTTTGGCCATTGTTTGACCCAACCCCACATTTACAACCTAATAGTGCGGAACAAAGTACGGAAAAATACCCTTGAAATAAATAAATAAATGTACATGGCCTCCAAAATAAAATAAAATAAAACTGCCCGCATGCCTAGAGCCTACCCACTAATCCTCGTCAGCCTCGCCGCCCATGAGTAGCTCCTCATCACTATCAACGTGGTGTCAGACTCCCACTAAAGTGGTAGTCAGAACATGACAATTCGAGGCAATTTGCGCTATCCGCAGATGCAAGGGAGATTTGATGGGATCGACTTCATTACTCACCCAACTCATTTGGAGTCACTTCCACTCACTTGCTGAAGTATTTGATGGGATCGACTTCATTACTCACTACAACTCATTTGGAGTCACTTCCACTCACTTGCTGAAGTTCTTGATGGGATCAATTTTCCTTTTCGACTGACTCATTGAGAGTCGCTTCCATTCATTTGTAGCACAGCCACTTAGAAATTTTGGACTGGACTCACAACAAGTCATTTCGACTCGTGAAGAGTCATTTGGACTCAGTTCCTTGTAGTATAAATTTAGCTAGTTTTGTACCCTTTTGGAAATCGAAGTACCTTCCAGTTGACTTCCCACGTACGTTTACACCCACAGGAGCAGTACAGTTACTGTTCCGCCCCACACTACTGACCCCGCACACCTCGACTCTCGATCATGTAAATCGAGCCACGTTGCACGCACACCCCCGACTCTCGATCACGTAAATCGAGCCATGTTCCCCGACCCACACGCACGCCCCTGACTCTCAATCACGTAAATCGAGCCACGTTCCCCGACCCGCATGCATGCCCCCGACTCTCGATCACATAAATTGAGCCACGTTCCTCGACCCACACGCATGCCCCTGATGCTCGCTTACATAAGTCGAGCCACATTATTCCTACCCGCTTACCCTTACACCTTCGTTCCCGTACCCCTATTCCAATCCTTGATCCTACCCTTTTGATCTATTTTTTTTTAAACTACAACTTTGTTGGCGCTTCCCCGTCGAACCTTACTTAATAAAATTTGTGCTTGGATTTAATTTTTCGAGTGCAAATTTTTGTCAGATCCTCCCGCCTCTGACATCACTGGAGCCCACCTTGGGAACCCCTTTGTTTGTAGTTTTGCCTTCAGATTAAAAGTCTGAAGACAATTGGATCATTCCGGATCAACCCCCTCGTTTATGCCCATGAGCTCCCACCAGTTTAACACGAGAACCAGTATTCACACTATCCGAGCCGCAGTTCGCCAGTCGCATCACCCATACCAGCCGAACTCTTCCCCTACCGAGCCCTGCGAATCTCTCGAAGCCACCCCAGAACCCGAAATTTCTACTGTATCCGACGACTCTCCTAGCTATCACTTCCCATCCACCTTCGAATCCCTCAATTCCGATGACCAGTTATTTTTATCCCACAGATCCCGATCACTCAGCGCTTCTCCCGAACCATCAGCACAGCCATCCCCTTTTAGCGTTCTTGACTACCCTAATTCGGATTCCGAACTACCTCCTTTATCCTCACTGCGATCTTCATTACATCCTTCTCCATGACTTTTACCTACTGCACCCATTATGTCCTACAACTTACCGACACATTCCACCCGCTCCGCTTTGGACATGCCCGCACGCCACGCTCGGGAAGCTCCAAAGACGTTCCATGGGAAATATTCAGAGGTCGATATATTTCTCAGAACTTACGACAAGCTTCTGAAGAAGTACAATGTTATCGACTCGCAGGAGAAATGCGAGCTAATCCTTGAATATTGCTCTACGGAAGTGACCGAATTTATTAAGTCCTTAAAGCACTACAAGGACCACAATTGGACCCTTTTACGCGACTCGATCTGGAAATATTACGACGTGGAAAAGGTTAGCCAGAGATATCCACCTGATAATACCACACATCCCGTCAAGTTAGACGGGACATATGGCCCTAACGTCCCGTCTAACTTGACGGGAATGCGCAAATTCCCGTACCATGGATATACCACATGTATCAGTACGTGCCCTTGGAAAATTTTCGTGTTTTTTACCCCAAATACCTTCAAAATGGTGCACGCACATTTTTTTTACTCGTAGTCAGTAACCTACTCTAATGTATTTAGTGGCGGTGTCTTTGTACCGTGCATACCACGGAACACCTCAGACGTGTGGGGGTATGAAAAATGCCCCCAATACCTTTCTCGACGTGACATGTGACAAGGTGACCGCGAAGGGGCGGGGGGCACGCCGACGGTGGCTGTGGTACCACGCATACCACGGGTGGCCATACGGCTGTACGTGCCAAGGCGAAATACCATGCGTACCCCAAGTTGGTGGGGTACATGTGTGACCAGTGACGGTGCACCCGCTGTCTGCGGCTGTGCATACCTTGCATACCGCGGGTCAGGAGCGCGGCGGGGCATGGCGGGCTAAATACCATGCATACCATGACACGTTTCCTGACGTGATTGTGAAGCTGCCCCGCCATCAACTGCCCTGGGTCGGCACAATCGGCGCCGCCCCACTCCCGCCATCAGAAACATTAAAGAAATACCATGCATACCTCGTGTGTACGCATTTGCAACAAAAAGTACGTTGCATACCACCGATACCACGCAAACCGCGCACGTGCACATTCGGGCTTTCCTAACCTCCGACACCTGATAATACCACATGAACCGGTCTTGTATGTAGCTGCATGTTGGACCTAATTAGCCAAAACCCAAATTTGTGTCCTATGGAATACCACAGACATGTCCGACGTACATACCACCGCTGGACAACATGTATAAGGCCCAGGTCACTGTGTACTATATTTACCATGGATGTTGGGGGGTGCGTGGCCGACGTCAGTGATCATCAGAGGGCAGGAGGGTGCCCATCACCTGTCATACCGTGCCTACCATGGGCTGTCAGATAGGCGGACATGGGGGGTAGAAATACCGCATGTACCTCAGTGAGTGGGGGGGGGGTGTGTGACTTGTCACTCATGGCGGCATCGCCTGTGGCTGTCCTACTGCGCCTACCATGCATCGGGGGCGGCAGGGTCGTGGTACTATAAGTACCATAAAATGTTAAACTTTTTTTTTCAGCCCTTCCCCATCAACCTGCACTGCATCGGGATGTGTGGCGGTGACACTGTCCCGCCATCAGCGGGCACATTGGGCGGGGCGCGTACTATGGGTACCATGTAAATGATGTGTTGTGCTCGCAAAATACCATGCATACCACACATATGGTGTTCATACCATGCATACCGCACATATATCATCCTGAATTCCTTTTTGGGGCACTAATGCTTTCTTCCCAAAAAGGAAATTTTGGACATCAACCCTTCCCTGGCTTATAGTTGAACCGTTTTGGATGGTCTAACCTTATAGGCATGTTTTTATAGGTTCTTTGAAGTCAACTGGGATACATTAGAGCCTATCACAGTGCAATAATAGGGTGAAAATAGCGAGAATTGATAAATTGAGTTCTGGCCATAATATCTTGGGGATATACCGATATAAATGGCTCCTGAATGTATTATTTTGTTCACTTAGGCCAATGAAACACCCTCCAGCTGATGTCTTATCTTCTTCTGATGGAAGACATCGCAATTTGGCCCTAAAAGGAAATTGCACTTTGGCCCTATCATGCCCTCCTCCATGGTGTGAGATATCCCCAAACACATGTTTTGGAATTGACTCATGTAGGTATAATACTAAAGTAGACAATGGACACCCAGGGCACCCTATATCCTATGATTTGAAGTGATCTTTTCTAACATTCTTTTTCACTATATTCAGCATGCCACTAGGCCATAGGTGATGTTCTGAAAGCTCTTACCGATTCACCTGAGCTATAGAAACAATTCTGACCCAAAATGCAGGCCAATATAGCATGGTAAAACTCGAAATTGCCAAATGGCACTTTTTACTTATTTCATAAATACGGCACCAAGGAGACCATTTGGTGCGAAGTAAACAATGGGAGAGGAAAGAGACAATGTCAATGACTCGAATTGAGCTTTTGTTCAAGTGTTTTGGCGAAGTTTTGGCTGAATTCTGTTTCCGAGGATATGGGTTTGAGTGAAACTTTTGGTTCATATACTGTCCATGGTTCAAAACACCATCTGGCCAAATCTGGACCAAAACACTTCAGGAAAAGCTCAATTCGAGTCATTGACACTGTCTCTTTCCTCTCCCATTGTTTACTTCGCACCAAATGGTCTCCTTGGTGCCGTATTTATGAAATAAGTAAAAAGTGCCATTTGGCAATTTCGAGTTTTACCATGCTATATTGGCCTGCATTTTGGGTCAGAATTGTTTCTATAGCTCAGGTGAATCGGTAAGAGCTTTCAGAACATCACCTATGGCCTAGTGGCATGCTGAATATAGTGAAAAAGAATGTTAGAAAAGATCACTTCAAATCATAGGATATAGGGTGCCCTGGGTGTCCATTGTCTACTTTAGTATTATACCTACATGAGTCAATTCCAAAACATGTGTTTGGGGATATCTCACACCATGGAGGAGGGCATGATAGGGCCAAAGTGCAATTTCCTTTTAGGGCCAAATTGCGATGTCTTCCATCAGAAGAAGATAAGACATCAGCTGGAGGGTGTTTCATTGGCCTAAGTGAACAAAATAATACATTCAGGAGCCATTTATATCGGTATATCCCCAAGATATTATGGCCAGAACTCAATTTATCAATTCTCGCTATTTTCACCCTATTATTGCACTGTGATAGGCTCTAATGTATCCCAGTTGACTTCAAAGAACCTATAAAAACATGCCTATAAGGTTAGACCATCCAAAACGGTTCAACTATAAGCCAGGGAAGGGTTGATGTCCAAAATTTCCTTTTTGGGAAGAAAGCATTAGTGCCCCAAAAAGGAATTCAGGATGATATATGTGCGGTATGCATGGTATGAACACCATATGTGTGGTATGCATGGTATTTTGCGAGCACAACACATCATTTACATGGTACCCATAGTACGCGCCCCGCCCAATGTGCCCGCTGATGGCGGGACAGTGTCACCGCCACACATCCCGATGCAGTGCAGGTTGATGGGGAAGGGTTGAAAAAAAAAAGTTTAACATTTTATGGTACTTATAGTACCATGACCCCGCTGCCCCCGATGCATGGTAGGCGCAGTAGGACAGCCACAGGTGATGCCGCCGTGAGTGACAAGTCACACACCCCCCCCCACTCACTGAGGTACATGCGGTATTTCTACCCCCATGTCCGCCTATCTGACAGCCCATGGTAGGCGCGGTATGACAGGTGATGGGTGCCCTCCCGCCCTCTGATGATGATCACTGATGTCGGCCACGCACCCCCCAACATCCATGGTAAATATAGTACACAGTGACCTGGGCCTTATACATGTTGTCCAGCGGTGGTATGTACGTCAGACACGTCCGTGGTATTCCATAGGACACAAATTTGGGTTTTGGCTAATTAGGTCCAACATGCAGCTACATACGAGACTGGTTCATGTGGTATTATCAGGTGTCGGAGGTTAGGAAAGCCCGAATGTGCACGTGCGCGGTTTGCGTGGTATCGGTGGTATGCAACGTACTTTTTGTTGCAAATGCATACACACGAGGTATGCATGGTATTTCTTTAATGTTTCTGATGGCGGGAGTGGGGCGGCGCCGATTGTGCCGACCCAGGGCAGTTGATGGCGGGGCAGCTTCACAATCACGTCAGGAAACGTGTCATGGTATGCATGGTATTTAGCCCGCCATGCCCCGCCGTGCTCCTGACCCGCGGTATGCAAGGTATGCACAGCCGCAGACAGTGGGTGCGCCGTCACTGGTCACACACGTACCCCACCAACTCGGGGTACGCATGGTATTTCGCCTTGGCACGTACAGCCGTATGGCCACCCGTGGTATGCGTGGTACCACAGCCACCGTTGGCGCGTCCCCCGCCCCTTCGCAGTCACCTTGTCACACGTCGCGTCGAGAAAGGTATTGGGGGTATTTTTCATACCCCCACACGTCTGAGGTGTTCCGTGGTATGCACGGTACAAAGACACCGCCACTAAATACATTAGAGTAGGTTACTGACTACGAGTAAAAAAAATGTGTGTGCACCATTTTGAAGGTATTTGGGGTAAAAAACACGAAATTTTTCCAAGGGCACGTACTGATACATGTGGTATATCCATGGTACGGGAATTTACGCATTCCCGTCAAGTTAGACG
This sequence comes from Mycena rebaudengoi, assembly GCA_029282285.1. Taxonomy (NCBI): domain Eukaryota; kingdom Fungi; phylum Basidiomycota; class Agaricomycetes; order Agaricales; family Mycenaceae; genus Mycena; species Mycena rebaudengoi. The sequence goes on along the minus strand of JARJCX010000015.1, from coordinate 202,692 downwards.
GGACGTTAGGGCCATACGTCCCGTCTAACTTGACGGGATGTGTGGTATTATCAGGTGGAGATATCACCCATCCAACCTCATCGCATATGCTCGTAAATGCGCGGGGAAGGTTATACAGTCCATGGAAGAGTGGAAGAAGTACAACGCCATCCACGGAAACATGGGTACATCTTCTCTCACCGAGAACGAGAAGAACGGGTATTTTTGGTTAGGAATCCACAAATCTTTGCGTGACGAGCTTCTTCCTCAAATTAATATTCAGGACCCTACTCGAAATAAGTGTAACGCACCCACTATCGATCAGGGGTGTTCCGTGGCCGAGGAATATTTCCAGCGTGATCAATTTCCCGTGAATCTCCTTGATGCCAAGGGATTCGGTCTCAAGGGTTTTAAATCCTACAACAGCGATTCTAGCAGCGACTCTGATTCTGATTCATCCGCAGACTCCTCTGACTCCGGCAGCGACAGCGAGGATGATTGGAAGTGGAAGAAGTTTTAAGGAGAAGCTGCGGAAGAAGTACGCGCACAAGGAGGAGACCAAAGGAGATTCAAGGAGGCGCGTTCCCGGTAAGGACCACGATATTTCAGCACGCGAGCGCGCTCGTACTACCAAAGTGGACAAAGGCACCGAGGAAGTCGCAGAGCTTATTCAAAAGCTGAATGCCATGTCGATTTCGGACCCGCACTACAGCGCGGTATATTACAAGGTTATTAAGCTGGACCCCTTAGTAGCCGAGTGTATTACTCGCCGACCTCCCAGAACCTACGACTCACGTCTACCACCTGCGGCAGCCCCAGTACTGCGTCAACAACCTCCCATAGCACCGTTCTCACGCCAACTACCGCCGCATATGGAATACCCTGCCCGACAAGCTTGGAACGTGGAGGCTTCTACCCCCAATAATTCGCCTTTGAATGCACCCATGGCCGTGGGAATTCCGCAGACCCATATGAATAATCCCCTACCCCAAGGATGCTTTGGGTGTGGGCAGGAGGGGCATCGAATTGGAGAATGTGAATTAATACACTCCCTCGAAGAACGCGGAATTGTTATACGCGACCCAATTACGCACCGTCTGGTTATGCACGATGGTACTATTATTCGTAAGCGTGGAGGTGAGACGCTCGTGCAAGCAGCGGAGCGTCAGGGGCAGCCTATGAGCTTACTTTGGTCTCACGGCCCAATTCTCGAGAATGCCGGCACCCCGTTAGAGAAGCAAGTGATGGGGTATTACTGGAAAGCTGGCCATGAGGAGGAGGAAGCAGACCCAGATTATTCCTCAGAAGCCGAGAGTGACTCAAGTAGCAGAGCCTTAGGAAATTTATTCGACCTTGAACGCGAGGAGAATAATTCTGCGCATGAAGACTCTGAGTACGAGGATGCGCTGGAGCCTTCCGATAAAGAGGATGAAGAAGAAGCTTGGGAAACCGCCACGCTCACGGATGAAGAATTCGAGGATGAAGATTCCACAGGGCTAAATATTTTCTACACACGTACATTCACGCTGTCATGACTCAAAAGTGTTTGGAGTCAGAATCGATTTATGACCCATGCTTTGCCTTTAAGAAATTGATGGCAGTTCAATGACTTCCCACTTCACAGACGGTCTAGTGCTATTTTTCGAATCATCACAAATGGACAAGATTCGCATTTGTGCATTACGAAGCAGTCAGCACACAATTGGTCATTCATTTTTACAAATTCATTAACTACGCACAGGATCGCACAGCCACTTACCACACCGCACAGCATGGATAATTAATCACGCACAGCCTGCCTGATTAATTAAGCACAGGATTGCACAGCCACTTACCAAACAACCCAGCAAATTTAATTAATCACGCACAGCTTGGTGATAAATTGCTTGACAACCAGGCAACGGTGACAAGCTAAATTGCGATGGGAAACTAGGGTCGCCTAGCAACTGGCAACTTAAATTGCGTTTCAAGGGATGGATTTTGTAATCGGGATGACTCATCAATGTAGCCAGTAGTATATAAGCCGCTGTATTTGCGTAGTAATAAAACACCGAAGATTAGCCCACCAGTACTTTACGTCTATAAGTTTGCTCTTGTTTGTCTCTACACTGCTTTTGGTCATCTTAGTTAGTCATCAGCTAGCTCATTTGCCTAATAAGTACCTCAGCGCTTCACACCGAAAGTGACTGTTACGACTGCTAGGTTCTCTCACCCTTGGCATACGATACCCGAGGGACCCTTGTAATCAACTGTATATTATCGGATCGCCATCCCATTGGCTACTTTGTTTTCTATTTGGTTTGGTCACCTCTGGCATACGATACCCGATCGACCCAATTAGTTATTCGAATAAATCTTTCTACTACCTGCAGGTTTGGGCAACTTGGCATACGATACCCGCCTAACCCTTCTAGTCGTGAGAATCAATCGGTAAAAGCTTACGTAGTATAATACTTTTTGCGGATCAGCAGGTTTACTCACCTTGGCTTACAATACCCGAGTAACCCTTCTCTCTGACGGTAATACTTGTGCTACATGTAGTTACATTTTGGCTACATGCATATGAGCTCCCGCGTCTACTTAGATTTACCTCTATTTAGCTACCCCCTATTCTTTTGTACGTTACCTCCCCTACCTACATTAGAATACTCTTTTCCCAGGACTCCTACATATCCTAGATTCGCACTTACTAATTCCCACCCCTCACTATTTTTGAGATCACCTCAATTTAGTGACAAACCCCTGATACAATAATTTTTCGAACCAGAGAGAATCGCTCGAATAACGACACTTCCAGCGCACCTCTCGTATAACAAATTATACGCACGACAACGCGGAATGGGCGTACAGTGGAAACTGAGCCCAGGATGGTATACGAGGCCGAATGTACTGTACCGGGCAATAAAATTGCGCGCAGGCAAGTCTTTGATGGGGTATACCCTCCACGCAGGCCGAATCCTGTGAAGAAGACTTCACCGATTTTACCCAGAACGGATACAAGTTCCCCACCCAAGGCCAGTACGCTGGAAGAGCCCCCATCATCTAGGCTGCGGCGTTCATCCCGGAATAACGCACCTGAGTCGACCTCTAAGCCCGCAGCAGCCCCAGCCGTTAGAATCGAACGCGCCGCGACGCAGAAGGAACCTATGGCCGCTATTCCGCAGCAAAGACCGGTAGACGCATGCCGTGTTCGAGTAGTCGCGCCTGAAGACGTAGAAATGCTCGACGCAGCGGCACGAGGCACAACCAAGGACGAATGCCAAGGGGCTCCTGCTCCACGCAACTTAGAGCCTCCCGCACTGCGGCGGAAACTGGAGAGAAACACGAGAACCGCGTTGAATCGCCAAAAGAGGTCGCTATGCAGGAAATCTCCAGCAGGAGGCCACCAGATCTGAAGAATCTGGTGGAGCGCTGCTGGGATCTGCCATTAGCTACCACGTCTGGTCAACTCTGTGAAGCCTCCAAGGAATTTCGCGCAGCAATCTCTGACCGAATTAAGCCTAAGGTTCAGAGAGCCGTTATGTTAACGCGCGATCGCCATGCCATCATGGCCCAAGTCCCCGAGTTCCCGAGCCCAGAAGAGGAAGGTGTTTTAATCAAGATATGTATGGAAATTGGGGGCCACCCAGTAGTTGCCATAATGGATACAGGGTCACAGCTCGACGTTATTCACCAAGGGGTCACCGAATGCGTTCTGAAACAACCCACAGATGTCACGCGCGTTATTCAGATGAATGACGCGAATGGGGGCGAAAGCACGCTCTGTGGACACGTCGATCATGTGCGCCTTTACTGTGGCAATGTGCGTATGCTGGCTAACCTGTATATCAGCAATAATCACGTTCCATTTGACTTATTGCTGGGTAGAAAATGGCAACGTCAGAATTTCGTGGGAATTGACGAGCGCAAAGACGGCACGTACCTAATTTACAAGGACCCCCATACCCTTGAGCCCAAATATGAGCTTCTGGTCCAGACCGAGCACTTAACGGAGGCAGAGGCACGGAGCTTGAGGTCGTTTATGTACGTCCACAAAGGGTTAGATGAAGGAATCCACGGAGATTTTGAAGAATGGAACCTGAGGAGTCAAGATAGGCCCAGCAGTGGGAAAGTGAAGGAGGACGACGGCAGCGAGAGCGACGGAGGAAGCCCAGAAGACGCCATGAGGCGGGTTAGTCAGCCCGGACCACTATGCCGGACGGGACTTACCATGACACCGTGTGAGAACGCGCATCAAATGGTGAGCGCTTTTCCTTCCTTGCCTCCCACCGTCGCAGGCCATGCTGCCGTTCGATCTGAACTCAATCTTGCGACGTCGCCGCCTTTGGAGCCGCCTACGCCAGCGTCCAGGATGACGCATCCGCCCTTTAAAGGCCCCTGGGTGATTCTTGTTACCCTGGCACTTTGCTCTTCGATTTTCCCCCAATTATTCTTGCTCTTTGTTTCAATCTGTCTCTGGTATCCTTCTTCTATGGCACCTTGTTCTGCATACACCGATACGCCCGTCTCCTCGTACAACCGTTCCGATCGCATGCTCCCAGACCCGAATCTGCCGAGCCTCCACCCTACTCCCTCAGACCCGAGCCCTTCATCCAACGGCAACCAGCCGCAGAACCCCAGCGCCCCAGAGGGTATATGCGCGATGGTACCAACCGAACCCCTGGCCGTCCAAGAACTTTACGGCGAGGATGACGGGAACGGAGCCGTAAGCATGCCGCGCACTTTTATAAATTCTGTAACTCATGATGCGCCGCAGCCCCAGTTCCCTTTCCGCCAGCGCACAGGCAACAAGCCAGCCCCGGATTGCCCTCAGCCTCTCGCCGAACCTTACTCCGCAGCGGTACGCACGTCGCAGGAGTGGAGGGACGAGTTCAAGGAGACGGGGGACATCGAGGCAGTCCTGTTTTCATTAGTGGGCGCCATGTCCAAGTACCTCGGCCCGCACCACAACCGCAAGAGGTGGGAGGAGGACAGGTACACGGTCTCAGGCAAGTTATGGCGCCTGAACCCCGAAACCGGACGCCCGTACACCGAAACGGGCACGGCAATTGTCCTCTGGTTCAAAGACCCGCACCATCAGCACCTGCGATGATTTCTTGATCACCCTGCATGCTCTACCAAAAACCTCGTGCACAGTATGGCTCAGTTCCACACACCGGACTTCCCTGCGTCCACTTTCCCTGTCAACTTGAACAACTATATCCGCCCAATCGAACTCAACCCTTTTCCGCCCAACCGCGTTCCTCACGCGGACGATTTGATCGACCCGCACCCCCTCCTGCGTATTCCTTCTAATCTCCCAGACACCGACTATGTTTTTCTTCCTGCTTTTATGCATCCCCACGACTCCAGTGTTCGAATTTTGAATGGTTTCTTCACCCACGATGCTATGCTCCCCAAAGCCTGTTTTAAACACCATGTTGTCGAACGGCGTCCGCTCACGAACCAGTCCTGGATACTTGGATGTGGTTTGGGGTTGTGAACAGCGCCACCCACTATCTTGAACCCGCCCTGGAATCGGACCAGCCTCCCGACACATCCTTTCCACCGCACTCCACCGAATTTCTTACGTTTCCAGACAACCGCTGGATGGGCACGCCAATTACTTCCCCTTCGCGTGCACCCTATGGCCGGCAGAGCGTCGCGATGTCCAGCATGCCGCGCGATCACCCAGAAATTGCGCAGGTCCCGTCTCGCCATGATCCCCATGCTCGTCCAACTCCTGCCGCCGGGTACGCCAGTCACAATTTTCGCGATGCGCACTCGCTAACCTTTCGCAGGTACATGACTCCGTTAACCCTCATTGAATCTTTCTGCCTGGAACATAATTTACCCGACCCGAGCGTTCACCGCAATCACCAGCACGCGGATGAGTCGGGTTTTTGCCTGACTTGCTGCGGCCCGTCATCCGAGGGCTGTGGCACAGCAGAGGATACGGAGGAGGAAGAAGACGACAACACTGATAGCGATGATCGCAGCAGTGTCGACGCCCCCGCCAATTTTCAGCAGCCACGCTCGCCTCCGCCTCCGCCCCCGCCTGCAGTTTCTTACCTCGCACTGAGCGCGCCCATTCCACCTTCTGCTGAGTCGGCCGAGTCAGCGAACTCGGCGAGTTCCGCGACCTCGGCGAACTCGGGGTGTACCCAATGCGAAAACCAGCAGCTTCACCTGGGTAGTTACCACACTTCATTACATACGCACCCCCGCCTTCTCCCGGACGTCCCCCCTTCACGTTTTCTCCGTGCACTGAGGCAGATAACACCCTTACCATCGACTTTCTCATCTTACGTCCTCGCCCCGCGGAATTGGAGACCGATGGCGCCTCCGAGACCTCCAAAGAGTCGAATGGCATCCGCAGTTACGTTCCTGCCCCGCCCCCGTCTCTAGCCGAGCTCACGCACGTAACCCGCACCAACACGCCTACTTGGTGTGACTCCACTAACGCTCATTTTCGCATGCGCGCACTGGCTGCGCATGCTACGGATCGCCTGCGTGCGCTGGAACATGAAGACGGGGAGGAGAGCGAGGATACAGTAAGTTTTGTCGTGTGTGCTAGCGCCCGCCCTGTGGCTAAAATTCCGCAGCCACGTGCTTCCGTTCAGCCCCTGGAGAACCCTTTTCTCGCCCCCTTGTGCTCACCGTCGCCCGAGAGCGCGCGCCGCGGCGAGTATTTTTATGGGTACTGCCTAAACAACGACCCCTTCTCACACGATCACGCCAGCATTTCCTCCCCTGGATTAATCGACTCCGGCTCGCAAGTTTCATTTACGTTCGTGCCCCGTGGGCCTCCCTCAACAGTGATATCCAACTCATCGAGCTCTGATGCGTCCTCTCGCTCCTCCTGCGACGATGTTTCCATGTACGATGAGGAGCTGGAGTATCCGCCTACACCCCCGCCGATTCAGCTTCCACCCCCGGCTTTTAATTCCACCCCCACTGCTTTACCTATGCACACCCCAACTCCGAAGCTCTTACTCCCGGCCATCCTGGAGCGCATCAGCGCGGTGGCACGAGAACTAACCCCGACGCTGTGCACCTCGGAGAAGCCCGTCCCCGTCTTCGCCTCTCCCACTGCGCTTCGCCGAGACGCGGAGGAGGTGGAACGGATGCTTCCCGCGCGTCCTATGTCTTTATTGAACCGCCCGCTTGCCGTTTACACCGCGTTCGTCTCAGATGCGCCGCTCAACCCCTTTAGCCATGTCCCTAACGACGATGCCCCTGGATCTAGCTCCACCGGCTACCCCGCACCAGATTTTAAGGGTAAAGGGAAGCAGGTAGAGCAGTCTTACAGCTCCCCACGCTCCACCCCCGCGCTCTGGCTACCCGCACCGACTTTGTCGCGACTCTCGGAAGGAGAGACGCGAAGCCCCGACCCGGAAGATTGCATCAGCGAAGGCAGAACTTCCTCGGACTCGGTGTCACGGGCCTTGACTTCAACCTCGCCTTCTATATGCCGTGGCCGCTTCAGCCTGGAGGGTAGGCTTTTATATATTAGCCCTACTGCTTATTTTACTCAGTACATCCACAGATGCGTCAGGAACCTGGCCGAGGTCGCATCGCTGGATCGCCGAGTGCCACGGCTATGTTATGGACACGTCGGAACGTCTGAACACCCGCGCCTCTACTCGCCTATGCAAACAGATCGAACCTAACGTGCATGTAGCCAACTTCGACCATACGCGTGACCGGCTTTCATACCGTGTACTTTCGGCCCTCTCCCTTGAGATAGCGTCTATGCCGACCACCAGTGCGAACGAGGACCTCTACTACGAGGTTTCCGTGCCTACATTGTTCGCCACCTCGTTCGAACCCACACCCGCATCCTCATCGGAACCAACCCACGCCTCCGAGCCCATGCACAACCTCATGTCGAATTCAACCCACTCGCTGCCTGAGCTCCTGGACGCCGAAGATGTGGCTTCAGACTCCTCGGACGGATCGAATATTTCTCTTGACGAGGCATATCACTTCCAGGATACGATCTACTGCGAGCACGCCCGCCTCCATCCTCTTCCTCCGGTCGCACACCTCCTGCACGATGACCCGGTCTTAGGCCCACTCGAGCACTTCTCCCCTGGACACCGTGCTACCCCCAACACCTCCGAGACCGAAGAGCCCGCAGCTAAGCGCCTCAAGGTTACAGCACCAGCATATTCGGCAGACACGGAACCCCTGGTGGATTGCATGGATTGGGTGTGCGAGGCTTTCAGTGAAGACTACACGCGAATTTCACGCTTTCGCGAATTTTTGCCGGACTTGCGTTGGATGCGAATTGAGGTGGGATGGCTTATTGGTCGCATTTTTGCGGTACTTGAGTGTCTCGGCTATGAGCGCCGCTTCCTGGAGATATTTTTAACCGATGACCCCGCGTACCAGGCCGATAGCGCGCGTGAGGCTTTCGAACTCGAATTCCTTACTAACTACAATGGCTCCTTTCGGCGCAACATTTACCATCGGAACGCCATCCTGCACGACGCGGAGTCCAACTTCCTACACGCAGCCAACATCTTTTTTCGTGAACTTGGCGCCTGGCCCCTCGCGTACTCTATCGAGGAATTTCTCCACCTCGAATTTCAGTACCACCACGATGTGGAGTTGCTCCTGCAACATGGGCACCTGTTCAATCATGGGAACTACGATACCCGCAACCCCGAGACGCTCGACGACCGGCTGGCGGAGATGGAAGAAGACTATTCGACGAGTCTCCTCCGCTTCCTGAAGAGGACGATGCGATGGGTTCGGCGTCTAAACGGTACGGGATTAATTCTGATGAAACTAATGGTGCTAATGAGCTCAACAGCAGCTTGCGCATCCACGGAATATATCACAGGCTTTGATCTCATTACGGCTAACTCGACTTCGCCCCGGACATCCCCTGCTTACAATTTTTCTCAGCTCAGCACCCTCCCAACCACTCGCCTTTCGCATCTGTCCTTACCAGCTACGAATTTTCTTCTTACCCCAGCACACGGCTCACTCCTCCCGCTTCCCTCTCCCCTGCTTTTATTTGATATGTTCCCCGTGCCTGGTAATTCCACCACCTCGGATTTGATTACTATGTTCCCCACGCCCAGTACGCTCCCACCACTCATTTACCCCCTTTACGATCGGACACCACCTTTTTCGGCGCACGGCCCCCAAACAACACCCATCACCTACGCACGGCCACCTGGTGCTGGATTTCCACCCGCGATGGCTTGGAGTTCGGTATTTTTGGTCTGTAGCATCGGATTACTGATGGTTTTATGGTCTTCTCGTCACTCTCTTCGCCCCATATTACTTGCTCCTGCACGCCTGTCCTTTCTCACGCTAACCTGGTTGCTACGTCTGTATATGGCTACTTACTGGTTGTATGGGCTCGCAGTAGAGTTTTTATTCATACTCCCTGCGGTCTTTATGGTACATGTACTAGGTCCACAGCTACATGAATCGTATACCATCCTTCGAGAGCCATTTTGTGGACTTGTAACTGTACACCCAGTGCCAACCCAGATTCAGTACACGAAAATTCACGGGACCAAGCAGAAGTATAGGAAGCCCAAGCGCAAGTGGAGGTTACCAAAGTTCCGCCCCGAAGTCCGTGCACATCAAGGATTAAGGGAGGATCTTGAAGATATTGGCGTGGGATATTCGCTGCACCCTAACCTGGAGAATTTTTGGTTGGAAGATGATGACGAGTACATTTTTTACCCCATGTACCTGGAGGAAGATGTTTCCACAGGGCATTGCTTTACCGCATATAAGGGTGTTGACAGAAAAATTAAGCCGGTACCGGCTACTTTTCCTGAAGACACTGCTACAACTATGCAAGTGCCCGAGGACCCCCTCCTCACTCTGCCAAAATTATCCGCACACCCTCCTCCATTTACGCCAACCGAACGACTCACACAGGAGCGCCTCGAAAGCCTCCAATTAAATTCGGATGGGTTTTTGTCTCCCGAAGAACTCACTTTAATCACGCACATAATTTTGCTGAACCAGGACGCACTCGCTTTTGTTGATGAGGAACGCGGAACTTTGAAAGATTCGTATTTCTCGGATTATAAAATGGCGACTGTACCGCACCGTCCATGGGAGTACAAAAATATTCCCATACCTCCTGGTTTGTTGCAGAAAGTCATTGATGTGCTGAAATTAAAGATGAACACTGGTGTATACGAACCTTGCCAATCGTCCTACCGATCGAAATGGTTCTGCGTGTTGAAGAAAAACGGAAAGCTACGAATTGTCCATGATCTTCAGCCACTCAATAAGGTCTCCATTCGAGATGCAGGAATGCTCCCGATCGTGGATGATTTTGTTGAAGGTTTCGCGGGACACCAATGTTACACGGTCTTCAATTTGTATTGGGGATTCGATGCACGCAAGATGGAGCCACGCAGCCGCGACATGACTGCTTTCATGACCCCTCTCGGATTACTCCGCATCACTTCCATGCCCACTGGATACACCAACTCGCCTGCGGAATTTCAGCGGTGCATGACCTTCATACTCCACGATGAAATTCCTCACATCGCGAACATCTTTATCGATGATGTACCCATCAAAGGTCCCGCAAGCAGCTACCCAGATGCAGATGGAAATCCCGAAACCTTACCAGAAAATTCGGGAATCAGACGTTTCATCTGGGAGCACGCGAATGATGTTCATTGTATCATGCATTGAATTAAATGTGCAGGCGCCACCTTCTCCGGTTCTAAAACTCAAATTTGTCGATGCGAAGCCTTAATAGTCGGGCAACGATGCCATCCTGAGGGCAGGTCCCCCGACACGGAACGTGTGGAAAAATTCTGAGTTGGCCACCCCTGGAAAATCCGCAGGACGTACGACAATTTTTAGGTTTATGCGGCACGGTACGAATTTGGATAAAGGGTTATTCCGGGCTGGTTCGACCACTTACAGAATTATACCGGAAAGGAGTCGAGTTCGAATGGGACGAGAGACGCCAGCATGCCTTTCAGCAAATGAAGGAATTGGTGAGCTCCGCACCGGCATTGCGCCCCATCGACTACACCTCGCCGAATTCCGTAATTCTCTCCGTGGACTCCAGCAATAAAGCTACAGGGATGATTCTTTCCCAAATTGACGAGAATTGAAAACGCAGGCCAGCGAGATACGGATCTATCCCCATGTCCGAACGCGAAAGCCGATATTCTCAGCCCAAGCTGGAATTATTTGGTCTATACCCAGCGCTTCGGCATTGGCGATTATATGTCATTGGAGTCCAGAATTTGCAAGTAGAAGTCGACGCACAATATATTCGAGGGATGCTGAATTCACCAGACTTGTAGCCTAATGCAGCAGTTAACCGGTGGGTCCAAGGCATTCTGATGTTTGACTTTGAATTGATCCACGTGCCCGTGGAACGATTTCTCGGCCCCGATGCCCTATCCCGTCGGCCTCCAGACCCCGATGATCCGCAATTGGATGATGATGACAGTTGGCTCGACGACATTGCCCTTCTTACTCTTCTTCCGGATCGTAGACCTCCCCGAATGGACTCTAGCCCACGAAAGCCGCCTATGTACCCGCTTATGAACCTCCCCTCATGTTATCTAATGCATGCCTCAACCGAGCGCCTTCTCGACATCAGGCATTTTCTTAACACTCTCGAGTCTCCACATATCACCAATCTAGCTGCCAAACACCGTTTCCTGCTGCAGGCCACGAAATATTTTGTCTCCCCAGATACTGGGCACATGTACCAACGAAACGGGAAGTTACCACCTCTTCGCGTAATTTTTGACCCCACCACATGTCTTGACATTTTAACTCAGGCACATGAAGACTTAGGACACCGAAAGCTCAAAGCCATGTATGAAACCCTGCGTCGCCGAGTATTTTGGCCCCACCTGCGTGCCGATATTCAGCACCATGTGAATTCATGTCATGAATGTCAAATTCGGAGTCTTAAACGTAAGGAAGTTCCTGTTACTGTTTCGGTGCCGACGACGATCTTCAGCAAGCTTTATATTGACGTAATGTTCATGCCTAAAGCGCAGGGATACAAATTTATTGTGGCCGCTCGAGACAACTTAACCGGTGTGTGTGAAGCTCAGGCCCTGAAGTCTTGTACCGCCCGCACCCTCTCTACGTTCTTTTGGAAATACATTTATTGCAGGTATGGAGTTCCCCTACAGGTCACCACAGATAATGGTTCCGAGGTCGAAGCTGGGTTTGCGGAGCTGATGAAGCGCATGAGCGTCCCGCATGTTAAAATTTCCCCGTACAACAAGCATGCAAATGGTGTAGTAGAGCCTGGCCATTTCACGCTCCACGAAGCTCTCGTTAAAGCATGTCGGGGAAGGATTACTCGCTGGCCTGACTTATTAGCCGAAGTGGTATTCACAGATCGTGTGACTGTCAGTAAAGTCACCGGGTTCTCTCCGTATCAGCTTCTACACGCCACCGACCCAATTTTGCCTTTCGACCTAACCGAGGCTACTTTTCTGGTGGAAGGGTTTCGCTCCGGATTGAGTACCGCGGAATTGTTGGCCCTTCGTGCACGACAGCTTGGCCGGCATGAGGAGGACATCAAGAAAGCGGCGGAGACCCTGAAAACTGCGCGATTCAAATCAAAGGAGCAGTTCGAGCGAAGGTTCATCAAGAAATTGCAGAAGGAACACTATAAATCAGGTGAATTGGTCCTACTGCGGAATACTCGCGTCGAAGCCTCCTTAAATCGGAAGACTCAGCCACACTACCTCAGACCCTTCGAAGTTGGCCGGAAAACGCGTGGAGGCACATATGAGCTACTCAAATTGGACGGAACCCCATATCCCCTGAATAATGTTGCCGCGTTCAGACTCCTTCCATACATCTCCCGTGACCATTGGTTTATGAAACGGGGATGGCTGGGCGATGATGAAGAAGACGAGTAAATTTTCTTTGTGTAAGCTCTTGCACACGCCAAGCAAACTAATTTGGGATGGACTTCTAACTTTAGCCTCACATATACTGGACGACCTCTATAGAATGACCCTGCCTTTCCGCCCTCATGGGCCCTACTTCCTTCTACGCACTCACGCTTTGGGCGCGCCACCGACTCGACGAGGAAGTTTACTGCTACACTGGTTCGGACGAGTGAAAGCGAAACGCGTTGTGCCGTGAACTGAAATTCCGCATGCCCTACCTCTTCCCTGCACCCGCACGCCGCCCACTTGCACCCACCTCATCCCTTAGCGAGTCAGAGACCACCATCACTCGCAGCAGCTTCGAGTATGCCCCACGATTCACCAGCCAAACACATTTCGAAACCCTTCGAGACTCGGTACTCCCCAGCCAGGATGCCCCGCCGGTACGCGACTACAATGGATGGATAATATTTCAAATCGAGCTGAGCGATTGAGTATCCTTCTCTGGAAGCGGTACTACTATCCACACTACACTATCCTACATCCCAATGTGGCAGCCTGTATCGACTTCGAGGACCAGCTGGTACTTGCTACACCGCAAGGCAAAGTATCCGTGGTGAAGGTCATTCGGAATCATGGACAGTCCAGTCGCTTACCCTTCATGGGTGTAATCGAATGTCTTGATCTACGTTTCCACTCCCCCACTTGCATAGTACTCCTCACCCCAGTTCGCCTCTTACACGACACCTTTCTTCCCACTTCGTCGCCTAACAGCCTCTTTCTAGGAAGCTTGGTTAGCAGCCATATCCTGCTTGAGACGGCATACGACCTTGTCTCAGACCGCGCCGCGCTTCCTCGAGGATATTACCGAGAAGGAGAGTTGTTTGGAATGCATCGGATTCCTGTGGTGATATCTTCGGACAACGAGGAGGAGGAGGATCAGTTAGCGGAGGATGCAAGCAGTGCCGAATAATTCCCTACTCGATTTCCCCATATGCACCATGCAGATCTTGAGCTTGTGACCACGAATTCCATGAAGTTTCCACAATTTTCGATCAAGCATCAGAAATGCAAACTTAAATTCTGGGAATGGCCGAATTCGAGTCATAACTCTTGCTTTCCTTCCACGATGAGGCCCCTGCACGAATGATCTCCACCCAACCGCCCATGACCCTTACAACATGGCTACCCCCAGGCATGCCGGCTGCCACCGGATGCTGAAGGCCTACGCCTTTAAGAACTCAATCACCATTACACCCTCCTTTAATTATGCCTTTTTCCCTTTCGCTTTTTTTTGCCCGGTCCTGTACTCATCCCCACCACCAATCTCCTGCCTTTATGATAGTCGATATGGACAGCTTCACCTTCTTCAACAATCGTGCCCCTCCTGCCTTCATCGGAATACCCAACAGATCGCCCACTCCACGCGGAACTATGTGGAGGTGGAGAGAGTGCCTGGGAGGGAAAACCTTCATGCATTCGTACCCTCTACTCGCCCCGAACCAGCCTCCCAATCTTCCACCTCAGCAGTGCGTCACATTCCCGGTGACCCCGTACGACACCGTCGAGGTGCAGCCAGATCACCGTGTCCCCAGATACATTGTCGGCTCCGCCAGTATCTTGATCATTCCCCCAGCAAGCCGAGCCATAGTTGTAATATATAGACTAAATGACTTGGCTGTAGCCAGGATGCTATATTGTCTTTCAGCCTGGCTCTAGCCAGGCCCTCTAAACTGGGCCTTCACGGCTGTTTCCGGGCCCTGACAGGCCCGGAATCCGGGCGATTTTTTGCCTTTTTGGGCACTCCAGAACACCTTTTTTTGATACTTGGTTAGCAGCCCACCAATTCCATCAAATATAATTATTCTTGCTGATATCACTCCAGTTTGTCATCCCACCCATTGGTCATGTTTGCCCCTTGCCTTTGGAAGAACCCAGCTGTTGTTTGTTTATTGCCAAACTCCGCGGAAGTTGCTGAATGTTGCCCCTACCCCTTTGCGCTCCCTCACACCCCGATATATCTATCTTATAGGTGTGTCCCACTCCTCTTCACTTCTTTTATCTCCGCACAGCCTACCCCTCTTCCTATTTTGCGCCCCCATATTTCAATTTGGTTGATATTGACACACGTGATGCCTTTTGCAAAAAAAAAATCGAAGTAATAACAGTGAAGAATAAACTTCACGCACAGCGCCTGCAAACTAAGTAGAGTTAAAGAACCGTGAACACATCACATCCATCCTCATCACGCATACCACAAATCGCGGATTCTATAAAGACCATATTTCACTATGTACTCTAAATAAAAATCCTGTCTACGAACTACGACGAAAAATGGGTATGAGAAGCTAAAATGTGAGGTGTATGGCATAAACAGTCCATTCTGACGCGAGGTGTTAACTATGACTAGTGCCGCCGGCGGGAAGTGTGGGGGTGCACGTTTACGTGGTGATGGTACGATCTCGCCCCCATTCTCAAGCTGCGGTACCTCGACTGGCGGAGGCGTGCTTCCTGTCGGAGGAGGTGTACTCGGCGTCATTCGCGCCGGTGGTTGTGCATGCGGAGCAGCGAACGGCGGTGGTGGAGGGGTGTCATGCGGGCTTGCGAACAGCGGTGGTTGAGGGGCATCATGCAGGCTCGCAGGTGCCAGTGCAGCAGGAGATGTATGTTGCGAGCTCAGCGCTACAGGAGGAGGCAGCGGCGCAGCAACAGGCGCAGTACGGGTTGGGCTCCGCGGCGGGCTCACAGCTACTTGGTGCGAGCTTGGCGCTGCGGGAGGATGCAGTGGCGTAGCGGCAGCTGCAGTACGGGTTGGGCTCTCCAGCAGCGGCGGAGGGGGAGCAGCTCCCTCCTCTAGCGTATCCGGTAGTCCACCCATCTCCACGTCCGCTAACGATGGCAAATAAGTTACGGATTTCGCAGACAATAAGACGAAACTTACATGCAGCCCCACCAACACTCCCGTCGGTGCTCCCGCTGCTGTCAAGCCGTTGCGAGCGGCACCGTGCATCTGTCTTCGTAGGCGCCTTCTTCGCCCGGGGCTTATGCATGACCTTCGCCGCCGGCTGGTCCACACTCGGGTTGTCGCGAACGAACGCAGCCTGCAGGGCTGCCACCCCTGTGCGGTTTCTGGCGATGTTTTGGTTTCTCTTCTCCTTGTAGGTCAATTCTGCTTCTGGCTCACTCTCGCTACCCTCCCCCACGTCGCGACTAGGCGCTGGCTCCCCTGTGCGACGCTTCGACGACCCCCCGCCCCCTGTTACCCTCCGCTTCCTCTTCACTCCCGCCATGGTGGCCAGGGCATCATCCCTCCCATTCCCCGCCTCCTTTGCTGTCTTCTTCCCCTTCTCCCGCCGACCATTCGTTCTCCCCTCGGTGTCCGACCCAGACTCATCGGTGTCACCATCTTCGTCAGAACTCGAATCGTCACCCGAATCCGACGATTCCTCTTCCACGCCCTGCTCCGTGGTATCTGCATTCCCGTCCCAAACCATGTACTTCGCGGCCGAAAGCTTCTCCTTCGGATCGTCAATGGGCAGCGCCATCTCCGCGCAGTCGGCAGGGGCTCAATCATCCAATGAGCTCTTATGCGAAACCCAAAATGGTTAAAAAGACTTACTGAAGGCCGTGTGCAAGTATTCCTTCATAAAATCGAGTACGTCACGGGTAAACCGTCCGCGTGACCACTGGGGAAAGACAGAGGGAGGGGAGCTGCGGTTTCTGCCATGTGAGATACTAGGGGTACAATCATTTAGCTTGTGTAGCAAAATTCACAAGAATCAATTGGATGTACTGCACCGTGCGGATTTCTCCCCCGAACTGCGGGATTGGCCCTCCGAATACCGCAAATGAGTGAAGACCCGTGTACTCGTAGACGCCTCGTAAGATTGCGGACATAAAAACGCCAAGATTATCGATGCATCTGGCCAAAAATATCAGGGACTCGTCACCTATTCCACAAATAAAAGGGACAAACCGCTGTCGGTCCGCAGGAGTCTTGGAGGGACCCTCCTTCATGGCTCTAGCATACGCGTCCTTCGCTATCTTCGCTTCGGCAGCCGCTGTGAGGGAGACTGTGGCGCCTCTTTGGAAAACGGAGTTCCAAAAATGACTTGTTCTTCCTCTGGGGGATTTCTCGATAACAGGTGGGTCGATAAGTGTTAGTGAGAAGAGGAGGTCAAACAGAGTTTGCCCTTGGGATGCTGTGGGAGGTCAAAAATGGGGGATAATGCGAAAAATACCTTGTTCAGATAAGCACACTGCCCTTGTACTTCAATCCGAGACAATATTCAAGTCTCCCCTCTGTCTTTCTTCTATCGCCTTTCCCCTTTGAACCGGGTGATAGTTGATGCGACTGGTTCTCCCTAAGCCGTGGCGGCTTGACGAAGGCTTATAGGCTCAATGTGTGTTGGACTCGTTTGTTTGGCGTGGAGAGTCGGTCGTTAGTCTAGTCAGTCCGCGATTTGGTCCGAGATGCCTTGGTTGTTCCTCTCTGTGTGAGCAGTGGTTTTCGATGGTCAAGGGAGCGGTGAGTATGGGTCAGACGTTCGGTATGAACCGTCTAGAGGATGAATGGTCAAGTGTCTCGTGACAAGTTAGATGGTTAGTGTGTGTGTGTGTGTGTGTGAACGATGTATTGGGGGATTGGTTTACACTAGAAGACTAGTGGGGGAAAAAACCGCTCCAAAGCTCTCCCCTACTGCTGAGCAATCCAGGTCCTTTTATACCTCGCAGCTATCCCCTTTGGAGCATCTCTACATGTCTTCAGTCCGCTTCCTCGGTGTTCCATCTCATTCCTTTGGGTTTCATGTATCTCGAGGCATCGCGACTAGTCGAAGATAGTTGCCTTTTTGGGCCCAAATCGTGTCGAGGCGTGGCGACTCGCGAACTGCTACCTTCCTAATTCGTCCAAAGTCCGTCAAGGAGCGACGACTAAGGTCCAATTTTGGATGAAACGTGTGCGATGTGTCGGGTGTGAGGTATCGGGGATGTTGTTGGCATGGATATCGGTGACGGCGCGTAGAAGTGGTCCGATGTGCTGGTGCAGGTGTGACGCCGTGGGGTGCTGGGATGAAGAAGGTGCGGCGAGTTGGAAAGTTGTAGCGGCTCGGATGAAGTCATCGCAGCTTGTACTTGGTCGTGAGTCGTCGTATACGCTGGGGCGTACACAGCGCATGTGGGAGCCCCACACTTCCCTTAAACTTTTTCATGTCGACCGTCCCTGGTCGACCAAAACCCTATAAAAGGCAAGACGGGAAGACGGGAAACAATCCATAAGTCATGGAGCCTTCTGCCCACCAGCGTTTCCTCGCCTCGAACATTGTCTGGCCTCCTGGCGACAGGTTCTTCCTCCTGGATGGGGGTTTAATCCGTTTCCTTCGTGAAAATATCCGCTTCAAGGTGTTCCTGCTGGTTATGCCGGTATTCACCAACGCATACTGCAATGAGCGTGTAGCGTCCTTGCCTGCTCCGGAGCTCCGCAACCTGCGAATGCGCATGAAAGAGTTGGTGCGCCATATGGTGAGTGCCGTATTGCTCCTGCGAATTAAAATATTAACGTCTTGTTAACAAGTTTTTCGCGGCGCAAATCCGACAGAACGAGTTCCGTATCTCGTATGACCCGGTTCTGGTGCCGAGCGAGGCGGCGTGGATGTTCCATGTTATCCTATGTCTGCTCCGGGTAATCGGGTTCGAGGACGACACGGATACGTCATTGAAGACCGACCAGCCATTCCAGACAGGCACGACAGAAGGACAACTCGCGGAGGCGCAAGCGAAATTTCTCCTAGGCGCGGCACTTCAGACTTATGTGGATAATGTCCGTGCCGGTGCGCACTCGCCCCTCGATTATGAGATGTATGATGAATATGGCTGGGTGAACAAAAACTTTGTTCATTGTATTCGGCCGGACGCGTTCAAGGCCATGCCCGTTGGCATCCCGTTCCAGGAGTCGCTGGAGATAGAGGATATACTCAGTGCGTGGTGGGCTCATTACCGCACGGAGGGGCCGAAGAAATCTCCGGGCTCATTCCCTATGTCGAAGGAGGCGGAGGCGATAGTACGCCAAGAGCGGGAGGAGGAGGAAATGACGCGTGCCGCGATTGTAGCTTCCACAGTATAAAGCATTGCCGCGGAGACGCGGGAGGCGACGGGCTGGGTGACGATGGAGGAGCTGGATCGTCCCTTGGACGAGTACTTCAATCGCCCGTTCCCCGAGATGGCACATTTCCCTCGTCGCGATGGTATACAAGTGACTCTGCTGATGTCCAAATGTCGTCAGGGGTCGTCGTGGAGCTTCGACGAAGGATATTATTCCGGGGACGAGGATGAGGCGACGATGGCAGCGGTGTATGCTGCCCAAAAGGCGCGGCGCGCGGGGTCGTCGCATAGCTCCATGCCCGAGCTGCTGACTCCATCCGATACCGGGTCGTCCGTTTAATGTATTTTATAAGTGGATAATAATTTATCGAAAATTTCGGGGGTATCGTTGGAACCGCAATTTTTGCCTGAGTCGAGTCGTGGTGAGGGGATGGGTTGAGGAGCGGCGAGTAGGGAATAGTATATGCGGGGGGGGCGTCGCGCCCTAGTCCGTGATGTGATTGATCAACGAAATTTTCTTCCGTGTCTTGTGTTTCGAATATCCATGGTAACGCAATTTAGAGGTTGCTTCCGCCCACAATTTTGCCTCCACACCGAGATGCCTCCGCTCCCTGTGTTGGAATTGGGACGGCTGTTCGAGCCTTTAACGGTGGACCCTGAACTTCTCCGCAATCCATTGTGGACCCCTGTCAACGGCTTGGAGCCATTCCTCCGCTATCGTGTTCGCAAGATGGTATATCTTTTGACAGCTAGCGTCTGCGACGAGGGTGGATTAGAAACGCCTATGCCCATCGTGCCGGAGGCCGAGCTGGAGCTCATACGATCATATCTGCGATATGTTCTCGTGGTTTTGGTGAGTGGTGACAATTTTCGGGATTGTTCATTGGCATTTATCCTTCCCTTCCTGCTCTCTGTTTCCCTCCAGCGCACTGTCGGCCAGCGAACGTTTGCAGACCAGATCGGTGCCCTATACGCCTCCAATTTATCGCGGCGGCTCCCCGAGACGACCTTTGATTTTCCACCATGCGCGGTGTCAATGATCAATATCTTGGTGCAGATATGTGATCGGGTTAAACTCCCCGACCCGGCCGATCAGGCTGTCCTTATTCCGATGCTTCAAATGCTCCGAGTCGCGGCGTATGCGTGGGCGAAAAACCAGCGGTCGGAAAGGGAATGGACCCCCTATTCGGCCGAAACTGGACTTTTCCGTGACGCCTCGGTTAGCATTGTCGATCATTTCTCGGAGGTTGACGCGTCTGGTGAGCGGTTCTGTATCAAATTCCTTCGGTTGACGATTTACTCGGCCGATGTAATCAGTCATCGCAGTCGAATTCGGCGTTGGAGGTGCGGTGGGTTGACAAATGATGGGATCAGGAATATGAAGGCGTGGCGCCTTGTGTCCTGTTTAGGATAGCGTAGTTCGATCGTTTAGGCATGGCGGGTAAGAAGGTATTGGTGCCTGTATAAAAATCGAACCAAACGTGGGGGAACCTATGAAATTCTTCCGTGGTCCAGTGACGGTTGGTCATCGTTATGCGGTCCGAGAGGAGTTCCGCAATCTCGATTTCCACACCGCGAAATGTCTGCGCGAATACGCCAATCTGCCATCCCTCGTCCGATTAACGCGAGAGCATCTGGAGCCCATGGCGGAGTACTTCTGCCATATCCAGGCCAATTTCTGCTGGACCACAGCCGCGCATTCCTCGCAAGACTTGGTCATTATGCGACAAGTGATCGCGGATTACCTCCTTCATGTGGTATGAGGAAGTTCCGCCGTAGTTTGGGTCCGCTAATGTGTTCTTTCCCCATCTGGTCCCTCGCAGGCACACCTGGCTGATATGCTCGTCCGGTATCGTGAGGTGGCCGAGGCGCGACGACTCCCTGTTCCTCGAGTTCCGACTCTGCGCACCGTGATGAGGGCGCAGCGTACGTTGGGGTTTATGGGTGATGAGGATAAGGTCCATGGGGCGGTCGTTTGTGGAAAACTCGCGGCGCTATTCGAGTATTCTGCCGAAATTAGACAACACACGATTGATCGGATCCACCGTGCGAAACCAGAAAGTGGTTTGCCGAGAGGACCAGTCGTATACTCGGAGCCGCGTGTAATAGATGGAGAGATATAAAAGGCGGCACGGCTTTCGCCATGTCTCCTCCCATAACATTCCCCTCTTCAGAGTGTCGAGCGATCCTTCCCATGTCGCAAGATTACATCCCTCGAATGGTCACGGATGTCGTAGAAATTCAGCCGTACCATGAGGCGCAACTGGACTTGTTTCGATCCTTTCGGCACCATCCTTTGGAGTACACGCATTCCGCCTACGGGTGTCTCGAATACGCGTCGCAAGTCGTCCGCCCATATGGCGAGTTAATTTTGAAGGCCATTCCTGTGGGTGTACACGCGCCGTCGATGCTTCCTGAGGGTAGGCTCCAGCGCCTGACGCCTCATATCGTCGAATTTCTGATACAAACGGCGCGTTTTCTTCATCTTCTCCCTGTCTCCCCATCCTGAACGAATACTCGCAGTCCCTGATCTATACCATCGCTTTGGAGCGTGGCACCTTGATTAATCAGCTGCCAAGTATCCATCCGTCATGCTCGTATTGTTTCCTCCTGGCGCAACGTTTCAACATGGTGGTCGGATTTCCTTCGTTTAACGTGGATCCAGGTACATGCGACCAGATTATGATACGCAGGACCTGCCGCTTTCCCACTCGATCACAGCTGTAACCGCCGTGCCTCCCTGGGATCACCAGCGGATCACAGAAATTAGGAGGGCTGAGGCCAGGGATCCTTGGGCGTGCGAGGCGGCACTCCTTGCCGACGAAATGGCATTAAGCGATAATCTGGGCGACGCTTTCGTCAAAGCCCTCAAGGCTGATTTGGATGGGTATCCTCCGAATCCTCGTGGTCGCCAGGCCATTTGATTCCCATAAACTTTTGGAAGCTAGCTGCCGCGGTTTTGGTGGACCTTTTTCCCGAATAGGAAGTCGAGGTGCCGCGCCTTGATGATGTTATAAAAGGGGCCCTGTCGTAGCTTTTGTCGTCCATTGTTTTCCCGCATCTTTTCTTATCAAACTGTCTCTGTCGTCCTCGTCTGCTGTAAGGAACCAGGTACTCCCACGTCTTGGTGCGTGAGAGTTGTTGTGTTTCCATCTCGTGGCGTTGTGGATTAACCGCACCCGATTCCTTGTGTCGTGCATTTATGAGGCAATACTCCTGGGTGACTCGAAACCCATCCCTTCGCGGTTGGTCGAGGTGCTCCGTCGCACGGTCCTCGTCCTTCTGAGAAATATGGTTCGTCATGGTGTCTGCTCCTTTCAGGCTGTACTTGACGGGCATCCCATCTGCAAATAGGCCGAGCTCTGGAGAGCCAGCATTCGATACGGGAATTTCCGTAGCGCCCTCGACACCGGCCACTTCGTCCCTTGTCAGGCCACCATGGTCTTCATAATGGCGGAGTTTTTCGTGGACCGCGTCGGATACGACGGCGACGGGGATACTCTATGCCGGGGGTTCCTGTTTCGCGAGTTGTCAACCCTTTTCGATGTTATGGTGACCCATCCGAAATACGGCGAATCGGGGTACAATTTTCCCGGTTTTCCCACACCACGCGGCGACCTTCAAAAAATCGGGTTCTCCCCTGATATCAAGACGCTCCAACGACGGGGTCTATTTGTGTGGAGAGGCGAATTGCGTCGGGGATTTGGACAGAAGTTGGCGCGATACAATCCAACCCTTTCGGATTTCGACATCCATAGGGTCGCGCTTCCCGAATTGGTCGCCACTCGTCCCAACACTCCCGAGACCGAGGAGGGGGAAATATCCGGTCCCTCCGTTCTGAACCAAGTGGATGACTCGTCAGGAGACGTCGCAATGGTTGTATTCGGTAATTTCCCACTCGTCGCGACTGTCATTGCTGACACGTCTGCAGGCAAATGAGAAGGATGTCGAAAATCTTGACGAGGACGATTTCTTGGACGGTTTCCTGGATGATCCGGACATCCCATCGTGAATTGTGTGTTCGGAATATGCTGAGTTATGTGGGGATGAATAATAGGTTCTGCGAGGCGTGGCACCTGGCGTAGTTAGAACCCAAATATGGAAATGGCAGGAAAAGGCGCGGTGCCTCTGTCGTGGTTTTTTGTATCGTAGATCCTTTCTGTGTTTTGTCGATAATCCCATTGGTCCTTGAGTCACAAAAGTGACTCCTGACAATGGTATAAAGCACAGAAGGTCCTGCAAAAACCTTCAGCACAATGTCCCATTCCCAGGAAGTCATCCTTTATAATCCTAGGCCGGTCCAAGATGTCGTCCTTTACACGCGGAAACCTGAGGAATATCATGATATTCCCCTCATATTTCGATTCGGGACCGCTCTCAGCGATCTGTCGCTTCAGCCTTGGGAGTTGGAGGATCAGGATTTCGTCCCTCCAGAAAAGTGGCCGTTGTTCTTCGAACTGCGCCTTCGGCCCATGGTGTATATTCTGCACCGTGCCGTGACGCATGATTTTACCCTCGTGGGTCGTGTTGGTCGATATTCCATCCTTGAGCTAGACGAGCTCCGATGGTGGTTGATGCAAATCCTTTGGCACTGCGTGAGTGGCTTTTATTCTTCATCTTTGCCGCCTTCTGACTTGTGCCTTTTCAGCACCTCGTCGTCCGCAACATGCATACCACTGCACTCCCTTATTCGGATGAGGACGCGCCTCCATTTCCTCCCCCAATCGAGATTCCTGGGGAATCCACCGCCATGTTCGAGATAATCTTGAAGATATGCCTCTCTCTAGGTTTTCCCGAGAAAATAGACCCCAATGTGGACCTAATCCAGGGGGTTCTCGCTCCCCTAGTCGCCGCGGCTCGGAAGACGAAATTTCGGTTCGGGACGCCAAACGATTATTATCCGTTTAGTGACATCGGCGACGTCTTGATAGACGATTATTTGGATCCTTCGAAGGGCCTGATACTGAATTTGTCTTGTTGACTGGGGGTGTGGTGTATCATTCTATGTCCTTCTCCATTAATTGTATCGTGGGTCGCGGTTCCCGTGTAGTCGATGTAATTTCCGGTGTATTTGTTTTTGGGTTAACCGATGGTGAATTTTGGCGAGTGATCAAGTCACGTGTTCCCCATCGACATCGTGTGCTAGTGCGCACGTCGGTTTTAGAGTAGCGCAGGTCTCCACGCATTTCCAGAATGTGATTTGTCCTCCTTTTATTTTTGACACGCCCAGGTCGACATCTAGGTGGTGTCCCGGTAATTTCGAAGATTCCTATGGCGATATTTCGTGGGGTACGAGAGCGAAGCGAAGTTCGAAGTCGAAATGGGGGCCCCCCCCAATGAACTGTGTTATGTCTAAGTCGATGTTTTGTTAGCTGTGCGATGGTTCCGTAGTTGTTTGCGATATTTCGTCGCGTTGATACGAATTTCGACGCGCCTCGCTCGTTCAGTCACGTGGGCGAGTTTAGCAATTTTTTAGTTTTCCGATTCCTAGGCGCGACGCCTCGTCGTGTGTTCCTCGCCTTAGCCACGCGGCATGCGTTCCGCTTCGTCGCATCTTTCTTTTCCTTCCTCCTTCTCTATCCCCGATTTTCCCTATAGCCACCTGTCCTTGGCGCGCTCACGAGATCGTCACCATCGTAGGAGCAAGGCTGGTTAGCCGTAAGGTGTGGCGACTTTTGACCGTGTATTCGCACCACATGGCACGGTCGCCAAATTTCCGTCGGTAGTCATTCGAGGGGCATCTCTGCCTGACGGGTTTATTCCCATTTCGAGAATTCGAAAGTGTTTCCGCCAAAAGGAGCAGGATCCGTGGGTGCAGACGGGATCCGAGTCGTCGCGAGTCGTCTCGGAGTTTGCCGAATGAATTGGATCGGTGTTTGTCATCCGAATGACAAGATCACGTCGTTTTGCATATAGGGGCCGAAGTCCCGTCGCGTTCCTTCCATCCCTTCCCTCCGTGGTCTCTGGTCCCTCCACTCGAGTTGTATACGCGTCTTCCAGGTCGCCGCGCCCTTCCAACGTATTTTTGGGACCCTGTCGTGCCGAACGGCCTCGTGGCGGCAAACTGTATTGCCTTCCCCATTAGGGTAAGAAAATTCTATGTCGATTCTCCGCGTCGCAACTGAATTGTGCCTGGTGGCATGCTGTGGTTCGCTTCTTGCCTCTTGCCACCATCTCGACCTTTGCCTCTTCCCCCGCTGTATGTCCAGCGACGACGAGTACTTCCCTGATCCTGAACCTTTCACAGTAGATCGCGACACCGGCGTCCCGTATCCTCTTCGTCGTTCAGCCCGCCCTGTTCTCCCTTCTCCCGTCCTCGACTGGTACATTCTCATGCCTGACCTCCCCAAAAAGAAGAATGCGGCCGCCCGTGGAAAGTCGAACAAGTCGAAGCCTAAGCCGCGCAGGCCGACGTCTGCTCCCGCCGCGTCTTCGTCCAACGTTCAGCCTCATCCGGTACCTCGTCCTCGCAAGCGGAAGGAAGTTCCCGAGTAAGTCGTTCTGGTTCCATCCTCCTCGATTGCGTTGTTGATTCGTTGCCCCGTCTTTCCCCAGGTCATCTCCCACACCAGCTCCTGGAGAGCGGACCGTTTCCCAAGTCGCCGCGACCAACGAGCTCCAACCTCGTTTTTCCGCTAAACGCCAGCGCATCGAGAAGGCTCCCGAGGAGGAAGTCCCCCCTTACGACCCTGTGTTCGACGAGACGCACGTCCGTGCCGGCGACCTGGTAGAGATTTCCGCCGCGGTTCTAGGTTTCGACCCCATCCTTGCCGATGCTCCTGTCGACCTCGTGCCCGATGCTCGGTCCGACGATGAACTCTGGCTCGTCGGGGGGAGCTTCACCCCTGGCGACACTGCGATGGGCTGTGATCCCACTAGATACAGCAATCGCAAGTTCGTTGCACCCACGAACCCGAACCTGGCGCCCGCCTTTGCTCCCGACAACTCCCTCACCAATTTGATGTTGCAGGCACGGTCCTGGTTGAACTCCGTCATCTTGTTCGATTACAGCCGCCCCCAGCTCATGGATCCGGTGACTCTCCCTATTCCCACCGACGACCAATTAGTCCAGCCGCCTCCGTATGTCCCCCCCGAAATGCGCGTCGCGCAAACCGTCCCACTCCCTATTGGCGCAACGCAAAGCCAGGTGGACGAGAACCGACTCCGAAATCGCGAACTCCGCCACCAGGCGGAGGAGATTAATGCGCGGCTCGAGCGCGAGGCGGACGACGCGTACCAAGACGCTAAGGCTATTCGCACGGTGGAACTCGAGAGGGCGCGGAAGGATGCTTTCGCCCAGCGTGAGAGGGAGCACAAGTTGTGGGTCATTTACGAGGAAAAGCGTGCGCAGTTTCGCCAGCACTTCCGCGTCGTCGCCAACACCTATCTGTTGTACGCCGCCTGGTGTCGCAACCAACTCCTCGCCACCCACCACGAACGAATGGCGTGTTTCCCGAAGACGGCGCAAGGAGCGACGGAATCGACTGCCGCCGGCCCTTCCACCAGCACCTCGGCCTCCACGCCTCTTTCTAGTCGCGTCGTGGGCGGGCGAGTGCTTCGTGGAGTACCCGGCGCCGCTGAGCGTAGCGCTTCCGCCGCTGAGTCTCGCGCTGGTTCCGTGGCTTCCGGCAGCAAATCCGAGGACAATGAGGTCGAGGAGGAGGACGGCGAGGATGGCGAGGACGAGGTAGACCCCCCCGAGAAGTCCAAGTCGGCCGGGAAGCGAAGGGCTCGCTCCCCCATTGACGAATACGATTTTGCGACCTTTTGCGAGGAGACTTGGGGGTACGTCGTTGTGGGTTCGCGTGCCAAGAAGAGTGGAGTGGTTGGGGAAACCGCTGAGGAAACACGATGCCTCGAATTCGAGCTGGAGGAGCACATCAGGAAGATAACGGGTCCGCATATCGTCTTCCCCCCCCGTGACCTTTCGAAGAAACTCATCGGGACCCACAATGGCTACCACCTTTCGCCCACCGACCCCCAAGTACGTCGCCGGGCTGGAGCACTTCTTCATCACCCCCGCGCACCTCGGCCCAATAACGTATTTCGTTCGCGGCACGGTAAGTCGAACCCCCTATTTCTTGTTTGCTTTTGCTGAGATTTCTCCAGGGGTGTGTTGTCTGCCACAAGAACGACCTGCCATGTGTCCGGATGCTCAAGGGGCATAAGTTGAACCGAATTTGCATGGAGTGCGCCCACCGCAATCATTTCTGTGCGCCCGTCATGCCCTTCGAGGATTTCAACTGGACCATCACCGGTATGCCTCCCTTTTTTTTTCTTTTTTCCACCCTCGTTCCTGACCCTTTTGTTTCCAGACAAGGTCCTCCCGGACATCAACTCGCAGTTCTTCTTCGGCATGCAAGTTTGATACGCCAAGGTGATGCAGTTCGTGACGGCGAGGCGCTTCGTCAATGCCTCACTCAACGCCGCCCACCCCATTTTTGGATACGCCGCCAAGCCTGCCAGTCCCTCGGTCGCCAAGAAGAGCGCGCGTCCACCCCGTGTGGAGTCCAGTTCTGATGGTGAGTTCGCCTCGTCCTTCTCCCATAAACTTTTCGATGCTAACGACCCGTCTTTTCTCCAGATGACAATGTCGTGTTGGCTCCTCTGAGTACGCCCACCACTCGCATCAACTCGCCACCGCCGGTTGCGGGGACTAGCTCAGCTCCCTTGAGCTTTCCTGCGCCGGCATGTTGCGAACCTCTAGTCGCCGCGGTTTCGGTTCCGAGCGGGTCAAAGACCCCTGCGCCGCAGCGTACTTCGCTGGCGCAGGTCGCGTCTCCCCTTTTTCCGCCTGGCGCGTTCGTTTCGTCGTCTCCGCCGCCGTTTTCCGCCTTGGCGCGCTTCGTGCCGCTGTCATGGCTTTCCCGCAATGCGACACCATCGACGCAGACCGCGCAGCCGTCACTCGCATCGCAACTGGTCAGCGCAGGTCCCGGTGGAAATTCTTCGTGGGAGGGCCCAGTCATCGCGGCAGACACCTTGTTGGCGAAGGTCTGGCCGGAGGTTCCTCCACCTTCAGCCGGAGCGTCGACCGATTTCGTCACGACCACGCCGCCGCGCGTTTCCCAGCCCTCCACGAGCTCTCAGTCATCCGGCCGCCCGAGGTTAGCCCCCGCGGACATATCTCAAGACTTGGTGACGGGTCCCCCACCACCTTTCGCTTTGTCGCACGGTACCGAGCCGATGGATGTGGATTCGTTGCAGGTTTCGCCTATCACGAGTACTTCGAACGCCGCGGACGTCGTTCCCCCGGGTTTGGGCTGGTCGCAGCTCGCCCCTGTTACTCCGGATTCCGACCTCGTCGCCGCGCCCACCACTACTCCGTCGGGGATTACCATCATCCCCTTCAGCTCTTTCCTCCCGCGTGCCGACAGAACTTTGCCGCCTGTCGCGTCTTCTTCGCAACTGGTGTCTCCTCCCTCGGTGGACCAACCTTCGGTCTTTGGCCCCACGCCCTTCTCCGGGAGCTCCTCCTCCTTGTCTGGTGCCCTCGGCGGTTCTTCCATGGAGGCGGGTCATTCGGTCGCGGGAGCGGAGGGTGGCGGCGCGTCGCGCGCCTCTTCAAGGGATGTCTGAGGTGGGGATCTCGTGGTTCGCGGGCTCTCGGCGGTGCGGCGCTGACGGGTGTTTGTTTTTGTTCTTGTACATCGATCCTTGTGTCCGAACTGGTCAAGCGGCGGCTTGATTTCAGGAGGACTCCAAACCCACCTAATTTCGTTTATACATCGGTAGTTCGTCGTAGTGGCCTTTAGGGCCGAAAAATGAAAATATTTTTCCTGGTTATAACTTGTGTGAATTGAGTCGAAAGTAAGCGGGAGTCGGAGTCGGTGATGCGACCGGAAAATGACGCGCCCAGCCATGTGACGGTGTTTGATACACCCGTTGTAGCGAGTCTGGCACCGGTCCGGGCGTCGCAACTCGTTGAGTCCAGCTTTAGGCGTGGCGCCTTTGTGCCAAGTAAGCTTCCGATGTCTTGTGTGTCGGTGGTACTCGTGCAGTGGTTTCATGAGAGAATTATCATCCAACCACTGCACTAGTACATTTCGTATTATATGGAGAGGAATTGAGAGTTATGATGGAATGATTTGTTGCCGCGCCTTGGTTTGTCGAGTTCGTTATTGGGACTGAAGGCGTCGCACCTCCTCCCCTCGATATTAGTTTTTGGGTGGCCCAGCCGACTGCCCCTCGTGCAGCCTCTCGACACCGTCGCCCCAATAAGGTTCTACCTCTTTGCGTTTCCTGGCTGGTTTCTCTTCCTCTAGGAAGGAAGTAATTGGTCCGCGAATTCGGGAGAGCAGGTGGTATGGGATGAGTCTGAATGCGGCGGTTGGAACTTTCGAAACAGCGCCGTTTAATTCGGCAATGATGTAGGATCTGTCCGATTTTCGTTCGGCAACGACCATGGGTCCGGTGTACCGTGGTTTGGCTTTTCGAGACCATTCGTTTTTGATGGCGGGATTCCTCAGAATCACGAGTGACCCTGGTTTGAAATCGTAGTCAACAATCTTTTTGAGATTGTCCTTTTCCCATCACCGCACGCTGAGGAGCCGCGCCTCATAAACTTGGGATTTTATAAGTGCCAACTCCTCTGGTCGTTTGAGAAGGTGTAGCGCCCGGGTTGCGATCATGTCTTCGTCTGACAGTTTCTCTCCGGTGGCTGCCATCATATACGTAGCTTCGGCAATGTCGAATGGAAAAAGGGGTTCGACTCCGTGGCAGAGGTAGTACGGAGAATATCCAGTGGACTTCTGGATGGAGATGCGCTCCGCCCAGAAGACATAGAAGATTCTCTCCGTCCACTTGCTGAGGTCTCCTTCGCAGGCCTTCGAGACCGCTTCACGAACGTCGTAGTGGCATCTCTTTGTTGGCGAGCCAAGTTATGGCTTTGACCCATGGCCCGCCATTATCCGTCACAATTTCCGCGACTGCTCCCCACCTGCACAAGACTTCTTTGAAAATGAAGCAGCCTATGGTGCGCGAATTCTCCTCCTTCATCATTCTCCACTCCGCCCATCCCGTCATCGAGCACCTCGCATGAGCTAGGGCATTAAAGCCGTTAGAGTTTGGCAACTTCATGGTGTCGGCGTAAACTTTGTGAAAAAGCGGGAGGGGAATAGAGACGGTGGGAGGTATGTTGATTCGTTTCATGGATCGGAGTTGACATTCATGGCACATTTTCAAGTACCATTTAAGGTCTTTGTCCATCGATGGCCACCAAAAGCGGTCCATAAGTCGGCGCCGTGTAATGAAGAATCCTCTGTGGCCGAGCTCGTCGTGAACTTCTTTCAGTATCTGGCCGCGCTTTCCTTCCGGTAGGACCAATTTGTGTTCGCCTCCGGAATCCCTTCTCCATAACATGTCGTTTAGGAGGAAAAAGTCGTGACACCTTCGTACGAATCGTTCGTAGGTTCTGTCGTCCATATCCTCGGGACGTATCCTGTCCCCGAGAAATTTCCGGTAGGAAGCTAATTTCGCGTCCAACTTTTGTGCGAGATCGGATCGTGGTATAGTGTATTCCGTGTCATCTATCTGCATTGCCAATACTTGGACAATCGTGACGGCTGGTTCCGGAATTTCCTTTTCGGGAATGGCAGCCTTAGTTGCCGCGGCTAACGGTCTCCCGTTTATCGTCAAGGCGGTCGGTGTGATAGTCTCCAGGATGGATTTCTTCTTCACCCTGCCCCAGTTCATCGCCTGAATAGGAAACCCGCAGGCTTTGTCGATCCATTCCTCAACATCGCTTTCCTCCTCGGGGTCATCCGCAGTGCCTTTCCTCCGTGATAGACCGTCTGGAGCGTGAGTTACCCCGGGGGTGTGCTCGAGTTCGAAGTCGAATAGGAGTATGGCAGCGATCCATCGATTTATCATGGCGTTGGGTTGGATGTCAGGGTTTTTCAACATGCCTTTTATGTATTTGGCATCGGTGCGGACCAGTAAATTGGGGGCTCCAACGAGGGTAGAGTCGATAGGCACGGAGCGCACGGAATAATCCATACAACTCTAACTTTGCCTGGGAATACCGGGACTCGCGTTCGGTCCAAGTGATGGAGCCAAATCGCGATGGGTACTCCTTCCCATCTTCGCCAACCTGGTATAGGATGAATCCAACCGCGATGTAGGATGAGTCCACGGATAAAATGATGCGTCTGCCGGAGGCGTAATCGATTTGTCGAATGGCTGGTGATTTTTATGAGGAGCTGCTTCAGCCTCTCCATGGCGTCTTTTTCCTCAGCCTCGAATCTGAACTCGATTCCCTTCTTGGTGAGGTTCACCAATGGTTTGGCATGTTTCACAAAATCTTTCATGAAGATCCGCATCAGTCCCAGTGTTCCCAAAATGCGCGCACATCGGTAAGGTCCTCGCAGTCGGGCCAATCGCGGATTTTCTGGACCTTGGACTCATCGGGTGTCCTTCCCTCTGCGCTGCACATATGCCCGACCACTTTTATCCTTGGGACCGCGAAAAATGACTTTTTCGCATTGAAGGTCCCTCCGGCGTGGCGTATCCTTTGGCAAATGCGGTTGACATTTAGGAGGTGCTCCCATACAAAGCGTCGTATCCCAGGATTCTCCTTGATGGTCTCGTATGACCCATCCTCGAGGAAATAATAGCTGTCTCCTCCTTTAACCGGTGTGTCGTCCACAAATGGTTGCGTAACGTGGGGAATTTCATCTTGGAGGATGAAATTGACGTCCCCTTGCTGAACCTGTACCGCATTGGTGTATCCTTGGGGAAGCCGTGTCAATCTGAGCGTGCCGAATGGTCCTTGAAAGGTGGTGAAGTCTCGAGACGCCACGTCTAGCATGCGATGATCGAACCCAACGAAGAGGTCGAACATGCCATATATGATGCGTCCTCCCAAGGACTCTGCGTACACTTCGACGATGGGTGGACATCACGCGTCTTTTATCACCACCGCGTTCAACGGCTGGAGATTGTGGACGAGGCGGAGGGAGCCGTTTTGTTTGGGAACCATGAACCAGTTGCTTCGATAGGATGAACTGGATGGTTCGTAGACTCCGCTCTTGATTTTCCCCCTGATCATTTTGATAACTTCGTCTCGGATCCCTGGCGGAATAGGAATATTTCTTTCCTGCCATGGTGTGTGGGCCAAGACGGGAATTTTGATCGGTTCGAAATAGTCCTCCCGGAAGTGCCCTCTTTCTGTCTCATCCCACGCAAACACCATTTCTTGGTTGCGGATCAGGTCATGCACCAACTTCTCTTCTTCTGGCTGAAGAAACCCTTCCAGGTTGACGTTCATCTCTATTGCATGTTCCACCGTGTATCGTTCGCCATCGACGAGATCTGGTGGTCGGGGATTCAAAGGTGGCATGTCCTCGAGCGGATCTGATGGTAGTTTTCGTACAATGCGAAATTCCTCGGGTAAAGTCGTCGCGACTGAGTGGACCCGATTCGCCACGGGTTTGTACTTTTTGCCAGCTTTCTTCTTCGTTTTCGGTTTCTTCTTCTCTCCAACGTCGATACTCGTATCCACGAATGCCCTGGCAATGTTGTCGTAGTCGTAGGATTGGGAGAGACAGTACTCCAGGTACCGTGGCGATATTTCCCAATGTGTGGTCTGGTTGTGAATGAAAATTGGCCGGCAATGTGTCATATTAGTCCCCTCTGGAGAGTATAGGATGAGTGGCGAAGTCATTCGATGGAATGAGAAGCCGGGAATGGTAGTTTTTGAGTTGACGAGGTGCAGCGCCTCGCCTCCTATTTTCATTCTTGAGTTTCCCGATTGGGAAACTCGTTTAGCCGTGACGGGTGGTGATCCTGTATTCCATGTATATGTCGATGCCGTGTGTGTTTCGGGAGTCGCAGCATCCTGGCCGTGCTCCCCTAGGCAAAACCCACTTCGCCAATCTCGAATATAGAATATGGGTTGAGTTCTGTGACTGTCTCGCGTGCCGACTTTTTCCGCGTGGGGATGGTAATGATTTTTCCCGTGTTGGGGCAGGTGAGCATAAGCTCCTGTGTCCCGTCTGCGCGATCCTTTGTGTGGCACTCGGTGAATCGGAAAAAACGGACGTCCCATTAATATGTCGAAGGGCGCGCCATCCACAACGTGGACTTGAAGCAGTAGATCAACATCTCCTATGGAGAATTTGAGGTTCTCCACTACCCCAGCGGTCACACTTGTGTTAGAGTCGGCTGACTCCATTGTTAACACCTTGTCAGGGGCAAGGGATACCCCCAACTCTTGCCAGACGCTGCGGTTCATCGTGATGATCTCGGATCCTTGGTCCAGTGTGCATGCGATAGTGTGGCTGTCGTTAACCAACATATCGAGCACCCGAAGGGAGTCGATGGGGGAAGCCGTTAAGAGGTGGCCTTTGAGATCCTCCTGCCCTTGGTATATGGGCATGAGCGCCTCCTGCATCTCCCCTGTCTCTTCCACCGCGATCATGGATGTTTCAACCGTGGGAATCCGTTTAGTAACCGTGTTTTCGCGGTAGTATTTCCTAAAATCTGCGGAGATAGCGCAGAGTTCTTTATTGGAAATCGTTATTTGCGCGTCAAGCGCCCTGTCAATGACCTTCTGGACCAGGTCTGGATTTTCGATGTTCGATTGATATTTGAACGCCGGCATCTGTGGTGCTCGAGATGCCGCGGCCGGGTTTGATATTTCGGGAATAGTTGCCACAGCTTTGGTCGGAAGCGTCACGCCTGTGTTGCCTTTGACCGGTGCGGGTTTATTCGTGTCGGCCGGTTTAAGCGCGGACGCCTTCGGCTTCTTAGCCGTGGCGGGTTTCGCTGTCTCGTTCTCCTTTCTCCCTCGTGTTTGGGTGAAAACCTGTCCATCCGTTTCCTCGTCAGCCTCTGGCTCATAGTTCGGGTCCGGGATCTTTCCGAATGCCATGGTC
This sequence comes from Mycena rebaudengoi, assembly GCA_029282285.1. Classification (NCBI taxonomy): domain Eukaryota; kingdom Fungi; phylum Basidiomycota; class Agaricomycetes; order Agaricales; family Mycenaceae; genus Mycena; species Mycena rebaudengoi. Next base: position 168,884 of record JARJCX010000015.1, on the reverse strand, counting down.
TGTACCGGAGCAGTACTTTCGTACATCATGGCAGCGACCTGGTGTGGCGGTTGGTCCCTTTCGAAAGTGGCAGTTTTCACAGGCCTCTCCGGGAGCGGCGCCTGGATATGGTTCGGCGGGTTCTGTGCCAACCACTTGTCAATTCTATCCGCCAGATTACGTCCTTCAATGAATCTCGGAACGAATCTGCCAGTTGGGAGCACGATTTTGTTGTCGTGGTTCTTGAAACATCTCCCAAGGCGAATATATTCCGCCACCTTGCCACATTCTCGCAGGAAATGTGACGGATCGGAGCAGAAATGGCATCCTGGAGACGAATAAGGGCCTGGCTGCCTCGGTGCCCCTTGGTGATTTCCCCATGCTTCCCTCTGGGAAGGCTGTGGGTACGATTGTCGATAAGTAGATGGCTGCTGGTTCTGAGGTGGATAATAAGGCGTCGTGGGTCGATTTTCCAATGCAGTCGCATTATACATTGGATAAGTTGTGCGGACTTGTTGCTGCGGATATGTGTGATTCTGGGCGAATGCGCGGGCGAGTGATGCCATCTCCACCCGGATCTGGTTTCCTATTTGGGATTCCATCTTGCTAAACGCGTCGTTTAAGTCAACCATCTCCTTTTTAATGGAAGAGGTGTCTTCGTTTGCGTCGGTGATGAGTGGAGGCCCATCGAGGATGTATTCGGCCACCACGGACATCTTGGAAAGGAGGTATGGCATGTCATTGGGGTGATCATGATGAACGATTTGAAGGCGCCGTAGCAGCTTCTCTTTGAAATCGCTTTTCAATCCCTTCATGAACAGCCTTCTCCCCTCGAGTTCCGACATTTTTCCTTTATCTGTCAGATGCTGGAGGATTTTCTTGAAGGTGCGGTGATATTTGGAGAAGTCCGTGGTGGATGTAACGCGCTTTACACCCTGAGATGCCACAAGGTCATCAAGGTCGTTCACCGTGTATCGTTTCCCACCATCAGCTCCTGGGTAGAGGGCTACTAGGGCAGTTTTGAAGGCTGCCCAAGTGATTCCCCCAACCGGTACCGCCCCCTTTCCATAATTGTTCATCTTCCGTGTCAGCGTAACGCATAGCCAGTTTGACTTTTTCATCGTCTGTGTCCCTGTCGTGAGAAATTGCCAACTCCTCGACATCCTCGAAGTACCTGGTGAGGGACACCGGTTCGCCATCGAATGCTGGTGCTCCTCGCGCGGTTCTACCGGGTAAAGCTTTAGTCATCATCTTTTTAGGCGCGACGACTTGTTGTGTGGTTGGAGGGTCTGGGGATACAGGTGGGGAAAGTGATAGGCTCGACTGTGTGTGTGATGGTTCGGTGATTTCAAGTGAGCTTTCTGGAGATAGGGTGTGGGTATCCGAGTCTGTGGATATTCTTGGCCCGGTAGGCGCGGCGGGTTCGGTAGTGGTGAGCGAAGCTTCTGGGGCTAATGTGGTAGTTTGCGACTCGTCGTGCGTGTCTACCTCTGTATTGGTGTCGGGTTCGGTGAGTGGGGATAGTGGTCTCTCGAGGGATGATGATGAAGAGGCGGCGGGATTAGTGTAATGTGTGGCGAGTACGCTACCGCTTCGGGATGCGGAGTCTGGTGGAAGGACCTTCCGTACGATGAGTTTGGAGTTAAGTGAGCGTAGGTGTGCGCGTTGGCTACGGTCCCTGGCTGATTCTGCTGCCTTCTTCTCTTTATTGGTATCCACAGTTAAAGGTAAAACCCCCCTACATCGGTCACCAGTTGTGAGGGAGACTGTGGCGCCTCTTTGGAAAACGGAGTTCCAAAAATGACTTGTTCTTCCTCTGGGGGATTTCTCGATAACAGGTGGGTCGATAAGTGTTAGTGAGAAGAGGAGGTCAAACAGAGTTTGCCCTTGGGATGCTGTGGGAGGTCAAAAATGGGGGATAATGCGAAAAATACCTTGCTCAGATAAGCACAGTGCCCTTGTACTTCAATCCGAGACAATATTCAAGTCTCCACTCTGTCTTTCTTCTATCGCCTTTCCCCTTTGAACCGGTGAAACGGTGCACCCAAGTATAGTCGTGAAAAGTATAATCTCAAGATATGTGCAAGACGCACACAAAATGAACTACACCCAACACACACACACTACTACTACTTGACTATATTGGTGCTTCTATAACTAGGGTCCTCTCAATCAGAATTGAGTAAGATGAACCGTAGACAGTTGCAATAAATGACTATAGATCTAACTGTGCCCTTTGGAATAATCACGAGTATCACTCGAGAATCTTGACTATAGTCTCTCACAAGAGAAACACTATCTTTGGGGTGTTTGGATGGAATGAAACACAGTCGCGAGTGTACTTGAACAACTCCGACAACTTAAGCCACACTTGGACTGAACTTTAGGTCACTTGAGACCGTCTTAGACTTTACTTCTTTGGTACTTAGACTGCAACCGAACTCAAAGGAACGATATCAACAGCTATCCTCCGTCTTGACACTTAGTCGCGACTCTTAAAGGACCACTTCGGTACAGACTTGACTATTTCTTATGACTTTCTTATTCAGCTTACTTTGCTGCATCACCAAAACCGGGAATATCTGGCGTGACCTGGTGATCGACACCAGGCTGGCACAGGTTTACCAGGGTTTTTGAGGTGCTTGCAAGCGTTCATCAGGCACTGCAAGGGTTTCACCAGGCTGGTGGTAGGGTGCAAGCGTTGTTGAGGTTTGCAACCAATGCCCCAGGCCGCTGCTAACTTAGGATAAATTTGTGTAGTACTTAGGCCGTCAAGTCAAACATAAATAGTAAATTGTTTGTGACTAAAGATCATCGTAGCCAAAGTGCGCTGCTAAGTTCTCCACACCATCCTCGCCATCCTCCGGTCCCAGATTATCGTCGTCGTCGTCACCCGGGTCTTCCGGATCCTCCCACTCATCATCCTCATCGGATTCATCACCATCGATGTCCGGCATGGCACTAGCGACGGGGGCGACGTCCGGCAGATCATCAGGCAGCAGTTCCGACCCTTCATCTGCTGCAGTATCGGGGACAGGGACTTGGTAGTGGCCGACACCGCCTCCCAGATAACGCATGAGCATATCGCGATCTACAAAGCTGAAGAACCGTTAGAAATAGACTCGCAATGAAAAATAAGATACACACAAATTGACATAGTGATAGCGCCAGTCGTCCATCTCACCAGGTTTCCGCGCAAGTGATGTGTGGTTGACCTCAATGGCGTTGTGCGCGAAAGCGGGGATCAGGTGCGACGCCCGAATGACCTCGTCAGGGTGGACAAAGCCATAAGCACGAGGATCAGTGTTGGGCAAGAACTCGATACGGTGGAGGCGTTTGCGTTGGAAGCCCCCCTTGAATGTGGCATCGAGGCGGAAGCGACGAACCCATAGGATGTTAATGGGCACTGCTGCAGCCAGGGTGCCGCCCACGTTGTGCTGGACATCGCAGTGAAAGATACCGATGATGCGCGCATACTGGAACGGATGCACGTCAGTGGCAGTCGCCTCTGGTGCGAGGGTCATGATGTCGGCGTGGGTGCGCGGGTTCATCGAGTCTTGACCACGGCGCATGTCGTACGAGGTATAATTGATGCGCAGTACCTTGTGGATATAAATGCGGTCGTTGACAATGAGTACCTTGCGCCGTTCCTCGGGACTGAATTCCTCGCCGTCGGTGGACAGATTGGGCTGCGTGAGCCGGGCTAACAGATAGTCTTGAAGCTTGGGACGAAAATCCTGAGGGTGGGGGTCAACATGACACAACATCTGAATGGAGAATTCAAATACCTTTACTGCAGGATCACCGAAATTGTCGCCCAGCCAGCGCAGAATATTGAAGTGATAGTTGCGAGATTGCGAGAGGTGGAAATGCATTTCGGGTGCAGTGTATGGGAGAGATTCCGACTCGGCGAAGTCCAGCGTCACCGTGTTCTTCCTGGCAGGCTTCGCTCCCGGGTGTTTGCGCTTCCTGGATGGGCTGGGTGCTGGATTTTCTACGCTCGCAATGGGAGGGATGTTCACCTCGTCTCCCTGCTGTCGGGAGAGCTTCAGCAAGGCAGTCTCACGGCGCTCCAACTGTGTAATCTGGCCCACAGCGTCATTCTTGTTCGTCCGTGCGTAGTATCGTTTGACGCGTCGGTGTTCGAGCTCTCCCTGCTGCAGGTCAGTATTTAGGTCTATATAATAATCGTGCGATGGCGCACCGTCTGCGTGGAGTAAGAGTCCACAGTCCCGAAAAAGCGGATGGTGCGAAAGTAGTCGCCGAGGGAGTGACCTTTATAAGTAAACATGTTAAATATTTTGAGTTTCCTGCCCGCTGCTGCTGGCGGAGGGGCAGTCGCACCTGAGGCCGCAGCGGCGGCGGCCTTCTTGGCGTAGCGACGCCCCCTCGCAGCTTCCTCCCTCGGCAGTTCTACGGTGGTAAAGGCAGCGCAGGTAACTTTGGTGAAGTGGCGGAGTTGCCGCCCGAGCTCAGTTGTTACGTCCTTGAGCTTGTCGAGGGTCGGGTCGGTGTGGAGGCGGAGTTTGGCTAGACCATGCCAATAAGCGAGGGTAAAAAGCAGATCCTGGACGATTTTGTTGTGCGGTTCATCGAGCAAGTCCTCGAAAACAGGCAGAGCGCACTGATAAAAAGAAAGAAGCACTGTCAGTGATGTGATCTGATCAACTTTAAAGTTGTGCACTTGAAATGCAACGCGCAGTGGACAAGAAATGTCAAAGTGATTAAATAATCTGCGACTCTTACCTGAAGGAGATCTTCAAAGTTCCGGGCAGCCAATTTCTTCATCGCTGAGGCATTATTTGTAAAACGCCGGATTGTGGCCTGGCCAAATGTCGGGACCAAGGAATACCTAAAGATTATTGAGCTTCTGCGCATGAGATTACAAGAAGAACAGACCGTTCGTTGAGAATTTGAACCACGTCGTCGCCATGTGCATACAAAATGCGAATCAAGTGCGTAAAAATAGCCTTCCACACACCAAGTTCGAACTCGTGCATGAAATCAACAACGAGCATGGTGAATATGCTGATTCCGAAGACAGCCAAGACAGAGAAAGCATTCTGGAGTGACTCCCATATCAGTACAGCGAAGAGAGAATAATAGGAAGAACCAGGCTTACGGTAGTCGGTACCAGAGACTGGGATGCCAAAAGTCCCTCGACCATGGTGCTGCGGACGACTTTACCGAGTCTGTAGATGAAATGGCGTGCGCGTGCGATCAACCCTTGGCGTTTATCATCGTCGACACGGTGGAGAGTCTCTCTACGTCGGTCATCCCGTACCATTCCGATCTCATCAAGCTGCTCCTTGGAGACAAGGCAGCGAGGACAGGGACACACCCCGAGGTTCCGGATCGTTGCCAGCAGGACTCTGATGAGGTATTCAGTCAGCTGCAGAAGAAGAAAAAATATAAACACGCACTTCTCGGGATAATCAGCGGAATAGGTGAAAACACGAAAGTAAAATCGACGCTGGACTCCGTCTGGGCAGTTTACCACAATGCCGTGCTTGCAAGCATGCAGAAACTCTCCGTTGAGCAGAGTCTGCCAGATTGCGTGCATCAGCTCACGTCGGCAGTGAGTTAAAATCTCCGCAGATGGGGAATTTCCGGTCAAGGCACGAAACCAGGAATAGAAACTGTCTGGAAGCTATGGGGCAGTTAGCATGCGTCGGCGAATCAGTAGATAGGAACCTACTTTAGGCATATATGCGACATGATGACACGCCCCAGCACGCGGCTTGCCCCGGATCCATTTGGACTGGTTCCCAAAGAAGAGGTAAAGCGGCCAAAGCGATGCCGTGCCAAAACTCGCCAGATGAGTGGAGTCCGACCAGAACATGAGTGCCGCCACCACCCGCTCTAAGGTACAGTTGGGCTCTGCAGGTAGGCGCTGGACGTCGGCGTAAGATTCGAGGTAGGCTGCAGAAGAATAAATCTCATCGTAAATACGCTCAGGAGGGTTCTCGGGCGAGGGCTGCCAGAATTGTTTGAAGGGCGTGTAGTGGAAAAAGCGCGAGCTACGGTCCTCCAGCGCTGCCTTGATCACCTGCGTCAAGTTCCGATAATGGAGACCAGGAACCGAGAATACGGGAATGGGGTCTGATTCCGCGCGCTGTTGGCCATCGGGAACCTCGATCTCTACGTCCACCTCCCGCCATCCATCCCTAACTCCACTCGCGGCCCCTACAGTTTCCCCAACTGTGTCGCCGATACCGCCCTCCAGCGATTTATCAAAGGCGTCAGTTGCCGATTTCACGTCAAAACCGGCTAAATCACCCTTGTCGAATGCAGGGGACTTTAGAAAATCCACCAGCTTCGTCACCTCACTGATCGACTTCATGGCAGATCCCGACCACATCCAATTCATGATCCCGAAAATGGTCGAATTTTTAAAGGGACCAAATGCGGAGCGGCCGACAGAAGACAGTGCGATGGGGGAGAGACGAGAGTCGATGGGTTCAGAGGCCGCAGCAGCCAACGGCGCAGGAATGTTGGATTGATCCGCCAAAGATATGGTGCGATCCGGATCGTGAGTCGGCACAACGGGATACTCGCGAAAAATGCCGAAAGAATTTTTCACAGTCTTGACAGATTGCCAGATGTATTCCGTCGGTTCGGGTGGTGGAGTCGCCTCTGGTTCCGGTTCCGATGGTGGAACCTCTTCGAATTCGGCAGGGGCAGGCGGCAATTGTTGGAGAATTCGCCATGTCGGCCGTTTCATGCGCATGCCTCGTCCGGTGGGAGCAGGTGGTGGCGAGGGCATTTGCACATCGACATCGTCATTGCCCGTGTCAGATAGGGGTGCAGGCTCAGGCTATAGGTGGTTTTAGAAATGGTACCGACAAAAATATGTAAAACTTACATCCGGTTCAAACAAGGTTTCCTGTTCGGGGGGAGCGGTCTGTAATTTGTGTGAGCTGTGCCAATGGGTCCTGGAAACAAGCGAACTTACATCTAGAGTATTTGAAGCATCTGTGGCAGCTTGTCGACGGGCTTGCTTGGAGAGCTTGCGTGCTCGGGAAGCGGCTAGTGCATCGTCCAGTTCGGATGATGCTCCGAGAACATGCTGGCAAGAGCCCTGGTGGATGGAAAAGCCGGTACGCAATTCAAAAGAGCGCCCGCATGGTGGAGGGCACACAAAAGCCATCAAGAGTAGAAATATTACGGTGAAGGGCAGTAGGAACAGGGGCCTCATAGTGGAGGCGAGTAGGAAGGAGCAGAATGAATCGCAACAGCTATTTGTATTCAAGTAGATAGGGGACAACGGGCATCAGGCGGGTGAAGCTATTGGCGGGTAGGGGCTATCCTCGGGCGCAACATCCGACAGATATTTGCGTTGCGCATCGGGGAGTGACAACGCTGCTGGGTTCACCTGGAAACTGAATTAGTATCTCCAACAAGGGACAGAAGTGCACAATGTACCTGTTGCGCCCACTTGAGCAAATCATTTGACTATTACTTCGTTACTAGCTGATCAGGGATGATAACTGAAACTTACAATGCACAAATTGTCAGGGGAGCATGCCAACAATGCGACACGTCCCGCAGCGAAATTTGCGGACACGGAGCGCAGTGCATACGAATTATTGAGATGGTATTTTACCCAATAGGGCTGATCACCGGACGCAGCCTCATACCAAGTGCGGAAAACTGCGCGGGGACTGATCGAGCCGGCCTCCTCGGGACTGGGCACCCCTCCCAAAGAAAGTTGGGTGTATTGTAAATACATTTTATGGATCTGATGTGCCTTTAGTTCGCTGCATGACGAAATGGAGGCTACTGCTTACTGCATTATATTCACAATATATCTCTTCCATGGCATGCTCCGTGTCCATGTCCAGCGTCCAGTGGCGGTATCGGATGAGACCCCGAGGAGAAATAGGCGCTATCACATCTACCGAATCTGAGGAAGAGTCCACGAGTGTGGTAGGAGAGCTTTCAAGCCCTATGTCATCACTACTATTGTCGCTCGAGATGTGACCGGGCTGTGAAAGAGATCCTAAGATTAATGCAAAGAGGAAGTCCGTGCTGATGTACCGATCGTGTCAACGACGTGCTGTAGCGTGCTAGTGGACTGCTTGGAGGCGTAATTTCGACTTCATATTCCATGTCTTTATCCTAGGAGCGTGTCAGCGGTAGAATCTTCTGAATCTAAAGCACCGCGCACATAAATTGGGCGGATAAAATCATCCTCATTGAAAATGTCCTGTGAAAAGAGAATCCGTGCAAGCTTCGGTACAAGCTGGGCGCCCGGGGGAGCGTGCTCGGGGGCCATTTGGGTCATGGGAGAGGCGATGCTGCCGATCATTACGCTGGAGATAGATACTAAAATGAGGGACGTGCCCAATACTGGCCCGTTTACCTCCATTCAACTTGGAAAATGTATGGGCTACCTATCAGACATGTTTCCGCCGATGAAACAACGAGGGAAAGTATGGAGAATGTCACCGACATGGAGCAAATTTTCTTCCGCTGATGGGAAGCTGAGTATCAACAAGGTCAAAATCGATACAAAAATAAGGGACGCGCGCAATACTCACCTGTTTGCCTCCATTCAACCTGGAAAATCTTTGTGATGCCTATCAGACGGGTGTGAGCATCGCAAACAAGGACGGAAAAGACGGAAGGTGCAAGAAACTCACTGGTGCGTTGTATTTTTTCTTCCGCTGATGCCAATATCAACGCACATGTGAGCAAATGGCACATGTCGGGGGGAGGATAAATACCTGGTTGGCATGCTATCAGCACGATCTTTCCAACCCCCATGTCGACCTCTTTCTCTGCACCTCCCAGTTCGGACCCACCCAGCTCAGACCCTTCCAGTGCGGATGCTGCCAGTACACAGGGCAGTGCCGCCGCAATGCTAGCTACCGCCAAGAAAAGTGCTGAAGAAGCCCAGAGCGCCGTAGCCAAGAGAGTTCAAGAGAAGTTGACGCGGTCCAAGCTAACCGACGCGAGGAGTAGGCGCAAGTGGGTCCATCTCGATGATGTTTGGTGCACGTTGATGATTTGGTGTTGTTTGACAGGGGCGCCGACGAGAACAATGATCCCTCCACTGGCGACAATCCGAATGGCGACGATGGCACCTACCGTGCCTATGGGCGGAACCTGGCACGCACTATGGGACCCTTCATCAATGTCCACCCCATCATAGAATATGGTGTCTTACAGACCTTGCTCCGTGAATCCCGTGAAGACAGCGACGAAGAAGTACCAGCCCCCACCGCAGTAAAGTAAGTGTTGTGTCAACTTCAGACTAGATCTCAACTTCCCCGTCTAGTGAAATTCGTATGGCGGAGAACTGGGCCATCTTGAAGGCAAAAATCCCGAAATTTGCAGATGAGATGGTTGAGCTGGGGGGGCAACGGAAACTGCGCAAACTCGTGTGCATGGAGGTATTTATGCTCCATGGCAGCCGCTGTCTCACATATCACTGATGCGCTTATCCCATGCGTGATAGATCCAAGTGGGCATGAAGGGTGCACGCAGCGATGATACCGCCAGCCTCAAAAGAAGTGTCATCGAATATCTGCTGCCTCCTCCTACTCGTGCTCCTGAAGGCCAGCCACAGCCTTCTCTCCCAGTCCTCAATCCTCCCATTGCACCCTCAGGGAGCAAGGCTGGTCGTGGCTTCGTACACCCAGTCACTGCCAAGCTGCTGTGCCCGATCAGCCTCCCGGCAGTAGATGCGTATGTGGGCGCCCATCAGACGTCCTGATACTGATACTTCTCCTTCTTCACAGGACTTACATGGCTATTCAGAACGGCGAGAAAGAAGTGAATGGAACCCAGATGCCCCGCTTCATGTACTCTGAGCAGTTCAATCCGGATGATCTCGAGGAGGGGCTGCTGGAAGGGCATACTCTCCGCGCGGTAAGTTGGAACACATGGTCTATATTTGTCTCATGGAGTACATGCAGGCTGTCAAACACATCTATCAAGGTCCCAGTGCCGCGCTGCAACCGGATGGATTCAACCGCGGTAAGGCTGGGAACGCAGCGCTCAACGGAGTAACTTCACTTACGAGCCGCGACATCGCCTACACTGCGTGCCAGGTGAAGTACGTGTTTTATCATCATCAAGTTGTTTCTCATCCGCACATTTAGACACGCTTTGCAATGTCTTCGGTCCAAACCTGGAACGAGATGGACGGGGCATTCAACTACTCGGACTTCTACTGGAGCATCGTTGCGCTTCTAGCTGGGGAAGAGGGTCAAGAAATCATTGATAAGTTTAATTTGTGAGTACGGAATTCATGATGGATTGATTACTGATTCTCGTTCAGCGCTGTTTTTGGATCCAAGACAGCGGCAAAGAAGCGCCGTGGCCCCCCGGATGCAGACCTCAATGACTTCGATCGTCTTGCAGCCCAGCGTGCAGCCAAGCGCCAACGCAAGGAGGAAGAGGCAACTGCTGCTGCCGCCGCTGCTGCCGCGCCGTTGCCGCCGCCGCCGCCGCCGCTCCCGCTGCTCCCGTTGCTGTCTAATATGCTTTTATATATCTCCCATCATCCGTACATATTGAATAAATTGTTTTTTCCCCCGTCAAATTGCGTCCCGATTGCGATTAACTACAATAAGCAACAAGCTTCCCCAGTCGACAATCTCCATCAAGCTGGATGATTTCTGCAAAATAAAATTATATGTATAAGCCGTGGTGCTCGTTGCAAACCACTAAAAGCACTGCAACATGCACCAAGCTGGTGAACTTTGTAAAAAAATATTATATGCACAAGCCAAGGTTTGAACTCACCAGGCTGTTGCGGTTTTGCCGGGGATTTTGCCGAATATGGTGTTTGCCATGGTATGTATTGCCGGGTCAACTGTTCCCGGATTTCGTGATGTGGGACTTTGGTTATCAAACAACTATGTTCTGGTTCTATATATATCTTTGCTAAAAGTAGTACAACTTCGAAATGTGTTTAAACAAATCTCCGCGTAAAACCCAGACGTGCACTGACCCCGTGACCCACAACCAATGACGACAATAGTCACGGCTATAGTAGCTGGGAGGAAAATACAGTCCAGAATCGCGTTATTCTACTGAGACTTTATACTAATTTACAATCTATTTTAGTACATGCCAGATAAGGAAAATGAGTAATAGAAATGAAGTATATGGTCCTTTTATCCGTCTATCAACCGCGTTTGATCGGAGATCTGCGGCCTGTGGCCTATAGGATTCAATCCCGACAGTCTAGACTAGTTCCGAAAGTTCCGGAGAGCCTTCAGCATCATCTATCTTTAGTCAAGGCAAGATCCGGAGCGATCTAGACCGTCTTGACGCCATATTGCGTGCTTTCGACCTAATCATGACAACCATATCTTTCATGTGAATGTCTGATCAGATCGTCGGATCTTCTCGGACTTCATCGGGAATCCTCGGATTGACTCGCTTAGTCAACTGGTTCACCATCTGACATGTGATCACACTCTCGGAGCTCGCCCGAAGGTCTGTTTTGGTAGTCGCGACTCTTCCATTATTCACGACTGTTTATCTGTGCCTGAGAATTACTATTTCTCATACGACTCGGAGTCATGACTATTATCTTTAGTCACGACAAGACTATATTGGCCCAAAATCCCCGCTAGAGGTCTATGATCTTTGTGTAGCAGTGTTTAAATAAATACGGATATTCATACAATCTCCTTGGTATGGTTTCTAGTGATCCTGCGTGATACCGCCCTCACATATGAGTTATGGCCACTATCAGACGACTACTCATGACTAACTCGCTGAACACTGTACTGACCCCACATTGTTTAGAGTATCGTATACAGTCGCAGTATGGTCAATCCTTTGTATTCCATCACATCTTTGAGACTCAATCAGCAGCTCGGAGCTCACTCTGACTCTAATTGTGTACCACCGAGCGGTAAGATGATCGGTTTAGACTGAGTTTCGCCAAATTGTAAGCGTGTTTTCATTTCAGCCGTCTCACCGGGTGATAGTTGATGCGACTGGTTCTCCCAAAGGTGGGTTAGCCGTGGCGGCTTGATGAAGGCTTATAGGCTCAACGTGTGTTGGACTCGTTTGTTTGGCATGGAGAGTCGGTCGTTAGTCTAGTCAGTCCGCGATTTGGTCCGAGATGCCTTGGTCGTTCCTCTCTGCATGAGCAGTGGTTTTCGATGGTCAAGGGAGCAGTGAGTATGGGTCAGACGTTCGGTATGAACCGTCTAGAGGATGAATGGTCAAGTGTCTCACGACAAGTTAGATGGTTAGTGTGTGTGTGTGTGTGTGTGTGAATGATGTATTGGGGGATTGGTTTACACTAGAAGACTAGTGGGGGAAAAAACCGCTCCAAAGCTCTCCTCCCCTACTGCTGAGCGATCCAGGTCCTTTTATACCTTGCAGCTATCCCCTTTGGAGCATCTCTACATGTCTTCAGTCCGCTTCCTCGGTGTTCCATCTCGTTCCTTTGTGTTTCATGTATCTCGAGGCGTCGCGACTAGTCGAAGATAGTTGCCTTTTTGGGCCCAAATCGTGTCGAGGCGTGGCGACTCGCGAACTGCTACCTTCCTAATTCGTCCAAAGTCCGTCAAGGAGCGACGACTAAGGTCTGATTTTGGATGAAACGTGTGCGATGTGTCGGGTGCAAGGTATCGGGGACGTTGTTGGCATGGATATCGGTGACGGCATGTAGAAGTGGTCCGATGTGCTGGTGCGGGTGCGACGCCGTGGGGTGCGGGGATGAAGAAGGTGCGGCGAGTTGGAAAGTTGTAGCGGCTCGGATGAAGTCATCGCAGCTTGTACTTGGTCGTGAGTTGTCGTATACGCTGGGGCGTACACAGCGCATGTGGGAGCCCCACACCGCCCGCGCTTTGAGCGCAGCTTGCTCCTCGGCCGAGAGCTCATTGAAAAGATCTCGCGCTACGCTGGAGTGGAAGGGAGCGTTCGGACCGCGGTTCTGCTTCAGTGTGGCGCCGTCCCCTTGTACGAAGGTTGCACCCCAGCGCGCCGCCACCACCGGTGCTATCTCGGATTTGTAAGATTCATGCATGTATTGCTGGAATGCTTGGCGAGCTTTAGGCGGGGAGTTGATGCCAGCAAGCTTGGCCATCAGGATAGTGTAGGGATCCTTGGAATCCATCTTGCGGGGTTTACGCAGACGTTGCGCTCTGTACCGAAGCCAACGGCCAATGCGCTATTCACCAACAAGAAGTTCGTGAGATGGGTCCAGTTTGGGTTCCAGTCACGAGCAGCTTACGTACCGAATTCAGCTGCTCGACGTGCTCGCGCTTGTCTCCCATCTCCTCCTCTGTTAACTCTTCGGGCGGTAGGGCCGCGAACTTGTCATACAGCGGTAACGGAAGGTCTGGCTCTGCGTGGTCCGGCAAGCGCCATGAGATTTGCACGTGATATTCATTGCAGACATCTCGCGTGTAATCTCGCTGCGCCCGCCACCCCCGCTCCATGGCGTCCGTATATCCTTCGATGTGTGGCGCCAAAATTGTCTCACATGCACCCTCGGCCCAGAGTTTAAGGTTTTTTCTGTCCTCCTTCGCCATTCGTTTAAACCTACGGCGCGGTTTCCGTTTAGTAGATCCCGTTGCTGCGTCCGGCGGTGGTTCGGTCGCCTGCGAGTCGCAGTAAGTTTCCCCACGATCTGAAGAGGAAGCCCTCTTTGCTTACCTGTTCTGTCATTTTTACAGCCAGATCCAGATAGGTTTATTTCTCCAGGCCCAGCGCAGTTCAAGTCTTGCAGATGTAGTCGTATGCCAGCCAGGTCTCTGGGCAAAAACACAGTCACGCACCCATCGGACTAATCCGGCCAATCGATCTGCATTTTTGAATCTGAGATCTTGCCCACGCCCCGCACATAAAGTCTCGACCCCCATCAATCTTTCTCTTTCACTCCAGTGCAACGTACTTGTCCTTTTTTTCGAAACATGCATGACCTCTCTCCCACTGCCAGCTCCCCACAGGATGTTCCCTCTGGGTCGCCCCCCGCGCCTTCGAGTGGTGCCCATAAGTTCATACGTTGCCGACTTCCATATGTTTACTAACCACCACTCCAAGTTGCCGGCTTCTATGCTTTCGTTCCCTACCCACCCGGAACGGTGCCTCTATCTCAAGTCTCTGTTCCTGACCCCCCTTCCCAACTCCTCGCTACCCAGCCCGTCCCTGTCGCCCAGCCTGCGCCGGCCATTCTGAATGTGGCCGCCCCTGCTCCTGTCGCCGCACCGGGCATCGTCCCCACTTCGTTCGGCCAAGGCCTCCCGACCCTTCTACTCCCTCTTCTCCGCACCGGCCCCCCTTACGAGGCAAACACAGTTTACAGAGTTGTGCCCATGGGGCCGTTGGCTGCTATTCTCGAGCCGCATCCTGCTCCAGAGTGGTACGCAATAACCCGCGGTCGTTTCGTTGGCGTCGTCGATCAGTAGTCAGTCTTGTTTTCTTTTCTTCTTGCCCATCTCACTAAAAATAATGTCATTCAGCGCCTTATCGCAGACCGCCATCGCGAGCGTCCCCAATGCGGCCCGCAAGGCGTACGACACTCAAGCACTGGTCTTGCATGTGTTCAATCAAGCGATCACTTGGGGCGGTGTGCAGGTCGTCTTGTAATTGGGTACCATTGTCCCTCTTCTTCCGTTTCCACTTGCTGATACGTTCCAGCCTCGTCATCCCTTTTTCCCGCAGAATAGTTATATTGGTTTTATATACAACAATTGTAGTCGCCAATTCATGCATACATTTTATTTTGCCTGTCAATTTTTTTTGGTCCAAATAAATGGGGCTCGAGCACGGAGGCAAAGACCACTGACACTCACAATTGTAGTCATCAATTTCATGCGCACATCTTGTTTTTGCCTGTCAATTTTTTTTGGTCCGAATAGATGGGGCTCGGAGGCTCGCGTAGCCAGCGCGATGCTTGGCGTTCCTGCCTACTCCAGATTAGGAACTTTTGATCTCTGCATAAAAATAATTTGATCCGCCTCTCTGTTGCCCACATACCGGGATTACTGACGATTACTTGCTGTGTGCGTCAACGTACCTTGAATATCTCGCAGTCTGTCTCGTGCGCAGGACATGACTCCATCCTGCCTCCAAGCATCTCAACCCACTCAGGCCAATGATCAATCATTGCCAGGTCAATCTAGTAAGTGCGAGTACGCGAACCGATTCTGACTCGCTTGGCTTCAACTCCTGGCCTTTGGGAGCTTCTTTCTCTTGGTCCGCTCGGCAAGCCCTTCTAAAATTTAACTGGTAGCGATATCTGCGCAGCGCAAAGTCACCGGGCAGGACGGACTACTGCTGATGGTTTCGGGTTTGCAGCCAGGCTCATGCCTGGTGTTCCTGCATTAGCCTGCATTCGCCCCATTCGTCTTTGATTACTCAGGTTCGTCTGCTAGCTGATGGTTTCAGGTTTGTAGCTAGGCTCCTGCCTGGTGTTCCTGCATTGGCCCCATTTGTCTTTGATTACTGATTTACATACTTGTTATTCCTTTTTTTCCCCTCCCACCCACAAAAGTTACACCACTGGCACAAGTTTCTGCGCGACTCGCCCCATCCTTTACACACCCATTATGCCAACACGGCCGCTGGCGTAGTGAGTGCAATCCTCGGGTTACCTTTCCCCATGTACCCGGTATCGACTTCAATCACTTGCTATCTCCACCCCTGATGAACCGGAGGTTCTCTTTTCAATTTGGAAGTTTCTCATTCTCTCACGTCACTCGGCCCCCAGCGGTGGGGAATCCCTCAGCGCATACTTGGCACATCCTCCCAACTTTTCACATCCCGATTCCCGTGCCTAGCCTACTCCTGCACAATGCCGCCTGCAGTTCCATCACCAGACGCCCTAACTCCGAGGCAAATTGCAGCCCTAATCAACCCCGCAAATCACCCGACCCCATTGACAACTGAGGAGTTGGAAAATCTCACTGGCCAGCTTACTGCAGACGAGCTCGAGGAGGTTGTGGACCATATAGGTCTCAGTCCTCTCGCCCGCCAGCTCCCGCCCTTCCTACTCAAGATTCTCCTGGTCGCCCAACGTATAACTGAGAGGACTCCGTCCTCCGAGGACGATGAGATTCAGGCATTCATCCGCAATTTCGACGCATTGCATTTTAGTGCCGCAAACGATCTCGGTGGGTCCCACACTCCCATCCTACTCTTCCTGGTTTGACCCTCTTCGTGCTTTTCTCAGATCCAGATGGGCCTACATCCCTGCCTCCCGCCTACTCCTCTGCGTCATCGTCGTCCGTTGCATCCGTTGCGACGCCGCTGCCGCCCTCGACTCCCGTCAAAACCAAAAAGGCGCACGCAGCACCATCAACGCCTACCCAATCCTCAGGTTACATCATACAATCACCATCCAAGTCGGGTATCTTCGGGTCGTGGTTCGAGGCGGGAGCCCTCACAAGCGGTGTTGCTGGCGCATCTGCGCAGAATGCCGTCACCTCGAGTCCCTCCTGCCCACGCAAGAAGGCGTCTAAGGGGTACGTCATTTTCTACGGCGGTAAAGTAGCGGTATTTACCCACTGGTACGTGGTCAACGTGGTCAAGTCGCCCCTATGTCAAGTTTAATTAACCCCCGTTTATTCAGGCCTCAGGTCCAACCATGGATTATTGGGTACGGTCCAGCCATCCACTGCGGCTTCCCCAGCCTCCCTACCGCCGAGGCAGCCCTTGAGTATGCTCGTGTGAAGGGCTGGACCTCCAACACTGCGACAACTCCCGACGCTCTCCGCAAGGATCAACCCTTCTCTGCCTATGAGGAGAACACCCTCAACTCTCCATTTCCTAACAGGCCCTGGTATGCGGTTTGTCGAGGGGTTGAACCTGGGATTTACAAGTCGTAGTGAGTCCCACTACATCCCTTCTTTTCTTTCATGCGCTCATTACTCCTCTCCCCAAGTATCGAATGCAGTCTTAATGTTACCGGTGTACCCAGCAGCCTCTTCAAATCTTTCACCACTCGTGAAGCAGCTGAGCAGGCCCTCTCGGAAGCTGTTGAGCGGGATTGGGTCCAGCATATTTCGCGGCCTGTTCCACTAGGCAGCCAGTAATAATAATATTTCATGCTTTTGTCCTTAGTTTATTTCAATTTGTGTCTCAATGCCTACTTTGCTTTCCAATGGCTTCTTCCACCTGCAATCCCATCTGTAATTCGTCGCGACATGCATTTGATAGCGCTGTGTCACATGCGTTACTATTCATCACACCATGCCTCCAATGTCGATTGCAGCGACCAACGTGGACCAGAACCAGAAGACGAACCGTGCATATGCGACAGAAGTAGTATAAGCAGCAAAATAAGCCCGAACAAATATTGCAGCCCTTGTGGCCGAGGTGACATGGCTTCTGATGACAAACTCCCTCAAAATGACGAACTCCAAACTTACTCGCACTACTTTCTAACCGCGAACACAATTACATCCTCAAGATTTATTATTCGTTCCCATTCCCAATATTCTACTCCCCCCGCTCAAACAATTACTAGGTGCTCATATAATAGCCCTGAATGCATTTAACATTTAACAACTCTCCTTAGACCTTACAACGATGGAATGGACCTTGCGCCTTAATGACGAACTCCACCCCCCCTCGATGCTGGGAACACTGCCACAACCAACCTGCCGCGATCATTTTTTTTGGTACCCCCTCATCTTACTTGCACCATGGTCTCAGAGGTTTCTGAGGCCATTTTAGAGCGTCGGGCTCAAGCGGCATGGGAGTATCGCCAGCAGTAAGGCAGTTTATCGCTCATTTTCTAACTCCGCGCTAAGACGATCTCCTCCCTGGGTAGCCACAAGGCTCAAATTAACGAAAAGGCGCATCTTCGTATGCGGAGGTCTGTCTCGTTGTTCTTGTTCATTTGTTTTTACTCAGGCCTGGTCTCCAACTCGGACTTTAGACGTCGCGAGGTTCTCCTGCAAGCTCCCGCACACATTCAAGATGCACATCGCGTATGACAGCAGCTGTACAGAACAAACCACCGCAAGTGAGTGATGCCGTTCAGCAGAACTGAATTATGTATTAAAATTTTTTTTTTTTCAGGAACTGCAAACGGACGGTCAAGGCGGCCAAGAAGGCGCAGGCACTCAAGAATAAAAGAAAGGCAAAGATCCAGAGCACAGCTGCGTCGGCTGCGTTTCCCCCCCTCGCAGATTCACCTGTGCGCACCAGGAAATCTCCTGCGGTCGCAAACGCAATTGCAGTTGACCAGCTTTTGCTCCCTGCCAGCCCGTGACTTCGGATGAGGATGATAATCACACCATGATTGATTCTTTCACACTAGGCGGTGCGTATGGGAGACACAAGAAAGTATATATTCAGCGACGCGACAAACAACATCACAGGTATATAGAAGGTAGGTAGGTAGGTAAGTAGTAAAAGTGATTGTAAAAAAAGGGATTTAAATGAAACGAAAACTACACCCCTCAATAGTATTGGTTGCGATTGAACTCGATGTAATCCCACGTCATAGCATGGGGATCCAAATCTATGTCGATGGGGAAACACTCGAAACATACAGCGTGCGCCGCCACGCGTGCTAGCTCCCGAGCATCGTGCTCCGCGCACGTCGCATTGATGGCGAAGTCCAGATCGGTGCGGCGTCCGTTGAACAGCCAGCGCGAAATACCGCCCGCTGTCCGTTGCAGAAGAGAGTATCGAGTTTCACCTGGTGCGGTGCGAACAAAGGAGTACCGAATAACACCACCGGGGATGAGAATGGAAGAGCCTGCGGAAACTCGGTGACCAGTCCTAGATCCCAGAGGATGATATGGCCACCCTTGTGGTGATTGAATTTGCCAAGCGCTGTGAGTACGTTCCAGGTGCCAGCTTCGTCGTCATTCACTGGGAATGCCACCCAAGGGCAGTCCTCCGAAGTGTCCGCCGCCGTCCAAGGAACGCGGCCGAAGTCGAAGGTAGCAATTGGATATAGGCTGCTCCTGCATGGATAATCTGCGCGACGGTCATGTGCGCGCATTTCCCGCATCTGATTGGCCAGAGCGATGTGGAATCCGGGACAGAAAGCCTGCAGAAGACCTATATAAAGATTGTGTCAGTAAAGGTACGTCATTGCACCGCCACCACTGACAGTTTCCATATCCCGCCAAACGCTTCATTGCGAGCGTCGCAAATATCTCGAACATCAACAGGGCGGTCCAAACAGCGCCGGCCGCCGGCGTGGTACGCTGCATCAAGTCGGTGAGTGGGATAGTCCTCACAACAGAAAATTGGCGAACCAGTGGCTCATTGAATGTCAGGCCAATACCTCCAGACAAAGGTGGCGCCGTGCCAGTCGCAATTTGTTCAGGTGTGCGGTTCATCTGGGCAATGGTCTCCTCGCATTTTTTCGTAGCGGGCTCAATCACATCCCTCATCCAATTCCGATTGCGCGGACGGCCACCGAACATAAGAACCAAGCTGCGGTCTCTTGCGACAACAGCACGCGGCGCTCTATTCCGTGTAATGCGTCAGCTCTGGGGCAAGAGGTATAATTCGATAGGCACTTACACCCCGCCCCAGGACACGCATCGAAACCTGAAGTCCAATCGGGGACCGCACACCTCTGAAAGGTCGTAGTCGCGGTCCTCCACAAATGTCATGTCAATTGACTGTGTACTGTTCCACGCAACCAAGTCAGGGGGTGACATCTGCGCGTAGAAGCGCACACGGCGTTGGGCCTCGTGCGCAACGGCTAGCGCTCGGAAGCGGGCCTCCTTGGAGCGGCGTATGTCATGCTCGACTGTCGCCGGAGGCTTGCGCCCATAGAGGTTTTTGATCGCGCGAGGCGCGGTCTTTTCAGTAAGGGTGCCGGTATTTCCAGTGACGGTGGGTTGGGGAATCTCTCGTGGTGGATTGCCGGGCCAACCTTGGAGGGGATCACGGTTGGCGAGTTCCGAGTGCAGGCAGCGCTGAAAGTGGAAGGGGATGGGTGGCTCGAGATGCTCGTCGTCCATCGCCAGCATGGCATAGTCGGCGGTGGCGCCAGGGTGCTCAGTCGGCAGGTCTGGCTGGGCAGGGAAGCCCGGCGTCAAAACATTGATGCGACGCATCCAGGGCTCGCGCGAGTTGAATGAGAGCAATGACTAGTCGAGGTGAGTTTTTTCTTCTCTTTCTTCTTTGATCCCCAACTATTGACCAGCAAAAAACAGTACGTCCCTTCCTCCAACGAGTACAGAATCACACTGACATATACAAGGTTATGGCCACAGAGCAGCGCATCATCTCCTACAACGTTGTGAGCACGCATGTGCTGAGCAGCGTACCAGAGTAAGTGTATCTTCCTCCATCCCGGTCGATGATTTCACCTGACGCTCCTTTTAGAGACGAGAAAAAATGTATTTTAAGTGGGATCCCGTTGCCTGTGTTCCATTTTTCTTATATGGATGGTACCATTGCGTGGAAGGAATACACAGAGGCGGCGTAATTGTTTTGTGCTTGATTTGGTAGTCCCATGAGTGCCCTGACCACCTACCCAGATCTCAAGCTCAAGATGGCCCGGTGGCCGACCGTGACCCGGACAGCGATGATGATATGCCGCCTCTGGAGTCTGATTTCAGCAGGACCGCGGCTGTCGTGATTAGCGACAAGACGGCGTGAGTGGTCTCTCTCTCCCGGTGTCTTTACAAACCATATTGTTATCTGTACGTTAGAGTGCTGTGCTATTACTACTAGTCGTAGGGATTTTGTTCAGTCGCCAAAGCCGCGACCAAAGTACTTTCGTGAATTGTTTTTTTTTTCCCCTCAAAGCCGCGATCAAAATGCTTTGTGATCCCAAACCACCACAACAGAAATGGCGCAGCGGAGAATGGCGTGGGCGTATCGTTTGGCATCGCTGTTTACCCCCCCCCTCAACCCTCACGGCGCTTACTAGGCTTAGGTCCAAGTCGTGCAGATGGGGACATTGCATTACCATGTCGAGCATGTCCGGAATTTTCATTTCATCTGGGTGACGACTGGGGCCTGGGCAGTGTTTCTCCGGTGTTTCGGTGAGTCTTCACGCCTCTCGCAGCCGTGTTATGTGCATGATTTGAGATTCTTCTAAGATTATTCCTCTGTATCTTGATCACAGCGTCCGCCAACTGGAATTGGTACTTAATTTTGGGATCTAGTCAGCACGGAAAGGGTTCATTATTACTACTACCCCGCCTACTAGCGCCTCTACTTCCAAGCCAAACATTATGTACTGAGCAAAAAAAAAAAAAGTGGGAAGGACGCCAAGAGCAAACCCCGGATCAAAGATCGGAACGGTCTTGCGTCTCTCTCACCATCTGCCGTTAAATGGCGCGTCCTCCAACAATCCCTCGTCTGTGTTTCCTGCTCAGTTTGTCCCTGCGCCGTCTGGTCTGTTCGATGTCCGCCTCGCAAGAATGGACTCACTCAATATATCGACATCCCGAGCGCTTAAACGGAGTCGGCAAGACGATGACTCAGGTTTCGAATATGAATTGCGCCCAGGGGATACCACTAATGACCGCGGCTTCTACGTGTCACGGGATCAGCGACGTACTCGCCAGACGCAGGAGAACGTCTCGGTCAGACCGAGGATTGTGTGTCCCGCCGACCTTGAAGATCGCTTTGCGTCCTGGATGCCGGTGCCTGAGGGGGATGAGGGTCTTGGGGACAGCTTCCAGAGTGAAGGGGAGGAGGACATCGATGAGGATGGGAAACGCCGCCGGTATTACAGCTCGGTGTGTGCTGTCTCCAGCATCTACATCCTGGAATAGAGCTGATACATACCGCAACGCGTAGGATGAACCCAGCCGGCTTTGGCGTCCACTCCAGCAAACTTTTCTTGACGAAAACCTGCGCTTTGCTGGGTTAGGCGACGACGCCGAGAATCCGACATGTGCGCACTGTGCGAAGAGCTTGGATGTGGCGGGTGCGCGTCTATTCTGCTGCGTCGAATGCGGCGTGTTCTTGCAGTGGAAGTCCTGTGTGTGTGACTGGCATGCTTTGTTTCCCCTTCATACTGTCAAGGTACGATCAAGGGCTCGCGATTTTTGGTTTGGCTAATGGGCACGCGACAGGAGTGGAACGGGACATATTGGACGAATATCAGCCTCGCATCTCTTGGGTCGGTTTACCAGCTTGGCCATGGGGGGCACCCTTGTCTGCATCCAGCAAAGGCAGTGCGGACCATGGTGGTTATGGGCACCGAGCACATTCATTCCATCCGCTTTCGGTATTGTGCGTGCGACAGATCGGACCGTGCCAATAATATTGAGCAACTAATGCGCAATGCGTGGTATCCCGCCACTACAGTCGACCCCAGAACATGCGCTACGTATGCCGCGCTCGACCTCTACTGTCTTCTCAATGTGGTGGCCAATATCAATGTCCACGACTTCGTCGGGACCCTGGAGCGGAATACAGACCCGTTGGGCGTCAATAAAGTCCCAGTGAGTCTGGGCCTTTTGCAAGTGATACACTATAGGCTTATATTTACTGTCAGGATCGTTATAAAGTGTTTGGTCACGTGGTGCGCCAATATGCGTTCCTCCTGCGTGTCAAGTGCGCAGGGCGGGGGCATGATGCTGAGGGTCTCGTGAAGACTAAGAACGGTGAGACGGCTGAAATAAAAACAAGCTTACAATTATGCTAATTCAGTCTAAACCGATCATCTCACTGCTCGGTGGTATACAATTAGGGCCAGAGTGAGCTCCGAGCTACTGGCTGAGTCTCAGAGATGCGATGGAGTACAAACGATGAGCCATACGGTGACTATATACGATACTTTAAACAATGTGAGGTCAATATAGTGTCCCGAGAGCTTGTCGCGAGAACTCGTCTGATAGTGACCACAACTCATATGTGAGGGCGGTATCACGCAGGATTGCTAGAGTCCATACCAAGGAGAGTGTACGAATATCCTATTTATTTAAACACTGCTACACGAAGACAAACCTCAATGGCGGGGATTTGTGCCCAAAAGGTCCTTGTCGCGACAATAGTTACAGTCGCGACAACGATATCTAGTCGCGACAAGAAGAACTTCTCAGGAATATGCCGAGACAAGTCACGATAGTCGGAACGACTTGCGACTACATCCCGTCGATCTCCGAGACCGATCACAGCCACGTGCACAGACAAGTGACTTGAAAGTCAATCCCGGAAATGTCCGCAGACTCCGATGTCACCCGAAACTCCGATTGATCGGAATAGTCAGTCACATGCAATGTCGCGATAAGGCGTCATTGTGTCGTGATAGGTAGAAAACGCTCTAGACCTCTCGTGACTAAGGCTAAATCAGTAATAAGGCTCACGCCGAAGAGACGCAACTGCTACGGCATGTTGCAAATGGGTTTAAAGTCCTTAAAATAGAGTGCCGGCCGTTTTCGTGGCCTTGTACATAATTCCTATTATTCAATTTCCTTATATAGCATGTACTAAAATGGACTGTAAAGTAGTATAAAAGCAGAGTAGTTTTAACGTGTTCTGGACTGCATTTCCCTCATAGTTATTATTGCCGTGACTATTTTTGGTCACAGTAGTGATTTCTCACGAGTTTAGTGCACGTCTGGAGTTCTATTTATACACGGAGATTTGTTTATACATTTTGAAGTTTGTACTTAGCCCCAACTCAGTTAGATAGTCAATACACGTTGTGATTGATAACCCAAAGTCATAAGCTTAAGTGCTGAACCAGAAAGTCTCTCGTGAGAAGCATCTCGCGATAAGTTTGTAATCCAGTTTGAAGTCGCGACAACATGTCAAAGCTTTAAATCAAAGGTACTACTAAGATTGTAGTCACTGTTGGAATCGTTCCAGTGAGTTCGGTCGCAGTCCCATGTCTAAAGGTACTATTGGAATCAGTCCAGTGAGGCTGATCGTAGTCACTGTTGGAATCGTTCCCGTGAGTTCGGTCGCAGTCCCACGTTACAAGAGAGTCCTGTGAGACCTCTAAGTTCAAGTCCAGTGTGGCTTCAAGTTGTCGGAATTAGCTTGCGTGCATTCGCGACTGAGTTTCGTTTCATTTCAAAACCCCCGCGATTAGTGTTTCTCTCACGAGAAGCTTTAGTTGTACTCACGAGTTCTACTCGCGATAGTCTTGAGATACAGTTTGATTTATCTTCTTTCATTTGCACAATTGTCAACGGTGTATCTGCAGTCAATTCTGATTGACAGGACCCAAGTACATTAAATATTGAAGAGCACTTTGTGTAGTTTGTTTGTTGGTTGTTTGTTGGTTGTGGTTCGATTTGTGTGTCTCGTACACATCGATTGGATTGTGATTTTCACGACTATACTCAGGTGCACCATCTCAACGGTGCATGCGCAGTTCTCTGTTGGGCGTGCCCCCATGACAACATTAATCTGCCCGAGGGCTGGCGCGAGGTATCCGCCGAGTTTCGGTAAGTGCGGATGTGCCTGTGCATTGTCGAGGGAGGCTAATGCGTTACGCTTTTAGTTTCTTGTACATGCTAATCTTGGCGATGGATGCGAACTTCCACTTGAAGAATCGAATTCGGAAGAACGAGCATTACGACCCTCCGACGGGCTCGGGATGGGGGCACCTCGTGGAGGAGGAGCTGTACAAGACCCACCTCAAGGATTATGTCGCCGAGAAGGATGTACGTTGTCTCCTCCGTACGAAGATGGGTGCGAATGAGATACTGATCTGCGCACCAAAGGTTAGTACATGCATTGCATTCGCGGCCCTGTTGCAGAAAGACACGCGCATGACCACTGGGCTGCGCTGCTCTGGCATCGGTGGTGTCGTCTGTGCACGCCACGAGTGTGTACGGCCACAGGGTGTGGGAGATCTACAGAAGGGTGAACGGTACGTCGACCATGCCGTCCTCCAACAAGAATCAGGCATCTGATTTATTTATTAGCTATTCTAACATGGATTATATCTCCTCTCAGCGGTCGCAGGTATCATGCTACTCTATTTGGCTATCTCCTATGATATCGCATGTCAGTGGAAAATACATTTATGGGAGCGAATGGAGAAGATGCCGTCGCGCTTGCAACTCGAGAAGGATCACGTCACGCTGGAGTTCGGTCTGCCGGTATGGCACGCTGTGGCGCACGAGAAGAAATGCCAAGTGCAGAACTCCCTGAGTTATGTGAAGGGAGTGGGGCGGACGGATGGGGAGGGGATAGAGAGAACGTGGGCAGGTTTTAATCCGCTGGCATGGGCAACGGTGGAGATGGGCCTGGGCGCAAGACATGACGCGCTCGAAGACAAGATTAGCCACCATAACTTTGAGAAGAACGTTGGCGAAGGTGTGCTGTTGCTTGATCTGGCTGTCCTATATCTGACAATACATATTATAGGGGACACTTTGCCTTGGAAACTGATTCTCGCCATCAGCGAGAGAGATCGGCAGGTCACGGAGTTTGAGGAAGTGGATCGGACACTAACCGACGAGCTACGGAACAAGTGGCAGGCGCAGGTCGATGCCTGGATGCTAGATCGGACAGCACCGAACCCATACGAGCTCAGTGCGGAGAGCCGCAAGGGTGAGTAGGCGCCGATCCTGACAATTGGATTGCGGCTGATTTGCTCAACAGTGGTTCCGACGGAGGCCAGCATACGGCTGGAGCTGACGAAGGAGGATTCGAAGCTCGCCACCGCTTCTGGGGGAAGGGTTCATGGCTCCAGCATGAGCGCGTTTCTGACGGTGGGTATGCAACTTGAGGATTCTCAGTAAGTTTGGGCATCAGTGGTGGGTAGAGCGCAAACTAACGCATAAGCTTAGATATCGCATACGTCTTGAAGCTAAGGGACGGGTCCTGCTCACATTGGGCCGCAAGGAGAAGGTGGAGGAGCTGCGCATGGCTTTCTTGAGAAAGTCACGCAAGTTCCGCAACTTGCAGCAGGTGCACATGCCCGGTGTAATTGCGGAGATCGAGGCCGAAGACGACAAGAGAGACCCGGACCTGCCGCCGCCGCTGGCGGAGGATGTGAAGTTGTGGCTACCGTCACAGCTGCACGGTGCAGCGAGAGTCGCAGGGTGCGCTGTAGGGCTTCCCGAACGCGAGGCGAAGCTACGGGAGGCTCAGTGCGGCGACGCGCTAGGCCTCTTGCATCAGCGGCTACACGTGAAACACCATCTCCTCAACCACCGTGACGACGGGAACGCGGTGGGCCAGCGAGCAGCGACGCGCTCTTACACCCTCATTGGAACACTCGGGGAGTGTATTACGACCGTCGCGGAGAAATATCGTCGAGCGCGTCGGGCGCTCATATGGTTGAGGGGGGCGGAGGCGTGCGAGCATATCAAGGGGCTGATGGCCAAGGATATTACATTGGACGAAGATCAGGAGAAAGACGCGGCGGTGCGACAGAAGCTGAGCTTACTGGGTTCGGGCTATCGAAAGAAGAAGGGCAGGGCGACACTGTCATCGAAGAAGAAGGTGTTCTCGTGGATTTGGACAGAGGGTGGGGGACCGGGACCGGGAGAAGATGAAGGCGCACTACATGACTGTAAGTGGTCGCTCTGTCAATTCGCGCATGTGCTCACGCCCAGGGTGCAGCTGTACGAGTGGAATGGTCGAAGGCGTTGGCGCGTAAGATGCGCTGGGAGGAGGAGGTCCAGCTCTTGTGAGAGGAAATGAGACGGGTGCTGCGATATTTGCAGTGGCTGGCGCTCTGGTGGGAGGCGCGGCGTACGGCGAGGGTGGAGGGAGTATCCCCGGAGTTGAGAGGAGGCCTGGAGGCTTACGCTGCGCATCAAGCGGCTCTTGCACGCCATATCGCGCGCCGATTCAAAGCGGAATGGGACAAATCCGTCGCAACGCGGCTGGAGGTGGCGATACGCGAAGATAGGGAGCTCATTGAGGCGATGATGGGTTCAGACGGTGTGCCGGCGAGCGATGCGGCGGGGAACAGCGGATCTGGCACGGATGGGGGAATGGGCGAGGGTGGTGCTGGCCCAACAGCGGCAAGGCCTGCGGGAGCAGGCGGCGAGGATACTGCGGGGGCGAGTGGGCCAGTGCACGTGCCATAGTCCACAAACAAATTGCTGCTTTTTTTAATCATATGTATTATTATTTATATTATATTATTATATTATTGGTTTGGATATTCATTAATGGCCTCGTTGAGACTAAAGGCCTCCGGGGGAACTCTATTCGCCGAGTGTTGTCCGCCTACAACAATATAATAATAGGTGTAGGAGTGCCTGGCTACAGCCGTGTAGGAAGACATTCTACAATATGGCTACAGCCATGCAGCAAGGCTTCACCCTACACCTAGGGGTGGCAAGCCAGCTCATACTTGCCGAGGAGTTGGTGGTTTTCACACCCGTAGCTGCCCACGGCTCCGCTGATGCGCTCCCGCAGTACTCCGTAATCGAATGCCAGGAGCTGTATGCACCTCAGGTGCCCAGGCTGATACTTGCCCCATCGGACCTTTTCGACCTTCCTCCACTCACCGTCCCCAACCCATGTTACACCGGGGAACGATATATGCTGACCCCGATAGTCACGGAGTTGCAGTTCAACTTGCAGCTGGACGAAGAAGAGGGAGGGGAAGAGGAAGGAAGAGAGACGGAAGGACCAACAGCCGACCTCATCAACACCACTGACAACGACGTTGTTGATAGAGCCATCAAACACCTCATCCGAAACTATGTAGGCAAGCAGCAGCCGCCCCTAACAACCGCCACTAACTCCCTGAAACTTAGAAAGCGACGCCCTTCTTGAAGCTTTTGGTCAGGCATGCTTTACGAGTCCTGAACTAGTTGGCTCCTACTACTATCCTTGACACATGCATTTCCATACTACGAACCCCAATACACATGACTCTTTACTCGATCACGGGGCCAGCGCGTGGCTTCTCAAAACAGAGATGCTGAGACTTACATAATTTTTAAAGTCTCTGATCATGGAATGAGGCGTTCACTTCAGGGAAATGTGCCGCCTAACATGTTTGGAAATTTGCTGCTGCATGGCGATTAATTGGCTCCGCTTTCGGTATAAGAGAACATACAGCATCCTTGATCTCATCGACTGTATGCATGGACCCCGATCAGGCTGAAGATTCCGGATCTCAGCGGCCCCCATTTACGCATACTCAGCAACTATACCAGCCACTCCAGAACAGAGCCGAGCTGATACTGTCGACCATCACTCCGCTTGATCCGATACAATTCATCGTAGCGCGATCCACACACGCTCTTCCCCCACACTGAGACCATAGCATCCTCGAGGCGTACCTCGGCCCGCCCATCTGCAGATTTGGTAAACGCGTGTACCCTATCCAACGACTTACCAGCGGTCTACTGTACCACGGCTGCGTCATCCATTGCACCGGATCACAGTCGGGAATTCTTATCCCCTACCAACTTATCCCCTACCAATTTGGAGCCTGCAGCCGACACGATGATTACGTAATGCTGAAGTGTAGCGGAACCGGCGTGGGTGACATTTGGATCGAGGCCACATACAGGAGGGTGTCTTGGGACATGCTACCATTGACCCTTCGACAACGGCCACAGGAATCTGAACACGAAAACAGCACGGAGATTCTGCACGTCTACTCGCACCCTGATAACAAACCTGGGAACTTGTCCACCCTTTCACGATGGAAGATGAAGAATTTCAGAAGGTCAACCGAGGATGGTTGAGGTATGTTCCCCATGGTAGTCAGAACATGACAATTTGAGGCAATTTGCACTATTGGCAGATGCAAGGGAGATTTGATGGGATCGACTTCATTACTCACTCCAACTCATTTGGAGTCACTTCCACTCACTCGCTGAAGTTCTTGATGGGATCGATTTTCCTTTTCGACTGACTCATTGAGAGTCGCTTCCATTCATTTGTAGCACAGCCACTTAGAAATTTTGGACTGGACTCACAACAAGTCATTTCGACTCGTGAAGAGTCATTTGGACTCAGTTCCTTGTAGTATAAATTTAGCTAGTTTTGTACCCTTTTGGAAATCGAAGTACCTTCCAGTTGACTTCCCACGGGAGCAGTACAGTTACTGTTCCGCCCCACACTACTGACCCCGCACACCTCGACTCTCAATCACGTAAATCGAGCCACGTTGCACACATGCCCCCGACTCTCGATAACGTAAATCGAGCCACGTTCCCTGACCCACACACATGCCCCCGACTCTCGATCATATAAATTGAGCCACGTTCCCCGACCCACACGCATGCCCCCGACTCTCGATCACATAAATCGAGCCACGTTCCTCGACCCACACGCACGCCCCCGATGCTCGCTTACATAAGTCGAGCCACATTATTCCTATCCGCTTACCCTTACACCTTCGTTCCTGTACCCCTATTCCAATCCTTGATCCTACCCTTTTGATCTATTTTTTTTAAACTACAACTTTGTTGGCGCTTCCCCGTCAAACCTTACTTAATAAAATTTGTGCTTGGATTTAATTTTTCGAGTGCAAATTTTTGTCAGATCCTCCCGCCTCTGACAGTGGCCCCAATCGTCTTCCTCATCCTCATCATCCATATCCTTACCCTCCTCCTCTTCTGACTCCGAAACATCCTGCTCACGGACACGTACACGCGGTGCCTGCCTCTTTCTCCCCCTCATGGTCTTCGGCTCCATCTCTGTTGTCCGCGCTCGTGCTGCCAAGCCCACATACATCGCTTCCTGACATGCGGCATACGCAATTAGGCCCTGCGCCACAGCCAACGACATGGAACTTATATCCACGATGCCAGCACGGGCTTGCCAAACCGCTCCCTCATACTCCAACAAGAGGGGGACATGCCGGAACTCCTCTTTGAGCAATCTTACCTCCTCCCTCCACCTGCGAACCCTGGTGTATGCCTTTGCCCATTCAATTCGAAGTGCTGGATATCAATCAAGCCTCAGTAAAATAATCATCTCGCATACACAAAACCACGTACCGTCTTCAAGCTCTGCATCCGTTCCCGTCGTTCCTGTGGACGTCCAGATCCAGGACAGTTGTCGCCGATTCTCCCTACCTCGCATGCGCTGCTCCTGCTCCCCCTCCTCTACTTCCTGCTCCTCTTCAGAAACCTCTTCCTCAGGCACCATTTCTCCAGAAGCCCGCAGTTCCGCCTCCTTCTGCCTCCGCCTCTCCGCCCTGGCGTGCTCCTTCTCCGCTTTTTTGGACAGCTCCTCAGCATCCTCCATAAGTCTAATGTCTTCCTTCCGTAACCGCTGCCGTCCCACCTTTGATGTGTCACCCCTAGCCAGTGCAAGCCTCGCCTTCCATCCTGCCTGATACTTCTCGGAGTGCAGTCGTATCTTGCTCTCATTGCGTGCGACAACGGTACGCACGCGCATATTGGGACCTTGATGCCGGGCATGAATGCGCTTATAATTGATGAGGCGCGCCTTGACATGAAGCTGGTTGCGGAGCCGGACAAGCGCCCCGGCACTGGGCATCACGCAGTGTATTTTCGATGCCATTGAGCCCAGCGATGCATCCCAAATCACATTCTGCTGGCATGAGTGCAGATGGCAGAAGTACCGGCACATCCTCAGCCAACTCCTCCTGTGCCGCATTGTGTCGCGCCAAGTCCACAATTGCTGCAGGCATGTACGTAGCCTGCAGCTGACGGAAACGCGCCAGCCGCCGGTTTAGCTTGTTACGCATTGCCCCCATATTTATCTGCTGGGCTGTTGTCTGGGCCTTCTTGAGCTCCGCTTGTACCCGAACGCGACGCCTAGAATAATGTCGTCAGAAAAGTAGTTATACTTCCCTCATTTCTGTAAACAACTTACTGCTCATCCTCGATACCCAGCCCTTCCATCATGAATGTGCTCGCGCTAACCTTATGCCGCGGCGGTACTCCTTCCTTTGCCTCGTTCGCCTCCTCCTCCATGAACTGGAGGTGCACCTGGCGCTCAGTAAGCCCTAGATGGTACGTTTAGCTAGTACTTGTGTTTGCGTTAATTTCTGCTTACCGTTAACGACCATCTCATAAGGGTTCTTCTTCGTTGCATCCTGCTCCAATTCCTCCACCATTGCCTTCCAGACCGGTACACGCTCAGCCTGCTGAACTGAGAACAGCGCAAATGCATCCTCCTGGGCTGCAGACTCCGCAACTGCGGTGTCAAGACGACCACACAAGATCTGAGCTGAAGGAAGAATCCTGTTAATACCACCCAGCAATCCTAGTGAAGTAAACGCTATTCACCCAGCAGGTTTTTACTGGCACGTGCTGATGGCATCAGACGTCATCCAAAAGAGGTAGACAGCTTCCGTAAGAGTAACATATGCACACAAATCCTACGCGTCGCATCGCATCATCTCCTCCGCTGTCGCACACTTCCCATCCATCCGCCATGGCTGATGATGCACTTTTCAACTGCACCTGCTGTAACACGTCACGGACTGCCGCACAGTTCAAGACCAAGTCCAATGGAGCTCGCGCAAAGACCTGTATACCCTGTGGTCAAAGCCGCAAGGCCACACGGACTAAGAAGGCTTCTAATGAGAAGGAGAACTCCATGTCAGCCGCTGCCGGAGGTGCAGATGATGAAGAAGGTCATGGCGAAGGCCTCGGAGTGCTTCCTCTCACCGACTTTCTTGATGTTCTTACGCAACAAGATGAAAACCTCGAATTGGAAGCCCATGTCGACATTTCTTCCTTTTCTGGAGACCATCAAACGAAAGCGGATCAGCTGAAGAAGTCTATTTGGAGCAGAATGAAGTATCGCTTCGTGTATGTAATTCTTATTGCTACTATCCCGCTTCATTCTCTGACCTTTTGTGAAGTTATAACAGCAAATATGAGCACCATAGAACACCATCCACCCGCTTCGTTTATCACTGTGCTCAAAATGCCGACCGCCAAAATGCTCCCAAGAAATCTGAGCGTGATGGAGCTAAACACCGCGATAAATTATCAATGGACACCTTCAAGTGTCGCGGATGGTTGCACATCACAATCAACGATTGGGACGAGACAGCCTTCGTTAAAATAGCTCATGAGGACGATCACATCCCCTACTGGTCCATTGATGTACCCGATGATGTGGTGGAATATGTCCACCAAAATCCGAAGCTCACACCGGGGCAGGTAAAACTTTATACATTCATCTTGGACATCAAGTATTTATTGCTCTTGTAGCTCTGGAGCGAAATCCTCAAGACTCACCCGGAGCCACCATTCACCCGTCGAGCTATTTATACGATGTGGGCGGAAGCCAACGCCATGGAATGGAAGCGAGACCCTGATGAATTGAAATCAGCAAACATCCTCCTCGAGGAATTTACTTCACCTCAGCCCCAGACAGGCAAGGATGAGTCAATGTACAGCATTGAACCAATTCGCTTAACCCCTCAGCCCGGATTTAACGCCATCGCGTTCGCTCTTCCAAAAATATTGCGAGAAGTCGGTGGTCGGGTGCGAGAGCTATCTTTGGACTCGGCGTGTACATTTTATTCCACTGGTTTATATTTTCCATTAATAGGCTCTGACATTTGTATTTCAGGGAATACCAATGGTTCATGATATGAGGTTTATGCATTACTGGGCGAGGTTTATGGCTCAGGTATGCCTCTTGGATATCTTCTCGTTCAATCCGCACCGGACAGCGCTCCAGGAGGCAAGGAACAATTCCTGCAGCAACTCCTGACCCACTTTCGTACAGTGTGGAAGGTGCGCGCAATAATTACACTCAGTGACAAGGATTGGTCCGAGATCAATGCTTTCGTTGCGGTATTCCTGGATGCGAAGCACCAGCTATGCTTCTGGCATGCACTGCGAGCCATCAAAACACGTCTTGCAATTCTTCGCAGGGTTCCTGCTCATTATGCCATCGAGGTTGCGCATGCAGAGTTTGATTGGATCGATGTAACATTCGTTCCAAGGGGCCAATCCCAAGAGATTGCACCAGTAAGCCTTGGCTTGTTTTCTTTTTTTTTTTTTCAATGGCTAAAGAGGCGAGGTAGGACACCTATCATATGTTGCTGTGAATGCAATTCCTCAGCTCAATGTTCGATTTCGTGGGGTCCCAGTGTCTAAAGTGCCCCGACCTGTGAACACCCAACCCTCACTCACACTTCGATTAAACGGAGCAGTTCGAGCTGTCATCCCCCGCCCGGATTATTCTGGTGAGGGTGATGAGGGCGATGGAACTCTCCCAGCAGATCAGAATGCGAATGACGATGAAGAGGGAGACTTTATTGACGAAGTCGACCGGCTTTTGGACAAAGATTCAACACAGGACCAAGAGGATGGCCCAGATTGGATGTTTGAAGAAGGAGAAACGAAATCTGCGGACCCTGCGTATGTCTTCTGTCCAGCCCCACACCGAAAACCACTCCTTCGCCTCTTCACAAAGCATTTTTGTCAGCATCCGTTATCCCAACAGCAGATGGTTCCAAGTCCGCCGAGGATATTCGCCGCGAGGCAGTCTTCGAGATGTACACATTCTGTCGCCAACGCGGTCTTCGAGAGGTGTGGGGTTACTTTTGGACTTCGTGGTATGCCCCAAAAATGTGGAAACTCTGGGCACGATCCACAACACCCTATATCTCGCGTCTGCGCACCACGATGAACGTCGAAAATTTCTGGAAGCAGCTAAAGCATGGCTTTCTCCATGATCACGTTCGGCCCCGTCTTGACCACCTTGTTTGGATTCTCATCACTCAAGTAACTCCGGCATATCTTGCCCGGGCCAACATCTTGAATGATGGTCATCGTATTGGGCGATCAAAGCCGCCCACACATTTTCAGAAGCAGTTCAAGGCAGCCTGGTTGAAACTGGCCAGGGCTTCCTTACATGTGGATGCAGACATGAAGTACATCACCCGGGTCGATCTATGGACATGTACCTGCAAGTCTCAGAAGTACCATAGCTGCCATCTCTGCAAGTACCTAGTGCAGGCAGTAGATACACCTTCCCCGCGCTTTTGGACCGAAGTCGTTCGCCGGCGCACTCTCCCTCTATACCGGCACCCAGAATTGGTTCCCAGTGGTCAACTCCGCGTTGTAAATCACATCGAACCAACCGATGGAAATATAACTGACGGCGATGACCATGCGGTGTTGGTGAAGTCCCAGGTTTTGTCTGGAGGCGCTGGGTGGCGGGACTTCGACTTTACAACCTCAAGTTTGCTTGGAAAGCGAGCAAGATATCAGGACTCGGATGGTAACAGCAGTGTGGACGATGCAGAGGAAGTACAACGCGAATTCTTCCCGTCATTCAACACCCACGACGAGGACGACGAGGAGCAGGTAAGTTTAATAAATGTCATTCTATTTTACCCTGTGCTAAATGTATTTTAGGTTGACGCACACGTTGAACATTTGCGAAAACGTGCAGATGAATTAGAACAGGCAGCCGCCATGATCCGTGCCCAACTCCCACACAGAAATAGGGTGTGGATGAACAGTGTTGTTTCACGCAACGTAGGCGGTGATGTTAGCCACATGGTGGCTGATATTCGCCGCTTTGAAAGCACTTCGCGGCTGCGCAACACAAACACAACCTGGGCCAGAAATGGCAACAAAACGGACATTCGGCGTGTTCAGAACGTAATGGGATACCAAATTAGACAGCCGTCGGATTAATCTTTACATGGTTGAAATAATAGTTATTGTTTTGTCTGTCCTCTACCGTCAGGTCAAAAAAAAATACGAGGAAGGGGAAAGTACTTACGGTTGTGCAAAAATGCAAAAAAAAATGCAGAATGGGCGGGTCGAACTGACACAAACAATCACCGATCACAACCGAATAGCCTCTGAACCAACTGAGCTAAACAGACATTGGAAATGGTCTATCGGAGTTAACTATGCCAAACTGCAGCTCAGTACCACGATGAGAACATTTTTATATGTATTAATTTGTAGCAAGCCAGTAGTGTCAAATTACCTGACAGAGTCGATAGAATACTATGGGCGGAGAGTATTCCCGATCATTTATCAACCACTGAGAGGCATCAAGACCACGGAATGTGTCGAAAACTCACAGCGGTCCCAATTAGGCAGCCGAACCGATCAGCACGTGCCAGTAAAAACCTGCTGGGTCAATTGCGCAGACTATCCTAGTGAACATGAAAGCGTACCAAGGTGCATAAGCTTCTGCCAGTTTCAGTGGCTCCAATGGCAGTCCATCGTGTCATTGTGAGAGCCCGGACCCATCACCCACGTGCTGCTCGCAATTCCACCAATATTCGCCCAGGGCCTCTCGATGCCTTCTCCATCCGTCTGCCCGCTTCCCGGAATGAGGTCAAGGGAATACAGGATATGGCACGCCAGGGTGTGGGCATGGATGTGTAGCTTGGGAATGACGAAGCGGATGAGGTGGAGGATCAGCGCACATCGGACCAGGGGTGGTAGCTCCTGCATCCGTTCCAGTAATTCTTTCCACCACTGGCATACAATATCATAAGAGATGATCTTGTACAACAGTGGGTGGTGGTGCCGTAGCAGGGACCCGAATATATAGTCCATATTTGCGTAGCTGTCGTGAATCTTAAGTTTTAGTCCAAATCTGCGGCCATTTGACGCACCGTTCACTCTTCTGCAAGTCCCCCACTCCTGTGGGCTGTATAAACTCGTGCCGCACGCAGACCCCCATCCCAATCCCTGTACTACTATACCCGCACGAGAATTTTGTATTTGCGTGGCCGAGAGCGGCCAGCCCACTGCATGTACTCATCTGAAGTACCATGAATAAGAATTCAAGCTGAGAAGCTAACAACCGGCATACCTCTACTTGATTCGTCTTGGTAAGAAGATACACCCGATACGGTGCACCTTCCGTCACGTATGCCCAGCCAGTCCCCAGCCCTGGGTCCTTGAGCTCACTGGAGACAAGCCCACGCTTCATGCGAAAGCACGCATCTAGGGCCAAGAATAATATATACAAGAACCTAAAGGAATCGTTAGTCAAGTAGATAATGGCTTGGCGTCAACCCTCAAGAACAAGACGTACTTATTCTCCTCTGTGGCAGTCTCCCAGTCCTCTGGCAGATTGATGCCAGGCCTTGGACAAGTGGGGCATCGAATGGCGAGTTCTCCCGCAGCCGTTTGCTTCACTCCCCTCGGATCATGAGCCTGTCCTCGCCTCTTTAGCAAGAGCAGATGGTGGTACTCGCGGCACATCTGGATGAACAGCTGGTATCAGTCTGGGGGCTTCACCCCTTCGTTGTTTGAAAGTTTCTCCAGAGCACCGTAAAAGTCATACATAGTGGTCTTGGCTTGTAGCGTTTGCATAAGGAATTTGTCTAGGAGAATCAACGTCGCACATGTCTTCGGTTTCCCATCGGTTGTGGGAAACCAGCCAGTTCGCAGCATCTGGATACAGGGGTCGACATGGGTATCGCAGCCGCCAAGAGGTGCTTGATCTCTGGATCAACCAATACTTCCCACGACCCACCCACCCCCCCAAAAAAGGCAGTGATTATCACTGCCATCTGATTAACTGATGTATCATCAATTATTGTTGCGACGTGTCTTTCTCTGTGCCACTCAACTCTCTATCCCGCTCAAGCCTCCGCCGTCCATCAACGCGAGTCAGAATTTGTCTTTGACTTGCCCTGCAAGCTATATGGTGGAAGACATGTTTGTGCGTGCTGGCAGCTCAAACCCAAACGAGAAGTGGCTGTGTTGCCGAGTGTTCCGTCTACAAATCAATGATTTCGCTTAGCCACATCATATTGGACGATCCAGAGATCAAGCACCTCTTTGCAGCTGCAGAAGTCCACAGCGACCTCGTGGATGCCGTTGTCGTGCAAGACCACAAAGTCCCTGGGTGCCGGCTCAGGTTTATCACAAAGCTGACGCGGTGCATGCCCCAGCTGGATCCGTAGCCCAAGATCATGCAAAGGGGATTTCTCAAAAAATATTCCATTCCACTTCTGGGGCAGGAAAACACAAGTCAGATGTGAATATCAACGCAAAAATTTGTTGAACTCACATATATTACATGCAACGGGTTCTCCAGATGCATGTCTATGCAGCATGCAGCACAGAGCACCTCTCCGCCGAAGCATTCCTGGCAGCGGTGCATCGGTATCGCAGCCTTACACCGTGGACACATCTCCTCGCTCGCGTCCACACAGCCGTCCCTGCGCACGAGCTCTTTCAAAAATGTATCCCGCAAATTGTGCATGAAACGATTAAGAACTTTGTCCTTTGCGCACGCGAGTCAAATCAATTTAATTAGACACCACCAAAATTGACTTACAGACAGCTTAAACCGGTTTGTGTTGATGCGGGCAGGCAGAGAAGCGAGGGGTGGATCATCTTCTCCCAGTCCTGGCATCTGGTAAAGGTCGCTGGGCATATCATTAAACACCACGGCAGCCCCATTGGTTTCCAGAACAGGCACTGCGTAAGAGCCTTGCATGCGGGCTCTCTTGACCGGCGAGGGGGGTGCTAGAGGAACAATATCCCTGTAGTTGCGGCGTAAATCTGCCGATGTGCATTCCACGAATGAGGGTGTAAGCTCGTCCTCGGGCCCCATCATGAAGGCATCGGCGGAGAGGGTGAACGACTGTGCAGACACGTCGGCACTGCCAGAGGGGACTCCTGCCTGACGCCTCTTGTCCCGGCCTTTGCAAGTCGGCGCCATACAGAATTGAATACCAGTAGTAAATTTCGCAGGAAGTTGAAAGTTGACCGTAGTGGCGGTGCGATGGCTGCTGGCCACGAGTGTACTGCCACATGTCCTGTTTTGGACGACGTGACTTGTCAACAAATCAGACCTCTTCACTCTCTTCGTCTGCCACCAAGCATACTGACATGGCTGGTAAGATTCATTTCCATCCTTTTTCCTCCTCCTCTTCCCATGCCCTTGAGCTGCAAGGTGTTCGCAAGTAAGCGCATCCGACCTTGGAATTGCTGAACGCGCTACCTGTATCTCATTGCGCACGGGCTGCATACATGCGCGTCGAAACAGTCCAACTATGTGTGTCCGACTCTGGAACTGCGGAAAGGATCTGCTCGATGTGCTGTTGGCTTCTGCCTGATTTTATATTATATTACTTTTCCCCTCCACTTCCTCTTCCTCCGCGTACAAGCACCAACTAACTACATCCACGTAGGCCACGCAACCCGTAGTGGACGTGTATTTAATCCCTACGTGCCCGGAGCCCCAATCCTGGTGCCCGAGGTCTCCATTCGCAGCCTCACCGCACGACACGGACATCCCGAGGATGGTGCTGACAGTGAGCCTCCCTCCGACAACTACGAGGACACCGACAACATGCCACTCGCTCCACTGATGGCCTTCACCACCACTGCCGCTCCATCGCCCTCCTCATCGGCTTTACCCCCAGCATCTCTGCAATCCAGCTCACACTCTGCTGCGGAACGCAAGCAGCTGAAGAAATTGAAGAAGACTGCGGCTTCTCGGAAACGCCGCAGCGTCAAGCACGAGAGGCTCCGCACTGACGCCCCCAGCCATGCCAAGGGAGTCGCGCTCCTGCGCAAGCACCAAACCGTGCCACTCCCCATGCTGACCCCGTGCCGCTGCAATTTTGCAGCCACACCCTTCCCCTCGCATCCACGGCTTGGATAGGTCTCCGTGACACCGCAATCCTGGACACTGCCGAACGTGAGCGCCACTCTGGCGATGCTGCGCCGGAGCTGGATGCCGACCTCCCCGATGCCCGTGCATATATGTTTGAGGAGACGATGGGTTTGGGCATGGTGTATGTCCCTTGGGATGGGTAAGTTTTCAACTCCAAAGCCTTGCTCTCTAAGCTCACGCTGATGCAGAACACCAACCCCGCTTGTCGACGTCGACCGTTTGAGCTTTGGCCTGCTGGCCGGCTTCCCCCGCGATGAGAAATGGAGCACCGACGTTGCTGCCGCCGCGACAAGTCTCATGGAAGACGCCGCCGCCAAGATCTATCCATTTTACGGTGTCTCGTTCACGACGCGCAAACACACGAAGAAGAAGAAAAACGGCAAGACCAGCACCCCGGCCAGCATGAAGCCTCCTCAGCGCCGTGGAGACTTCCGTTCCAAGACGATCAGCAATGCCATGGGCAGCGGGCAGGATTTTCCCATGGCCTCGCTCCTGTCCGCTACCCACATGGCGACACTTGTGGATATGCTCGCTAAGCGCCCCTTTCAGCGCATCGCCGGGTTCACCAACGGTAAGTCCGACTTGACTCGCCTTAAGTTCGTACTGAAACGGGGTCCCAGCTATGTTCCAGCTTTATGCCCCCGGCCTGCACAATTTCTATGAAACCACCATGGATTCCCTTCATAGCTGGGACACATCGCTACGCCGCAACTTCGACCGCGGCGTCTCTGTCTTCTCCTCGGCCACCATCAACGTACGGTCACCTTCCCGCACATCGATTTCGCCAACCTTGGGTGGGGGTGGTGCGCAATCACAGTGCTAGGGACTTACGACCCTGACAAAGGCGGGCACCTTATCCTGTGGGACCTCAAGCTGGTCATTCGATTCCCACCGGGCGCCACCATTATTATCCCCTCTGTGCTGCTGCACCACTCAAACATCGCCATTCAAGCCGGCGAAACACGCTATTCCTTCACGCAATATACCGCTGAAGGAATCTTCCGCTTTGTTCGCAACGGCTTCCGCACAGAGAAGGCAGCAAACGAGGATGCGACGCCAGAGGAGAAGATAGCGAGGGAGCTGGAACGCGCGGAGCGCTGGACTGAGGGACTGAGGATGTACAAGACATGGGATGTAGTGTTCGAGTAGGAGTGTCTCTGTACTTTGCGCTACCCTGTTTTTTATTTTTTTAAATTTATGTTATACAAAATAGTTGCTTAGACCATCAGTAACGGATGGCAATTACAATGACTACATAATCGAAACCTAAGGTGGTGAACTTTGTACGGGTTTATCACGCACTTGCTATGGCATTTGAACAGAATTAATTTTATTGTTACCATCCCTCCTCATGCATTGAACTTCTGAGTTGAGGGAATTGGTTTATACCATGGCCTGGTTTGATAAAATTAAAATCTGAATTTTAAACGACCAACAAGGTAAATTTGTGTTGAGACAGCAAATGGCCAAGCTCTAACCCACTGAATCTGGCTCCGCCCACCACAATCTCGCTCAACTTTCTTTAGATTTTTTTTTTTTGGAGGGGTGCTCCTGGCAAGACTTGAGGTATGTGCTACTCACTCAACTGGTCTGAACAGTTCATTTATATTTATACTACACAGTGTATGGGTACTACGGAGTTGACACAGTCTGCTTCGCTTCTAGCAGCTCGTCGTGTGGCTTCTGCCAACTACCGCAAGAAGTCAATAGTGAGACACTATCTATCTAACAACATGTACTGACCTTCTATGTAGGAATCCTGACCTGGTTCGAGAGAAGGCACGAATTCGCATGGCAAAGTGCGTACCCACAGAATATTCCTTCACCCCGCAATAGCTCACACTCTTTATTTTATTGCAGCTGTCGTGCTAAATTGCAAGGAGATCCAGTTGCGAAAGAGGAATATCTGGAACTTGCACGAGCCAACAGCAAGTTGTACCGCGAGAAGTACATATTTATCATAAATTTTGTTAGCTTTAGTCTAATGTAATGTTACTGCAGACACGCCACTTTTTTGGCTCAACACCAGCGCCTCATCCGCATGAAAAACTACTGCGAGAAGCATGGGACTGGAGCGTGGATAGACCGTGAGCGCCGCTGGAACACAGACAAGGGTGTCGACACCCAAACCCTCGACACCCAAACCCCGCAAGCCCTAGACTCCGCCACTCACGAGTCCGCTCAGGCGAAGAACGAACATTCACGCGTGGAACACCGAGCCAGGTTGAGGGCTGTCGAGGTTGAGAGGCAGGGTGCAGTGGCCGAGATTGAGGTGCATTTAGAGTCTTACTTCGGGTAGAGAAATAAATATTCCGAAAAATATTTTTTATTGAGACGAGGCGGGCTACGGGGTACTTTTAAAGTTTTACAACTTGCTGTTTCTGCCAGTGCGATGTCCTGCCCCGAGGTTTCGAGGTGCGGTCAAATTGGACTGCCTGCGACGTTCATGAGTTCCTGGAATAGAACAATAATGTAAATACCATACGCCCAGAGCCTCTCGACGTTGTCACCATCCGTTGGGCCGATGATGGGGCCTGGGCTGGCGCAATGGGCCGCAGTTTCGGGCCAGAAAGATGGCAGACCCCATAGGATGTCGCTCGGCTTGCACCAGGCGCAGCAGACCTCGAGATCACGATGCAGTGCTGAGGAGTCTTGCGCATGAAAGCCGGGCTGCAGGGTCCGGCCTACACAGGCAAGGTGAAGCAGAGCCTGGGCATCATAGGATGCAGGGAGGGGATTGCCGCTCTCAACCAAGTTGTCCACTGCAATTGTGAGGCGCACACGTGCGAAGAATTGACGTTCAAATTCTTGCATCGAAGCAAGAGATGGGGGCACATCAGAATCAACATCCATAAGGTCGGGGAGATCATCGTAGTCGGTGTCATCGTCTGTGTCAGCGCCGGCGTCGGTGTCAGATATCCCGAGGGGCTTGCTCAATTCAGCAATGAGGTTGTATACGGTGGGGTCGCAATTGTGACGCATCTCAGAGATTTTTTTAAAAAAAATAGATGGTAGGAAAAAATAGACACGGTAAGATAAATTTGAAAATAAAAGAATACGGACTTACAAGGTTTCACAGCCAATATCATAGTTGACAACGTGGTGCGTATTGGTTTCGTTGAAGGATTGTGACATGTGTGACTACCGTGACTCTCGCACTCATGCACCTATGAGCGCCAAATACTGACCCGTGGCCGTGCACACCTCCCTGCTGGCCCGAGCAGTTGCGCGTCAACATGCAGGGGCCCATCTGTGTCGTCTTGCATGGTCGGAAGCGTGGGTTCTTCTTTGATCTGTAAGCCAAATTCCTCCTTTGTGCGAAGACTACTGCTAATCAGTAAATTCCTTGTCTTGTGGTGAGGCTAGACAGCAAGGCCACGACCAGACGCTGTGGGGCTGCCACACACGCTGTGTCCGCCCCAGCGAATACGACAACATGGCAACAACACCCAGATTCGCCACCCATGCTCACCACACCCCGCATTCCCCACATCTACACATTTTGGACGCCATTCTCGCATCTCGCATCGCGGATGGCGCACCTCCAACGACATCTGGCAGATGGGAGTGCCTTCGTCCATAACAGGATCGGCCGCCGGAGTGCACAGCACTTCCAACACGCTCATGCCGATATATTGCACACATTTCACCCCTTTTCAGCCTCAGGACGTCGTATCCGCACGGACTTTGAACGGATTAGGAAGGTAGCAGTTCGTCGGGCATTGCGTCCCAACAACTTTTGGGCCCGAAAAGGCAACTTCCTCCGATGAGCACCATAACTCGGTGAGAAGAAACATGGCGCAAACACACCGCCATGGGGCTAGAATGTTATGGAACACCGAGGGAGCGGACTGTGGACATGTAGAGAAGGTCCAAAGGGGTTATTGGCAGAGTATAAAAGGATCTGGGTCTCAAAGCAGTAGACAGTTGACTTTGGAGCGGTTTTCCCCCACTAGTTTCTAGTGCAAACCGATTCCCCCAATATACTGTTGACCCACTCACACACACACCACTAACCCACTAACTTGTCGCAAGACACTTGACCATACATCCTCCAGACGATTCATACTGAACGTCTAATCACACTAACCCGTCCCCTTGACCTCGCAAACGGCTGCTCATGCAGAGAGGAACAACTCAAGGCATCTTACACCAAATCACGGATACCTTGGACAACGACTGGCACACTCACGTCCTTTGCGAGCCGTACCCACGTTGAGTCGTTAGGCCCTCGTTGAGCCGTTTGCGGTCATCCCACCTTTGAGAAAGCCAGTTGAATCAACTATCACCCAGTTCAAAGGGGAAAGGCGGTAGAAGAGAGACAAAGCAGAGACTTGGATATTGTCTCAGAGTAGTGCACGTGGTGTGCACATCTGAACAAGGTATTTTTCACGTTATCCCCCATTTTTGACCCCCAACAGATCCCCACGGACAAACGCTGCTCAACTATCTTCTCTCACAAACTCTATATGAACCCAACTTAAATGAAAAAGCCCCCAGAGGATAGAACAAGTCACTTTTGGAACCTTGTTTTCCAAAGCAACGCTACAGTCCCCCTCACAATGCACAGGTACTCCTGTGGAAAGATGCGGATCATTGATACACGTGCCGCAGGGGCCGAGTGTAATGTATAAGATGGAAGGTGTGCCCTGCTGGCGCCCTAGCAGAACACTGTCTGCAACCAGAGCATATGAGGCGACTATGTCGGGTACGACCGTCAAACCACTACTACTCCACAAAACCAACAACCAAATATAGCTAGCTCGGCTAGGAGAAGCGTCCAACACTTAAACTCCTGGCTATCTCCCTGATGAACGGCTTGTACGCCATAAGATCGATAAGTTCGGGGTAGGGACCAAGTAGTAGGCCGCTTTTATGATAGTCCTTCCGTGAATGTAATCTCTCCTCTGCTCCAATCCTCTCTTGACTTCGGATCATGGTACACTAGAAACGCGCTAGCCTAGCTAGTCGTGCCAATAGCTCTCTGCGGTGTAACCTCCCGTGAACAGATGGACCTTCACAAGGTTCTTAACCAATGTTCTCGAAACGTGTATGTGTGTTTTACGGCTGTTAACCGGCGTGTTTGTTGTGCTAGCTC
This sequence comes from Mycena rebaudengoi, assembly GCA_029282285.1. NCBI lineage: Eukaryota > Fungi > Basidiomycota > Agaricomycetes > Agaricales > Mycenaceae > Mycena > Mycena rebaudengoi. Next base: position 125,398 of record JARJCX010000015.1, on the reverse strand, counting down.
GCACTTGTATCCTTCCAACCAAGTCCAACCTTGACTCCTTGTCCTTTTAACCACTCTGCTCTGTGTCGCGTATGCGTTCTGTGACGCTGCATGCGGACTCTCAACGAGTATGAAACCGACTCTCAACGAATATGAATCCAAATGCTCAACGCGCCCCTCAACGGGTAGAAACCAACTCTCAACGAGTATCAGCCACTCTCAACGAGTATGAAACCTTGGAAACCCTCAATCCCTCAATCCCTCAGTGCACTCTGTGCGTGTTGTTGTGCAAATGAACTTCTATTGAAGGACAAATGGACGGTGGGCTAGATGCGCGCCTTTAGAACGTAGGGGGTCACTATATGAATAGCTACTGCCTCCACTAACCGGGGTACGATCCGTTGCCCTCCTCCCACTTCTCCCCTTGCTTTTATACTACTAACTACATACATAATCACATGAAAGTACGGCGGCCTAGGCCTTGGGTATACATGCCAAGCAAAACAGAATATAAATAAAATGAATATAATTGGTCCAATCCACGAAACTCCCAGCCCGACCCATATGGTTGCTCCATCAGCAGCCACCGAGAAATCCGTTCTTCCGCGATAAGAAAGTGCTTCCGCCATTTCCGAGACCTATATCCCTTAGCTAGCTCAAGGAGTATTCGTCCCCTAGCTATAAGCTTTGAGATACAGAGCCCTAGCAATGTTGCACATCCACCAGCGTTTACTAGGTCCGATTCGTATTCCTACTGTCAAAGTCCGGATATCACCGGTGCTAGATCTGCGGCTGCAATTGCCGATCACGGCTGCAATTGCTGAGTCATAACTCCCAGCCCGTAGTACCCGACGGCCCCGCCTACTCCGGTGGGTCCTGATTCCGTCATATTGCGCTACTGAAACATCACGTGTCTCGTCGCGTCGCTCGGCTAGTTCATATCAACACCTAACAAAGTCGCTAGCTTTGTACTCATTGGCTACTGCATTGGTTTCCTCCTAGATCTTGTTATGTATCATAGTGTAAAGTCGCCTAGGCTAGGCTTCTCCCATAGACTTAGCTTTAACCGGTCAAAACTGAGCTAGCAACCTCATATGAAGTATCGCTAGCAGAGTATCGCCTCGTAGCCCTCATCTAGGCACTAACACCGTCTACGCGCTCGATCCTAGCGCTAGCCGTCTAGTCATGGATGATTGTGCTAGATGTAGGATTTCGCAAAAAGCGTGTTTACAGGCATGGCCTGAAATCCGGCTTATCATCGTGAAGACGGCATCTCAAGCTCTGGAAATCTGGAATTGCCACTGCTTGAAACTCCACCTCTTCGACGGCAGCTGCCCCTCCTTGCCTGGCCCTACGGCCTCTACATCTACACGGGCATCAAGTCCCATCTACATATCCAATTTCTCTGACGATGAGCTCGAGGCAGCATCATCTTCGTGTCCACACCTCATGAATGCGCCACCACCGCCATCCTCCACAGCACACTGCAGTCCCAGTCCACCACCTCCTTATTCCACCATTGCGCCATCCCCCAAGCCTCTGCATCCGCGTCCTCACAGCCAGCGCCGACCAGGCATCCGACACCTGTATGCTGCTCAGGGCGGAATATCTTCTAATGGTGCGGATTCTGGCTTCCAGGACTTGCATGCTGCCGATGCCTTCGCTCAGATGGGTAGCTCACCAACGTCAACTGGACACTGGGGTTTAAGGGGTGTGAATGTCATATTCCCTAGCGAGTACATTGTCCTCCTTTATTTTCAGCAAGCTCGCTAACAGCTTCATTGTTAGGACTGCTGCGGTTATTCAAATGCATGCGCTCGGGCTGACGCGCAACGATCTCATGGGCACAATAAATGCGGCGAGACTGGAAGTTTTCGTACAGGGAAAGCCTTATGTATGGAAGCCGGGGGACCCTTGGGGCGATCACGACGAGTGGGAACTCGTCGAGCGCGAGCGTCGAGGCTAGCCTGTTTTTGGGGACCCTTTACTTTACTGCCAAATGTATCCCCCTCTCAATATAGGTGTGTTTTCCTGCAGAGTAATGGATGTCATTGAAATCAAATCAAATGCTCAGCATCTTGTTTCGCCCAAATGCATGAGGTTGTTGACACTTGTGTGGCAAGACCCTTTCTCTTTCTCTTGATTCTCGGACATGGTTGGCGCCGCACCTGCAAAAAAAAAGCGTGGCAATCCTGGTGATTTCCAAGGAATGAGGCTCATGTTCCTTGAGACACATATCCCCCACTATCTTGACGCGTCCAAAGCCAAAAACGGGTCGAGTCAAAGCGGCAAATCACAAAGTCTCGCACGCTTCTGGGAAACTCTTTTCAAGATGTACTTGCGGAAATTTCCTTGGTGTCTTAATCTCTCCGAAGAGCCTGTTCTCATTGAGGGTGCTGAAGATGAAGCTTACGAGGCGGTCCTGGCCAACAAAGACGATGCGGAGGCTGAACGCGAGGAACTGACAGACAACGAACGCACTGAAAAAAAGACAAGGACAGGGACTTTGCAGAAGGTAAGCCTGACTACTCGAACATGCGTTCATTTCTTCTTCGGTAACTAATACTGATGTTGTGTTTGATTTTTTTTCACAGAAGATTAAGTCCTGGTATAACCATCACTGTATGGCTGCAGGCGCGAAAGGGAATCCATTTGGCCCTTGGCTGTTGCAACTCCGTCATCTCCCAGGCCCCGCTCCCAAGAAATTGGCGGATTACCAATTCTACATGTAGCACGATGATTTCAAATCTAAGGTGCGGGCCCGCTTCAAGCTCGAGAAGGGGTCGGAGCAACTTGCGGCGCTACAGCTAAACCTACGCTGCGACATTGCGCGTGCACTGCTGGAGGAGGAGCCCGAGGACGTGAAAGTCCGAATTCGGCAGGAAACCATAGAGGAGCACGCAGAGCTGTTGGCAGAGCACAAGGAGGCATGTGAGGGAACACCTTCCACAGACCCGGAGAACCAGGAAGAGTATGTGTGGGCATGTTTTTAGCTTGGGTTTTAACTGAAAAATGTCTCGTAGAGCTCGGAATTGATTTAGCAGCGTTGTGATGCCGCTATTGCTCAGCCTATGCGAATACACGGGCCATAACATCAGCCTCATCGCAGGCGCGGTGGATTTGACAGGCGAGAAGCCTGCTTTCAAGATTACAGCGTACATTTTACATCTTGAGAAATTGCGTATCTGACGACCATTTATTAGCATCCATGTCGGCAAAACTACTGGCATCGCGTCGAAGCTGCCAAAGAGGAAGGCAGGCCCTCACCAACAATCAAGGCATTGGCGTTTGACAAGTGGGACCAGAAGGGATACGCAGGAGCCATGGGGGAGTTCACCAAATTTTTATGGGCTGTTCGTTGTCGTGCGTATAAGTTGTTATACTAGAGGTGCGCTGGAAGCGACGTTATTCGAGCGATTCTCTATTGGTTTGAAATGTACTGTATCGAAGGTTTGTTACTAGAATGATGTGATATCGCTTCTAGTAGGGAAGGGGATTGGGTGTGTGCGAATCAGGGATTAATAGGATTTGTAGGTAGTTTCAAAAGAAGGTAAATGTGTGTACATAGTGAGGGACGTGCACAAGAGTAAGGGGTAGCTAGTAGATAGGTGATCTACGTAGACGCGGGTGCTCGTATGGATGTAACTAAGTGAATAGGTACATGCAGCAGAAGTATTACTGACAATGAGGAGGGTTGCTCAGGTATCGTATGCCAAGATGAACAAACCTACTTACTCGCAAAAAGGATTATACTGCATAAGCTTTTACCGATTTATCCTGGGTGTCCAGTAGGGCTGCACAGGTTGAGTAGACCAAGGTTGAGTAGACCTGCTTGATTAAGGAAGATTGTTTCAAAAGACTATAAGGGGGCGATCGGGTATCTTATGCCAAAGTGATCATTCCAAATAGAAAAGAAAGAGCCAACGGGATGGCGATCTGATTACAACGTTGATCGTGAGGGTCCCTCGGGTATCGTATGCCGAGTGAAGGAACCTAACACTCGTGAAAGACGCTCTCGGTGCAAGCACTCAGTGTAGCTTAATGACAAATAAGCTGGTCTCTAAACCAGCTCAAGTGACCAAAGACGAGTAAACAAACAAACAAACAAATGTAAACTTAAAGTGCTAGTGACAGATTTCTTCTATTAATAGCTACAGTACAGGTTGCTTATATACTAAAATCCCAATCAATTATGAGTCAGCGTGGTTGACACTCTGAGTCATTTCCAGTCATTCTGAGTCATCTTTTCCCTAGAAACCTGGTCCCAACTGTCATAGTTGCTACAATACCTGATTATTGTGAGGCATTCGACAGCTTTGTAATCATGAAAAGTGGCCTGATTCTAAGATTAGTATTTATGAAAAGTGGCCTGATTCTGTGATTAGTAATTATGAAAAAGTGGTCTGATTTCCATAATTAAGAAAGTGGTCTGATTTCGAGAATTAGTAATTGCGAAAAGTGGCATGATTCTGGATTGTTCCCATGAGCGTGAGAGATTGAGGGTTCTGAATATTCTATCAATGATTTTGTCTTGGCACTGGTCGTGGAATAATTTGGTCTTGTCTCTAAACACTTTTGAGACATGACATTGTAAGTGTCTTTATTTTTTGGTCTGCGTGTTGATATACTGATATAAATACACAGATAAGAGTGCTGAGGGGGTTATGTCGTCTACGTCGGCAGGCTCGCCTGCGGATCCCGCGATGCCTAGTACTGCCGCCGTGATTCCTGCCACCGGGACTGCTGCCATCTCGATACCACCTGTGGTTCCTGCTGCCGGGACTGCTGCCGTCGCGATACTGCCTGCAGCTCTGGGGAGTCTCGACACACCCGAGTCTCCGGCAGCGCCTGCAAAGACAGCGACCAAAGCTCTACGCGTGAGGATGGAGGCCGCAGGGATCCAAGAAGAGCTGCAGCGGGAAATCGAGGCAATGCCCAAGCAGGAGCGTTTACCCAACATATGCCTGCGGGAGAAGTGCGCTCCAACAATTCAGGGGCGGGAGAATAACATGGCGTAAAATCGGGCGCTGGTGAAGGCGCTCAGACTGTCGGGTGGCGCTTTGAGTCTAATGGGAATGGGGGAGAAACGGAAGGACAGTGGGGAGGGGGAGGGGCAGAAGAAGAAGAGGCGAAAGAAGGGCAAAGAGGTGGATGAAGGCGACGAAGATGACGACGAGCCCGCCCGCCCCGCCATTCCCCGTGTGCAATGCCAGAAACCTGTGCCGAAGGTGGCTGCAGCAAGGGAGTGGGTGGTTACGGCTAAAGCGGAGCTGGAGGAATTGGAGCTAGGACCGGAGTGGAAGGAGCTAGTCCGGCTCTGGTGGGATAGAGAGCAGGCAACGGGCTTCGGTGTTGCTGTAAGTAATTTCTTACGGAGTACGGCTGATTTCTAACGCTGCCTTTGGGGAGGAGTGGTGGGTGTGGTGGCTTGACATCAACCCCACATGGCGCAAAACGGCCGTACCAATGCATCGCACGCCAGGGCTGTTGGAGTACGTGAATTTTACGGGGAGGAATGGGTTCCTTAACGTCCTCATGTGCCTGAAATGGTGGGGAGACGTGTTAGATAGTCCGAGCAAGAGGTGGAAGGAGGCAGTAGAGGATGTGAAATGGGTTCTGAAGGGACTGAACGGGTGGGTTTTTGCTTTTCTTTATTACGCATATCATATTTGACTGACTGGCATGTCCCCAGCATTTCTGTAACCCCTGTGCCTGACACTGTGCCCGACAGCGGCGCTGTGCCTGATGCTACGTCACTGCAGCCATCGCCACCCACGACGCCAATTCCCAGCCCAATTCCCGTGCCCGATGCGGCACCGGTTCTCATGCCCACCAGGGCGCTGCTACTGCTAACACCCACCACACCGAATCCCAGGCCCAACGGCGCAACACTGATTCCTGACTCTAGCGACAACGACATGCCTGACGCTGTGCCACTGCAGCCATCGACATCCGCGGCGCCAATTCTCGCCCCAAATACCATGCCCAATACCGCGCCAATTCTCATACGTACCAGGGCACTGCTACTGCTAACACCTGCCGCACCGAATCCCGGGCCAAGCACGCTGCTTCCTACGCCTAACGACAATGATGCGACACCGAATCCCCAGCTCAATTCCGAGCTGCAGCCTGGAAGTGCCGCAGCAAATCCCGCATCAGGCACTGGTGCGCATGCAGATAGGCTGCAACCACGGCCACGCTGGAAGCTGGCTACATCCATTGTGCCTGATGCTACACATCCGGCGTTTGTTGGGATGAGTCAGGAGGAGATTGCGGCTATGTCACAGGAAGAAATTGATGAAATACTGGCGGATCCGTATGCGGACCAGGATGACGATGGGATGGATGTGGATGAGGAGTAGGGCTGCAGAATGGGTGGGGAGAGAGGGGGGGGTGAAGGGGGTCAAATGGATACCCCAAAATGCCCCGAATTGCCCCTAATTTTTATTTTTTCGCCCGGGCTGATTTGAATGAATATCATCACGTGTTCTAAGCCACAGTATTGGCACTGATGAGGCATCAACAAGCGAAATTAAAGCCCCGACAAGCCTGCCGGAGCCACCATCAAGGTGCGATCAGCTGCCATTGGGTCACTCACGTGCCCTATGTGGCTATACAGGTACTGCCAACATATAATGCATTACACCCTTGGCATCAGCCTGCCGTTTAGCGCATTAACCTGAGTATATGAGTTGGACTTCGGAGGAATGGATGTCGGCATCCCTTCATCCCATACAAGCCTTTGACTGCTGGCAAGAACGGGAGCAGGAGCACGGAAATGTTGCAGCAGAAACGAGGCATCTGGGCAATCTTTATGGCGTGAAGTCTCCCACACCGGAAACGGAGACAGTTCGCGAATGGTTTGCCAGGGAGGAGTGTGAAGACAACGAGCTCGAGCTTGGGATACGGCTATCGCTTGCTCACCCGCAGCCAACATCACAGCAAGCTGGACCTTCACAGCCCCGCCTCCCATCTCCCATCCTGCAAGCTGGCTGTCTCCGCTCTCTGTCTGCATCGCTGGAGCTGCCAGCGGCGCTCTTCCCTACTCTCCGCAGCTTTTCTTCTTCTTCTCCACCTCAGCCCTTCCCAACTCCGGCCCTCGGTCGAGCACGTGCTCCCGACGTCACCACGCTCTTCCCTACTCTCCGCAGCTTTTCTTCGTCTCCACCTCAGCCCGTCCCAACTCCGGCCCTCGGTCGAGCACGTGCTCCCGACGTCACCGCCAAAGAAGCTGCTACCCCTCCAGTCGCTCGAAAGCGCAGACCAGCGGCAAGCGTCCAGAAGTCGACCACGCCTTTGCAGATCACCACCCAGCTCAACAAGGACTGGATGGCGGCGAGCGGGGGTCCAATCCGCCACCCGACTGCTGCTGCTGCTCCGACGTTCCACACAGCGTGCACTGTCTCTCAGCGCCCGTTTGCTGACCCACACCAAACTAATCGTTTTACGGCAGTGTTCATGGATCTAGTGCTTATAGATGGGGTATGTGGCCACGTGAAAACCTTGCAACGCTGGTGCTAATGTACAGTGGCTTCAGGAACTACAACCCCCAGCTGCGATCACTATAGATCAGTGTCCTTCGTGGCCCGACTACGTGTTCGATGATCATACCCTTGTAGGGCTCGGCATTGATGTCACCAATATTGAGCTCTATTCTCCCATCCATGGTACCTTCATTGGAATTACCACCAAATACGTTCATACTGTCAGCACCGACTCTGTCATCCTGCTACATCATCCTGGGATCCGTCGGCCAGACCAAGCGCAGATCATGGAGGTGTTCCTTCCGACTAGCAAGCCCATCCATCTCTGATACAACATCGGTGGCGAGCAGGCTATGGTGCGTGCCACCTACAAGCAGCAGGGTAATCCGATGCCCATCATGGTGGATGATGAGCCCATCGTGGTGGATGACAATTCGGACACAGAGGTGCAAGTAACCTCGGGCAAGCACTGGATTAAGCGGGAAGCCGGTACTTCTCCTGCACAGCAGCGGCCTCGCCTCCAAGTTGATACATCCATTGCGGGACTGTCAGCTTCACCTTCGTCTGCGCTGTCATCTGCTGCTTCTTCGTCTGCGCTGTCATCCACTTTGTCTTCATACAGTGCACTGCCTACATCCTTGACACCCGTGACTACGCCACCTTCATCACCCAAGCCGTCGAGTAGGACATGGCCACAGGGCTTGTACATTTCAGAGCTTGCACCGGGATTTGCCTTCATGAACGACCCCAAAAATAAGAATATAGCCCGCTCAGAGCGATTCCATATCATGTTCGGCCGTGATTTCAAGTACGTCCAGGGAACGTGGAACGAAAATTCTGCGTACTGGTTCGCCCTCTCGACACCTGTGCAACAAGAGGATGCCATCGCGGCAGGAAAGACCCCCAAGGGCACTTGGTCTGCTTTCTGCACACGGGTGCGCGAGAGTAGGAGCTGAGATAGAGGGTTTCATCTTACAATCATTTCTTTTATAGTCGTTATTGTTTCTTTATAATGGATTTGTACTATTACTTCTGTATAATTTCTACTACACATTGAATTTATGTACATTCCCTGGGATGGTGTCCTTCTGCCTCTAGCTTCGCGACTGTGAGCTGATTCCGGAGACGGATCATCTCGTACAGAAAAAAATTAAACTTCACTGCGGTCATCTCTCGGCACATTGAATGATAACCTCCAAACCAAACATTTGTCTGCTCCGCAGCAGAGGTATTAAAGAACCACGTCTTGCCGCCTGGGCCCATGAGTTCGGGGTACATTGAGGGATTACAATGTGTCTGGCAAAAGGTGTGCCGAACATCGTGCTTGTTGAGGAAATGAAAGACATCAACACTCATGCCGACATCCAGGAACCAAGACCACTGGTCTGGATGCGCCAAAACCTGTTGCATCACAGTTTGTGTCACATACGAAATGTTCTGGCTTTGTCAGACTCCCACTAAAGTGGTAGTCAGAACATGACAATTCGAGGCGATTTGCGCTATCGGCAGACACAAGGGAGATTTGATGGGATCGACTTCATTACTCACTCCAACTCATTTGGAGTCACTTCCACTCACTCGCTGAAGTATTTGATGGGATCGATTTCTTTACTCACTCCGACTCATTTGGAGTCACTTCCACTCATTCGCTGAAGTTCTTGATGGGATCGATTTTCCTTTTTGACTGACTCATTGGGAGTTGCTTCCATTCATTTGTAGCACAGCCACTTAGAAATTTTGGACTGGACTCACAACAAGTCATTTCGACTCGTGAAGAGTCATTTGGACTCAGTTCCTTGTAGTATAAATTTAGCTAGTTTTGTACCCTTTTGGCAATCCAAGTACCTTCCAGTTGACTTCCCACGTACATTTTCGCCCACGGGAGCAGTACAGTTACTGTTCCGCCCCACGCTACTGATATCCTGCACGCTCCGACTCTCAATCACGTAAATTGAGCCACGTTCCCCGACCCGAACGCACGACCCCGACTCTCAATCACGTAAATCGAGCCACGTTCCCCAACCCACACGCACGACCCAGACTCTCGATCACGTAAATCGAGCCACGTTCCCTGACCCACACGCACGACCCCGACTCTTGATCACGTAAATCGAGCCACATTCCCCGACCTGCACACACGACCCCGACTCTCGATCACGTAAATCGAGCCTGTCAGGGGAACCCCCCTCCGACCCTCCGGTCCCACCCAGTCTTCCGGTCCTAGCTCCGGCCTCCGGTATGCTCCCGGTGGGACCACGTGTGCGATCAAGCACGTGATTTATGCCGATCACTCCGATCACGGACTACTAGTCAGTAGCTATATTTACTCACGGCCTGGCGTGGGAGTCCTCAGAGTTTCTTCTCTTCGGATCTCCCTCGCTAGGTGCGTTATGCTTCCCTGTAGTCTACTGTGCCTTATTGATATACTTCGGATCTCCCTCGCTAGACTTGAGCACTCTCGGGCTTCGAGGTTGCCCTTACAGAGCCACATTCCCCGACCCACACGCATGCCCCCGATGCTTGCTTACATAAGTCGAGCCACCTTATTCCTACCTGCTTACCCCTACACCTTCATTCCTGTACTCCTATTCCAATCCTTGATCCTACCTTTTGATCTATTTTTAAACTACAACTTTGTTGGCGCTTCCCCGTCGAACCTTACTTAATAAAATTTGTGCTTGGATTTAATTTTTTGAGTGCAAATTTTTGTCAGCTCCTCCCGCCTCTGACAGCTTGTGCGCTCGAGGGACCGAGAATGTTTTCTGGACAAACAACTAAACGGTATGTGAGCAAGAACACAGAAAAGACAAGGCGGCAAATTTACGAGGACATTGGAGATGGCCTCCGCATTGTAGAATGTTGCCCTCTGAACGATGATGGCGCAGGGTCGTTGTGCATGCGCTGATAGGGCTGCCGAACTAACACACTATAAATGTATATATAGGAAAGTGTATAAGAAACCACTATAACTAGCAGAATCTATATCACAACCCAACTAACACACCAACAATGCCATTCGATAGCTGTTTTTATTGTAGGAGTCAGACGGCCAAGTATTAGGTGCAAAAGATATTTTTATAGGATGGAAATGTATGTATAGGAACGCGAAACAGGAGGTCAAACAAAGTCACCTGAGGGTTTCCAAGTCTTTATAATGTTTTCTCTTTTAACGGGAGGACCGTATAGTTTTGGACACTGTAATGTCTCAACTGATAGCTTCGCTTTTATAGGCCTTCTTAATCCAACGTTCTCAAAAGCAACCAATGTTCTGACTGCACAAAACCCTTATAGCTTATATAGGTCCCTGAGATCACTACAATTGTAACTTCAAAAGCTTTATAGATTCCTTGTAGCAAAACCTCTAACTGAGTGTCTTTTATGTATCCGAGACTCTACAATTGGCCCTATAGGGAGACAACTACTACTGTAGTGGTCGCTGAAGTGGGGGGGGTTGCGTGAGCTACTGTAATCTAACGAAAACTCCTACCTATATACTATTTGGAAAGCTATAAATAAACAAAAGATCGAGAACTAGGGTTTAGGGTATGTAAGATTTATAAGTAACAGTCATTATAGGCTTGGCAAAGAGGGCTTGGTGACTCCGTTATTCACATGTGTTCTGTGTTTTCCTGTCCGGATAATCGTATAGGATGCTCAAACTGAGCTCGGAGCTTTGTTCCGGGTCCTATAGGCTTCGATGCCACTGGGTTGTGGAGACCGTCATGAGAAATTCGCTATTGGCCCTTCCTATACCATGTGTTTAACTTGGCTCTACGGCAATTCGGATGCAGGTTTTTCCTATAGTTCCCTTTATGGGTTCCGTAGTTCAAAGTGAATGGGTGCAATTCGGTAACCACCGGACTTCAGAAATCCACCTATATGTTCCGTATCGGATTTGCTCGGTTGGCCGATCCCTATAATGTCATGACCTCATTGCATGTGCTCCTATAGCCGGTTCGGGCCGTAATAGGAGACTTGTTGTATGTCTTTTGTGAATATAGGACGTGTTTCCGCTTCAAATGCTTCACTCCTTGATTATAGGACTACGTTCATGTCTCCTATAGATGCTACTCTGTGTTGTGTAGTCCATCTTGGATGTCGCGGAGCATAAGATAATGATTGTCGAGGCTCTCATTTGTAAAGGTACCGTCTATAGGACAATGTCTAGGTGCTCTTTGACCATAACTGAGTTTCCTATAGTCTATATGTCAGAGTCATACAGACTATTAGGGATCCTGCCGTCTATAATACTCTTATAGGAATCGCAAAATAGTGTGTTTCAAGGCTGCGATTATAGATGGTGTATCAGTGCGATCTACCCCAGAGAGCTTTAAACTTCTTCTTGTCATTCTCCTTGGATGCTGCACATGGAGCAGAATCGTCGACACCAACAGAGCCCTGAGCCTGCTCATGATGGATGCGAACCTCTTCTCCTTCCAGCTCATACCACTCCTCACCATCGTCGTCATCTTCTCCCGGACTGACATTCTCGGCCAGATGTGCAAGGCGGTGCTTTTGAAGGCAGTCCTTCAGAGTGAATGCAGCGCGCCCACGTTCAAAGTGGAGGCGCTCCATCTTGGCATGTTGGGGATCGCCGCACGCTTTCTTCCCAGCTACTATGGGAGTGTCACAGCTGACAATGGCACAAATTGCATGAAGGTGGTAATGAAGAGCACAGAACCGATGATGATTATTGTCGAGCTCAAAGTGGAGGCGCTCCATCTTGGCATGTTGGGGATCGCCGCACACTTTCTTCCCAGCTACTATGGGAGTGTCACAGCTGATAATGGCACAAATTGCATGAAGGTGGTAATGAAGAGCACAGAACCGATGATGATTATTGTCGAGCTCATTGGTGCAGTGCGCAACTTGGCAGTGGGGAAAGCCCATATAAATACCGTCAGAGAGGACGACTTGGATGTCTTCTGTGAAGACAATTAGGATGGACGACTTGTATATAGAAGCTGTGGACCTACTCGTTGTACCATCCGGCAGCGTCCATGGGCGCATGCACAAATCACAGCAATGGGTAATTTTGTCCTGTCCATGCTCAATGACTTCTCGGTTCCGAGCCCGCATTGCCTCAGTGAAACGCTTGCGCTGGTCGCCAGTATGGGGTACTTGAAGGCATGTGCCTTTGCGATCATTATAGTCAAGGAGCATAAGGATGATGAAAGTGTCCCAGACATGATCAACAGTGAGAATGCAGCCAAACTGCCATCACCCACTGCAAAATTGCGCTCCTGTTGTTGTGAGAGCGCCATATCATACAAGCGAGAGAGATGTCCTGCCGAGCCCCTGTATCGGCATTGGTTTAGCACCTGAGGAGGGAATGATAATAGAAGGTGGACCATGCAGTTAGCATAGAGGTAACCCATAGCCCAACAAGCCTTCACTCTGCAAATTGGTGTTCACCGATTTGGATATATGTCGGAGCGTCGCCATAGTACGTTCTAGTGCCATCCTGGACTGAGAAATTGTGGTGATAGCTTGTATTGCAGTTGGGGCAGTACAGATGAACTGCCCAGGCCGGGAGCACACCGCCACCTAAGGTGTAGATGACCACCTGCCGGCAGTCGCTCTTCTTCATAGCATTGGTCCTTGCACAATATGTGTTCCTGCACTCCTGCATGGGTGGGAAAAGGGAGATGGAGGCTTCTGCAAGTAAGAAACAGCTAAGAAGAGCGAGTGTTTACTTACTTATGCCGACCTTCCACCCATATGTACAGAAGAGCTCTTCCTCGTCTTTCGAAAGCTCTGGTTTAGGTAGGGCCCAGACGTCGTCCTTCAGCAGAGCCCAGCACTTTGGAATCGCAGATAATGGGACCCCCATGGCCTCAGAAACAAAGAAGATGATAGACGGCGGCAGGATGGCAGGAGGATCGGTTGTAGAGACAGTTATGGGCTGACAAAGGGCAATGTTGTTCTTCAGGGGTGACAGAAGTCGAGTAAAAGTCATTAGTTGCGAGAAAGAAATGCCTTGTAGGTCTGGGTCGCGTCTTAGGGCGGCGAAGAGCGACATCGCTGACCGCGTTTGATTTGTTTACAGATGTTGTTCACGGGGCTTAGGAATTCAGGCTCCGCTTTCATTCGTATGTGTCATATGTTCGCCGATCGTTTGATCCCGGACATTTGATCCCGGACATTCCAATTCCCGAATTTATTGCAGGCGCAACGGTTGGCGGCCGAATTTGGGTGAAACGCGTGCGATGTGTCGGGTCCGATGTTTCGGAGCATGTGGTACCTTGCGGCCGTCAACCTCGTTATGGCCAAGGTAGTTCCCATGTGCCAGTGGTGAAACCAGGCACAACGCTTGGTGTGATGGAATCCGAGTCGCGGCGGCCTGGTGTGTGTTTGTTGGACGTGTGAGGGGTATATGGAGTGTAGAGGCATCGCGTCTGGTCCGTTGTATCCGCTGGGGCGTACACAGCGCATGTGGGAGCCCCACAGCGCATAGCCAGCTGCTCTTCCCAGCAATTTTGGAGTAGGTTCCAAAGACCATCCAATGATGGTGTTCCTGAACATGATTTTGGTTGCGAAGGCCGACAACCCTCGAGGACTGCTGTAATCACCGCTCCATCCGTGCGCAATTCCGGAAACGGAACAGCTGTGCCAATAATATTAAGGATCGCAGTGCCAGAATTGAAAAGAGATCGAGGGCACCTCATACGCGACACCTACAAAGGCATAAATGTCCGAGTGTAGATCGCTATGTCCTCCTTGGTGCAATTCGGGTGCTTGGTAGCGTATTGTACCTCCTTGGGTAGGCTTGGATGAATTGGTAAATTGTATTGAGGATACCGAATTGATGATGGATGAGAGGCCAAAATCCGCAATACAAACCCTGCGTGACGGAGTTATGAAAATGTTGTCCTATGCAAGCATGACAATGAGGGAGAAATAAGAATGATTATGGACCATGTACACCCTTCAAGTCGCCATGGACCACACCTTTGGCATGGAGATGCTCAAGCCCAAGCACCACATCCAAAATCTGGGGTGCAGCGGTTGGATCATGACCAAGCTTCAGTCAAAATTCACATACTTACAAGAGAAAGAAGATAGTCAGTGTCATACAATCTTTTTTTATGAACGCCCGCATGTGCCCGTTTTCCTTCCACGGTGACACTAGATAGAGCATTTGCTGGAAGTAGTACAGACCAAAAAATGGGAGAAGGTTGGGAAGAGAGAGTTGCCGCCAAATGAGGGCTTCTCGGCCAAACTCCTATGCAAACATCAATTCTAGATGGCAACCAGCGAAACTTTGGTCCAACCTAGTCTCAGAACCAGCTGTTGGGGTGACGGGCCTGACAGCCCGCCGGACCGGCAAAGTTTGAAAAACATAGTGCAGAAGACTCACCGTGCACCTGGTGCAAACCATCGAGTCGCAACAGTGACAGTGACTGATCGTTCTCATGTACGTACACGTGCCTGCCGCCTCTGCTTACAGTCCCTCCCCCCTTGCTGAAATACTCCATGATGCGCTCCAAAAAGACTCAGCAGACCCTCTACTCTGCACTAGGACAATCAATTCTCGAACGGATGCATAAAGCTGCGAAAGAAAATGACGGGTACGACTCTGCCAAGGCACGCGCCGACATGGCAGCCGAATTCTTGATGCGCTACGGGAGGGAGGCCTATTCTTGGCAGCTGGATGTCGCCGAGGCCTTCCTCTTGAAGCTGGATTCTCTCGTCATCTCCGGGGCAGGCATGGGAAAGACGATACCTTTCATGCTTCCGCTTCTCATCAACCCTACCAAATATGTCTTGATTATCTCACCACCAAAGGTCCTGCAACACGACCAGGTGCGTAAAAGTTTTCTGATGCAGATCCAACGCGTTTTGACGCGTCAAATCCAGGTGAAGTGCTTCCGCAAGATGAAGATATCTGCTGTCACTGTCAACAGCGATACGTACAACGTGAAAGTACAGAAGGTATGATCGTGTTTTGACCTCTCCACATTGAGAAGTATTAATTAGTTATACTTAGGGCCTCGAGTCTGGGAAATACCAAGCAATTTTCATGTCGCCCGAGATGTGCTTGAAGGAGGACCGGTTCCGCAAATGGCTCAAGTGGGAGGTAGCTACTGAGGGCGTTCTCGGGCTCATCGTCGACGAGGTGCATTGCATCTCTCAATGGGGTGGGGATTCCCACAAACTGTATGCGCTGTGGGGCTGCCACATGCGCTGTGTCCGCCCCAGCAAATATGACGACATGGCCACAACACCCAGATTCACCACCTGTGCTCACCACACCCCACATTCCCCCCACCTACACATTTCGGACGCCGTTCTCGCATCTCGCATCGCGGACGGCGCACCTCCAACGACATCTGGCAGATGGGAGCGCCTTCGTCCATAACAGGATCGACCGCCGGAGCGCACAGCACTTCCAACACACTCATGCCGACATATCGCACACGTTTCACCCCTTTTCAGCCTCAGGACGTCGTGTCCGCACGGACTTTGGACGGATTAGGAAGGTAGCAGTTTGTCGGGCATTGCGTCCCAACAACTTTTGGGCCCAAAAAGGCAACTTCCTCCGACGAGCACCATAACTTGGTGGGATGAAACACGGCGCAAGCACACCGCCATGGGGCTAGAACATTATGGAACACCGAGGGAGCGGACTGTGGACATGTAGAGAAGGTCCAAAGGGGTTATTGGCAGAGTATAAAAGGATCTGGGTCTCAAAGCAGTAGGTAGTCAATCTTGGAGCGGTTTTTCCCCCACTAGTTTCTAGTGCAAACCAATTCCCCCCAATATACTGTTGACCCACACACACACACACACCACTAACCCACTAACTTGTCGAAAGACACTTGACCACACATCCTCCAGATGGTTCATACTGAACGTCTAAACACACTAACCTGTCCCCTTGACCTCGCAAACCGCTGCTCACGCAGAGAGGAACGAATCAAGGTGTCTCACACCAAATCATGGATACCTTGGACAACGACTGGCACCCCCACATCCTTCGCGAGCTGTACCCACGTTGAGCCATTAGGCCCTCATCAAGCCAACTGCGGTTATCCCACCTTTGGGAAAGCCAATCGAATCAACTATCGCCCAGTTCAAAGGGGAAAGGCGGTAGAAGAGAGACAAAGCAGAGACTTGGCTATTGTCTCGGAGTAGTGCACGCGGTGTGGAGTAGTGCATGCGGTGTACACATCTGAACAAGGTATTTTTCACGTTGTCCCCCATTTTTGACCCCCAACAGATCCCCACAGACAAATGCTGCTCAACTATTTTCTCTCACCAAATCTACATGAACCCAACTTAAACGAAAAGGCCCCCAGAGGGAGAACAAGTCACTTTTGGAACCTCGTTTTCCAAAGCAACGCTACAGTCCCCCTCACAGCGCTTCTGGATCAGCTTCGGAGACTGCGTCCCCTGGGAACCCCTATCCATGGAGCAACAGCTACCCTGACACCCGATGCAGTCGCTGAGGTTGCTGCTAGCCTACGCATCAACCTCAGCAAGTCATTCTTCTCAATCTCGGGAATGACCATCCCAATATCACACCATCCGTGATTGTGATGGAGAGAACTGAGGATTTCGCGGCTGTCAACACAGCGTTACCTGACCCTGCCACCGTCACCTCGCCGGCTGGCCTTCCCAAGTCGATCGTATTCACGAATTCGATCAAGAAGACACAAAAGCTCTGCCTGAGCATCCGAGAACACTACGGCAACAACTTTGACGACAGCATCGTGTTTCTGCATGCGCACCGGACCCGACGTGCGAAATGTACCGCCATGCACAAATTCCGGCAAGGAAAAATTCCCATTTTGGTTGCCACTGAAGCTGTCGGAATGGTATGTGCTTATTTACTTACTGCGCAAAGTTATTTAACAGAACACAGGGAGCCGATATCCCCAACATTGAGCTGATTATTCAATTCGGGTTGCCGAAATCACTGACCGTGTGGACCCAGCGTGCGGGCCGTGGCGGGCGCTCTGCTAACCTGCAAGCACGGGCAGTTCCTTTGGTTGAAAAGTCTGCCTTCCAGCGCAAAAAGCCACCGAAACGGAAAAACCAACGGCGGTGGAGGCCTCCAACTCGGACACATCGAGTCCAGACTCTTCCGAGTCGGAGGCTGAAGATGCTGCGACGGTCCAGCCAGCTTCCGGCGCAGCCGTCTCTGCTGCCGCTGCCGAAACTACTGCTCCTGATGGCTTAGTCTGGGGAAAAAAGGTCGAGGAGCCGCTACCGAAATACATCACAGGAAAGCGCTGCCAGCGCGACCTCGCCGATGCGCACTTTAATCAGTAATATACCCCGCACTGGAAACACCACTGGTCAGCACCGGCATGTGCCGGTCATCACTGAGGCTTGATCTGAACCTCACTGGTTGTTGCTGGCAACCACTGTACTCCAGTGGTGGGCATTCCACTACAGATAACCAGTAGCACCCATTGGAATCCATTGTGAACCACTGCTTTTGCGAGATATCTTACCCCGGTGATATCCCCTGTCAAACATCAATGTTCAGTGGAATTCCATGCACACCATTGGTAATTCAATGCACCGAGACACCACTGATATCCACTGGTTTGCAGCAGGTCCAATGGCTTACAGTGTTCGTATGCTAATATTCTAGTGCCACTGCTACCCGCTGACTTCCGTTGGCTGTCACCGAAACTCAGTGTATTTTGTTGAACCCCATTATTG
Organism: Mycena rebaudengoi; assembly: GCA_029282285.1. Taxonomy (NCBI): domain Eukaryota; kingdom Fungi; phylum Basidiomycota; class Agaricomycetes; order Agaricales; family Mycenaceae; genus Mycena; species Mycena rebaudengoi. The sequence goes on along the minus strand of JARJCX010000015.1, from coordinate 107,258 downwards.
GTTCAGGCTTCAATTCCAATCTATGATGTACCTACCACAGCTCCATGCTAGTTAACCACTATGTTCAATCTGGGGGAATTATCTCAGGACTTGGTTGTCTTGTATTGCACTGACAGTCGTGATCATTGCACACCCCACAGGCACCACATGAGTAAAAATATCGAGTGTAACACATTTTTCTTGTGTAAAGAAGCAGTATGGGTATTCAGGTCTCGAATTTCATGTACATGCATAGCGGTCACCGGCTGGGTATATCAATCCTAATTACTTCCCATCATATGCAAACTTACAAAAAGCTGCCCACTGTAACATCTTCAGCCAACTTACACCGGAGAACAACGAGTCCTAATGAATTCCATTGAAGAAAAATATGTTTGAACTGCACTGGATCCCGACGGACTTTAACTAACAGTGGTGGTCAAGGGTTACGAGCAGAGTAATAAATCCAAATAAAACGGTTGTATAATCTACTCGCCTAATGCCTGTACCCAAAACTCGTCGGATAAATTCATGTCTGTCTTAACTACCCCCTACTGTGATTGAATTACAGTGAAAACCGACAGTGTACGGCAGGAGCCAGTGCATTTTGTTGGCTCTTGGTACGTGTCAATCGGGTTGCGGACTGGTCATGCCTGATGCTGATCGCCGGAAACCACTATCTAATCTAATTGATCGACAGTAAATAGCGGACAACAATGAGCATCAATGCCCGTCAGTGGCCGCCGTTGGCCAGTGATGTTCACTGTTGGCCACCAGTAAACTTTCCAGTCCGGGGTTTATAACTCACTTTAATAACCCGTCCAGGAAGCGTGAGTTTCATTATTTCGTACAATTTATATGCTGACACCGCAATAGCACCGACTGGTCCATGTTGCGACAATTGTCTCCTCCCACCAACCTCGTCTCCACCCCCTCCATCACGGCCAGTCACGCCCCAAAATTCCACTCCATCCTCCAGTGTTCACTCAGCACCTTCGAAAACCCCCAACTCTAACGGCAAGTGCCAAATGTGACGCCCTTGCGGCGATGGTCCTGCTGTACGCCGGAAAGACCATCTCAAAATGGTCCGTGCAGCTCTGGACCGTTGGAGCACCGAGATGGTTCTGAGTGACTACTACTCGGATACTTCGTTCATACCAGAGGCAATACTTCCCGATCCCAACCTCACAACGCTTGCTTCGAACACGCGCATACACACCGTCAACGATATTTTAACTGTCATAAAACCCCCGTGGATTCTGGCAGCTCGCCATGGGCAGGAAATTCTGGATATACTGACGAAATTAGATTGCGTGGACAAGGATGCGCGGTTGGCCAAAACACTCGAAAACCGCGTGGCCCGAAAACGTAAAACGGCAGCACGGAAGGTTGCCAAGAAAGCCACGATGACTCAATCACCAGCCCCACTGCTTACGAGTTTCGCCGTCTACAATACGGTTCCATATATGCCTGCACGCCCCATCTTATTCTGGGCCCGCTTCGGTACCACCACATTTGGCGCACCCGAGACCCTCCCCAATACCCTACCATCCATATCCCACCTTTCCATCTCCATTTTCGATGCCCCAAAATTATATGCCAGCACAATTACAGGCAATGCATCAAAATATGGTTATTTATAACCCTATCAGTGCGCCTAACTTTTACTATCGTCCGAGCCCTCAATAAATTATCTATATCATGTATTTTGAACCTTAGACATGTTTTCTATCCATGTTTACGCCTTGTCAATTTTTATTTTGTGACTGTTGTGCCCACGTAATTTCTCCAAGTGCAGTAGGATTTGTACCTCACAGTTCAGAAATTCCTCGATTCAAGGCCGAAAAAATTGTGTATTTCATTTATTTGGTGGAAACTGTGTCTACTCGTCCTCTTCGGCCTCATCGCCAGAATCACTATCTTCGCTATACTCTGCCCAATTCTCGGTAGTAGCACGCGGGTGCCTCCGATTATCAGCCCAGCGTTCCATTCTGTTCTTCAGTTGTAAGTTAGCTTGGCCATTACCAATGTAGTTCTTCACCTTGTCCTTCTTATCGCCTACTTTTCGCCAATGAACTGTCTTGTTAGCCTTGGAATCCCGCTGCCATTTTTGCATTTCTTGCACATCCGGCTCCCTTTTGGGTGGTTTGTGCTTCTTGCCTCGGATTGCTGTATTAAATTCAGATTCCATGTATGTTGCAACCAATTTTATGATGTGAATCGCAGGATGAAGCTTCTTCAAACTTCCAGTCAACATTGGGGCCTTGTGAACAGTGAGTAACCTGCAGATGAATTGATTTAACAAGATTGAACATCGGCAGGACAAGCTGTGAACCTTGATATCTTTGATGTTGTGCTCCTGCGCCATATCAACTGGCAGGAAAGTATCAGGCTTCGGTGTTTGATTTAACACCCAACAGTGATTCCGAATAAAGTCACTGCAGCTCAACTCAGAGCAATTCGGGTTCACCCAGAGAAATTCGTACCAAATCTCGCTTGGCCATTCCTTATTCAACCCTTGCAACATCTCCAGAACTTCTCCGGTGTAGTTGGAATTTTTACCACCTGCGAAACGAAATAACAAGTCGGGAAGCATGTCCTCCATGACGCCGATGTCCCCATATTTAATTCTGGCCCTGAGGGCGACGTACTGGAGAACGTCGCAGGTAAACATGACAGACTGGTACTTGACCTCGTCCAGTCTTCCAGAAGGACTGTCAAAAGCATTAATTCGATTCATGGCCTGAGTCGAACCATGCTCATTGCGCACTTTCAGTGAAAGTGTGACCAGTTCCTCTGGGGTTTTGGTGCGCAAGTCTGAAAGCTTTTCTACACCGGTAGCCTCGAGGATGTGGTGCAGGGCCTCGTCAATGTGATGATAAAAGGGACCTTGAATGTGCGATACACAGAGGCCTTTTCACTGAAGAACATCGAATGCTGCGCTGAGTCCTCGACCTTTGGAGTGCCAAGATGTTGCTTGTGCAAAGAATTGGCGAAGCACATCATGATATGCAGCCAGCCTGCCGGATTGAGTATCCAATCGAGACGGTCAAAAGAGTTTTCATCCTCTGCACGAAATTGGAAGATGTTACGAAGCCGGTTGACAGTGAGCTGGTCTCCAACCCAAGCTTGCAAAGTCTCGGTTCCGCACTTCTGGCGAGTCCATCTTCAATTGATGAAGCCATTCATCAATAAGCCGCTCGTTGTCCTCGTAGCTGACTTCTGGTGTCCCAACTGTACCCAGCATATACTGCAGCACAATGTGATCGCGACCAAAAGGGAGTCCCCGAGTCCGAGGCGGTTTAGAAAGAAGGGGACTATCTCGGCTTTTGTATATGGCGAAATCGAAGTCAGGTGCTTCCAAAAGACTCGTAGCACATGAAAGTTGGTGTGTACTGCAAGACTAGGTGCCGCGGCTCGTGCGAGATCCCAAATCTCGAGGAGGGTGATTGGATTTTTCAGTCCTTCTGCACGTTTAATCTGCAAGTCCCGGTTTGCGGTCGGAGAAAGTGGTATAGCGCTCCGCTTAATATAGACAGTGCACGCGGTTCCGTTACCAAATTCGCCGTTGTTATCCAATCGCTGCGAGAAGACCCGGAAGGACACTGTGGCGTTGTCGTATGATAAGAGCCACGGATATTTCTTCATGAGATCCAGGGCGGTCTCCATAGCCCTCTGCGACATTTTCCCGACTGCGAGGCCTGTCCAGCTGTTGCTCATAGTAAGCCCAAGTGCATGGAGTGTATCGAATCCCTTTGCGGAGAGCCCTCGAAATTTAAAGTAGATGGCGAACAGCTTCTGCATGCGGTTAAGATGATGACAACACGAGTAGGAGAGGATGGATATGACAGCAAGGACAAGCTACGTAAAAATATGAGAACGGCAGGGAGGATGTTGCCAGAGAATACCTTTTCTGGATCCTTGTGAGTATTTCTTTCTTCCTGGGTCCGCGAGAATGCCATCCGATGGACTAGGCCCCATGTCTGTGGTGCGCGATGCTGCACCACATCGATGAGGTCCGAGAATGAGGTTCCAGTGAGTTCGTCCTCATCTACATCGTTGCCGGCAGGAGAGGACATAGTGTCTGCAATGCCGTCCAGTTCACGCTCAATGGTGGATAGCAAACAGTGCCTTCTTGACTTTGTCGTACAGCGGTTCCTTCATCTGCTCTCGGAGTTTCGCAGTATTATGGAGCTGAATAGGATCTGCGATCTCATCTTCATCGACTTCCATCTCCTGCTCGGGAGCTGCTGGATCATAGTCAGAGTCGTCTGAAGAGTCAGAGTATGCACCCGGATCATCATCGTCTAGAAAGGTTGTGTCCATGGTGCAGCTGAGGACTTGGAGAGAGGTGCGACGACTCAAAGCCCCTAATTGGGTTAGGGCCGATCTGCCGGAGCTGATTGATGGTCACGACGTAGACTCGTTACCAGTCTGTAACCGAAAATATGTGGCAAGCACTTTGGTGGTTACAGACTGGTACAACTCGTTGAAAGTGATTGAGCTGTCCCCGGAGTTTCAAATTTAGCAAGTGCCGTGATCGGCCGGCACAAGAGCCATCAGACCCCATCAATTCTGGTCGAATGCTGATGGCTCTTTCCACTCTCCCAAGCTAGATTAAAAAATAAGTGAGGAGACAGATTGAGCTATTTTTAAAGTAAAATCATTCATGTGTGCTCCAAATTGATTCATACTCAAACTGCATCCCAGAACAGGGCCCTCACCAAATTTTCAAACTCCGCGGACAGCCCAATGCAATAACCCGAGTTGTACCAGTCTGTATACACCGAAGTGCTTGCCACATTTTTCGGCCATTGTATACAGACTGGTTATGAGTCTAGTCACGACGTGACTTGATGGGTGCCGTTGCTATACGAACTACCCCAGACGTTCTCACCGGATCTCTGCACTTCATTTGTTCAAACTCCGACGGTCCGGCGGCCCGCAGGGCAGATCCGGGAAGAACGTCTGGTAACGAGACTAGGTCCAACCTTCAGTAACACGTCGATGTCTGATTCTTCGAATACCCTCATCATTTTAACGGCGACATTTTGATCGCAAAGCAACCCCTTATATACATCGCCGAAGGATCCACCTGCCACTAATTTTCCTTGTCCTAGGCCTGTAAGAGTAAGGCATTGGGGGCAGAGCTTTGAATCGGCCGAGAGCCTTATTAGGGCCTTGAGGAGTCTTCGCCTATTTACCGTTGCAGGACCCACGTCGTAATCTAATAACTGACAATCAGTCGGTTAGCAAGTGGTCTGTACAATAAGTTGTCAAAATTACATCTTGCAAGAGATCCAGAAGCTGTTGGGCAGAGGCCCCACGGCAGGCCAAAACTTAGTGTATGATTCCTTTTCAAGGTGGAAGAGTTTGTCCAGCCGTTCGATCACAGCACAGATATCATGGAGATGAAGACTCATTACACCTTGGGAATGAATTAACATACAGATAAGTAACGAGAGATGCATCCGACTCGCCTCGTTCACCTTGACGCTGCAGACCAGGATTGACTGACGGTGAATGGTAACACCAATGTTAAACACGGATGACGACGAGGAGGTGGTATATACACTCGGAAAGCACTTCAGTTATGAATTGTCACGTCTGCCATGAAAAGCCACGCTTTCGGTGAAAATAGGGCTTCCTGGATGCCCTGTGCGTGCTTTTGCTCCGGTTTTTTTGGTAACATCGTCTTTGAAGCCATGAAAGTGTGCCTGTGGAAGAGAGTCAGCGCCATCTTCGTCACTTAGTTACTTCGCTTAAAAATGAGAAAGTTTGTGACTTTGATATAAAATTGTGAAAGTTAGTGAGTTGAGCTAGATTTGCTACAACTTCGTGACTTCCTTTGGGATCATGTATCAATGATTTATCTGATGCCAATAGTTCTGTATCCACCTGTAGCCCCACCTCAAGCAGTTAGGGCAAGTGCAGCATGCCCTAACTGTGGATATTCACCAGTTAGAGTTCGGGTTAGGTTCAGTTAGGTGGTTTGGGTTAGGGTGTTAGTTAGGGTTGAAGGACAGAAATTTTCACGGGAACAAGGCTCTAGTGTCCCAACCTGAGATGCCCCGGTTCAGGGGACCCCCCGAGCAGCGAGGGAGGGGAGGGGCATCAGATGATTGGTCCTCTTCACGCAAATGAAGGAAAGCCCTTGTGGAGCTGCCATCAGCGCATCAAAATAGCGCTGATGGCCGCCCTGATCCTGCCATGGCGGAGAATTTAATTTGAAGTGACGAGCTTTCCCAGAATCAGCTGAAATCATGAACTTTCATGATTTTACATCAAAGTCATGAACTTTCTCATGCCTAAGCGAAGTAACTAAGTGACGAGGATGGGTACGACTCTATGGAAGACGAAGCGGAACGGTTCAACGGACAGTTTTTGCTAATCTAATGTCGGCCAGTTCCATTTTGAGTGCTTTCAGGTCGTTTTTCTCAGGAACGATCGGGTGCATACGCAGGAAGTGTCGGATCACCCATCATTGATGGCTCCATTTTTGAGCACTTTCCGGTCATTTTTCTTGGGCACAATCAGGTGCATGCATGGGAAGTATCATCATTGACGGCTCCATTTTTGAGCAATTTCAGGTTGTTTTTCTCGGGTATGATCGGGTGCATGCGTGGGAAGCGTCGGATCACCCATCATTGATGGCTCCATTTTTGAGCACTTTCAGGTCGTTTTTCTCGGGTATGATCGGGTGCATGAGCGGAAGGCGTCGGATCAAGCAAGAATGAGGTTCCATTTTCGCTGCAAAAAATGAAAAAAAATTAGCCTACAAGACCTACTACTAAAGATAGTGGGATTTTTTTCCCCAACCAGTGGCTATGTTCTAACATGCCACATGACCAGTGGTACTGGTTGGAGCGGCTTATAGCAGGTACAAGCAGCAAAACCCCAATATATTTCCGAGATGGTTGGGAATCAGCTTTCATGAATAGTCTATTTGCCTCATTCACTCTAAACCTTGCGAGAATCATTGTGCAACTTGACTTGTAAACTATTCACAGTACTTGTAGCTTTATAGCTAGTTGCTCGGACCTCACACTAGCCCTTATCAGATGTATTGCCATTGCAATGTAGTACAACTGTATGTAAAACAAATATTTTCACGGTTGGCCCATCACTGCGGCTGGGTGCAACCTCAAGCACGACATGTTGGCTGTTTGGTAATCTATCCACATTGATTGAATGAAATTCTAATCCATTATGCTTAGCACAAGTGGCAACCTAGACAACTCAAAATATAATATGAACCAAGAGACAACTCATATACCGGACCAAAGTGAACACATGTCTTGTTATTTATCAGCAGTTTTCTGCTGGGGCGTAACACTTTGCCCAGTCCATGCCACATACAAACTTGTCATATGAGATCAAGGTCTGTTGTTGCCCAATAACAAGGGTGTTTTGTGGAGACCACAGTCCAACCCTAAAGGGCATAGGAAGCCAAAAAAGGAGTTCTGAGGGGAGACAAGAGACCCAACCATTGTGGATTTGCCAATGCAGAGGTGCAGAGGAGGACTTCAGGGGAAGAGACTGGAATAGAAAATCAGTCAATACTGAAGGTATGCATAGAAGAAGAACCCACATTTAGTAACGAACATTGCAGAGATGGGCTCTTGGCAACACTATCAACATTCCATGGACAAATTATGCAATCATTGGAGTCAGAGAGAATAGACCTGCCATCAGGGTAGGATGCAACTGAGTGCATGGGATCTGTATGCCTCTCCAGTGGCTTACTGAGTACAGCTCCAGACGCTGCATCCCAGATGCGCACAATGTTGTCATCGGAGCCAGACACAATTCTCTTGCCATCGGGTGAGAATGCCACCGAGGTGACCCGACCGGCGTGCCCCTCCAGTGGCTCCCTGAGTGCAGCTCCAGACTCTGCATCCCAAATGCGCACAGTGTTATCCAAGGAGCCAGACACAATTCTCTTGCCATCGGGTGAGAATGCAACCGAGGTGACCCAATCGGTGTGCCCCTCCAGTGGCTCCCTGAGTGCAGCTCCAGACTCTGCATCCCAAATGCGCACAGTCTTGTCATTGGAGCCAGACACAATTCTCTTGCCATCGGGTGAGAATGCAACCGAGCTGACAGCACTGGTGTGCCCCTCCAGTGGCACCCTGAGTGCAGCTCCAGACTCTGCATCCCAAATGTGCACAGTCTTGTCATGGGAGCCAGACACAATTCTCTTGCCATCGGGTGAGAATGCAACCGAGGTGACCCAACTGGTGTGCCCCTCCAGTGGCTCCCTGAGTGCAGCTCCAGACTCTGCATCCCAAATGCGCACAGTCTTGTCATTGGAGCCAGACACAATTCTCTTGCCATCGGGTGAGAATGCAACCGAGCTGACAGCACTGGTGTGCCCCTCCAGTGGCACCCTGAGTGCAGCTCCAGACTCTGCATCCCAAATGTGCACAGTCTTGTCATGGGAGCCAGACACAATTCTCTTGCCATCGGGTGAGAATGCAACCGAGGTGACCCAACTGGTGTGCCCCTCCAGTGGCTCCCTGAGTGCAGCTCCAGACTCTGCATCCCAAATGCGCACAGTGTTGTCATCGGAGCCAGACACAATTCTCTTGCCATCGGGTGAGAATGCAACCGAGTTGACAGCACTGGTGTGCCCCTCCAGTGGCACCCTGAGTGCAGCTCCAGACTCTGCATCCCAAATGTGCACAGTCTTGTCATGGGAGCCAGACACAATTCTCTTGCCATCGGGTGAGAATGCAACCGAGGTGACCCAACTGGTGTGCCCCTCCAGTGGCTCCCTGAGTGCAGCTCCAGACTCTGCATCCCAAATGTGCACAGTGTTGTCATCGGAGCCAGACACAATTCTCTTGCCATCGGGTGAGAATGCAACCGAGTTGACAGCACTGGTGTGCCCCTCCAGTGGCTCCCTGAGTGCAGCTCCAGACTCTGCATCCCAAATGCGCACAGTCTTGTCATTAGAGCCAGACACAATTCTCTTGCCATCGGGTGAGAATGCAACCGAGGTGACCCAATCGGTGTGCCCCTCCAGTGGCACCCTGAGTGCAGCTCCAGACTCTGCATCCCAAATGCGCACAGTGCTGTCATCGGAGCCAGACACAATTCTCTTGCCATCCGGTGAGAATGCAACTGAGTTCACATCACCGGTGTGCCCCACCAGTGGCTCCCTGAGTGCAGCTCCAGACTCTGCATCCCAAATGCGCACAGTGTTGTCATAGGAGCCAGACACAATTCTCTTGCCATCGGGTGAGAATGCAACCGAGCTGACAGCACTGGTGTGCCCCTCCAGTGGCTCCCTGAGTGCAGCTCCAGAGTCTGCATCCCAAATGCGCACAGTCTTGTCATGGGAGCCAGACACAATTCTCTTGCCATCGGGTGAGAATGCAACTGAGGTGACAGAACTGGTGTGCCCCTCCAGTGGCTCCCTGAGTGCAGCTCCAGACTCTGCATCCCAAATGCGCACAGTGCTGTCATCGGAGCCAGACACAATTCTTTTGCCATCCAGTGAGAATGCAACTGAGTTCACATCACCGGTGTGCCCCACCAGTGGCTCCCTGAGTGCAGCTCCAGACTCTGCATCCCAAATGCGCACAGTGTTGTCATAGGAGCTAGACACAATTCTCTTGCCATCGGGTGAGAATGCAACCGAGCTGAAAGCACTGGTGTGCCCCTCCAGTGGTTCCCTGAGTGCAGCTCCAGACTCTGCATCCCAAATGCGCACAGTGTTATCCCAGGAGCCAGACACAATTCTCTTGCCATCAGGTGAAAAAGCAACTGAGTTCACATAATTGGTGTGCCCCTCCAGTATAGCAATTGTATTTGGCCACTGTTTCATCCTGCCTCTTGTAATTGATACTAATTGCGGGAATTCATGTGAGAATCTTTCCCTGATTTTCGAGTCCTCCGGTGCCAAGGCCAGTGCTGAAAGATAAATATGGGGAGCACTTTGATTGACTGCTTCCCCAAAGAATGAAATAAATCTTTTGGCATCAGTCCCAAACTCGACAAGGGATGTGCTCTAATGATCTTCAGTCCTCATAACATCTCATAAGATCATTCCTAGACATACCTCATTTGCCCAACTTATCAATTTAGACAGGGCCTGCTGTCCATAGCCCACAATCCCAAGTAAACTCAACACCTCCAGCCAAAACAGAAACTTTTTGAACAGCAAGTTCTGAACTTTTAGGTCCCGCCATGAATCATAGGCTATCTCCACGAGGTGATCCATCCAAAATTGAGCAGCATATCGGAGATGCAATGGGATGTAGTTGTCAAGTCGCCGCTGGAAATCTGGCATGTCAATGTTCCGCAAGTATGAGGTTGGTAGATCACAGATATTGAATCTCAGTTGTCTGTCCAACACCTTCATAAGAGCAGACACCAAGATTCGTTGCTGACCATCTGTGCCACAGAGGATTTCAGGCCGGTCCATTTGAACATGAGATGTCATAAACTCTCTGAACGAGAGATGTATTATTCTGATTGCTGCCCCTGGGGTATCGGAAACATGGATTACAGCACTCAGAGGGAGCAGTGTCCCAAGAAGAACTGTTTTTTCCAGTTCAAGCAAGTCTGCAAGACTCTGGAATCCAAAGGTTCCAGAAGGAGCAAAATTGTACTCAGAATCTTCATCACTCGATGATGGTAACCTTGAGCACGCCGGTCTCCTGGAACAGCTAATGGGATGGCATAATTCATAATCCGGAGGTATAGACCATACAGGTCAGTGAGACATTCACCATCCAAGAGGTAATCAACAGATTCCTGGGGGGGTACATGTGGCAGTCCTGCAAGAACATAACGAACAGCTGTAGCTGCAAAAATAAAGAGTCCATTTGCACGGGTTGTTATTTCTTGTGCCTGCTGACTTTGAATTTTCCAGGGATGACGTGTCCTCCATTTGGCCCCATTAAGTGATTGCTCAACATAGAGGTGGATGTCACGCTGAACTATAATGGGTTCAATTTCATCAAGGACAACCCCATGCATCAGAGAAAGAAGTTTATCGAATTTCAGATAGGAAGGAACATCAGGACGTCCAGTCAGAAAGAATCGGACATGGGCCGGGATCTGAGCCATGCTATCTGATAGCCAGCGCAAGAAAATCTGGCCACGGTCTTCTCCACATTCATCCAGAGCATCAAGACAGATCACCCATGGTTTTGAACAGGGAGGTAGCTTCTCGAGAATTTCTACAACCAGCTTCTGGAACTGCAAGTGAGGTTCTGCTTCACAGATGCCAGTAAAATCTGTCACTAGTAACTCGATCAGATGAGCCCGAAAGCCAGGACTATAATCTGCAAGCTGCCTAGCGAGTGTCGTAGCAAGGTGATTTATCTCCTTGCGATCTGTGTGGTCACGGGAAAAGAAAAAAGATGCTGCCAAAGCTCTGTTGTTGTTGTTGGCCAAGATAGTTGCAACTGTCTTTGCAATTGTGGATTTTCCCGATCCCGCAACCCCACTGAGCATGACCAGGCGGATTGAATCAGGAGTGCTGGTTAAGCATGCAACAAGGTCCCTGATTATGTCGACTCGTGTACCATCCATGCATTTTTCGGGTGTGTTGACAGCATTGTAGCGTGCTGCCACACATTTGAGACTTGCGAGAATCTCTTGGGTATTGCCTTTCCCTTGGACTGCGATGTTGACACTATCAGCTTTTCTGAAAATCCCCTGAAAGGTGCTTACAATTCATTTGTGCACTACCACTGCTGCTATTGAGAAACAGTATTTGGGAGAGGATGAAATAACATACAGATTATTCACGATGAACTGTTCAGTCTTGACATCATAAGACATCATGGGACCCTCCCCAGGACCCCCGCTACCACCCTTCTCGCCACCCACTCCACCACTGCCCCCCATGCCGCCTGAGGAATATAAGTAATAAGATTCGTATTCTCACCAATTTTGCCACGCACCATAGATGTTTTGATTAACTGTGTGGAATTCGCTAGCCTGGCGACACATATAGAGCCAGTGTCACTTGGTAGAGACTCCGAGTAGAGTGTGGATCTTGTGTGTGCAGTGCAGGAGACGCGGAGGTGAGAGAACAAGGGCTGACTGACAGCCTACTGACAGGCACAGCTAGCATGCGGCCGCCGCATGCAACGTTTCCTAAATATAGGGTGCCAAACTTCGGGAAAATGGCTCAATTTTTTCATTTGCGAAGATTAATGGTCAGAACGATGGACGCAGATAGCACATAAATGTAGTATACAAAATGTGCCGGAGCGCAGATAGTGGAGTTAAGTAAAAGGCTTTAGACGGAGCCTCCGACAGGTTTAATTTTATCAAGAGGGTGATCCTGCGCCAAATTCATTTACACTCCGGTTTTCAAATGTTCTGCCTTAAACCAGGGCTCAGGGTATCCAGTCCGATGCACATTCGGTTCCCGATGTCCCCGACGCTGCCGTAGGTACTCCCTGTGGAGCAAATCTCATATGCCCGACAGCTCAGGTTTCCTCAATCACGCGCCCCGCCGCTCCTGATGGAGTCCGCCCGACGATAATTCAGACTCCCCCGATGCTGCCGCCTACTGAATCTACGCGCGCGCCTTCTCGCCCCACCGGGATTTCGGCCCGACGCGTTTATTTGGCACTGCGTGGCGCCGGGCCGTCGCTGCCGCGACGATCAGGACTGCCACGCTCTTCGACTTACATCCTGAATGCCCGTCCCAGCCGCTGTTTGAAGCCCTTGCCGCCATACTGAAGACGACTCGCTCTTGACCTAAAGTCGCGTGCTGCTCTTCCTCTTCATTTGTCGACGCCTTTGTCCTGCCACAGCGCCTTTACCAAAGCACACACCGCAAGCCCATCGAGCCCGGCCTCGTTTGAAAAGCCGTATTGCAACATCTTCATGATTCGAGGTACGCGTAGTTCTCCTTGTATTCTTCATATGTTACTCACTGAACCGTCCTTCTATTTTCGAATTCAACGACCGCGGATTTGGCTGGTGACCGCTGATCATTTTCCTGGAAGCAGGCCCCTCTCGTGCATTGCTGTGAAGGCGGGTGGAGGAGCGAAGTGGGTGTATTTGAGTTGCGTCACGCGTTAGCGCGTTGCATGTGCTTCTCCTCCGTTCCAGTCCCCCACGCGCCCGCCGCACGTGTCCCTTCCGCGTCGCTTCGAGGTCCGACAGCGCCTCTTCTCACTGCGTCTGCGTATTCGCGCCGCACCCGTTCTGCGTAGCCGAGAATCCTCGTCTCATTGCGTGTGCGGGTTGAGATTCAAGTTGCCGAAAAGTGGACGTGGGGGGCTGACCGCATTTACGGCCTCAACTTGAGCGGCTGGTTTGTGCTGGAACCTTGTGCATGTGCGTTTGAATATCTATGGATTCCCTTCTCACACTATGTAGCCATCGCGCCTGCGCTGTTCCAGCAATATCCCTCTGCCGGGGATGAGTGGGCACTGTCAACCCTGATGCGCGCGGATGGCACGCTGCAGGCCAAAATGGAGCAGTATTACGATACCTTCATCATGAGTCTTCGATACTAATTGGTTCTTCCCCTCCTCATTCGCATCCAACCCACCCATCTTTTCTTTTCCCATCATACTCACATATCTTCCCCCCCCCCCACAGCTACCTCGAAGCACACAACATGATCCGCGGAATCACCGGCTACGGCGCGAGCAACGGCCCCTTTATCAGCATCCACAACGGCTTCCAGGCCGTCTCGTCGTGGGCGGGCATCCTCAAAGGCTCGGACCGCATCGTCATGGATACGCATCCGTATTTCGCGTTCAGCGGCGGAGCGAATGACCAGCCTATTGCGACAAGCGAGGATCCCGCGCGCGCGGGCGGGCATTGGCCTGCGGCGGCGGCGTGTGCTGATTGGGGGTCGTTCTTGAATAATGGGTCCGTCCCTCCCTCCCTCCTTGCTCCGTTTTCGAGAAGTGGATTGATGCTTTATCCCTCTGCGTAGCCGGTCGCAGTTTGGCGTCACCATTGCGGGAGAGCTCAGCAACGGGTACAACAACTACGGGTTGTATTTCAAGGGCGTGAACAGGACGCAGTCGTATGGTGGTGATTGCGCGTTGTGGGAGGATTCGTCGACGTGGAACAATACCGTCGTAGCTGGTGTGCGAGAGTTTGCGCTGGTGTCCATGGACGCACTCGGGGATTGGTTCTTCTGGACGGGGAAGGTGCGGTTGCTTCCGGACCTGGGTGTCTATTTCCTCACCGTATCTGACTATGTATTTGCGTTTTCAAATTCAAATTAAATTTTAGATCGGCCAAGCCGCCGACGGGGTCATCCGCTCGCCGCGCTGGCCGTACCAGCTCGGCCTCGCGGGCGGATGGATGTCCACCGACCCGCGCACGGCGCTCGGCAAATGCGCCTCCGTCGAGGGGGGGCGATGACGCTGATGCCGACGTCACCGCCGCGTCGCGGTGTCACCGCGACGGGGGGCGTGGCGACGCTCACTTATATTACACCGAGTGTGACTGCGGCGGGGGCGGTGGAGGTGACGCCGACGATGGGTATTGGGAATGGGTGGTTTTATGCGGGGGATACGGCGCCGGGTGTGACTGCGGTGGCGGGGTGCACGTATCCTGCTGCATGGAGTGCGCTGAGTCTGCCCGCGCCCACGGCGCTGTGCACAGGTGCCACATGAGTTTTGTTTTGTTTTGTTATGGGCTCGTGATTCATGGACAATTATCTACGGTGTAGCGATTTATACCGTTTGACTACATATCTCACATTGACGTACGCTATATTTCGTCCAATTTGTATGTTAATATATTATTCCTCACTGGTAAATCGGCTACTAGTGAGTAACTTGGTTTGGGGAAACATCAGTCGTGTGGTGGGTTTTCAATTGAGATGCGCCACCAGCATTTTGTTGTTTGTTCCTTGAGGTTTTTTTGCCCTAACACTCGGTCGAAACGGTACAGCATACGTATGTCATTCAAGAAGTTTTTCAGATTATATCAAAAATATTCAATAACTATATTAATGAAGAAAAAATTGGTTACTGGTTCAGAAGTTAGGAAAACAGCCCTCGTGGATGAATTGGCACATCACCCTTGCATCACCCACCGCAAATGAGAAATTTCGACGGCCATAAATGGAGGCGGGGTTCTTTTTGCACCACAAGAGAAGATTAAAAATCAGTTATATTGAGGTTCAGAAAAGAGTCCTCGTGGATGAATTGGTGTTAGCTGAGGCAAGGTAGATTAGATAGATGTCATCGTACTTTGCTCCCGCTCGTCTACGCGCTGAAATAAAGAACTCTCTTCCTCGCGTATACGCACTCATATCCCCTCAATTCTTTTGCCCCACCTTGTTTTTTTGTATCTCACGCTAGGGTAGCTACGGTCTTTTCGCATCCCATCCCTGACCCCGGTTGCCCTCTGCGTACGGGTTTAGCCGTGGCTCATTTCCGCCTTGGAAAAACCTTGCCACATCACCCACCGCAGGTAGTGCATGAGGTTAGTAAATATGAATGGGAACTGCGAGTTCGAATCCTCCCTGGAGCATATCGCGGCCAAGCGTTTTTTTTTTTTTTGCGGTCATTGAGCAGGGAAAATAAGTTCCTTTTGTTGTCACCGGGTAAGAGAGAACTGACCAAAACGATTATATTCAGGTTCACAGTGTATTAGGAAAACAGCCCTCGTGGATTATTGGGTTATCACCCATTCTGCATGAGTTTGGGTATGGAATGGTTTGAATCCACCCAAGGGTATTATTAGCCACCAACTAAAATTTTCGCTGACCGTGATAACTGCGAAAGGATGAGATCCGGCCAGGTTCAAGGACAGAGACAATAGCCCTCGTGGATGAATCGTACATCACATATCGCCTGTAAGTCGGGGCCTCGTGCATAAATGGGAGGTGGAGATTCATATCCTCCCGAGGGCATATTGAGGACAAACCCCGCTCTTTCCTTTTGCTGTGCAAAGGACGGCTGAAAGGGCTTATATTCAGGTTCAAAGGCAAGGAGAATAACCCTCGTAGATGAATTGGTACATACCCATTCTGACTTTCGAATAAGAAGCATGGACATGGAAATGGGAAGTGGAGGTTTGAATCCTCCCGAGGACATAGGCAAGAGTGATCAATTTTTTTATTCCCCTACAGTGTTCTGTAACGCATATTTATAGTAATCTGTGAAAGGACGAGATCCTACGCCGGCCAAGGGCTAGAAAAAGTAGCCCTCGTGGATGAATTGGCCAATCACCCACCACAATAGTAACGATAGAAAGTGACTGTGAATGGGAAGTGGAGGTTCGAATCTTCCCAAGGGCATGAAGTAGTGGATCTGTCACTTTTTTTCGCGGTGCAAGAGATGGCTGAAAAGGTTATGCGAAGGTTTGGAGGTAAGGAAAATAGCCCTCGTGGATGACGTACATCGCCTATTCTGACTTTTGAATAAACGTAGACGGGAGGCTCGAATCCTCCCGAGGGCATAAGCGAGAATGACCTCTTTTTTTATTCCCGTATGGTGTTCTGTACTGCTCATTTTGTAACATGTGAAATGACGAGGTCCTACACCCATCCAGGCCTAGAGAAAATTTCCCTCGTGGATGAATTGGCATATAACTCACTATAATTTTCGAGGTTCGATGTCAATGGAACAACGGGAGGCGGGGGTTCAAGTCCCGAAGGGAATTTACCAGGCCAAATGCGCTCTTTTTTGCCGTGCAAGTGACGACTGAATAATCGGTTATATTCAGGTTCTGAAGTTAGAGGAAACAACCCTCGTTGATAGATCAGGACATCGCCCACTATGATTGTAGGACAAAATAACCACTGCTGTTTTTGCTGCCGATGCAAACGGTGGGTGGAAGGATTAGATCCTATCTCTGCCGAAAGTAAGGGGAATAATAGCCTTCGTGGATGAACCGGTACATCACCCACCGCGAATGGAACTGTCGGTGCTTACGTGGATGGGGGGTGGGGGTTCGAGTCTCCCCGAAGGCATTGACGGTCAAGCTGTGCAACTTTTTTCTTTCTTTCTGCCCCCTTTCTTTTTGAATACCCAAGTACTTACTAACTTTCTGATTGAATGAGATCTCCGAGGTATGGATTGGGACGTACGGAAGATGAAACGGCACAGACCCACATATGACACCCTCTTAATTTAATATCCGGCCCCTTCCATAGTGCAATTAAGTGCGTTCGGACGGAGATATTAGGCCATCAACTCGACGTATCAATGGCGAGCACTGCCACTGGGCTCCTTGTTTCTTTCATACTTCCAGCTCTGGCTGTGGCGCGACGACATCCCGACGGCGCGAGCCATTCTGACGGGCGGAGCTGTACGGCGTGTACTCGATCCAGCGGCTATATGTGCAACCGTGCCGACTCATAACTCCACGCCCCGCATCATCACATCCGCGCTACCCTCGATGCGTATCCCTGGTCCACCCAGCGTAAACATATAGGACTACGAACGACGACTATGTGTCAACTAGCGCAGTCCGGTCCCGCCTACATGTGCGCATCCCTGCATCCATCCTCGCTCGCCCTCCGATGGCCTACCACCAGCATCGGCACACGCTCCGCCCGCGCAGAGCACCAGCCACGACCTCGAGGCACACGACCTACATATGCGCATCCCTCCACTTACAGATCCACGGCACTGGCTGCGCGACCCGCAACGCCCACCTTACGTGGATGCGCCTTGTCTCCGGCCAATGCACATGCACTCCTTGCCTGCACCCCCTGCGCTGCCACCCACCGAAGTGACTGCGCGCGATCCTCTCCCCTCCCGTACGTCCCGCCTCCTTCCGCTGTACCGTGCTGACGGACCGTGCATTTGTGTATGTAGAGCGCGTGGCCCGACACCCCACGTCACGACGGCGATGAAGATAGCACAACACGCCACGACACGGCTGGACTGCGTACCCTGCGACGCATCCCGCCCCCGCCTGGTCCCAATGGCGGAGCTGCGCGGCACGTCGTCGTCCCAGGTGCGTTCGCGGCTGCATCGCGATATCGCTGCCGTGCTAGTGCCCGTGCCCTTCCTCGCCCCCGCCGCGCCGCAATCAATATTTAGCCCCGCCACGCTCTCAATGGCACGCAACGCCTCCGCACGGACAGCACACCAGAAGGACACAGCGGCGCTGCATCGAAAGGAGTCTGGCCGGCGGCGCGTCCCGTTTGAGTGAGCACCGTTTTTTTCGCCCCAGACGCGCGAGGCTTGCTCATCTGCACCTGCTCGCACCGCAATCCCCACCCCGTCGCGCCTGAAGGACACGGCGGCGCCGCGCGCGACGTCTCCGCTCTCGCGTGCACCTCCGTATCGCATTCACGGGAGGGTGTCATGCGCTTCTTTGTGTGCGCCGGCCGTGGCCGAGTCGGGTGCGGAAACGCTGGTCGACCCGGGTGCGAAAACGCGCGGCGCAGATAGAGCTGCCCCGCGCCACTGGCAGTCAGCTGTGCGTTCTGGATTTTTTGGAAGGGAGGCGTAACCGATTGACTTGGCAAATTGACTTGCCCACCAAGCGGAGTTTGAATTTTGGTGAGTTGACTTGCATTAACTTGTGCGTGGATTGACTTGTGCATGGACTCGCTTACACTCACTTCTGCCACTAATTTCAAGTGTCCCTCATTAGCCATAAATATAATACCCTTAGTCCCTGCGTCATGTAGGACCTCCCCAATGAGGCTCCCACGGTTGTCGAAGCTTTGATGCCGTCAATGAGCTCTGCTCGTCGTTGGTGACGGCGTTGAGAACCTCTCGACTTTTCAAATCCCAATTCTGCTCACATGTCGCAAACTTAATGTCTCCAGCTCAGATGATGAGCCCTCAACATTGCCGAGGCCAATGCCGCCGAGGTTCAATCCTCGCCGCCGATCCCATCAAAATCGCGCTCATCGTTAATCCAAGTTGATTCAATTTTGCCCTTCCCTGCAAAAAATTTATGGCCCATGGCCTCCTATCCTATTTTCTCTTCACCAAGCCTAATTAACAGTTTGAGTAAATTATGGACAGAACTTCAACTTCCGCTGGTTGGCTTACGCGGAGGGGCCCAAATCTAGCGCATATGTAAGTACACATATTTCTAGGAGACAACAAGTGCCATGTAGTCATATTGTTTACTACGAGACAGTAGGCGATGCAAGTTACTTAACTCAGGCTGGCCGCTGAACCAAGGATGGAAGTGTGCATTTTGAATGAATCACTTCTAAGGCAAAGGGGACTGTCCGGAACCACCATAACATGGTTGAATGTCATTGATAATGCTTTAAAGAACATATTAATATATATCAGAGACCAGAAAAGTGCCTAAGTTAACGGCGACATTTGTGCGTGGGTCACGTGCGAGGCGACAAATTGACTTGCGCACCCAACCTGAGCGAACTTCAAATATGTTCTAGAGGCTGAATTTATAATACAATTTGAACTCAATCACTTGGTAGAACTTATCAAAGGATAGGGAATTCCGGAACGAAATTAATAAAAATAATTGTGCTAAATCAATATATACTGGGATAATTATAAAACCTGCGCTACGTCCCGCCCCTAGAGCTGATAGCCTCACCAGCTCAACAAAAAGGAGTTGTATACCTGTATAAACGAAGTTACGTCCACAAGTCAATGATCAAATAAGGCGACACTGTAAAATTGCTTCGGCAATGCTGTTGTTGGCGGAAGTGTTGGCACAAGTCGACACATTGTGGCCGGTAAATAGTGCATCTCAGCAAGGGAGGTTTTCAATACTATGTGCTTGGTATTAACATGTTAGTCCAAGCAGCAGGTTAACCAGAATGTGTCCAAGCTTACACTCGACATACTATCGATCGCCCACCTTTGCCAAAAAAAATTGATGGGAGTGCTACTCAAGCATTTGGAGTCGGATTCCTCTAAAACTTAGATAGAGTTCAAGCTATGGGTCTCAATACTGTCCTCGAAAATTTCTAGCATTTAAGGGCACCTGGGGCCAGAGGTATAAGCATGCCGATGAGGGGTCTGTTTTTTGATGCTTTTGACCTACCTTTGCCAAAAAACGTCACGCCTGTCACTCCTCTGCCGATCGGGCCGACGTTTCGGCAAAGCTTGCGGTGCGTTAATTACGGTGCTATAGAATACATAGCAGGGTAATAATGGTAAGTATCGTGCAATGAACGTAAGTGGATGTCGGAGGTATCGTGTGCAATGAACGTAAGTGGATGTCAGAGGTATCGTGTAAAATTAAGAGAAGAAGCGCCCGGAGTCGGGAGGGTTGCGTGTCTCGAATGGAGGTGGGTATGTATAGAATTCGGGTGTGAATGGCAAAGGATGGTCGATGGGGCGGTCGTGGTAAATATTGGGTTGAGGCGGCATCCACGAGTCATGGATTGTGTAGGGGGCGTCAGGAGGGGGAAGGGCAGGCATGTAAGCGAAAGATCCGGAGCCGTTCGCGATGTTCTCCCTATTGGTGAGCACATCCTCCATGGGTGCATGCTGCTCAGGGTCGTCGGAGGATGATGCCGGTCCATCTGCAGCGCGACGACGACGCCCCTCACGCCACAAGTCGGCATACTGCTTATCCCGCTTGAGATGCTCGTTCTGCGCCTCCTCAAAGTGGTTGAGGATGCGTTCGATGAGCACCTCCCGCGTCCCGACCTCCTCCAGCTCTAGCGACCAGGCAAGATCTTTGAGCTGGGGAGCCTTCAGCAACTTGATCTTACCACTAAACTCCATGCCTTGTTTGCCCAGTTCGGCACGACGCTTGATGATCTCCGCATCGGCCAGGAGTCGCTGCGTGCGGTTTTCGTCGTCCTTCGTCTTCTTCTCCAGCTGGGTCGTTCGCCTCTCCTCTGCAAGTGCCCTTCCCTCCGCCGAAGTGAGCATCCGAGCCGTGGTGGACAGTGTGCGATCATTGCCAGCGCGCTTCTTTCCTTTCGCATTGAGCTGGGTCTGGAGCGAGTGGATGTGCGAGCCGGCAAGGACGGCATGCGCTTCTGCAGCGACAGCCTGTGCCCTGGCCTCATTGCGCTCAGCAGCGAACTTGAGGGCGAGCACTTTGTAGTACTCAACTAATGCTGGGCCTGAGAGGTCGGCGGGCGGCTGCTCGACGTTGATGAGGGATCTAGATGCGGAGGAGGGCGTGGATGTGGAGGAGCGTGTAGATGTGGAGGAGCGTGTAGATGTGGAGGAGCGTGTAGATGTGGAGGAGGGCGTAGATGTGGAGGAGGGCGTGGATGAGCTGTCTGACTCAGATGGGGATGATGCAGGGAAGCCGGCAGGTAGATGAAGCCGCGTTGACGTGGAAATGCTGGGCGCGTAGTCTGCAGCCGTGAAGATCTCTGGGGTAAGACGTGGGAAGAGGCCGCTCTCGTCGAGATTAATGCCGGACTTGAACCAGGCTTGTTTGATTGTCTCGACTTTGAAGGCCTTTGCGCGGACACCCATCCACTCCTTCACGATGTCGGCGACAGGGATTGTTTCACCCGTCGTGTGGAGGACCTCGTCACACCGCACACGCCAGTACCCTTTGGACGGACCGAAAGCGCCGACGTCGCAAGGTTGTAGACGGTGTGTCTGATGCGAGCCCATCAACCCGAGCTTGATACGGCGCTTCAGGGCGAGGTCGATGACAGCAACCTGATCGTGTGACTTGTGCCCATCGAAGAGAAGGAAAACGGAAAAGTCGGGGTCACTGTGAGCTAGTGCGGCAGGTATAAAGCCTTCCTCAAACCACTTCAGGAATGCGAGGTCATTAGTCCATCCTGTCTCGGTCGTACAAAGCCTACGATATCTTGTCAGAGTCAAGTTACATCGTCTGATTTTAATGAACACGTACACAATGTCGTCTTGCACATCAAACCACGCAGGACACATCAAGGAACCCGCAAAAACAAATCCTGGGGGGATGGTGGAGGACCCGTCAAGACATACAGCTTCATAGATTGTTGTGAGCTCAAGCTCGTCGCTTTTAAGCTTGTACCGCGCCATGTCCGCTGAGGAGAACAAGAACTGCTCTGGTGAGCCTTTGCGGCCGCCACCACGCTGGATCCCGACTTCATCCATGTTGTATATGTTGCGTGCGGGGATGGGTCGACCGTTGTTTGCGAACTCCTTCTCAAGCATGTCGAAATGAACCTTGACATTTGTGGGATTGAATGCTTTAGCACGCTTGGGGTCGAGCCCAGAGGGACGGCCGATGGAACAGTCAGGGTGGCGTCGGAGGAAGTGATCAAGCCAGTGGGGTCCGGGGATCTGGCCACACAACGAATGTACCTTCGCACCGATGGTCTTCCTGGACAATGGTAGCCCCGCAAACCCGTAGAACTTGATCCACTCGGCTAACACAGTTTCCTGCTCGGGCGTTAAATGCTGAAGCTGAGTCTGGGACTGGATTCTGGGCTGTGCCATGCCCTTGAGGCGCCGATGGATTGTCGACTGCTGCTTCGGGATCTGTAGGGCTTCTGCGGCCTGGTGCGCGTTCTTGTACAGCCCAATGCGAATGCCTACCACTGCCTCCTGCACCTTGTCCTCTACCTTCTTCATCTTAAGCCCTGCCCGTTTCGCCGCCTGCCGCCCCATTTTCACGTCGTATTCAATACGAGACTTGGTGAATAAGATATCAATATTATAAGGGATCGTATAGGGAGGGGTATGTGGGGGTCGACACAGCTGCCTTGATGGACGCGAAGACGCGACGCAGGGCGTCGACCACGCGCGACTTGAGTGTGTCGCAAAGAACAGTCAAAACGCAGTGCCGAGCGGAGTTTGATTTTCACTTTGGGTTTGTCACGCGTTGAAAACTATAGTTGCAAACAACATAGAAACAGATTATTATTCAAAAAAAAAATATAGCTGTGTGGAGGAGGCCTCAAAGATTCACCTCCAATTTTCTGGGAGTCCAGGCATCGAGTTAGCAAAAGGTATCAAAGGCCGAGCGTGTTTATACCTGTTTAAGGCTCAATTTTGACAGGTTTTGATTTTTTTCTGAGGTCGTCTGGACACTCACCAGCTAGATACTTCAGCGGTATACTTATAGAGTATGGAAGAGCTCATATCTATTTTATCTAAGGGATAGAGCAAGAATTTAGATCGCTAAAAAAGTTTTTTGCAAAGGTAGGCACTTTTGCAAAGGTGGGTGATCGATAGTATGTGCGTGCCAAGCCAACAAATTGACGTGTGCGTGCGACAAATTGACTTGCGCACCAAAATCCACGCACAAGTCAATACAAGTCAATCCGCGCCGGCGCAAGTCAATTTGGCACGCTCAAAAGTGAACCCTCTTTTGGAAGTTGCGGCATTGTTATATGAACGCTGGTCCGGGCTTGGCACTGCGCGGCTGGTGCAGACGATACCGCCTTTCTCGCTAGAGAAGATACCCGACCTCCTCGTGCTGCGTGCGGAGAAGTGGTGATCTCTCGCATTTCATCCCTTGCACCGCTTCTTGTCCCTGGGGACGTCGTGCGCCTCGGCGACGTTCGGCTCGTCGTCACCACTGCGTATGATAGATAGTCTTTCCCTAAAAAACACATTGCCTCGTCTCGACGCGTATCATCCACTCTGTGTGCATGCAGTCCTGCCGAGTTTATCCCTCTTCTGTTTCTGTCCCCTCCCTTCTCTGGCGGCCGACGTTTCGTGCGCCCTCCCGTCACACGTGCTCCCCCTTTTACACACAATTATGTCTTGAGCGTTAATTACATATCCCTTCTCCGCCGATAATCCTGAAGGAGAGGAGGCAAGGAAATAGAGCAGCTGGTACGTGCGCTTACCGAAATTTAACGGATACTTATATAAATGTCTCATCGTTGGTAAAGATAGTTCATCTGATGTTCGAATTCCAGACTTCATACCCAATCTATATGATGGCAGCTTCCGTCGCATCTTTTGCCTTGTCTTTTTAAATTTCTGAGCCGCGTTAGGGCCAGCTCTCCGCTGAGAAGAATATCAGGATACGCCGCAAGATATGCCGCGTAGATTTATATGTCCATGGCGCTTAACTTCTCTCTACTGCAACGATATGGCCGATTTGGAGAAGGGAGTCTATATCATTCTAAAACGTACGATGCACGAAGCTGTATTCAAAAAATCACAAACAAGTTGTAAGCTGTGCGTAAAAACCCTGTAAAATGCACGTCAGTATATCGCCCACATGTAAATATTACCGGATCATTGTTTCAAGACCCATGGCATCTATACCCATTATATCTCAGGGAGGATAACCAAAACTCTCCAGCCAAAAAATTGGGAAGATATGGAGGAAATGGTTACATACCGTTGCATATTCGTCTCTGTGTATATGTAAAAGTAAATTGACTGCTTTGTTCCGCTGCACTGATCCTGTAAATAATTCACCCGCGTACATATGCCCATCCTATCGAGCTTCAAAACTAAACAAGATAGATCTGACGTTAGTGGCTATAAATTTTATTTGTATCTTTGAAATATATATCTTCATGAGACCAACTGTCATACATCTATACGTGTGCCATTCAAGAATTTTTCGGATCATATACATGAGAAATATTCACACTGTGATACGAATTTTTTTTAAATTTCCTGCACAGCTGGACCATAAGATGTTTTTTCTGGACTGGGCAATGCGGAGTGGCTCCTTCAAATATACGATTCATCCCGCTTCCAATAATTCTGGAGTTTCGAAGTCTGGAATGATTTCACCAGCAGGCTCAGTCATGCACTTGGATGCTGGTGGTGTCTCCCATGGAAATTCTGATTGAATTGGAATATTGATACTGTGTAACATGTTGGATAAGACCGAGATGCGCAATGGAAAGTCCGGTACAGACATTCGGTTTAATTCGGCCATCTCGGACACCAATAGATCTGGAAGTGTTGTCACTACTCGTGTCGGAGTTCTCTTCATCGTCTATTCATTCGATTTTCCTTCATATTCTATTTTTCACGAGTCGTACACCACCGCCCTAGATTTCAGGGTGATGTGTATGCGGTCGGTTTTTTCGTGATGCAACTGAACCACTGTCTGTTCCAATAACTCTTAGCCGGGTCGGGCAAATTTTGAGACATACCCGAGTCTGAAAGAGATCTTGACACAGTATTTCAGCGTTGGCACGTGAACGAAGTGGCGCAGGATACTAAAGCTGTCCGCCATCTCCATATTGGCATGTATTAGGACTACTCTAATAACGTTGGTCATCCATGCTACGATATTCATGTTCAGTCTAGAGGAGAATAGCCCTCGTGGATGATATGGTACATCACCTCCGAGTTTCAGAGCACGTAAGGCCGGGTTCGAATCCTCCCGAGGGCATGTAACAGTCGTCCTTTTTTTTTGCCGCGCAAGAGACGGCCGACAACATAGGCTTTTAGTTAAGTTCAGATATAAGGAACACAGTCCTCTCACTCCTTCAGTCCAAGTGCTGCGAACATAGAAATATTAAGGCATGAGCGAGAGACATTTTTTTTTTTCTTCTTCTTCCATAATGCTCATTTTACAGTGAGCTTCCCATGAACAGATCCTGTCCAGGCTCGGGGGTAAGGAAGAGCCGCACTTGGCTCATCGAGTTCAAATGTACCGCGGACATGGAAAGGGGAGACGATCCTCCCAAAAGCATTATTAGTGAGCGAGACAACAGACTTTTTTTCCTTCCATAATGTGAAAAAATGACATCTTGTACAGCTTCAAGGGTAGAGAAAATAACCCTCGTAGATGAATTGGCAAATGGCCCACCATTGATATCATGTGATGGTGCCAATGTCAATGGGAGGCGGGGGTTCGACTCCCCCTGAGGGTATTTGTAATGACGGTGCTCGCTGTTTTTGGTTCTTTTTGGCTACATGGAAACTGCGAAAGGATCAGTACCCATCCAGGTTCAGAGGTAAGGAAAACAGCACTCGTGGATGAATTGGCACATCACTCACCATAAATATTAAGCTTATTGTAAGGGCTTCGATGTGAATGGAGGTGAGGCGGGGTTCGAGTCCCCCCGAGGGCATTGTGAGTGTTCCATGTCGTTTTTATTTTGAAAATCTTCATTTCTTTCTGGGCAGAGTCCCGCTGTCTCATATGGGTATGTGTAACGCCGCACGCTTTGCGGAGACGAAGGCGATTGCATCCGCCTCGTCGTGGCGGGCATCCCAGTTGCTGTGGCATGATGATCCCGCATGTAACCCAAACTGGGCAGTGGTCAGCCAGCCCCTGTTCGGACGGAGCGGTCGGTATCTAGCTGTAATTTCTGTTCACTTGTGCGGACAATACTGAGGATGGTTCATGCTTATTTGAGATCGGCCGTAGTCGGTCATCAATGTTGGGCACTGCCACTGACCTCGTCTTTTTGTACTTTCGTTCCTCCGGCTGTGGCGAGACGATGTCGAGGGTTATCCGATTGGTACGAGTCAGCCTGATGGGCTGAGCTGCACGCGTGCTGAGCGCTGATACCCCACCCACGCACACGCAGGCACTATCTATCGTCCTCCCTCCTCGTGTACCTGCTTGCCTGCAACTGCTTGCCACTGTGCGTCCCGGGCCTAGAATTTGCAGCCAAGTACGAGCGCGTGCCGCCACATGCTCCCGTCGACGCTGTGAGTACTCATAACAATCTTTCATTCCTTTCTGTGCCGACATGCCCTAGGGCGGACTGTGTAGCCCGACTCACCGAGCGATTCCATGCCGACGACGACGACGTAGACTACGCTGATGAGCACCAATGTGCGCTGTTCACGTAATTTTGCTGAATCCATCAGCTTTGTCAACAAGCCCCGAAACAAACAACATGACTCATACAAACTCATTCAGACTCACGCTAACTATTTATATTCTACACAGCATTGCACAGGATTCTGAGTCATTTTGTAGATATAAATATTGATGCCAAACAAGGACAAACAAGCCATGGTCCGTGCGCACTCACTCCAGTAGTATATAAACTGCCTGTATTGTACCATTAAAAGATTAAGATTTGATCCCCCATCAGTCTCAGCTCAAGTTTTCGTATCGCTCTTGCTCTCATATAGTATATTGTCGCGCTCATCGTATCGTATCGTATCGTATCGTATCGTATTGTCCCGCAGCCTTCATCGTCGCTGCCATCGTCATCGTTATCGTCCCCATCATCGTTGTAGTACCTTGTCCTTAGTCACTTGTCTTAATTGAAAGCTCGTATCTCACTACCCAATCCTTCTTTTACCGAGACAGGACGAGAGAGCAATCAGTTATCGCATTTGCTATCACACTGTACCGTCCCCCGTATCTCGTATCCACGTCGCAGCCACCGTTGTTGCTGCATCCCTTCCTAACCCTTCCTCATCACCACCCTCGCAGTCTACGTGACTCACCCTCGAGCAACTGACCCTTCGTTGAACGAACCTTCTCCCCTTCTCTCACAGTTCCGCGGTCCTCTTGGTGTATCGCACGGACCTATACATTTGTTTTGTTTTAGGTTCCACCTCTCCACACTAGCAGACGCACCGCAAGCGTATCATATTGGTGCCCTCTGAGAGGGTTCTTTAGCCATTGCGTCAAGCTCACACAACCTTCGCTCCAACCCTCGTCGAAACCTTCGTCTTGAATTCATTAGTATCGGGCAGAATCCTGCCAACCTCGCCGACACCTCGCACTTTACGCCATCGCCAGAAGACCTCTTCTGTGAAGTTCCCTCGCCCCTAGCACGCCACAACAACCTTCCCGACCTCACCGAACCTCTTTCGCCTTCGCTTCCGTCGTTCTTCCATAGTCCTCGCACCCCTTCACCCACATTTGCCCCTTCGAATTCTGTTATTATGGCTGCCGTACCGCAGATGCCTGCCCGTGGTGATCGTAATGCGCCACAATTCGACTCTCAGAAACCCCGAGAGCTTCAGCGTTACTTCACCGACCTCGAATTCCATTTTACGCGCGCCGCCATCACCGATTCCACTGAGAAGAAGCAGCATGCTACCCGCTTCCTTAGTGTCGATGATCAGGATATTTGGGAGTCACTTCCTGAATTTAAACCAGTCAAATCGTATGCAGAGTTTAAGGCCGCCGTCTTGAAGCTTTACCCCGGCAACGACACCGATCGTAAATATTCTCTCGCCGATCTCGATGCGCTCATTGGAGAATATGCTCGTGTTGGCATTTTATCGAAGAGTGATTACAGCGAATTTTACCGCCAATTCCTCGTTATTACTCAGTACCTTCTTGACAAGAATAGGCTCTCAGTAGGTGAACGTAGCCGAGCTTTCCGCCGTGCTATAGCTCCTCAGACCCTTTGGGCTCGCGTTCATCAGCGTCTACAGATCAAGCAGCCCGATGTTCATGAAGACGAGTATGACATCACCGATCTCAACGAAGCAGTAGAATTTATCCTCGCTCCTACAGCAACGTCACCGCTATCGATAGCCACCCCCCGCACTTCTCTGTCGTCGCAAAACTCCGAGATTAAGTTGGAAGCCGGTGTGTCCACAATTCTAGAGACTATGAATGGTATACTGAAAGTTCTCACAGCACAGCAGCAGCAGCAGCTTTCCCATTTGCACCCTGTTCCACAGAGTTCCGTGCCTACGACTCGTCCTGATGGTTGTACTTATTGCAGTGACCTTGGGCATTTTATTGCTAGATGTCCGCATGTCGAAACAGATAGCACCGCTGGTAAATGCAAGCGTGATGTTGAAGGTAGAGTTACGCTCCCTTCCGGCGCATTTGTTCCTCGCCGCATCAATGGTCGCAATCTTCGTGATCGTATCGAAGAATGGCATCGTCAAAACCCCGGACAACTCGGAGCTGCACAGTTAATGCTTGGAGTCGCTATGAATCAGCTCTCTACATCACAGTCTTCGTATAATTCGGCCGCTACTTTCCAGCTCTCAGAAGAAGAGCGCTTGAAAAGTTTAGAGCGTGAAATCTTTGCTATTCGTACCCGCGCTCAAGCCCGTGCCGCCGCCGCCGCCGGTGAGCCCATGGAGCAGCCAGAACATTCGATCCCGCCTCCTACGTCGCGTCCAAACGTTCCCACACCTGCGCTCCCGAACCCCGTACCTCCCGCTACTTTACATCCTCCGCACAAATCAGCTCCAGCTCCGGTTCCCCCACAGCACCCGTTTTCGAACTCTCGCGATGCTGCTTACGCTCCGCCTCGAGACCGTAACATTGGCGCCCGTCTCGATGCACCTTCGGTTAAGAAGTCCGAGCCCGCGTATCGAACCACAGCCCCGATTTTCGATGAGAAAATTGCGCACACTGTATTTGATCGCTCAATGGATGTCCCCGTCACTATTACCCAACGCGAACTATTGTCTTTGTCCCCGGAAGTCCGTGCACAAGTCCGTGAAGCTACCACCAGCCGCCGTGTTACTCCGAACGCTAAACCCGCCGGCTCTGCTCCCTCTGCTACGCATTTTAACGTCAATGATGTGTTGCCCTATAGTCAAGGCTACGATTCTATGGACCAGCAGCAGTCAGATGATGCTCGCATGTCTAGCTTCTATGATTCGATGCCCGTGACTTTTATGCACACAGTTCAGCCCCCGCCCGAGCTTCCGGCCGACGCCATCATTATCCCCGACCCTTACGAGAATTATTACAACTCCGGTGATATTCCTGAAGACTTAGTCGTTTCGATGGAGTCTTCTGCGATCCGTGCTATTCTTCCAATTGTAGATAACCGTCATCAGGTTGAATGCATCATCGATGGAGGTTCTCAGATTATAGCCATGTCTGAAGCCGTTTGTCTCGATCTCGCGCTTCCCTATGACCCTCGCATAGTCCTCAAGATGCAGTCCGCCAACGGTTCAATTTCACCATCGCTTGGTCTCGTTCGCAACGTTCCGTTCCGCATTGGTGATATTACATTGTACCTCCAGGTCCACATTGTTCGAAACCCCGCTTACGATGTTCTCCTCGGCCGCCCCTTCGATGTTTTGACTCAGAGCATCATTCACAATTATTCGGATGAGAACCAGACGATTACTATTCGTGACCCGAACACCGGTAATGTTTCTACAGTTCCTACGATTCCTCGTGGCCCGCCGCGTACACGTTGTCAGGGTTTTCCACACTCGAGGATTTGATCCCAGATCAAGGAGAGATCGCCCTCGTTATTGCCCGGGATCCTTGTAACTCGGACTCTTTTGCTATCGAATCTTTTAGTTCCTTTTCTTTTAGCTATATGCCTCAGGACGTTCAACGTATATATCTTTCCGCTTGTGACAATCTTGGACTTGATACAGACACTTTTCTTTACTCTCCTAGTATATCCCCACAGACATTTCCCATTTCGCCTTACAATACTAGTCCCGATCTTAATTCTACGTTTTCTTTTGGCCATTCTACGTACCCGAATGTATCCGCTTCCGCACTCACCTCTCATCCCGGTTTAGATACTCCTGCCGCAGTCTACGCTAAGAAGTACAAGCCTGTTGCACAGAAAGTGCGTCCCGTACTTGGCATGCTCCCCGAGCAATTCCGCATTGTGCGCCGTATTCTTGGCGATCCCCTTCGAGATTTACCCACGCTTTCACCGAATCCACCCCCGTTCACTCCCACCGGTCGTTATACACTCCAGAACCGACATATCATCGATCAGCTACATCCTGGACCATTTCTATGGCCTGCGGAACGCGAATTTATGCATCACTTCATGTGTCAACAAGAAGGAGCTTTCGCATGGACAGATTCTGAACGCGGAAAGTTTCGCACTGATTTCTTCCCTCCCGTTGAGATGCCAGTAGTTCCTCATATGCCTTGGGTTCAACGAAATATTCCGATACCACCTGGAATTTATGACGAAGTTTGTAAAGTCATTCGCACAAAGATAGCCGCTGGAGTTTACGAGCCCTCGAACTCATCATACCGTTCGCGTTGGTTTTGTGTAGTGAAGAAAGATGGAACCAGTCTACGCCTTGTACACAGTCTTGAGCCTCTCAACGCTGTCACGATTCAGCATTCCGGAGTTACACCATTCACAGATCAAGTAGCCGAGCAGTTCGCCGGCCGCGCATGTGGTGGAATGCTAGATCTATATGTGGGCTACGACGAACGCCTTCTCGCCGAGTCCTCGCGTGACTACACAACGTTTCAGACACCTTACGGAGCCCTCCGACTTGTCACACTGCCTATGGGTTGGACAAATTCAGTACCGATCTTTCATGATGATGTTACATTCATTCTACAACCAGAAATACCTCACGCTACGATCCCGTATATTGATGATGTTGCTATTCGAGGCCCCGAATCCCGCTATGAGCGCCCAGATGGAACTTACGAAACGATCCCCGAGAACCCCGGAATTCGTCGTTTTGTATGGGAACATTTCGAAACATTGAACCGAATATGTCAACGCATGAAATATTGTGGAGGCACGTTTTCCGGTCACAAAGCGTTTCTCTGTGTTGCGATAATCACCGTACTCGGTCACGTCTGTACGTATGAAGGCCGTATCCCCGATGAGAAGCGTGTAGCAAAGATTGCTAATTGGGGACCATGTCGCAACTTATCCGATGTCCGCGCATTTCTTGGTACTGTTGGTGTTGTCCGAATATTCATCCGTAACTTCGCTCATCGTGCACACGCACTCGTCATCCTCACACGAAAGGACGCTCCCTTTATTTTTGGTCCTGAACAACTCAAAGCACAGGAAGATTTAAAGCACGCACTCATAAACTCCCCAGCACTCCGCCCACTTGATTATCATTCGCTTGCTCCCGTAATTCTCTCAGTAGACACTTCGTTCCTCGCCATCGGATTCCTTCTTGCCCAATGCGACCTCGATAATTTAGCTCGCCGATATTACGCACGCTTTGGTTCGATCACGCTCAATGACCGTGAAGCACGTTTTTCTCAGCCTAAATTGGAACTTTACGGTTTATTCCGCGCCCTTCGTGCTTGGAAATTGTACCTCATCGGTCTTCGTAACCTTGTTGTCGAAGTAGATGCACGCTACATTAAAGGCATGCTCAGTAACCCCGATCTCGCACCCAGTGCTAGCATTAACCGTTGGATTTTGGCTATACTCACGTTTCATTTTACGTTGGTCCACATTCCCGGTGTTTTACATGGTCCAGATGGTCTTTCTCGCCGCCCTCCGCAGCCAGGAGATGAACCCGAACCCGAAGATGACTTCGAAGATTGGATAGATCAAGTCCACGGATTTATGCATATGATTAACGACTCACCATATGTCCATCGCACGCAGTTTACTGTTGCCACCCTTGCTTCGGAAGTTGCCCCTGATCAACAAGAAGCACCCCCTTCGCTTTCCTACGACCTCGTTCCACGATCCGACGCTGCTAGACTTGCTGATGCGCGAATTGACCGTGTATGCATCTGGTTGGATAACTTAGAACGCCCCCGTGACTTATCCGACGCGGATTATCATTCGTTTGTTCGATATTGCATGGAGTTTTATGTGAAAGATGGAGCACTTTGGCGAAAAGATCCCCATAAACGTCACAAGCTCGTTGTTGTTCCATCGCGCCGCCTGTTTATTCTACGCTCAGCCCACGATGATGTTGGTCATAAAGGATTCTATGCGACCCGTGCATTGATTTCCGAAAGATTCTGGTGGCCGTATATGCCAAATGACATCGCATGGTTTGTTCGCACCTGTTACTGGTGTCAGATTCGACAAACTCGCAAAGTTTTGATTCCACCTACCGTCGCAACTCCCGCACCGCTCTTTGCAAAGATGTATATGGACACGATGCACTTACCGCCAAGTGGAGGATTCCGATATATTGTTCAAGGCCGTTGTTCACTCATCCATTATCCCGAGTTTCGTATGTTGCGACAAGAAACTGGTAAAGCAATCGGTGAATGGATCTTCCAAGATATTTTGTGCCATTGGGGCACGCTCATCGAAATTGTTACTGATAATGGCACTCCGTTTCTCAAGGCTCTCGCATATTTGGAAAATAAATACCACGTTCGACACATTCGTGTCTCAGGCTATAATTCACGAGCAAATGGCATCGCAGAACGCCCACACTTCGATGTACGACAAGCTTTATATAAAGCAGTTGATGGAGAACAGTCTAAATGGCACAATGGAGCATATTCAGTATTTTGGGCAGATCGTATAACAGTCCGTCGACGCATGGGATGCTCTCCGTACTTCGCAGCAACTGGTACTCATCCGCTTCTTCCGCTCGACATCTCCGAAGCGACATATTTGCTACCTCCACCCGAGTCCATCCTCTCGACCACCGATTTAATCGCCCACCGCCGTGAACACCTCACAGAGCTACATTCCGCTGTCCTCGATGCTCGTCTTCAAGCAGCAATCCGGTTTGAACGCGAAAATGCGCACACCATCCGTGACTTTAATTTCCAACGTGGAGAACTTGTCTTGATGCGAAACACAGCCATTGAAAAGTCTCTTAATCGCAAGATGCGTAGTCGATACCTCGGCCCTCTCATTGTCATCTCAAGAAACCGCGGTGGTGCGTATATCTTATGTGAACTTGATGGATCAGTCCTTCATCGACCTATCGCTGCGTACCGTGTAATCCCATACTTCGCACGTCAAGCCATTCCCCTACCACCATTACTTGACTTCATCGACATCTCCACCGAACGTTTACGTGATCTTGAAGAGTCCACCAGCACAGATCCAGAAGATGACACACCTGAAGAAGATTCAATACCAGTACCCACCCCAGAGCTAGAATCTCAGTAGGGAGGATTCAACCCAATATCCAGCAGTCATTTTTGCAGTTGACTGAGGACAGTCAAATTTTCAGTAGGGAGGAGATGATGAGCACCAATGTGCGCTGTTCACGTAATTTTGCTGAATCCATCAGCTTTGTCAACAAGCCCCGAAACAAACAACATGACTCATACAAACTCATTCAGACTCACGCTAACTATTTATATTCTACACAGCATTGCACAGGATTCTGAGTCATTTTGTAGATATAAATATTGATGCCAAACAAGGACAAACAAGCCATGGTCCGTGCGCACTCACTCCAGTAGTATATAAACTGCCTGTATTGTACCATTAAAAGATTAAGATTTGATCCCCCATCAGTCTCAGCTCAAGTTTTCGTATCGCTCTTGCTCTCATATAGTATATTGTCGCGCTCATCGTATCGTATCGTATCGTATCGTATCGTATCGTATCGTATTGTCCCGCAGCCTTCATCGTCGCTGCCATCGTCATCGTTATCGTCCCCATCATCGTTGTAGTACCTTGTCCTTAGTCACTTGTCTTAATTGAAAGCTCGTATCTCACTACCCAATCCTTCTTTTACCGAGACAGGACGAGAGAGCAATCAGTTATCGCATTTGCTATCACACCGTACCGTCCCCCGTATCTCGTATCCACGTCGCAGCCACCGTTGTTGCTGCATCCCTTCCTAACCCTTCCTCATCACCACCCTCGCAGTCTACGTGACTCACCCTCGAGCAACTGACCCTTCGTTGAACGAACCTTCTCCCCTTCTCTCACAGTTCCGCGGTCCTCTTGGTGTATCGCACGGACCTATACATTTGTTTTGTTTTAGGTTCCACCTCTCCACACTAGCAGACGCACCGCAAGCGTATCAACGCGACGACGAGACTCCGCACACTACCACCGACACGACGTCCCCGCATCGCCCCAATGCCGGAGCTGCGCGCCTGCTTCTTTGTCGTCGAGGTTATGTAGGTGCCTCGCGATGTCGAAGCGGCGCTGGCGTCCGTGCCTTTCTTCACCGCAGCCGCACCCGGGACGCGCCGGAATCTTTACCTCGACCGTACCCTACCCTTCCGCACCTCGCCCGCGCCGCCATCGCGCTCTCGCAACGACAGGCTGTTGCCCTTCTTCGCTCAGGACGCCCGGGAATTTTCACCCCGGCCGCGCTAGAATCTGCACCCCGCCGCGTGTCGCCGCCAACTCGCAAGCCCGTGCCCTCGCACGGACGCAGAGCGGCACGCGGCGCTGCCCCGCGATCGTTCGACGTCTCCGCTCCTTCTTGGACGCCGCGACTTTGGGCGCGCCGTCGCCGCACCCCTGCACGGTCAGGAAAAGGCGGCGGTGCGACGTCTCCGCCTTCGGGCGCTCTTTCATGGACGCCGATTCGGATTCGGAAGAAGAGCGCGGGGGGGGACATCGGATCCATACCCGTTCCGTTGTTTTCTTGTCCTTCGGGGTCGGTGTCGTAACCGCCGACGCGGCGTAAAGTCGTAGCCCACGGCGCCGGCGTGCCCGGGATTCCTGGCCCACGGGTCCGGCAGAGGCGGGGGGTGCGCGCGCGGGGGATACGCGGGATATGGGATACGGGGTGCATGCGTCAGTCCACAGCCACACGCGCTCTCGCCTTCACAGTGCGCTGCGGACGCCAAAGAGCCACTCTTCCTTTCTATCCCCCCGCATACGTGATGGAATGGACGCTAGACGACTCCGCGCCTCACCCAATGACCGCGCTGCTCCTTCAAGCCTCCGGGGCACGCTTTTATCGCAGAATCCGGCGCCGCCGTACCCTCTCTCGCCCGCTGGGACTTGTCCTCCGTCTACATGGAGGTCGATCATATCGCCCCCCGCCCCGTGCCACCCATCTGGAACGGGGGTCTCACCTCGAAGTAAGGTGAAGGACGCGCTGCTCCCGCTTGCGATTGCACCGTGGCCTTTCATCATCGTCCTCCATCCGAATCCGCCTCGTCTCGAGTTCATCCCTCCCTCCCCTCTTCTCCGTCCCCTCGTCCTCCTGCACCTTCCTTCGTTGAATATCCGCCTCTCCGTTCTGCATATACTTACCTGAGTTCTCTCCTGAGCTCTACCTACATATGGCATATCCTTTGTTCCCGTCAGCCCGCTGTTCCTCCAATCAACATACATACTTGCTTATCTACAAGCGCGCTCGTATGTAGCAGACCGAGGATTTGTCCGCCCGGCTGGTCGCGATAATCCTTCGCAGAACTAAAAATTCGATTTTATATTAGAGATTGGTGTTTGTGAACGTCCTCGGTGTCGATGAGCGCAACCCCGCACCACCGTACCGCTGAGAAACAACTTCACTATTTTGAGAATCGTGGAGCTTACGAGGTGCTTGCAAGCTGGCACCGCGATAACATGACCATGGCTGACGCCGTGGAGAAAGAAGCCAATATCGATGATAAAGGTACCTCTGCCGTCTCCCCGTTCCCAAATGTGGTTTTGATTTTGGTGAAATAGGCGATACAAGCCATGAAGCAGCCACCGCCAAAATGTGGGCGGTCTACTCCGAAGCCGGCGAATATGACAAAGCTCTCCGACTCCCGAGTCGTTGCGAGCTGGCGGGGCGACATGGATGGCATGCCGATTATCAAATTCGTGTGCTTTTTATTGTTCCCCATCCCGACAGCCCTTTCAGGCCGGTCTCTTCTCTGCGAGCTTGACGGCGTTCATGATTGAGAGCTACAAGAAACTCTCTCTGGACTCTGGTCTGGAGAGGCTCGGGTTGCGCCACTTCTGGCACAATCTCCAGCCAGCATTCCGGGTGGCCGGTTGACAATAACACGCTCGCGGCTATTCCGAGAGCATTAAAAGAGACAACTGAATTATTTCAGCTCATAATACTCACTGTGAGCCTCCGGTGAAGAATGTGAACAGATGAGATCCTGTCCGAGGAGCGACCGATTGACTTGGCAAATTGACTTGCCCACCAAAATTTTGGTACGTTGACTTGAAGTTGTGCGTGGATTGACTTGTACATGGGCTCGCTTACACTCAGATCCTAACACTGTAAAGGGGGCTTATTGTTACCTTGTCTTGATTCAGCTTATTTAGAACGCAGACAACTGTTCATCCATTGCAGCATCGAAATCTTTGATTGTACATGTTCCCCAAGTGTAACTCGCGACCATCTTCGATGTTTTATATGAATTCAAGGATATCATCCTTCGGCTACCGGAGGGTTGTCTAGAAGATTATACATCCACTCTTGGCGTTCTTGTTCTTTGAGTTCTGCCTCGAATTTCTTTCTCAGGCCGTCCCAATATTCCTCTTCGCTAACACTTCTCGGCCCCTCCTGTACCATTCCGGGCTCGTCCTTGAGCGCCTGCCCAAATTCTTCCAAAAGTTTGGCCGCCCCATCCAAGAATTGGCCTCCTTGGTGTGGTGTATGGCCTGGGTCCCCTCGTTCTTCCATCAGCGCCTCCGAGACGGCTTTGATCAACCTTTCAAGAACAACAGCTTGCAGCACATATCGTGCAGAAACGACAGCGAATTCTTACCTGTCCGTGTCGGATAAGGGTGGCACCGGGACTTGAGGCTGGTTCGTCTCGGGAGACGTATCATTCGGTGTGGAATTGGGAGCGGGGGAGGGATGGGATGCGTCTGACATGAAGGGAAGCGGCAACGTCAGCACCTCGAGGTCGTGCGGTTCGTTACTCATGCCAACTGAGAATGGCCGGCTGTCACGGTCATTCCAGCTGTCGGACGCAGCGCATAAATGTCGAAATGGGAGGTGGGCTTCTCGAAGGCATACTGCAGGGCAAAGCATGACTTCTTTTTTCCACCAGGGTAAGGGAAGTTGGAACACTGAAAAAAATCGGTTCAGGTTCAGAGGCTGGAATGACGACCCTCGTGGATGAAACGGTACATCACCCGTTCTGAGTTCCAGTGCGGTACGGAAATGGAAATGGAAAGTGGGGGTTTGAGTCCCCCCGAGGGCGTTCCAATATCACAAATCCCCTTCTCCTTTAAATTCAGATACTGTATTGTTACAATCAAATCGACAGTCACGCGTCACGCGGGTACCGTGAAAGTTTGGGAATTGGGACAGCCGGCAACAGCGCACGGCGGCAAGAGAACGGCACATATCGGAGGTTGAGTTAGGGGTGCTCAATTCTTGGCTCATCTCGCCCATCTAATTTTTGCTCATCTCATATTTGTTCGAAACAAATAAAGAATTCAAACTCCGCTTAGCTTGGCCAGCATTAACACACCATTTTCGATACACTTGCATCTTTGTTTGCCCGCATAACGGACTAGAAATTGTGTGTCATTATAATCAAATCCTCTACATTTATTTTGGATTTTCAAAGCCAAGTATATAAAGAGTTCTTTGCTCTATTTTAGCTATGGCTTATGACTTTCATGGCGGTGACTACAAATTTCTCCTGCCTGCTTTAACTGACTAAGATGGTTTATAATACATAAATAAAGGTCTTCATCTTAATATTCTAACACTAAACTGTATGACTCGAGTGCCATTGTCCTGCCGGATGAGTCACTGCAAAGCGGAGTTTGAATTCTTTATTTGTTTCGAACAAATATGAGATGGGCAAAAATTAGATGGGCGAGATGAGCCAAGAATTGAGCACCCCTATTATTAGTGATCGGCGGCTGACAGTACTAGCCATCCTGCCCTTGCCTTGCCCTCCGCACTCCACAATCTCTCCCTCTTTCTTCCTCAGCCATGTCTCATCTTTTACTTATTGCTGATAATAATGCCTACTTTTTTTTTCTAACAGTGAGCATAGAACCGCTATTCTATGAGGATAAGACAGCACATACATAGGGGCTTGATCGACGGCTGCTGCCGTGTCGATCAAGCGCACCCCCCCCCCGGCGCCGTTTCTTCATGGTCTTTGGTCTAACCGCGTGCTGGGTGTTCCTGTTGTGCTACGGACGCTAATTTCTAACTTTAATACCCATTGAATATCTTGTCCCGGAAACGGACATTGTACCTCTCCGAGTCCGACTATATATATTTGCCTTTGGATGATCCGGCACCGATAAGAATTCCTGTTGCAAAAAGCCGAACAGCTCCCATCATGTTAACGGTGGCAATCTTGAATCAGGTCTTCGTAACTGTCATTCCAAAAATGTCCTTTCCCGCAGTCTTGAACCTTGCAAACTGGATCTATCGTGATCTATTGCGACGCCGGCGAGAATCGGGATTAAATGGACTTAAGGCAATTCTAGTCAACTCACCAACGGCATACATCTGCACTCAAAATATTCATAAGAATAAATCCTCAGGCACAGTGCGATAATGCATGCACCGTATCATGGAATCGAGGACTTGAAACCAGACGGAGTGGAACCCAGAGAAATGACGCTGCCAAGTGATG
This sequence comes from Mycena rebaudengoi, assembly GCA_029282285.1. NCBI lineage: Eukaryota > Fungi > Basidiomycota > Agaricomycetes > Agaricales > Mycenaceae > Mycena > Mycena rebaudengoi. The sequence goes on along the minus strand of JARJCX010000015.1, from coordinate 68,393 downwards.
ACTGTCATCTTACGCACGGCCCACGGCCCATGGGTGTGAAATTTCACCCAACTGCCGGTGTGAAGATATTCATGTCAACAAATCTGCATGTTTCAAATTTCCTTCATCCTCCAATCCTCCATCTTCATAGTCCTTCCATGCTCATACCGCTGTACAAAGGAACGGACATTGTGCCTTTACATGTCAGATGATATTTCCTTGCACTTGGAAACCTCCAGAGCTCCTACCAACCATGATGCGCGTGCCGTTGTAAACAGCTCAATCAAGCTAGCGGCGAGGGGCAAAAATCATTGGTCAAGGATGTCTGTGGATTCTAAGCTTCCATTTATCCGTGCGGGTCCCGCCCGATCTTGCAAATGCTGCGCCTACATCCATATTGGATTATGCAAAATTGGCTAATAAACTCTTGCTACAATGGATTCAGGGTGTCGTCGACTTGTCAGAAAGCTTTATCTAATTCAAGGAAGTCGTGAACCACAGAAAGACAACTGTCCCGCACCGGAAACACTACAACACGGCAGTATTTCAAAGTCAATGGTGAACGCACAGAAGCACGGAGAAGCCCTTACCTCTGTTCCTGTCAACCCATCTGCTTGCCGTCGAGGTTCCCCCATGAAGTGCTTGATGAGTTTTCTTACACGCGACTGCCGTGTTTCGGATGGGCTGGCTGATCAGAGGTACTCATGTTTGTTTCTCTACTTTTGCTTCTACTAGTCAACTGGGTTCTACAGCATGACGGGAAACTGGGTGCGTGAGCTCAGCTCGGGAGATTAATAGAGGTGGGGAACGATGGTGTACATAATACCTGTAGTATGCCGGGATACTTCCCCAAACCGGCGTTCCTAAGCGGGACCATGCCGTGCAATACCTACCTACCTACCTACCTACCTACCTACCCAAATGCTCTCCGGGTACCTGCCGATATTGAACTTTGGTGGTTTGTCATTGTCGAATTGGAAATTCGGGTCACGCGTCACCCCCTGTCGATTTGATTGTAATAGTACAGTACAACACCCTCTTTCCCATTTATAAATAAACCACTGGCAATCTGCATAGCATTCAAGTGCAAGAGGTAGTTTGTCCTTGATTTGGCCGATTGGTTTAAAAAGCGCGCCAGATCGGCCGAAATCATCCGACGTAGTCCGGCATCCATCGATAATGCCGGGCACTGCCACTGAGCTCGTTTTGTACCTGCTTTCGCGACAAAATGCGGTTCGTTCGTTCCTCGAGCTCTGGCTGTGGCGCCGACCGCGACTTTACCCGAGTCACGCTGCCAACCGGACGGGCTGAGCTGTACGGATTTTAATGCCGCGTACTGGTACCCGACATCGCGCCGTCGAAACTTGGCTGGTAGGGCTACTACACACATGCAATTGCTTGACGCTTCTGTCTGTGAATCAATCCAGCATGTTCACCCACAGCTACAGCGTATCAAGAGCTCCGCACTTCCGCACCGTGCCGTGCCGACTCCTTGATAACTCCACACGCGCTGTCCCTCCCGCTTCATCACGTCCGATCGGCGCTATCATACGCATCGAAGGCAGGACCTGATGTCCTGGCCTGCAATGAGCCTCGACGCAGCTACGCACACGTCAGCACTCCTTGTGCGACTGCACGCCCCGCGACGTTGCCACCCCCCGAAGTGACTGCGTGCCTGCCCCTCGCCCGTCCGGTAAGTCGCCCCTCTTTGCGCTGTTACGGCGTACCGAGGAACGTCGCGCGCGCCAGCACCCAGCAATCCTCCACTCATGCTTGTACCACGCCCTACGGTATCCTCCGCTGTCGCCATTGCTCGTGCCATCGCAAGCACACCGCGCTACGAACGAAGATAGCAAGGGAGGGGCTCTCCGCCGTCGGATAAATCGGCGCATGAGAAGGCTTGCATAATAACCACCGCAGTGCGAGTCTTTCTCTTTTTGGCTGGTTCCTGACAGTGCGCACGGATCACAGAAAAATTGGACTACATCGTGAGAACTCCGGCGAGTCTTCACAGCTTCGAACGTATTCATAGGTCGCACTGCTGTCACAGCGCTTAAGATCTGTCCTTCTTACCACCACCATCCATGGACAACGAAGCCCACATTGAGTCTGACGGATCGACCGATGAGGACGAACCTACAGAGAGCGAGTACGTGCTGCAACATCACTTTCTCGAGAGAGAGGCTGAATGCTTCCCACCCTGAGGTCCCTAGGCGCTTTCTTCCCCAATTCACAGCATTTCGCGGTGACGGGCGGAAATTTCACTAATATAATTCGTCCTGTACCGACAGTTCTCTCCGGTGACTCCAAATGTTAATTTCCAAAAAGAACGGATTTTCACAATTCAAAAGGTTTTCGCCGACTCCCAATAGGGGACGTAGATCTTCGCGCAGAAATATACCTAGAGGACCACAGCTCGATTGTATGTCGCAGGGCGGCGAGACGGATGTATTCCGCTCGTGTTCGTGACATCGATTCGAATATGACGGTGGCCCTGCATCAGGGAGATAATGCCGAGGTGGGTTTCACATGCCACCCTACTAAATCCGAGTTGATTTTATTTGGAAGGAATGGCGGGAGTATATTAACCGGAATTCGTGGCTTCGGTGGGTCAATACATCCCGGCAAAAGCCTCCGCCTCCAATTTCAGCCCTAGCCATCCGAATTTTGTACAGATTTATGGCACGGCCAGCTCATCTGGTATACATGCTGCTGTGTTTCATGATGGTTTGTGAAGCATCTTCCGCACTGCCCGATCTAAGAATTGAGAGGACAATAAACAGACTTGGTTCCTATGAAAAAAACATTTGAAAAGCACCGCGGGTCCCATTTCGCGACTGTATATCTCTGGGACCACCTAGTAATCCCTCCACGGGCTTCTTTCACCCTCTTGACTCATATTCTCATAGGAAACAGAGTTCAGTGTGCGAGGATTGTTCAATTCCCGGTTCTCATTTTTAGTTGGCCCCTTTTGATAGGATGCGGTGGCCTATTATAAGGCATCGTGTGGTGGGACATGTCTGGTGAGCAACTTGTTGAAGCGGTACTTTTGCGTTTTTCACTTCTAGTATTACTCCAGGGATATGATGAGTGCATGATGTGGATACGATGCTCCACAGGCCGCCTCTGCATTGAGCTCATACCTGTTAGAGATACGGGTAAATTCAGCTTGTTTACGAATTTAGTACCTGTTATTAGTTCTAAAATCTCTTCACTTAAGTACTTACTAATTGATTTGAGTTTAATTGGGACTGCCGACGCTTGAGTAATTTAATACGTCAAGCGACGTGCAAGCAGGCGTAAACCGTCTAACTACTTGCTTAGGACAGCAGAAGCGCTAACTTCCAGGTGAGCGTGGAGCTATCACCTGGAAGGTAGCGTAGTGGGTTCTAATAAGCTCTGTAGCGTTGCTTCGAATTCACTTAATTCACGCAGTGAGGTGGGGAAAGCAGATGATGGTATTGAGTAAAGATAGGATGCTCCATGATGGGCTACATCGGGTTTATATAAACTATCTAGATATATGAGTCATAAGTACTCCAAGTGACTCATCTCCTCAGAATGACTCTAACGTCGCTCCGGAACCTGAACAACCCATGTGACTCGTGTTGAAATCCCACGCATCGGGAAGCGCCGTGATATCTGATAGGAATGGTGCCCGCGTTATTGCTTTAATAAATAACCAACGTGAGTGGAGTATCAATGAGTAGGGAAAGTCTGTATATCCATAACAATACCCGGATATGTCGGCAATCCGATCGCATATGGATGGCGCAATCGGTTACCGTCTCTCTGCAGAGTCCGCACATCATCTGTTTTCGAACCACCAGACCACTCGAAAATCATAGAGGGCATCTCAATGAAACAGTACCATGCGGTATGTCGCTTGTATCTCATGAGGCATATTAATATTCGGGAGGTTTCCTCAAATACTTCGGTCCACCTGGGGAGCATCGTGTACATGCCGGCTGGCCGCGAAATTCAACAGGTTGCATGCTTGTCTGATTCCCAGCTTGAGTTTGAAGATCTTGGCTGGGTTTTTTTGGGCCTGCCCAGCCAGGTTTTGCACAGCGGTTGGACTCGGTTGGTTGCCGCTGCTTCTACCTGTTACCTTACAACATTTTTGACCTTTCACAGGGTCATTTCCAGCGACATTCGGCATAGAAAGTTTACACGCTATTTCAGCGGACCGGCGGACCATGAGGCATGGCTTGCTCAGGCGAATTGCATCATTGACCGTGCCAAGATCCCATCGAGGTGCAGCGACTATGGTAGGTGTACATGGTGAACTCATTCACACTTATGCAATGGATTCACCAGGATTGATAAATTGCGTGCACTATCGGCTGAGACTGTCCGACGAAGATATCCCCTGCGGATATCTATTCCTGTGTCCCCTGCAGGATCTGCAAGGAAATTCCCCCTCAGAATTCCGATATCCAGCTTGCCCAGCATACTGGTCCCTTGATCCATCCGGTGCTCAGCGCCTGGGCTCAGAAGAAGCCGAAAGACTTGGCTTCCCATCATTTACACTGCGCATGATTGTCCGAACAACTTCCTGGGATGATCTTGTCTACACCGGTATCCGTGAATTTCACCAAGCGAAAGGTTTTGATCCCTACAGCCAAGATGTCGCCCGTGAGCTTGGGTATCCGCTTTTCAAAATCCGTGGTAAGACTGATATCCTCTACCATATCTCAACTCTGAGTTGTTGTTCAGATGCAGATTTGCTTGAACACACCCTGAATTGGAAGGTTTTCGTGGGTGCACAATTGGCAGGCATTGTCATTACGACTTTATTTTCCATATGCCTGTAAATTATGCACCAGGATACCGAGTGCCTATATCACCCATTATGGGTGCATAAAGTGAAAATAATCCTGAATGGGAAGTCGTGGTTGGAGTCCCCCCAGGGGCATTTGGGCATGAAATGTTTTTTCCTTCTTTCTTTTTCGCAGTAGATCAGATGCAAACAGAAAGGATGAGGAAGGAGATATACTAGGATAATAACCCTCGTGGAAGCCTATTGAATGTTTTATTGAACTCAGAATGGGTGATGGGCAAAATCCACTACAATGGCGGCGTACCCGGTTTTTTCTTCTTATTTCAGCTCTGAAATATGAAAGGATGGGATGGCAGCATAGTTGTGTTCAGAAGTACATATATAGCCGTCGTGGATGAATTAGCCTGTTTGCGATGCAGCCATTCAAGCCATCTGATGGCTGTTTGGCGTTGCGCAAACTGATGGCTCGAATGGCTCGAATGGCTAATAAAATAAAGTCAGTGTATGCTCTTTTCTGCTAGAATGAGTGTCAGTGAGTGTGTTATCACACGTGGAGCTTAAGGAATGCCCCTAGACCGCATGAGACCTCCAAATTCAACAAGATTAGCTATTTGGGGCCCACAATCTGACTGTTATACCCATACATGAGCTGGACAACTCAGAGGGAACTCAATGACTCCAAAAATATGGGCAAGTATTGAAGCCATTCGAGCCATTACCCATCAATTTGCGCAACGCCAAACAGCCATCAGATGGCTCGAATGGCTGCATCGCAAACTCTCTATTGTACATCATCCATTCTAGTTTAAAGAGTCTAGAACGGGTAAATGGGAAGTGGGGGTTCGAGTCCCCCCAGGCCACTCGCGTTTTTTTCTTCCTTCGCAAGAAATCCGATTTATATTGAATAAAGAATACGAGAAATAGTCAAGCTCAAAGGTAGGATAATAACCCTTGTGTGAGCCCATTGAATGTTTCGGAATATGATGTGCACTTCATGCGCCGCGTGTCCGGTTACTTTTTATTATTTCAGCTCTGAACTGTGAAAAGGCGAGAGCATAACTGTGTTCAGAAGTAGAGAAAAATAAGCCCTTGTAGATGAATTGGCCAGTCACCCATCACAGGTAGTGATGATGTAATACTACTCGATGTGAGTGGGAAATGGAGGTTCGAATCCTCCTGAGGGCATGTGTGCTTCAAACCGACCTTTTCTTTTTTTTGCCATGCTCCTGACGGCTCAAAACAAGGGCTTATATTCAGGTGCAGAGGTAAGGAAAACAGCTCTTGTGGATGAATTGGCACACCACCCATTCTGACTTTTGAAGAAGACGTCGCTGGCATGGAAATGGGAAGTGGGGGTTTGAATCCCCTGGGGGGGGTAACGTGTAATTTTTTACCTCTTTCGCAACAGATCAAATAAAAACTGAGCAAAGGATGAGAGAAGGAGCTCTGCAATTATTCTCAAGTTCAAAGGTACGTTTGTGGATGAATTGCACATCCAATTCTGAGCTCAATGGGCTTCGGAATGGATGATGTGCGATTCATCCAATTGCCGCGTGGCCGGTTATTTTTATTTATTGCAGCAGCTCTGAATAGTGAACAGATGAGATCCTAGCCAAGTTCCGAACTAAAGAAAATACCCCTCGTGGATGAACTGGCACATCACCCACCCATTCTGAGTTCAAGTAGATGGACTAGCAGATAAATGGGAAGTGGAGGTTCGAATCCTCCTGAGGGCATATTCAAGTAGTGTTGCCGCGGCTCGGCTACGGCTGGCTCGGCTCGGCTTTTGATGGTTTCGGAGCCATCACGGGAAAAAGCCAGCCGAGCCATTTTTAAACGGCTGGTAGACTCGTGAACCAGTCCTTTGGCGGATGAAGACCGAGCGAGGCTCGGGCGAAGGGACGGATATGGACGGAGGGCAAACACGGCCAACATCAGAGCAAATACAAACAAGACGGTCATCCTGCCAACGGACTGGGCCGACTTGTCGCATCTTTTGGTGATCGTCGTTGCCCCCGCCATTTCAGAGGCTTGACTTCACCCAAAAACATCGAAAATATGCCAAAAAGTGTCCCCAACTCCCTTAGTGAAAGATGAACTGTTTTGAATTCTCTATCCGATGAGCAAAATTTGTTTTTGGGTGAAAATAGATATATTTAGAAGCACTCCTCAGGCTGGATCAAATCACTGATTCCGCCCACAATATATGGTCTGCGGCTCCGTCTACACCTTTCTCTGCCTAGTTAAAGCTTCTAAAACACACTTGGAGTGCCTCTCAGCATTCCTTCTCTCTGGGATATTTTTCCTGGCCTTGGTTTTGTCCATTTTCACCCAAAAAACAACTTTGGCTCAACTGATAGAGAATTAAAAACCATTCATCTTTCAGTAAGACACTTCGGGACACTTTTGGGGGTGTTTTCGATGTTTTTCGACCAAGTCGGACGTCTGAAATAGCAGGGGAAAAACTCATCACTGAAACACGCGACAAGGCAGCCCAGCCGGTACTGGGAGTAACGAGCATCAGCGAGGATCTTTGATCCGTGATCACCCGACCAGTTCCGGATGGGGACGAGCCTAAACGGCTGGCTTCGACGGCTTCGGCTCGGCTTCCAGCTTAAATCTGGTGCGAACCATTTGCAGCCACGGCAGGCCCCCGGACACTCCCCTATAACTACCTCCGCCATAAGGTAAATCAGCCCCCCAATTTGACGGTTTCCCGGTCCGTCCTATAAGGTAAATCAGTGCATGGCGACCCAGCAGCGGTCTGTGGTAAGGTAAATCGGGCGCCGCCCGAGAAAATTTTTTTGGGTAGTAGTCTATCGAGAAGGGCAAAATTGTTGTCTTCCATGGCTCAGTTGGATACACCGTGCTTCTTGAAATTAAGTTTTATGTCGCGAGATCGACTCCCGTCTCGCCTTTTATTTTTATTTTTGCACCATGCTTCAATTGTGCAGGCAATGTGCAGGCAAGCAGACCACAACATTACACCGCTTTTGCAAATTTTCACTCACGTCGAAGCCTGTCGAAGCTCACGGCAATTCACACTCTTCCGCCGTGATGGTCCCGAGCCTAGTTCGGTATAATGTTCGCACCCCTAGCAAGGATCTGCCAAGTACGCTCCTCTTCCACCAAATTATATTATTTTTGACTGGAAGAAACCAGCGCGTGGGACCCTATTTAAATCCCGTCCTGAGGCGGTCGCATTCAACTGGATGCAATGGTTTTTCATGAATATAATCCTCTTTCTACTTCCAACACTTGCAGGAATTACAATCGGATATTTCGGGGGCTCTCAATTGGGCATTTACAATAACCAATGTCCTCTAGATTTGGCCTATACTCTAACTTACGGCGCCATTTGGTCCGGGTCAGCTTTGGATTGTATCGGTAAACCCTTTTTTAAATTCATCGCATTATTTAAATATATATGCTCGCTTTTCAGCGGCTATACTCTTTCCTCGGTTCTTCCGCTATCATCTCGTCATTCCACTCATTCTGGGTCGCCGTCGCCATCGCTCCCATTTCTCGTTCATGTCTCAGCGCCGGGTCAACAAAACTTGTGGTAGATCTCAATCTCAATACACTGTGTTCATTAAGGGACTTAACGGCGGCTTTTTACCCATCCGTACGTCTTGAGCATCTTGCTCCCTTTTGCTGTGGATTCTGACTTTGTTCCTGCGGCAGTGGTCACAAAAAACACCACTATAGACGAAATCTATCAGCGACTTATTGACTTGGGGCTTGTCCCGAGCGACGGACGCAGTTACCTGTATTTTACTGTGGAGACTCGACGCATTTCCTGGGAGGACACACTGGAGGCCCTTGACATCGGGCCCTTATCTCATTTAAACTTGAGGATGACCCGCCTTGGAGGGGCGAATGGTAGTGCATCAATCCCTTCGAGAGCGCCGTAACATATTTAACTCTTTCTGCAGATGGGTCTTCTTCACGGAACGGCAGTTCTGGCTCAAAGAAATCCGAACCTATTGACCTCAATTCGGACGAACTGGAGGCCCTTGATATCGGGCCCTTGTCTCATTTACACTTGAGGATGACCCTCCTTGGAGGGGCAAATGGTAGTGCATCAATCCCTTCGAGAGCGCCGTAACGTACTTAATTCTTTCTGCAGATGGATCTTCTTCACGGAACGGCAGTTCTGGCTCAAAGAAATCCGAACCTATTGACCTCAATTCGGACGACGAACCTGCCTTTGACCCAGCTGAATGGATTAGTACCGGAAAACACGTTTCAAACATTCCTGCCTACGTTTGGGCGGCATGTCAAGCTGCGCGCGAAATTTCCACCGCATTAATTCGCCAACTTCCGTCTCGTGACATTCCCGTTACCGATTTCCTCTCGATACCCTTGCCCCAAGTCCTCTCCGACGATTCAGCCTTCTCCCGACGGACCACTTCATGGTTCAGTTCCGATGCTCCTAACTGCGCACCTGATAGAGTCTGGTCTATTGTCATCCCGCCACTTTCTTTCGTTTGCACCCTTGAAAACGCATTTTCCCAGGCTTGGCTCAACGATGCGCAGTCAATTGTGGATCCAGTCGACCCAAGTCTGCGTCTTCCTCTGTGGACTCTATCATTTTTTAGGAAAGTTGTTGAACTTCGAGAAGCGCAGCAAAAATGGTCAGACAGTCGACTTTGGCTTCCAGACGATGAGCGTTACATTTTGGAACATGTCGGCTGGGACTCTGTGTATGCTCCTGGCGCTCACGTCGGGCAACTCGACTGGACCCGACTCATCGACGATGAATGGCTTTCTGGCGACAACATTGACGGCATGATGCATTATATACAAGCGTGTGTCTCGGAAAATCCAGTGCTCTCACCATCCACAATTATCGCCTTCTTATCTTTTCAATTTGGGATTAAACAGTTCGCAACGGAGGGACCCCCGAGCCGAAATCTAAAACGATTCTTTGCGCCTTACCTGGCCGCAGTCAAGGCAGGAAAATCGATCATGTACTTTCCGGTCCACGTTAACAACAACCACTGGATTGCGTTCTATATTAACTTTGCGAACAAGACATTCGGCTATGGTATTCTTTCTTATGGCAAAATCGAACCATATACTGACTCTATTCAGGCGATTCCATGTGTCGCAGCTCCGTACCCAGGACTTTCGCATTCATCGTTCAGCTCCAACAGTGGTTGACCGCTGAATTTCCCGACCGATTCGAAAATCTGGGTGACTCCTTAGCCCACTCCGCTCAAATGGATTATATCCATTGCGGGGTATATACGGCGAACACGTTACAGCATAAACTGTTTGGCACCCCAATTTTAACACTGCCTGACTGCAAACGGGTCCGGCTCGACTGGTTCAAAATATTCATGCACAGAGCTGGACTTGGTGTGGTACGTCCTTCTCAATTGATTTAGAATCGCTTTTGATAGTCTCGAAAGTCGCCCACGGCAGGAGAGTTCGAATCCCACGAACATTTCAATTTTTTTGCTGGGGATCAGGCACACGACCCAAAACCAGCTGCGACATCGACGACCCGTGCGGCAATGTCTATCAACAGTATCCTCAATCCCACACCTTTGAGCGGTCTTGATCAACCCGAGCTCGCTGTATCTTCCCCTCTGAGCCCAGACTCAGGTTCAACGGTAATTCTGGCTTCTTGCCCTTCTCCAGCCCCCCCCGACGCCACGGATAAAAAGGTTGAGCGTAGTGATATTTCTCATCCGAACCGACAACCTGCGGCGAACACCGTTCTTAGCTCTACGCCCGCGAAGAGTCGCAAGCGCCCAAGTAGCGTTGATCTTGACACTGACGAGGAAAGGTTTGGCTAAGTTACGCTCTTCAGCAGATTCATGTTAATGACAAAGATCATCCAGAGAGCGCTCAAAAATCATCCGTAGAACAAGCAAAAAAACCCAGGAAGTAAAGCCACGTGCTAAGAAGACAACACCTGAAGAACGTTACCAAGAGCTCCTGTCCGACCCTAACACTGTCAAATCGCCGTCGGGAACCCTCAAGGGTACACCTCACGAGGTTTACTGCAAATGCCAGCCCAATGTACCGCGAAAGCTCGAGCCGACAAAGGACTATATTGTGAAGAATTGGAAGTCCCACCAGAGAACCTGTGCTATCGTCACAGGGATCAATCCTGGTTCCCGCACGACGACTGTATCAACTCCAGCCGACTCCACTAAGGTATTATTTATTTTTCATCATTTATTATCCGATATATTGGGCGCTTGAATTGCAGGCTGGGATCTCTGCTTTTTTTACTTCAAAGTCTTCTGCATCGAGAAAAGCGGTCCCCGCCAACATTGAAACAACGAAACGCGAGGTTATCGTCGCGGTAAGTTTCGCTCTTGTGACACGCACATATGTAGAACTGATCCTTGCATGCAGGATCGACGTCTTGATGCGCACTATTTCAATAATCCGGCACCCAGCAAATATAGGCCGCTTGAGAAGGCGGTAGTCAGAACCGAACTCGAAAACGAAGTTGAATGTCTCGGTCTTCGCGGGGAGGGCTACCAGGAGTATGCGTGGCAAATTGGCGAATCATTCATAGGTGGAGTCTCCGCCATCGCATGGATCCGACTCTCGCGATGCCTATTCCCGTACAAGGAATGGACGAATGCACCAAGCGACTCGGAAGACAGCGATTCTGTGGACCTACCCGACGACATCCCAGAGAAAGCTGTCCGCGAGGCGTGCACGCTGACCACGGCGGTGACACTTGCAATGGAAGGGATACCTCCGAAAACAAACAAACTCCCGCGACGCTCCGAATGGACAGCTTACGAGAAAGGACGTTTGCATCAGAGTCTACTGGTGGCCGCACGCTGGATAGTTTACGCTGGCACCGGATCCGTTTTCGCGAAAGGCTGCCGCGGCGTGACCACGAGTCTCGATCACACCTGTTCGGCTTGCGCTGCTGTTGGGCGTCTTGAAGGACTTAAGCGGAGCATTCGGCGGGCTCGCGCGAGGGCCCAATTACCCCCGGATGAATTTACAAAGAAAATGGCGAAGCGGCTCGCTCATACTCCACTCATTTGTAGTGAGCATGCCGCTGCAACTGTCAAAGCAAGTCTGGCAACACCCGCTGTCATGAAGATCCTTTCGTCAAAAGCAAAACATGGCCCTGCTGGCGTATTCTTGAGCTTGTACGAGCAAAGTTTACGCGGCGATCTCGATGATCAGCAAACCTTCGTGGCAATATCTGGACAACTCACCGAGAAGGTCGAGCGGAGCAAGGATCCGTCGGGACACGCAATACATGGCATGCGTTACAGTCCAATGTTCGCAAAATATTGCACCCTCATGCGTTCCTATGGTCCACGATCCGGGGCGCAGTACGACTTGATGCGGGGAATGACGGGAGCAATATCTCCGCGTCAAATGCGGTACGCTGGAGGCCGTGTATGACCTCTTGAGGGAGAAGAGCCAACGGGGCTCGCAGCGGGGAGGGTGGAAGCAGGAAGAAACCCAATGTGATTGCCGAACTACGACATGAGAATCTAATACGACACTTCTACATACGTGCTGCCAACCACGCCACAGTCACCCCCCTCCAAAAAACGTCGGAGCGAAGCGAGCGACGAGGCGCGACCACGCGCCATCTGACCTATGCAAAAGAATCTTGGTGCCGGCAGTGAGTTACCCACCCCGTCGCGAAGCTGAGAATCGCTGGACGAAGAAACTCTGCGAAAACAGGTTCAAGAGCAACAAACTCCACGAGTGTGCACAGAAAAACCAGCTGATCAGCGGGCAGCTGTGCTAAATAATCTTGGTCCTCTGGCGGTGTATGTGGCCCAAACACAAGCTCGAAGACGTTCGAGAGCGCGAAAGCTGCGTGCGGCTGCTGAGAAGCACACGCGAGAGCGAGGTCAGATCGGACCTGCCCATAGGACGTCATGCGAGGGGATACCACGGAAAGTACTGAGGTAGGAACAGATGGTACCGGTGGTGGTGGACGGCAGTGGTCCAACCATGCATTCACGAAGTCGGCTATTGCAGGCTCCACAAATCCTGTAAAGTCTGGTTCCAGGTGACAAATCTCGGCGAGGACCATCAAGAAGACAAGCTGGTCTGGGGGAAGCAGGTCCAGGACCTCCTCGTGCTCGTTGTACTCCTCGGGATGATGTGCGCCCCAAGCGATCTCCGAGATTGTAGAGCGCGCAATCTCGTTCCAGGGGTACTCGCGTGCACAGACGAGGGCGAGGCCGGACTGAACGGGGCCGTAGAAGGTTTCGCCAGGGAGAGAACGTTCCTCGGTTCGAAAGTCGGATGGAATGCATCAGGAAAATGTTTTCCGTCTGGTGCGTCTGGCACCAGACGCGTCAAGGCCGCCATAACGCCAGAATGCGCACTGGCGACATAAAAAGATGTCAGGTGCCAGAACGTGTTCTGGTGTCAGAATTACATTATCTGGTACTGCACAACATTTTCTGGGACCCGTTCTCTTGACCCAATCATACAGTGTAAATGGCTCAATAGAATGTATTTGGGTCAGAACGATATATACACCGCCAACGGTCACACACGTGGTCACCAGCTGGACAAGATCTGGCTGATACATGTCGCTGAAAGCTGGGTACACCATGCTGGAGACTGGAGTCCAGCCCAATGCTCTATAGGTCCAGCATGGACCCATCTTCGACTGAATCCCAGCTGAGGAACCAGCTGCCAGCCACATATTCAACCATCTATTCTTGCTTTTTCTTTTGGAGTGTTTGCCCATAGTCACAAAAATGCTTCACTACGCGAAACATATGGGAGAAAGAATAGTAATATTAGAGTAAGTATGTACACACATCCACATGTACTGTATGGCACGCCTTCCTGCTCAAAATTCAAGGCCCTTTCGACCACCCGAAAATGGATTCAAAGCTGTTTGAGCAGGAAGTCAAAACTCGCGGGAATCACAGGAACAGAGTAAAGTGGCTGACATCGTGTTGTGGATACCAGGGGCTTCCAGGCCGATGAATGTGCTGGAAGACATCTTTGGGGGCGCGGAACCTGAAGAGCAGTGTCAGACTTGGCACTCATAGTGGACGGGAAGGAAAATGCATACCACTCGTTGCCGGTGGTGATAGCCTGTCAGGCGGGAGTCGTTGTTCTGCTCGACAGTGAACGAGGGCAGCTGGCTGTGTGGCAGTCGGTAAATCCTGCTCGTAGTCGAGGGCGACGTAACACTTGATAACACGGATGATTTCACACTCGGCAGTGGTGATGACACGTAGACTGAGTCGGTCAGGTTCTTGATGAGAAACTCGAAAACATTGCAGTGGGCGCAAGACGTTCTCCCAATCAGAAAACCCCCTTTTCTGGACTTGATTGGCAACAGACTCCAGACGGACTCTTCATCGATGAGGCACAACGTCGATGGTGGCAAAACGGGCCGACAAATTTGAGCAGCGATCCTGATGGCAGCGTTTCAGCAGACAAGAGGGGAGCAACAGGGTTGAAGGGAATTTGCGGGCTTTGAACTGAGTGCCACTTGCTTCACGCGCGCACGTGGAGGATAGTTGTGTGTCTCGGTTGAGAGGTCTTGCCGTCGCCGAGGTGGAGCTGCAAGGTTGACATGTACAGTGTGTGGTATGCAAGCAGAAAGAAGCAATTTTCCGAGGAAGTCTTGCGCGAAGTTACAATCTTGAGGATCTTGCGCTTGCTACTCGCGTGGTCTGGGAGCGCAATATGGCCGCTCGAGTCTAAGGGGCTTGAGTTGAGGCTTGAGATAGGTCAGAAGATAAAGGTTTGAAGGGCCTCAAAGCAGAGGAGGGAACGGGAGAGACGGGAATCTGAAGAGGGAGAAGGCAAGATGCGCAAAAAGGCGACCAACGTGCACGTGATATATACACATGGACAAACATTGCGCACGGACCGTTACTAACAATGATGTTTCAATGCTACCTATCTATCACCCCTTTCAAACTGTTCTGCCTTTATGTCCGACGATAGTACGTGAACTCGTGCCGGGGTGGCCTGAGAATATTCTATTTTGGCGCGTGCCAGGAGTCAGGACGGAATGGTTTCTATCAATTTCCTATGCCAGTGGACGTAATGTTAATAAGAGAATGGGGACCAGTCTTGGGAATATGACAAGAATGCACACTATTGACTGGAATTCCCTCCAAGTTGCGCACTGTTGAATTTTCAACTATGTGCGATCACAGTAGGACACGGAACAGGGGCATATTAGCGGTATTATTATCCTGCAGACTCTTAGAAACTTATCTCTTTGAGTCACTCTAGTGTTCCCAAAATTCAAAAGTAATGAAAAGAAAGTTTGGCACACTGCCGGATATTTTCGTACAGATGGTTTCAGCATGGCCAGTAAGGTGGGTGTTATGTGGATTCATATGGATGCCAGCTGGTGGAATGCTGGAATCCAGGTTGCAAAGAAAAACTGGCCACCAGCTGGTGAAATTGTGGGACCAGTTTTTGTAAAATGTGGAGATCAGCTGGGCGGTCCGGCTGGAGGGAGCGTGCCGGCACTTTGGCGGTGTACATGCGTGCAAATAGGTTTACATGGTCCACATACAACCAGCACCTCCGCACGAACAGAACCTCAGACCAACCCTCAAGTGCTGGAAGGGGGAAGCGTGGAAGAGAGTGCTGAATGAATGTACATTAGTGAAAATTCAGAACGAAGCGATACACACGTACCCTGATGTATCGCATGCCTTGGCGTCCAATCCCGAGCCGAGAATGTCGAGTGAGCGGTGCGCAGAACAAGCAAAACAAGAAGAACTGGAAGACTCTTGAAGGATTTGAAGGACTTGAAGACTTGGGGATTCTCTTGAAGTGCTTGAAGAGTCTTGATTCTCGAAGAATCTTGAAGAATTGGCAGCATGTTGTCTTGAGGCACGGCCATACAGCGCATCCAAGGGAAAAGAGATGCTTGAGGAATGGTTTGAGGTCAGAAAGGCATCCCATCGGTATCTTGAGCTTGAATTGAGCTTGTTGAGGTGTGTGTGTCGAGCAGGGAGGGACAGCGAAGAGGGGGGGGGGTGCGCAGAGGTGAGCGGAGGAAAAGAGAGGCGTTGACGTGGCAGTCACTGATCAACAATGATCACGCCATTGATTGATTGATCGAGCGGAGTTTCAATTGGACTTCGCGAAATTTCTCCGAGTCCACTCTGGTCCACTCTTAAAATACGGATTTCGCTATTATTACCACCTTGCAATCTAGCGCATATGGTAGCTGACATGAATTCAGATGCTTAGCGTGTTTCATATGAGTTTTTTTCTTCTCTTAAATTCTGGCCTATCTGGCGTTTGTGGCGGAGAATCACGCCAGATCACCAGATCAGCCAGATGCTGCCACAGCCGCCAGACGGAAAACATTTTCCTGATGTGAAGTAATATGGATCGTAGGGGAGGGGTACCGGACGAGGCAGCACAAGAACGGGGATGGACTCGACATCGGCAATGGAAAGAGGGACAAAATGGCGAGTGGGAGCTAAAGACGGAGCTGGAGGCGGTGAGACGGGATGGTCATTGACCGCTAGAACGTCTGAATAGACAACCGGCCTCTGTGGCAGTGACTTTGGGAAGGGCCGCGGCTCGCGATGCTGTGGCAATAGCAATAGGCGATGATTTCGTCGGCGAATGGTACGCCACGGATGGAATGCAGGGCTCCGAAGGGCCGAAAGGTCGCGCGGCGGCGATGTCGAGGAGGTGGCATAGACAGTGTGGACAATGGAAATATCCGGTGCTCCGTCGTCCCAGCTCCGCGGCGGGGAATGTCGCGCCAAGGGTTTCGGCATGACAGGACCCACGAAAAAAGATCGGAGAAAGTGGTGAGGCCGTATGCGCGTCGAGACACGGTCGAGACGAGTGTGGGTGTAGACCAAGGAGCTTGTGGATGGGGTGAGAGGTCGAAAAAAAAAAGCGGGAAGAACTGCTAGCAGCAGGTGCGAGACAAATCGAGAGATGGTGCTCTCAGGGAGCAGGAACAGCCTATCTGGGCCAAAGGACACGTGGAAAGAGCGAATCCCAATCTCATCACCAAATGGAGGCCGTGTATGACCTCTTGAGGGAGAAGAGCCAACGGGGCTCGCAGCGGGGAGGGTGGAAGCAGGAAGAAACCCAATGTGATTGCCGAACTACGACATGAGAATCTAATACGACACTTCTACATACGTGCTGCCAACCACGCCACAACGCCCAGTTTTTCCCTTGATGAGAGTCCCCTGATTGGTGACTGTAGCCGCCGTGCCGCAAAATCTGCCACAAAGATGGTCAGCTCCGAGCTCTGTCCTGAAAACCTCTTTCCTGCCTTAGATTTCGCGAAATTAATGAATTATGATGGGCCCTGGATAGTTGCGGGCGACGGTACAAAGGTACGGATGATAATTCTCGTGTCTCTAGATACTCACACGAGAAATTACAAGCTGAGACCACTTCTCACGGTTTCATCTGAGTTTAGTGACAAGGACTCGGCCCATGTTGTGGGATCGACGTTCCCGTTGCGCAATGTTCTGTTTAAAAGCTCAGAAGAACAGTCAAAAATTACCTCAGACATTGACGCTGCTAAAGCCATCGCAACACAAGTATGGGTTCTGGCCATTAAAGTATGTGGTCGATCTGTTCTAAAGATATTGAATGTCTGCTGATACGCCTCAATAGATACCGCTACCCGGCATGCCGGTCTTTCCAGTCGCATTCATTCCCAATCAGGGTAAGATGAAGGGCACGGAGTATCGCGACTACCATCTAAAACTTCGCGAACTCTGCGGTGAACTCGGCATGAAACTGCTTGCGAGTGGCGCCGATGGTGCAAAGTCCGAGGTCAACGCTCAGCAGCTGATGATGAATGCCAAAACAGAGTCGCAACTCTCATATACCAACGAAAAATATGGCGTGTTCCTCACCTGCCCCGTGTACCCGGATACCGGCCCCCACATATGCACCACTGACCCTGACCACGCACGGAAGACCGCCAGGAATAATTTCCTGTACGGTACTCATTTTCTCATCGTCGGATTCTACTTCATATGCCACGCCATCTTAATGTTCCTCCTCACCCTCGCTCTTGTTCCACTTTATATTAAAGATATTTTCAACCCGGACAAACAGGACGACGGTGCAGCACGGCGGCTTTTTGCACACAAGCTGTTCAAATTCCTGGTTACTTCCGACGGAGAGCTCCGACACCCATCCCTCGAAGGGGTTTTCATCTTGACTTTCGTCTTCGGTATGTTGTGGCTTATGATTTGTCTGTCCAACTCGTTGACCAGCTATCAGGGGAGCTCTTCGATGCGTGGATGAAGCGCAGTATGCCTCATACCGAACGCGTTGTCTGCGTGTTCCGTGCACGCCATTTTCTCACCATATGGCGCTCAAACATTGTCAATGCCGAATCTCGTTATCCAGACTTGTTCTCGAAGCAAGGCAGCTTCTTGGCAGATTCGTCCTTCCTCATTTTGATACGCCTTTGCGATCAGTTCATATTGCTCACCCTCGCACATCTTGAGCACTATCCCAACATTCCTTTTATGCCCTGGCATCACGGCACTCATTTTCTGGAGCATTTCTTCGGCATTGCGCGCTCATTCATCACTGATTTCTCATTTGGCCAGTTGATTGAAATGTACAAGCACATTTTAATTCGTGTGCGCATCCTTGCATCGGGCCAATACAATACGAAGAAGGAAAAGGATTCGAATAATGGATATGCCTTCGACTTCATTGACGCCGGTCTCACCGCGGAGGAGATCGCAATGCTCAAGGACATTCCATCTCGTGCTGATATCGACCGTGCTTGCGAGACGGCCTGGGCAGAAGCTGCGGCAATCGCGTCGCAGTTTGCTAAAATGCACATTCCAACACTCCCGCTCAAATCGTCAGATATTCATCCCCGCTTCCGAGCTGCTGCTGAAACTGCCGTCGAGGACGACTCCGATGATGAAGAAACTTTGGAGGCGACGCCTCTAGGGCTGGGCGAGAAGGCGTTCCAATCAAGTACCGTGCGTGTCCCACGACAACCATCTGCCACGATTCAATCCATGGAACATGAATCTCTGCCTGGTTCCCATCTGAAACCTGCCGAGGCACTCGCTCATGCATCACATCACGTTCTCACCGAGCAGTACTTCGCCGACGGGGCGGACAATTTGGAGGATGAACTCGACGAGATTGAGGAACAGCTCGACAGTAACCCAGCTACCAAAGCGACCGTATCGGGCCGCATGCAGATTGCGCACCTGCTCAACCCTGTGAAACCTGCTTTTATAGGACCACAGATTCGCCCGATTCCGACATTCCTTACGGCAGGACTTCCCATTTCGCGCAGCGTCCTGGTTGCTCAGCGCACCGATCATTGCGCAGGCACGCTGGTTCATTCAGAGGAAGAACGGCAGCCAGAAACTGACGTCCGTTATCTGGGGGGGAAATTTTCTCTCAACCATGCAGCCCACCAGCTGAAGGAGTCGGTCCAGCAGAGTGAGGGTTTGCGCACAGACACGGCCTTCCAAAAAGGCCGATACTACCGCTGGATCGCAGCTGGAAAGCCAACCGAATGGAACATTGGCTGTAACCTTCATGATGCTCTCACGGACGTTGTCGGTGAGTTTTTATAATTAATTCCTGTTTGTGGTGCACTGAGTACTTTTTCCTTCGAGTGCCCAACATCAAGTCTCGAGGAATTACTGGTGTTACCGTGCTGAGTCTTGAATCCTTGGTAATGATGCGGTCAGGATTGCGCATTTATTTAGGGAAGGTGAAGGGAATTTATCGCTATGGCTCGGTCTCCGGAAAGCACGACAGTTTCACAGATGTAGAAACTGTTGATGGACTCAGCTATCTTAGCCTTGAGGTATACGAACAGGTATGTAACGAAATTCCGCTTAGGACTCAATTTCAAGGTTTCTGACCCGACGGCGGTGTAGCTGGGACCAAATCGTAATCTCTTTCAGCATATTTCGCCGTCGGAGGGCCCATCAAGCTCGGACCTTGCACTTTTCACACATGCTCCGATCTCGGAGCTGATTTATCTTTTGGCGGGCGCAGTACTAAAATCCCAAGGCGAGGGCTCCGATGAGACTTTCACCATGACAGGTGGTGATAATGGATGGGAACGCTGGCAAGTCCTCAACAGAAGCGAATTGCGAACAGTTTTGAATCCTGTTGAAGACGACGAAGAATATGACGAGCCGGAAGAAGGGGGCAAAAAAAGGAGGCCAAAAGGTCCTCGTGGTGCGGTAAAGAAACAGAAAACTGTCAAGTCACGTGCACCGACGCGCAGTGGGCGAGGGAAGGCCCAGGGAGGCTCTAAACGCGGGAAAACGGCGAAAAAATAGCGTGGGAAAAAATATTTATATATACGGTCCGGTGTAAGGTAAATCAACGACCTGGAGCTCAAAAATGATAAGGTAAATCAACGAAAAATTTTGAAATTGGGCGGACGTAGTTATAGGGGAGTGTCCGGGGGCCTGCCACGGCTAAGCCGCGGGCAAAGCCGGTTCAAGCCGTAGCCAAGCCAATGAAGGCATCATAGCAACGGCTAGCTCAGCTCAGCTTATTTTTGGCTCGGCTCCACATAACATCGGATGCACGGGGGCACAGGGCTAATAGCCCATAGCCCGTAGACCTCAGCCCGTAGCCCGCAGCCTTCAAGCTTAATAAATAAGAGCGTAGCCCACAGCGTAGACTTAGTCACAAATTTGATGCAATCATTGTACACCTCGGAGCTGCGGTCCGTTAAAATGATGTAGCCCTCAGTATAGCCCTGTCCGGCAGTTCCCATGCCATGAGGCGTTGAACAAGGGCAGTGGCATCTTCATATTGGTAAGAGACCGCGGTGTGGAAATAGGTCCAATTGCAAGAGCGATTTACACACTGAATATAATTTAGTTGTATGTTTACATTGAATTCAAAACAAACATTACAGTTTGTACGATTCGGCCTCGCAGATGTTGCTTTCCAGGAGTGGTACCAGCATATGGGCGAAGTGGACCCATTTGCTTGCGACATTCATCAATTTGACACACCAGAATGCGTATGATGAGGGGGTCAGGTTGCTGAGCCATGGTGAGGCAATTCTTGACGGTGGTGAGGGTAGAAAGATATGGTAGAAAGAGAAAGGCAAGCAAGGTGGCATGCTATATATCATTGTTTCGTTGAGCCACCAAGCAAAATGCGTCGCCCGATGCATCTCAAAGCGCAACCAAGCGCAACCCAAATGCGGAACTGGCAGTGTGTTGTGGCTTGTATGGTAGCTGTGCCACCCGCGTCAACTCACGTGCTGGGCTACATCAAGGTCTCTCATCAACTTTGCGGTAATCCCCGCAGCAGATATGTGGCTGTACATAGAGGGCTACGTAGAGGGTATTAGCCAACATAGCCCTGGGGGGCTGGGCTACGGGCTAATAGCCCGGGCTATTAGCCCTCCCTCCCCATGCATCGGACGTTCACCGGCTCCAACGGCTAGCCGAGCGGAGCCAAGCCGCGGCAACACTAGTATATTGTCTTCATCCCGACCTTTTTTTTTCTTTTGGCCGTGCACGAGACGGCTGAAAACGCAGCCTTGTATTCAGGTTCAGAGGGTAGGAGAATAGCCCTTGTGGATGAACCGGTACATCACCCACCGCAAATTGCAGCGGTAAATTGGAGAATCGTGCATGAGAGGCGGGGGTTCGAGTCCCCCCGAGGGCATTTGCATTCAACAATATATCTTTTCTTTTTCTTTCTTCGCCCTCACATTTTTTTTTGAATACACAAGTAGATGGTATCTCCGAGGTGTGGATTGGAACGTATGGAAGCTGAAATGGCACAAATCCAGATACAGCCCCCCCTCTGATGTAATTTGATATTTATAGGTAAATCCAATCCGACCGCTTCCATACTGATTATGTGGGTATAACTTATGTTCGCTTGTTCGGAAATGTTGCTCTACTGGCAAACGGCTCAGTTCAACGGTTAGTGATAGTTCAAAATGTGCGAGATCGGCCGAAATGATCGGACGTAGTCGGTCATCGCTTTAGCGCATCAACAAACGCATCAATGCCGAGCACTGCCACTGAGCTCCTCTTGTGTCGCACTTTCGTCGTTTCTCGAGCTCTGACTGTGACGCTGACCGCGACTTGGCTCGAGTCACGCTGCCAACCTGATGGGCCGAACTGTACTCCGTGTACTGGTACCCGCGCCACCGAAACTTGGCTACAGTCAATCCGGCATGTGCATCCACGGCTAGCGCACGTACCCTACCGCGCCCGCCGCCGACTCCGTGATAACTCCACGCGCGCTGCTTCTTCTGTCTCTTCACACCCGCGCTGTGTCCCGCCCTCGATGTGTATCCCTGGTCCACCCAGCGCAACCATATAGGACTATGAACGGTGGCTATGTGTCACTTAGCGCACTCCAGTACCGCCTACATGTGCATATATCCCTGCATCCATCTTCACGAGCAAAAAGCCCATCCGCGGGCCAGCCGAAAACGCAGCGAAGGCTTAGCACCGCCATGGCCCATCGGCACACGCCCCGTCGTGGACGGTCGCACCCCGGGTCGCAGGCCTCCCCGCGCAGAACGCCGGCCACGAACCCGAGGCACACGACCTACGTACCCCGCCTTGTCACCAGCACATCCTTGCACCGCTGCACGCCCCGCGACGTTGCCACCCCCCGAAGTGACTGCGCGCCGTCCCCTCACCCGTCCCGTACGTCTCGCCTCCTTGCGCTATACCGTGCTGATGTGCCATGGATTTGCGTATGTAGGGTGGCCGGTCCCGGTTGCTTCTAGGACGCGTGGCCCGCACCCACGACAGCGGCCGCGACGGAGATCACGGAACGGCGGGACCGCGTACCCTGCCACGCAGTTCGCCTGGTTCCAATCCTGGCACGTCGTCGGCGCAGGTGCGCAGCTGCATCGCGATATCACTGCCGTGCTGGTGCCTGTGCCATTCTTCGCCCCCGCCGCGCCCTCGCAAGGGCAGCGTAGTAGAGAAAGACGGCGCTTTTGAGTGGCTGCTCTTCTTTCGCTCCAGATGCACGCTTACCCTTCTGCACGCCCCCCCCCCCCCCGACTTCGCAAGGATCGCACTTTTACTTCGCCCCCGCTGCACCCTCGCAAGGATCGTATACCAGGCAGCGCTGCGACACGACGTCTCCGCTCTCGCGCCCCCCTCCGTATTAGACGCTTTCGCGCGCTTCTTCGCGGACGCCGTTATGCGAGCGTCTTCTTGCACGCCGCCTGCCGCCGCCGAGTCGGGTGCGCAAACGCTGGTCGACCCGGGGGCGCAAACACTGGGCCCAGATAGAGCAGGCCTGCGTCACTGCGCGTTCTGGATTTTTTGGGGAGGCGCGCACATAGCTAATTTGAACGGTCGTCCGGGCCTTGGCGGTGCGCTGCCGGTGCAGACGATGGCACCCTCCGGTGCGCCGTTGGGCGTATCGTCGGCTCCCTCCTCGTGTGGAAGCACCTCGCTCGCTTTGTACGGATCAACCTCGCCCAACCTCCGCGTGCGGTGTGCGGCGTGCGAAGGAGTGTTAATCTTGCATGCTTCGTCCCCTTGCGCGGCTTCATGTCCTTAGTGGTGTCTATCTCGTCGTACGCTTCATCGCGTCGTGCGCCGCGGCGATGTCCGGCTCGTCGTCCGCTTTGACTGCGCTGGCGGCATCTGGCATTGATTGCGCTGGCTGGCGGCTTTGGCTTCGGCTTCGGCTGCAGTATCGAACAGATCCCATTCATGCTGCTGCTCAAGTAGGTACGCACGCCACCGTCTCGTATTTCTTGTCGTAGTCGTACTTCTTTCCTTCTTCGCCTCCCCTCAACTTCTTCCTACTCATCCTCCCACCTCCATCCTCTTTTTTCTTAGGCCTTTATTTGCTCCGTTTCGATGTAAATAGGCATATATTCCTTTTCACGTGTGCTCCGCTCACTGTTCGGATTTGGTGTATTTTCTTTTCTTCCACCCACGACGCCTGTTTCTTCTCCTTTCTTTCTTCTATCCTCGCACCGCTCCACTTTCTTTTTGGTTTTATTTCGATTTCCTTTGGACTATTCCCCATTGCGTCCCTTTCCTTGCGGTTTCGCTTCCACTATCGCGCAGGTTCACTCTTTCGTTATTATTTCTGTTCGCAGAGGGTTACATTTTATTCTTTGTCCGCCAACCTCGTTTCTCCTCCATCCCTTCGACCTATTTTTCCCTTTCTTTTCCGTTCGCCGCCATTTTCTTCCCTATTATCTGCTATCCATCCTTGTTACGCTTTCACTTTTTATTTTCCCTTTCTGTCTTAATCTGATATTGCCTTCCTCCCGCACAGATGATACCTCATCTACCCCTCCTCGTCGTCGCCACCATGCGCCCACCGCGGCTGCGCAGTCCAACCCACACTTGCTGTTTCTGCTGACGGGGCGCGTGGACTCGAGCCCTTCAGCGGGCACCGGAACACGCGGGACGGCGGGGACTAGCGGCAAAGGCGGTGTTGACCAGCTGAATTTTATCTCTGGCTGCAAAACCGCTCTTACTCTGCTGTTGCATGTATATGGTATTTTTTCGTCTATCTTAGATCACTTTCTTTATTCGTCGTGGATTCTGAGTGGCACCGACGAGCGGCAGGAAGATCTGCAGATGAGCTGCAGATAATATGACGCTCATCTACAGATTAACTTTGGGAACGCCGGAACTAATAATTTCAGGTGCATATTCGGGAGCGGCCGAAACCACGCCCTGTAAGCGCCTCACAGCGCCCAGGACATTAGAGCTCGGTCTTGGCGCTTCATGCTTGTCGGCGGTTAATGCGGGCGGGCGCCTAATCCTAGTGTGGGCTCCCGCGTCACATTCCATGTTTGGTAGGTAGGTAGGTAGGTAGGTAGGTAGGATTACACGGCACGGTCCCGCTGAGGAACGCCGGGGCCAGGAAGTATCCCGGTGTACTAGTTACAGGATCTATGTACACCTTCGTCCCTGACTTCTATGTACCTTCTAAGCCGAGCTCACGAGTCAGTTACCTGCCCGCTGTAGAACCTAGCCGATACACAGAAGCAACAAACACGTAAGTAACAGAACAGAATCAGTCCCTGTCAAACATCTATCCTAAAAACCGGTGTCGCATAGAACACTTGAAGGACTTCATATGCAAATTTTCCCACTAGCCCAATTGATGCGCGTTCATAGAGCATAGCCTTGAAGAATTCGACATCGTCGAGTTCGGCCATGAGACGGCGTAAGTTTGGTGCATAGCCGAAGAGGTTTTCCAAAAAGACAGTCCTGAGTGCAACAACATCCGCAGATGTACTGCAGACTAACAGGGCATGCTCGGGAGTTTCAACTTCAGTTTTGCAGAACCTACACACACGTCGAGAGCGCTCAATTTGTGGATGCATATGATCTCTGTATCGCAGAACTTCAACGGCAAGTAGATGAGTGGACATCAGAAGAGAAGTCAGTGCTTCCCGATGCTTCT
This sequence comes from Mycena rebaudengoi, assembly GCA_029282285.1. Classification (NCBI taxonomy): domain Eukaryota; kingdom Fungi; phylum Basidiomycota; class Agaricomycetes; order Agaricales; family Mycenaceae; genus Mycena; species Mycena rebaudengoi. The sequence continues at coordinate 43,249 of JARJCX010000015.1, read as the reverse complement.
GTGTCTTCACCATGAACAGGTAGTGCCGTAAGCGTAGAGTTTGCGGTGCAGATGGCTTGTCCTTTTGTGGCTCGCGCCGGCCTTGAATCAGATAGAGTTTGTCCGATGAGTCGACTTCTCCTTGTAACCATTGCAGCATTAGAGCGTCCACAGATTTCGCGTATGCCAGAATAGAGTCTGTTGATGCATTCACGAGGTCGGGGGCGGAGCATGCGAATGGCAGCTTGGATGATGCCAAGATCAGATCTCTGGCCCAACACTTCTTCTCTTGCGCCGCTAGCTCCAAGGAGCTGTTCAGTGCGGCCCGTGCAAAGTGCGAAGATGGGAGGGAAAGGAGGTACTGCAGGTATCCAAGTGCAAGGATAAAACGCCGAATTCGGAGAGGAACTATGCCCGTTTCTGTATATAGTGGTACTACCATGGATCGGCCGTGGACATTGAGGATTTGACGGAGGAAATTGATCTGAACGTCGCAGAGCTGTTTAACGTGTACATCTTCACAATCCGGAGATATTTCGCATCCATGTGTAAGATGGCAATCCACGCGTGCTAGATATAGCATCTTCAGTTCTTTTGGAGTCAGTCGTCCCGTGGAGTCTTCAATGGCCATGATCCGATGCACGCAGTACCGAGCGGTACCTGCTTTTGCTTTATAGTGTGCCTGGAGAATATTCTGAGTGTCCGTGCGGAAATTCACTCCGACATATCTTTCTTCATCGGTAATAGTCAGAGTTTGATCACCAAGTTTGAACACGGGCGGAGGGTAGGGTGCAGTGCCAAAAATCAAAATCACTGTTTTCAACATATTGATCAGAATGAAGTTGGCAGCACACCACCGTTGGAGAGTGTTTAGCTTAGCACGAAGGCCTCGGACAGATAATGATATCAATAAGATGTCGTCAGCTTGAGCCATTATAGCCATTCGCACATTGTCGAGATGTACGTCGTCGGGGTCCGGCAACATCACCAGGTCTGCCATGAATAGGTTCCAGAGCACCGGGGAAGCAGGATCTCCAGTTAGGAGTCCAATCAACGCCTTAAAGTTGCCCGATTGGGAGTCACCGTGTCTGACGTAGTAGCCCATCCGTAAATATGTTTTGCGTAGCCAATCCGATACAGGGCCTGCCATTCCCATTCTCGCGAGTTTCAGCCAGAGAGTGCAGTGGTCCGTTGAAGGGAACGCGTTCGTAGCATCGATTGCGGCAACATAAAGGGTCACACCACCGTGACATGAGCGCGACCAGTCACGAATGCATCTCAAGACGAATGGATTGTTGTTAGTGCGGTATTTTGCTCTGAAGCCGTTCTGCCAATCTGGGATCAACCCTCTTGCATCTGCCCATTGTGTGATACGACGATGGATAAGTAACGTGAGGACTTTCAGCAAGCAGCTTTCAAGTGCGATGATTAGGGCTGCCGCCCGTGACCGTTGCGACGGCTCTACGGCATCCGTCGACGGGGTGCCGTGCCCGTCCCGTCGACCATTTCTCGAAGATTTTCAATCCACGGTCACGGTACGGGTTTGCACTCTTACGGCCCGTTGAAAAACGGCCGTCACGGCCGTTCGACGGCAATTCAACGGCTTAGTTCTATTGGGCGCAGAAATCATTCTACAGGCGCAATTGTGGTCCAGGAATGTCATATATGTGTCCTAGTATGTATATCTGTCATTTTATATATATTCTCTTCCTTCCAGTCCTCACAATACCAAGACTTTGTACCCTCGCGGCAATTACCGAAACAGTGATGGGAATGTCCAACTGGAGTTCAACACCTGGTCGGCGGCAATTTCCCCCCCTTTCGTCCGTGAGATATTTCCTTGCACTCTTTCACATTTTTATTGGCAATGATGAGGTGACTGATGTCGATTGAGAAGCCTTCTCGGTGCTTACCATTAACTTAATGGTTAGTATATGTGTTCAGTTCAACTTCACTGGTGTTCAAATGTGTCAAAGAAATTCTATGGCACACTTTAAAGCTTACTTCTGGGCGTAAAGTAGCTCAACCACTATATTCTCGACCCGTGGGCCCGTCAAGAACCCGTCACGGCCGTCCCGTTGACCGTCCTGTCCCGTGAGGACTTTTTTTACTCACCCAACGGACCGTTGTTTGGCGGCCCGTTGCCGTCGAGTCGCCGTTGATTCGACGGCCGTTGCCGTCACGGCAACGGGTGGCAGCCCTAGCGATGATTCTGTAGCTGTCGGGGTTCCATCCGGGTTTTCCTCGTTTCAGTAGGCCAATAATCACCGTTCTCAGCCATAGTGAGGGACTGTCTCCTCGTTTTACACATTCATTGCATAGATACACAAGGTCCTCGTTGGGTATTTCCACAACATCCGCGTAAGTGGTCGCATCTTCTCCCGATGAGCTCGCAAGTGAATGTTTTCGTAGGTGTTCTTTCACCCAGGCTCCATCATCTTCACACCATTCTGATGAGAAGAATCTCTCGGGGGTGGTATCCTCTGTTTCCTCTGGGATCATCGACGCCAACGTCTGGTTAATTTTGTGCTGCACTTGATCAAACGCACTAGGCAAGACTGTAGCAGGGTTCAAGCGCTTCTCAAAGATCCCCTTTAGGTCTTCCGCACTTACGGCGATGGGGGCAGGTTTCGGATCTGCCAACCGTCCAATATCTGTCCAGAAAGCGGCGTGTGACATTGGATTGATGAGTTTTTCTCGATTCGCATCTCGCATAGCACCCCATTTATCTCTTCCGCGGTGCTTATCTGGGTATTCCTTTCTTGGCCGAGGTGCGTCTTGCACTGAGTCATTTAAGACGTCGGTGGTCACTTTTACGACATTCAGTACGGCCGCGTTCAACAGAGGGGCTGGATTTGAGAAAGAGGGAGAATTGTAGGCACGCGGTAACAGAGTCGCCATTTTCGCAAGTCTCTTCGTAGCTTCCAAATGGCCGTTTATGGCGAGTTTTTTGATGTGGACAAAGTGAACCGGTGCTGAGCGTTCCTTGATTAAGTTGGTCATTATTTTTAGTAGGTCTGCATTTTTACATCTCCAACCGCACGCTTCATTTTTAAACGCATAATATTTAGCGGACCGAATTACGTACTCTGACCGAGTAGAGATCTCGAGTGAGCGATTCGGTGGTGCTTGCAGTGCGTCTATTATTGACACAATTTCAGCACGCGCGTTTGTTTGAGATCCCCATACTCGTGTCGATCGATTATGTTTGGAATTTAATCCCCAGTAAGTCCCTGCTCCTGCCGCGGCGGAGTGTTTACCCGCATTGGTGCAGCTACCGTGGGCGACCACTTTTAACGGGTCGGTGAAAATGTGAACGGAACCGAACAGGGAAAGTGTTTTCTTTGCCTCGTCCTTTCCGGATTCCAGGGTTTGAATTAGGAGTCTGTCCAGTTCAGTTGCTTCAGGAAAGATCACGTCACTTTTGCGCCGTTTCGCTCGATGCGCTACTGGAGCAGGATTCAGCGGGATTTCCATCATTATTTCGGTAACCAGTGCGGCATGATCTTGTTTCCCCTCTCGGGGTAACACCTTGAAGGTGCGAATATTGTCATAGAGCTGTCTGGAGCAGAGCATGTAATCAATTACCGTTTCTCTTGCTCCTTGGAATGATGTGCAATTTCCACTTTCAGAGCCAAAGCGTGCGGTGCCGTTAATGAATACTATATCATAGTCAGCAGACAGTCTGCATAACCAGCGACCGCGCGTTGATGCTGGTTTTTTATCTTTTGATATGCGATATGGATCGAGCGGGTGCGCTTTCAACTCTTGGGTCCGAGCATTAAAGTCCCCGGCTTCAAAAATGTCGAATCGGGCCATATAAGCTAGAGCAATGGAATTTGAGAGAGCTTGGCAAGGGTCAGAGTCGAGTTGTCCTGGCCATGTAGTAGATTCTGGCAGGATGTATATATTGTATACAAGGAGATTATTTATTTGGATGACCATGAAGTCGGGACCAGAGAAATCTTGACGGATTTTGAAGGGTAGCCGCGTGGATATTATTGCAGCCACACCTCCCCATGATTGGCTAAAGGAAGCCTTTGGGCGGCGTGTGTGTGAGAGAATGGTGTAGCCATCTGGTAGATCAATGGTATCGTGCTGAGTTGGGCGCAGATGTGTTTCTTGAAATAAATTAATATCATATCTTTCCAGTTCTGATCTAAATTGCGGGCAGCTCATTTTTAAAGGAAAAGAACCATCTATATTCCAGCTTTTGATAGTTAAAGACTGTTGCGTAAGGATAGGGATGGTAGGAGTAATAAGTGAAGGTGAAGAAGATGAATGAAGAGTTTGTACGTTAGGTACATTTTGTATGTGGGGAGGGTAAGGGCGTGGAGGTAATAGGAGTAACGGGACAGAACCTGGGACAATATCAAGGTGCGAAGAAGAAGGAAAAATAAGGGGGCCATTTTTTTGTAAGCTAATGAGCGGAGCATGAGCTGCCCTTAAGCGTTTGGGAACACGTCGATCGTCGACCACTTGGCAGGACGGTGTGACATCCACGCGTCGATGAACCAGGTGGTGGCTTCGATGGTCTCAAACCCGATTATGATATGGTTTTCATCGGGCCCAGGGCGGGCGTAGTAGAAACGCAGGAGAGGCCGGGCAGGCTCGAGCCCTTCCCAGATGATATTACGGGCGCCCGCGAAGAAATTGGAAGGCCAGTTGGCGGGGCCAAAAATAGCCTCCCTCGGGGGGTCGTGTACACGACGAGGAGGGCCGGCGGTGCTAGCAGGAGCATGCGCCGCGCCAAACGCGGAACGGCCCCCGGCCGCCGGAACGGTGACGAGGCCAGCATTGGCAGCGCTGACAGGGGAAGGTCGGCTGGATTTACTGACGGGAGGAGGGATCATCGGAAGCGCTGTCCCCACGTCGGTACGAGGTCGGACATTTCTCGAGCCCGATTCGTCGTCGTCGTCGTCATGGCTGCGCTTCGTCGTATCGCGCATGGCGGCGGCAAAAGACGATTGCATCACGGCAGCAAAATCTGCCATGGAAGGCATGGAGGGTGCTATGAGAGGGAGGCCTGCCGCCACAGCGATGGGCACGGTAGCCACGGGAGCAACTGGCAAGGGGGCGAGAGCTGGTGTGAAGGGGGTGAGAGCTGATGTGAGGGGGGTGGGGACGGTGGCTGGGGCAGGCCTAGAGTCAAGCTGCACCGTAATCGCTTGGAGCATGCGGTTGACTTCCCCTAGCGTCGCGGTATTCGTAGTCGTGTTCGCCTCCAGCGCGGCGAGGCGATCTTGCATGGCCATCATGAAGCCTTGCATTTGCGTGATACGCGCCATCGCTTCGTTGTGTCCATTGGCGAGGCCCGCCAGGAGCGCGTCGTCGTTGGGGTGTCCACTCGACGAGTCTTGGGCCATAAGAGCCTGAATGTTGGCGGTGAGGCCTGTAGAATTGTTAGCATCAGGAAATGCTAAGGAGGTTTTTGGCAACGTACTATCAAATCGCATTTCGTTCTCTATGTCCCTTTCCGTAACTCTCTGGCTCATGCTGGCCGCGAAATTCGCCACGGAGTGCGCATCTTGGCGGACCGCATTGCCCATCGCAGTGCTCCATCGAGCTCCTGGGGCCGGCGCGCGCGACTGCAGCTCCATTGAGTCGAGGCAGATTTGTGCGTGGGAGGGGTACGACTGGGATCCAGAGGGTCCCGCATCGGCGTTGTTTTTACCCTTAGCCTTCCCTTTCCCTTTGCTAGTTGACGCCGGGGAGGGAGCGTAGAAGGAGGGAGTGACGGGGGCCGATATGCTGGTGTTCAGCGAAAAGGATCCATCTTCAGTGTCTGCGTCATTGTCGACGGTGATGGTGGACATGCGCGAGAGGGGCTCGGGTCCGGAGGAGATACTACCAGGGGTAACTGGTGCGAGCGGGGGCGGGGCCGGAGCGAGCGTTATGGGCGCCCATAAGGCGACAGGGGCGGAGGGATCCCCCTGGGCAATGCCGTTGGCAGGTGGGAGAGTATTATCAGGATTGACATTCGAGGAAGTGGGAGCGGCCATCACTGTCAGTGTCACGGAAGAAGAGAAGCACACTTTTAAGAATAGAAACCCGTCTCAGTTTTATAGCGGTCGTCCAATGTACTCATGGCGGTGGACTACCTGTACTCGTGGAGGTTGGTTTATTCTATATTGTTCTCTATGACACGAAGAATATTTATGACGCGTCGTTACGCGTTTTTGAACGCGCGTCTTCTACCACACGAGTCTACGCGACTGTACGTGCAGCTATCGGCCCTGTTGGCAGGTTTGGTTTTAATTTGTTCTATATTGTTCTCTAAGACAGGAAGAATATTTATGACACGTCGTTACGCGTCTTTCAACCCTCGTCTTTTACTACTACGCGAGTCTACGCGACTGCAGGTGCAGCTATCGGCCCTGTTGGCAGGTTTGGTTTTAATTTATTCTATATTGTTCTCTATGACAGGAAGAATATTTATGACACGTCCTTACGCGTCTTTGAACGCGCGTCTTTTAATACCGCGACTGCACGTGCAGCTATATAGCAGATCACTGGCCCTATTGGCAGGTTTTGACAGTGACAGGTTATGTGGATTCTGCACCGCTTTTAGGACAGAGAATGAGAAGTGCTGGAGCAAGGGGAGACGCTGAGAGCGCAGACAATCGTGAGGTCTTCGAAAAGATCAGCGTGTAGCCTTGCCCAACGTATCGCCGTGTCTCGGAGATCAGCCAAATGGACCCTTTAGACCGCAGGCGACGATGGCCCAGCTCGTATATAGTTTTTGGTTTTTGTATCTTTTCTACTCCTTTCCAGGAAAACACCGTTGTTCTAGATTGCACCTCAGCGGGAATCGATCTACACGTTTAATAACGGTTCTCGGGTCGCTGAGGGGTTGTAGAAACAAATCGGGTTTTTGATGGTGGTGGTAAGAAGACGGAATGGGAATTCGAATTCCATTTCTTGATCCTGCAACACTCAAGCTGCCTGAATTGTATCTTAACTCCGCTGCCGAAACACCGAGCGGGATATGACAAGGCCGCCATCTGACAGCTGTACCGCAAGGTGATTGGAGCGAAGCCTTTGTATTTTTAGGTTTGGTTCCCAATTATAATTAACAGGCTACGCTTGCATGCAACACACCACAAGCATGAGGTTCGCCGACGTTGGTGTACGGAACAGTCGGTCTATTTACACGGAGATTTAGATCGGTGGGAGAGTCACCTTTCCGCCGCAGCTTGTCCGCGAGTGCGAGATAGGCGCTGATGGAAGCGCTGAGAACGACACCGAGAATGCACGTTGTATTTCCATTTGGAGTTGGTGCGGTGTGGATGTTTGACATATATATGGTCGACTTCCTGACCCTCAAGCTTCCCCTTATCACCATGTCCGATTTGAAAACAGTGTGAGTATCCCGGACCTCTTGTCGAAAGTTTTAATTTTATTAATGTCCTATAATTAGCATTCAGCTTCACAGTAAGCACTAGCCCATCTAGATGCTGCCTAACCATGCTTAGTCCCCTTTCACAGGTATCTGTGTCACGTCGTTGACTAACCTCCATGCCGATCTTCAAGGTGATATGAAAATGTCTGCCCAGCTCATCATTGAGGAGAATATTTTCCTGCAAACGTTGCCGGTGGCATCAGAGCAGGATGAAATGAGTTGGAAACTTGCTTTTGGGTGTACCATGTGAGTCTGTGGCAGCTTTTGCACAAGGTACTTTGAATTCACCGAGCCTCACTTATCAGCCCACCCCATGCTGTTGTTTTCTCAGTGGCGGTCTTACGCCAGAGTGAAATGGAGGGAACACGGCTTGTTGGCTATATTGAAATCGGGAGAGAGACAGTCCTTGGATCTGTGGAATCAAATAGGTGTAGTAGGTGCAGTCCCCTCACTCTGAGCATCATCATTGAAGATTACAATGTAGCCTTCGAGCTGGAGCTCAATAAAGTAAATGCTGACGGCCCTTCTCTCCAGTTCAATGCTGGTTTCTCAGTTTCTGAGTTGCAATACCCTGGGGTATTTGGGTTAGCTCTCGTTGGCATGCCAGATAATACATGTGAGACTGTCCAGACATTGTAGGACCATTAGCTGACCCATCCCCAGTTACCTCTCTCAAGGGTCATGGGATTGAAAAAGAGATGCAGAAGATGTATGAAGACTCCAGGAAGGCCCGACTTCCCATGGAGGTGCCACAGCTTGTGGTAATGCATGAAAGGATTCTATTGTGCTACCAAAGCAATTACAACAGGGCTCGGTGGCTCAATATACTCGGGGATATTCTTTTGCGGTCTTACCAGGCATCTGGGAATGTGGATGACCTGAAACAGGCCGTCTGTTCATACAATGATGCAGTGCGGGATGACCCAATGTCTGTCATCTATCTTGCAGATCTTGGAAGGTCCTTGCGAGATCGCTTTGAGCGGTGGGGTCGCTTGCTGGATATCAACCAATCTATTGTAATGCTCGAAGCTGCTGTTAAGCGCACTTTGCAGGGGGATCCGCACAAGCCTTCATGGCTGAATGATCTCGGGAATTCACTCTTCAGGCGCTTTGAGCGACTCGGTGGTCTTGATGACCTCAACGGGTTTGTCTCAAGGCTTGAAGCTGCTGTTAGTCTCACTCCAGATGGCCACCCAAACAAAGCTGCATGGCTGAGTAGCCTGGGGAATGCATTCAGCATGCGCTTTGAACAATTTGGAGATCTCAATGATCTCAATCAGTCTATATTGATGTTTGATGCTGCTGTTGCTCTCACTCTAAGTGGGCACCTGGACAAACCTACATGGCTGAGCAACCTTGCAAATTCACTCAGGAGGCGCTTTGAACAATCTGGAGATCTCAATGATCTCAATGAGTCTGTATTGAGATTTGAGGCTGCTGTTACTCTCACTCCAGAAGGCCACCTGGGCAAGCCTCCACGGCTGAGCAATCTTGGGAATTCACTCAGCAGGCGCTTTGAACAATTTGGAGATCCCAATGATCTCAACCAGTCTGTCTTGAGGCTTGAAGCTGCTGTCACTCTCACTCCCAATGGTGATCCGGACAAGCCTTCACGGCTGAGTAATCTCGGGAATTCACTCAGTAGGCGCTTTAAACGACTTGGTGATCTCAAGGATATCAACCAGTCTATCTTGAGGCATGAAGCTGCTGTTACTCTCACTCCGGATGGCCATCCACGCAAATCCTCACAGCTAAGTAACCTCGGGAATGCCCTCCTCATGCGCTTTGAACAACTTGGTCATATCAATGATCTCAATCAGTCTGTCTTGAGGCATGAAGCTGCTGTTGCTCTTACTCCGGATGGGCACCGGGACAAGCCTTCCTGGCTGAGTAACCTTGGGAATTCACTCAGCAGGCGCTTTAAACGGCTTGGTGATCTCAATGATATCAACCAGTCTATCTTGAGGCATGAAGCTGCTCTTACTCTCACTCCGGATGGCCACCCAGACAAGCCTTTACGGCTGGGCAACCTTGGGAATTCACTTAGCACACGCTTCAAACGACTTGGTAATGTTAATGATATCAACGAGTCTGTCTTGAGGCTGGAAGCTGCGGTCACTCTCATGCCTGATGGCCGCCCGGACAGGCCCTCACTGCTGAGTAACCTTGGGAATTCGCTCCTTGGCCGTTTCCAACAACTCGGTGATCTCAATGATATCAACCAGTCGGTATTGAAATTTGAAGCTGCTGTTACTCTCACTCAAGATGGTCACCCGGACAAGCCCACATGGCTGAATAACCTCGGGAATTCACTCCTTGGCCGCTTCGAACACCTCGGTGATCTGAATGATCTCAACCAGTCTGGTTTGAGGCTTGAAGCTGCAGTCACTCTCACTCCAGATGGCCATCCAGAAAAGCCAGAAAGGTTCAGAGACCTTGGGAATTCGCTCCTTGCCCGCTTCAAACAACTTGGTGATCTTAATGACCTCAATCAGTCTGTCTCGTGGCTTGAAGCTGCCGTTACTCTCACTCCGAATGGCCATCCAGAAAAGCCCTCAACCCTGAGTAACCTCGGGAGTTCACTCCTCAGGCGCTTTGAGCGACTTGGTGATCTCAATGATCTCAACCAGTCTGTCTTGAACTTTGAAGCTGCTGTCACTCTTACACCAGAAGGCCACCAGGACAAGCCTTCCTTGCTGAGTAACCTCGGGAATTCACTCAACAGCCGCTTCAAACCGACTTGGTGATCTCAGTGATTTTAACCAGTCTGTCTCGAGGCTTGAAGCTGCTATTACTCTCACTCCAGATGGCCACCCAGACAAGCCTTCAGTGCTGAATAACATCGGGAATTTACTCTTTGGCTGCTTCAAACGACTTGGTAGTGTTGATGATCTCAACCAGTCTGTATCGAGCTTTGAAACTGCTCTTGCTCTCACTCCAGAAGGCCACCCGGCCACCCCTTCACGGCTGAGCAACCTTGGGAGTTCCCTATGGAAGCGCTTCAAGCAACTTGGAGATCCCAGTGATCTCAGCCAGTCTGTCTTGAGGCTTGAAGCTGCTGTTACTCTCACTGCAGATGGCCACCCAGACAAGCCTGCATGGCTGAATAACCTTGGGACTTCACTCCTTGGCCGCTTCGAACAACTTGGTCATCTCAAGGATCTCAATCAGTCTGTCTCGGAACTTGAAGCTGCTGTTATTCTCACTCCGGATGGCCATCTGGACAAGCCTGCACGGCTGAATAATCTCGGGTGGACCCTCCTTAGCCGCTTTGAGCGACTTGGTGGTCTTGATGACCTCACCCAGTCTGTATTGAGAATGGAAGCTGCTGTGACTCTCACTCCAGATGGCCATCCGGACAAGCCTTCCTGGCTGAACGGCCTCGGGGTTTCACTCTTTTGCCTATTCAAACAACTCGGTGATCTAAATGATCTTAACACATCTGTCTTGAGGCTTGAAGCTGCTGTCACTCTCACACCAGATGGCTACCTGGACCAGCCTGGGCTGCTGAATAACCTCGGGAATTCGCTCCTTGGCCGCTTTGAACGAATTGATGATCTCAATGATCTCAACCAGTCTATATTGAGATTGGAAGCTGCTGTTACTCTCACTCCGGATGGCCATCCAGAAAAGCCTTCAAGGCTGAGTAACCTCGGGAATTCACTCTTCAGGCGCTTTGAGCGACTTGGTGATCTCAATGACCTCAACCAGTCCACCTCAAAACTTGAAGCTGCTGTCACTCTGACTCCAGATGGCCACCCAGACAAGCCTTCATGGCTTTATAACCTAGGGAATTCACTACACCAACGCTTTGAGCACCTCCATGATCCTCAAGATTCTCAGCAGATGCTACTTCACTATACTTTAGCTGCATGCTCATCAACAGGCCCTGCTAGCATAAGATTTCTTGCAGCCAAACAGTGGGCAAAACATGCCCACATTTATGAACCCTCATCTGTACTCCATGCATATACCACGGCCATTGCACTTCTACCTGAATTGGCATGGCTGGGGCTGTCTATAACCGATCGGCATCATCAGCTCTCGGAGGCAGGCCACGTTGTGAGAGATGCTGCCTCAGCTGCAATTGCGGTGCATGACTACAAGAAGGCTGTGGAATGGCTTGATCAGGGCCGTTCGGTTATCTGGGGTCAGCTTCTCAATCTTCGCACACCAGTAGATGAACTGAGGAAGAGCCATCCTGGCCTTACCAATCAGCTTGTCTCTCTCTCCACCTCATTAGAAACTGCTGGCACCCGGAGGAACACTGTTGATGATGCTATCAAGCCACAATCACTTGACTCCATTGCACGGCAATATCATGCCTTTGCTCTTGAAAGGAATCATGTCCTCCAACAGATCAGAGAGCTGCCAGGGTTTGAGAGCTTCCTATTATCCAAGCCCTTTCCTGAACTCTTGTGTGCTGCGAAGCTGGGCCCTGTTGCCATCTTAAATATCAGTGCATATGGCTGTGATGCTCTGGTCCTAAGGTCGGGCTGTGCAGATGAAGTCATCCATGTCCCACTGAGTGATTTCACACTGCCAGAGGCACAGGCCCTCGCCAAATCCCTGGCATCAATTGTGGGAACTCCTGGGCGCAGTGATAGACTATTTGGATTTCAGGAAGGAGATATGGCTCCAGATGATCGCTTTCCCCATATTCTCTCTGTGCTCTGGGTTAAAGTTGTTCGACCCATCCTTGATGCACTGGCAATGACGGTAAGCTAATTTAATCAGCACATCCAAATCCCATCCTAATGATTTTCATAGATCCCAGTGAGCCAGGATTTGGGACGTATCTGGTGGTGTCCAACAGGCCTACTAGCATTTCTTCCTATCCATGCAGCTGGACTCTATGGTCAAAGCCAAGCCCCTGGCTCAAAATTATCCGACTTTCTGATTTCTTGTTATACACCATCATTGACCGCCTTGATCGAAGGGTTTCGCCCACATTCTGGAACCCAGGCAGAGCTTCAACTCCTTGCGGTCACTCAGCCATCAGCCAATGGGCAGTCTTACCTCCCAGGAACTCAGGAAGAAATCAAATGCATTCAGCAACATGTCAAGGGAAAAAAGGTCCATCTTCAATGGCTGGATGAAGATATGGCAACAATAGACGAGGTTCAGAAGGGCATGACAAATTCCAGATGGGTTCATTTTGCCTGCCATGGTGTGCAAAGTGACTCTCCAACTGAAAGTGCCCTCCTCCTTGCCGGAAGCTCACGGTTGACACTCTCAAACATTATTCAGCTATCTCTCCCAAATGCTGACCTGGCATTCCTCTCTGCATGTCAAACCGCCACTGGTTCCCAAGAGCTCCAAGACGAGTCAGTTCATCTCACTGCTGGGATGTTACTAGCAGGATACCGAGGTGTCATTGGGACAATGTGGTCAATCGATGACAATGATGCCCCACAAGTAGCCAGTGATGTTTATGCCCATCTATTGGAGGCATCACCTCCAAATTCGACGAGGGCAGCTCAGGCACTGCATCTCGCTGTTCAGAAGCTTCGAGAACAGCCTGGACCAAAGAAATCATTTTTACAATGGGTACCTTTCATACATTTTGGGGTTTAACTTGGGAGACATGACAACTGTGTAGGATATGGGTATGGTTAAAAATAGCTTGGTAGTTGTGTGTGTTTTTGTAGGACCCCTTGTGAGTTACAATCTTGATTTTATTAGACACCGGTACAACTTCTAAGAGCATCTCAACAAGCGTCATGTAAATCATGTCCAACATATATTGTGTCTAATCGGAGAAGCTTGAACAAAATCAATGCCCGAGAACACAAGTTCACGACAAAAACAAGACTCGCAGGCTACCGATTCCCAACCGACCTGAGCAATGGTCTCTTCAACTTCGCGCCAGCACAAGGTGAAAGAAATTTGACTTAAAATCTCGAGAAGATAACACCAACAGAGAAGACTTGCAATCCTGACAGTTATCGTAAAAAGGTTCAATGTTTTTCAAGAAGAATAAAAAGAAGAACAAGAACAAGACGACTTGGTAGACCACAGGCAACCCACAGCTATAGCCTATATTGGATATTCATATGCACCTAATGTAAATTACCTGTGTATATTTTACTCTGCCTGCTGTCGAATCCGCTCTAGGAGAGCTTACTTTTCGTTCTAATATTTCTCTGAACTCTATCTTTTCTCTCCAATATTTTTTCTTTTTGACAGGGCCTATAATCGCACTCATCAATAAAACTAAATTACGATTAAGAACCGCGAAATTTCGGCCTTAGAAGCCTTATGACCGGATCCACCATTATTTTCCTCTGCGCAAGTACAGGAATCCTAAATCGTAAACTGATTATCTTGAAATTTGTTGAAACATTTGTCTGCATGTATTCTGGGTATATATGCAGAATACAAGAGCGGTAGAAATACAGGTCTAGCGGCACGAACAAGATGCTCCACTGCGTCGAGAGCGGTGCCGAGTAAAAATATTGAAGTGGGAATCTGGAGGGTAAAGTAGTTGGGACTCCAAGAGCGATGGCGGAGGACGCGCTAGATGCACAGGTACATCTTGCAGCCCGGCTCGGGCTCGGGTGCGCGCGCAACTCCTGCGTTTTCCTACTGAAGTTAGAAAACAAGAAGGCAAGATGTGACTTCGGTCATGACGTACGGGTTCGTGGTTGATGATGTGCAGCCCCTTTCTTAAATTAGGTGCAGGAGCAGCTGATACACAAAGAGCGACTGGGCGGATGTAGTTAGCGACTATATTTATCCGCGAGAACGGGCCACATACTGCAAGAGAGCACGAAGGCGACCATGATTCTGCATTGCATGATAAAGAACAATAGAAGTTCCTTGGTAATACTCAATCTAGGACTGTCTGCTTTTGGCGAAGACAATAGAGAGAGGGCAGACCTTTAAGAGCAGGTACTGAGAGCGACAGACAAACTAACTTCCTTTTTAGGACATCCCTTTATATCGCAGACTTTTTTCGAGTTTCTATCGCGCTTCTGTGACATCAACAGCCAGTCCGCCGAAGGGTATCTGAATGAGGGCGAGATTTCCGGTTTGGGCACAAGACACGTCTATTTCAATACCTTCGTAACTGCATAAGAATTTGATCCTTTTGTGCGCTGTAGCAGTATGCGCAGGTTCGTGCACACCGTGGGCGACAGGTTCCTGGAAAGATTTGCACACGCCGTATCAATACCATTTTGGCAAGCGGAAGGATCTACACAGCGGAAGCATCACGCAGACGCCACAAAGACATTGTCCGCTGGATCGTATCCAAATCTAGGGAAAGATCATCAACAAAAAATGAAAGTCCATCGACTGCAAGCGTGCCCCACGCACTTGTCGTCTAAGACTCCCTGCGTATAACATTTCTGCTGGCCGCCTCGTTCGCACGCATCATGTGTCGCGTTTTGTAATCGAGTATGCGAGAGCACCGGGATTATTTCTAGAACGCAGGTCAATGAGTTGAATAAAGGCACGATAATGTGTACACACCAATTTTCTTCGAGTGCATTCGGGAACTCTGCAATACAGTCCGGGTTCGAGTGTGCGAGAAAAGTTGCTCATGAAGGTGCCGTCCTCGATGGCAATTCTAACAGATATGTTAGTAATTGCGCTCCAGCTCTATAGACATCAGTTACGCACCGGAAACGGGTGAGCTGCGTCCCTCAAACCACCGTTTTACCACTCGCCCCACAGTTCCAGTAATCCATAATCTGAACACAGATAGAGGGCACAGCGATACCATCCCCATCGTCCTCGAAACCCTATGCATAGTGAAGGCATGTAGAATGAGAATACAGGAAGCACGCCGCTCGAGTCTGCTCGGCTGGGGGCGAGGTGGTTGTCTTGCGCCCGCCCATCAGTGCGATGCAGATTTCTTTCCACCTCCGTCGCCCGAGCAGGGATGACAGCACCCATTCAGGGGGCGGGGATTTTGAGGTGAAGTGATTTTTTTTGCTCCTTTCGTAACGGCAGCGGATGAGAGGAGGACATGCATCCAATAGCTGTGTGCCAGGTTCAGAGCTAGAGAAAGGACCATAGTGAATGGGAAGTGGGGGTTCGAATCCCCCCGAGGGCATACGCGGCCAATGTGAATGAGAAGTGGGGCCCGGGGTGGGGGGTTTGAATCCTCCCGAGGGCATGTTATCCTATCTCCCCCGACTTTTTGTTTTTGGCCCGTGCAAGATAATGCTGATTAATGGATTATATTCAGGTTTAGAAGTAAGGAAAGCAGCCCTTGTGGATGAATTGAAAAATCACCCACCACAGGTAGCAAATGACAGAAGGCTGCTCGATGTGAGTGGAAGGCGGTTCGAATCCTTCCGAGGGCATATAACAGTCGGCTTTTTTTTTTTGCTGTGAAAGAGACGGCACATAACATAGGCTTTTAGTTAGGTTCAGATTTAAGGAACACAGTCCTCTCACTCCTTCAGTCCAAATGCTACGAACGTAGAAATGCTAAGGCGTGGGCGAGAGACAAATTTCTTCTTTTTCTTCCCATGATGCTCATTTTACCTAGTAAGCTTCCCGTGAACAGATCCTGTCCAGGTTCAAGGGTAAGGAAGCGCCGCACTTGACCCATCGACTTGAGATGCACCGCGGACATGGAAAGGGGAGGCTCCTCCCAAGGGCATTATTAGTGAGAGAGACGACCGGATGTATTCTTCCATAATGTGAAAAGATGACATCCTATCCAGCTTCAAGGGCAGAGAAAATAACCCTCGTAGATGAATTGGTAAATCGCTCACCATTGATATTAAGTGTGTTGTTCGATGTGAATGAGAGGCGGGGGTTCGACTCCCCCGGAGGGCATGAGTTGACGTCACTGTCGGCGTTTTTTTCTTCTTTTGCTGCGATCAAAACTGCAAAAGGATCAGCACCTATCCAGGTGCAGAAGTAAGGAAGATAGTCCTCGTGGATGAATTGGCAGATCACCCACCATCAATATCAAGCTTATTGTAAGGGCTTCGATGTGAGGCGGGGTTCGAGTCCCCCCAAGGGTATTGAAATGTTCGACCATTTTTTGTATTTATTCTTCATTTCTTTCTGCGCAGAGTCCCGCTGTCCCACATGGGTATGTGTAACGCCGCACGTTTTGCGGCGCCGGAGGATTGCATCCGTCTCGTC
This sequence comes from Mycena rebaudengoi, assembly GCA_029282285.1. Lineage (NCBI taxonomy): Eukaryota > Fungi > Basidiomycota > Agaricomycetes > Agaricales > Mycenaceae > Mycena > Mycena rebaudengoi. Next base: position 26,757 of record JARJCX010000015.1, on the reverse strand, counting down.
GCGGCGGGCATCCCAGTTAAGTACAGTGGCATGATGATCCCGCGCATGTAACCCAAACTAGGCAGTGGGATGCCCCTTTCGGACGGAGCGGTGGGTGTCTAGCTATAATTTCTGTCCACTTGTGCGGAAATACTGAGGATGGTTTATGTGCGTTGAACCGTTGGTTCTAAACCGTGCCGTAGTCGGCCATCAGTTCAGCGCATCAATGCAGGGCACTGCCACTGGGCTCGTTTTGTCCCTTCGCCAATTTACGATGTCGACGATGTGCCGTATCCCATTGGTACGAGTCAGCCCATCAGGCTGAGCTGCACGGATTCACGCGCGACTGCACGGCCCACGCACACGACGGCGACCTAGACTACGCGACGACAAGACTACGCACGCTACCACCAACACGACATGCAGCCCATCCCCGCCTCGCCCCAATGTCGGAGCTACGTGCCTGCCTTCGTCGTCGAAGTTGCGCAGCTGCTTCGCGATGTCGACGGCGCGCACCCCTTCGCGATGTGGTGTCCGTGCCGTTCTTCGCCCCAGATGCATCGGAATCTGTACCTCGACCGCACCCTCACCCTTCTGCACCTCGACCGCGCCCGCCGCCTCGCCTTCGCAAGGACGGTACCCTTGCCGTTTGCTGGGGACGCCCGGGAAGGTGCTCTTCGTAGGCGCTGGTTCGGGTTCGTAGCCTACGGCGCCAGCGTGCCCGGGATTCTTGGACGGGTCCGCAAATGCAGTCGGAAGCCCCCGATCCCCGTACCGCCCTCCCGACCGATCGGCTCCGTGGGGAGGGTAGCTGGCGGATATGGGTCGGTGGGTGCGCGCGCGGGGTGCGAGGGATACGCTGGATACGGGATACGGGTGCGTACGTCGGTGGCTACTCGGGCTCTCGCCTTCACAGTGCACTGCGGGCGCCAAAGCGCCATTGAGCCCACTCGCTGCTTCGTTCGGCTGCTCACCTAGCCTCCCTTCGCCATTTTTTCTATCCCCGCGCATACGTAATTGAATGGACGCCCGCCCGACGACTGCGCGCGTAGTAGATCCCCACCCCCAACGACCTCGCTGCGCCTTCAAGCCTCCGGGGCACGCTTTCATCGCAGAATCCGCCGTACCCTAAGGCAGGGTTAGGCTGCCCTAGGGCTTTCCTCCCTCTACGTGCTCCGCCACGTGGAGGTCGCGACTCGCTCGTATCGCCCCCCGCTTGTCGCCCGCCCCGTGCTTGGGATCCCGAGCCACCGTCTGGAACGAGGGTGCTTGCCTCAAAGTAGGGTGAAGGACCTGCGTGGCTCTGCGACCGCCCCGCTTGCGCCTTGGCTTTTTTCATTCTTCGTGCTCCTACCTTATCCGCCTCATCTCGTCGTTCAGGGCGAGTTTATCCCTCCCGTGTTTACCGTCCCGGCAGGTCTCGTGCACCATCCTTCGTTGAATACCCGCCTCTGCGCTCTGCATATACAGTTCTTTCTGTCTTGAGCTCTACCTATATACATATCCCTTGTTCCCGTTCCTCCGATGAACGTATTTTGCTTACGAGCGCGCATATGATATGATACTCATACATAGCAGAACAGGGAGTTGAGCTCGTCCGCCCATCAATCTTCGTAGAACTAAAAATTCAATTTTCGGCCTTCAATCGGAGATACTTATGGCCCTCCACTGACACTTGACTCGCAAATCGAACCACGGCACCTTATCCTCTTCAAAGCCTGTCATGATAGCTCAAGTACGCCAAAACCCACCTCTCGCGGGGACCCACCTGCTTCGCCCGCGCACCTGGCAGGCCGTTTCTGTGCGCTCCATGCTCTGACTCCGACTCGCGCTCCCCCCACATCGTATATCATACATGACCCGTGCGCGTACCTTGCTCGCGGAAATTGCCCTCACAGCATTGTGAGAAACTTTCAACAGCTTCGGACTATTCATAGGTCACACTTCTGACACGGCGCTTAACATCTCTCCTTCTTACCTCCACGGACGACGAAGCCCACCTTGAGCCCGACCTACACCATGGAACAACCGATGAGGGTGAACCTGGAGAGAATGAGTATGGGGTGTATTCTCTCACCTTCTCGGGGGAGAGCCTGAATCCTCCAAGGTCTGCGGGTGCTATCTTCTCCAATGCACAGCATTTCGTGGTAACGGGCGGAAATTTTACAAGTATACATCGTCCTGCGCCAATGGTTCTTTCCAGTAACTACCTATTTAAATTGGAGAAGAAGAGTTTTTGAGAGTTTGCCAGATTTCCGCCGACTCCCAATGGGAGACCTGGATCTTCGTGCTGAAATCTACCTGGACGACCACAACTCGGTTGTATACCGCAGGGAAAGACAAGCTTCAGCGAGGCGGATATATTCCGCTCGCATTCCCGTTGATTCAAAGATGACAGTGGCTGTGTATCAGGGAAATAATGCCAAGGAGGTGTGTTTCGGATGGCACTCCACTGAATCTGAGTTAATTATTTTATTTGTACCGGATCACCCATCATTGGTGGCTCCATTTTTGAGCACTTTCAGGTTGTTTTTCTCAGGTATGATTGGGTGCATGCATGGGAAGCATCGTCATTGATGGCTCCATTTTTGAGCAATTTCAGGTTGTTTTTCTCGGGTATGATCGGGTGCATGCGCGGGAAGCGTCGGATCACCGATCATTGATGGCTCCATTTTTGAGCACTTTCAGGTCGTTTTTCTCAGGTGCATGCACGGAAAGCGTTGGATCATGCAAGATTGATGGGTTCCATTTTCGCTGCAAAAAATGGGGGAAAAAAATAGCCCTACAAGACCCACTACTAAAGATAGTGGGATTTATTTTTGCCAACCAGTGGCTATGTTCTAACATGCCATACGACCAGTGGTACTGGTCGGTGCGGCATATAGCAATATATTTCCGAGATGGTTGGGAATCAGCTGTCATGAATAGTATGGAAACCCAGAGCACCACGCTTTTAAGCGATGCCCGGCAGTTGGTGCCGACCGATGGCATCTAGTGATGCTCTCCATAAGGCAATTGGACCCCGAATACCATAGGTCCTGATCGTCTCTTAGCCTACTAGTATAGGCGCTTTGGAGCTGATGAATAATTTGCTGCATACTGCGAGATCATCTTCTCAAGCAACAAACTGCAATGCATTCCACGGTATCGATTATTTAGAATCTCCGCACCTAACCCTAGTAGACGATCAGCTAGTAGAGTTCACGGTGAAACTGGTGATACGATCACGTGATCAGCGCCCGGTGATGTCCGAGCCAAACAACTCCAAGCGCGTCGGAAGAATTTGGGTGTTCTGTCCCCTTATTGCTCTGGAATATTTATTTGTAGACCAAACACAGGGCTGCGCTTGCTTGCACCAACCTGCCAGGGGGGAACAGTGTCCACTGGACTCCGGTGGGAACTCTTTTATTGGTCGACTCCGGATCCCACGAAATTATTTTCCCAACCGGTAGCAAGATGGCTCCACAAATACATAGTGTAGATATTTACGAGGCAGTCTCGTTGTTTGTACATGCCTTCATGAGAGGAAGTGCCATGGGACGTGATGCCTACCCAGTTCGAAGAAATTCTTGCACCGTTTGCCCAGTTGCGCGATCGCCCACACACCACCCAGGAGCACTGGGGATTTAAATAGAACTCCACTGACAAGCAAACGATGGATTGAATGAATCAAAATCATCTATTCTGCAACACCGACTCAAATGATTGCACATTGCATATTTGAAAAGCCATTTTATGTCAAAAGCGCGAAAATAAATAAATAAAGTTGAATAAGTGGGAAAAACACAAGAGAACCGAGTTTAGAGTAAGCTAATAGTCCTTCTGCTATATCTCCTCAGACCAGGTCAATGCGACCGTCAGCTACTACTCGTCTGGCCCATCAGTTCCTTCAGCATCCTCTTCGTCGGAGGTGAAAGGTGCAATAATCTCGTTGAATTCGTCATCGTCTCCTATAATAGGTTCGTCCTTGTTCAGCATTTCCTGCAATTTTCTAGAGTGTCCGTCATCTGTAAGTTGCGATCAGTCGCAAGCATAATGGGAACATTAATCAACGTACCCAAGCCGGCCCCGTTGTTCACATCACCCATGTAGTAGTAGCCTGTATCACTAATAACACTATCTCCGTTGAGGAGCGGCTTCAAATTGGGGAGAAGTTCCACATCTTCGACATGATCACCACGCGCCATTGTCATGGCATATCCCCACTCCGCATCAGCATTGAAGAATTCCAGAAGAATTTGTGAGCGGAAACGCAAGACAATCGCTTTGTAAATCCCCCAGCAAGTCTCACGAGTCACATCAGGCTGACCCAGTAAAGCATAAATGGCGCTGATCATCGTATGGAACTCGGGCGGTACAAGTTCAAAGACTTGGTGGTCTGGGGGAGCATAAAGAGCGCGAACATGGTCCACTGCTTCTTGCTCCACCTTGACCTATGTAACAAGAGCGTTAAATTTTACGGACTCCATTGTCAAACCACTTCACACCTTAAAATCGAGCCCTCCATAGTCCTCTGGGTGCTCCGCGATCAGATTCGGAACCCCATGAGGCAGAACCTTGTTCTTGTCTGCGCGTTTAGCAGTATTGTTGATTCGGTCGCGATATGCATCCAGCTCCTGTTGCAGCCACGGTATGAAAATCCAACGAAACACAAGTCTGAAAAAGAGAAGTGAGGCCCAAGCAGAAGTCTCGTAGAGCCAAAGAAATTGAACGCATGCCTCCAGTAAGTTGTCTGGGTCGTACCAGTCGTTGTTCACCCCCATGTCAAGGATATCTCCGAACCCAGGTGTGAACCGACGCCTGAGCTGAGACCAACCTATCTCTGGCATCACATTCTTCTTCTTGTTCATCCAACGGTGTTGAAGTGTGCCCTTGAGAGCAGGATCGTGCCAATGTCGCAGTAAGGTGTGCCCGTTTGCCATCCCGAAATTCTCGTTACCTGGATCACTCTGAGTAACAAGAGGCATATCTGAACACCCAGGTCAGTGATCGGAGTAAATTTTCACAAGCGGAACAAGCTTACGACCAGATTCTTGAACATGATCCAAATAGTAATTCAGGATTAAGCGGGGATTGCTGTTACTCCACCATATTTTCATCCAATGTATCTTTCCAACAAAAGGATCGATGCGGAATGAAGTGCAAGGCCGAATTTGTACTTCCATTTGTCGTGTTGGTCTACAGCCAAAATATCATTCGAACCGGCGGCCCAGAATCGCTTGCGCCTGAGGCGATTCTGACGGCGCACCCTGACGAGGTCAGCCTCGTGGATTTGGAAGTAGCTCATTACCAAGCTCCTAGACCAGCATTTCTTTTAGTTATCAACCAAAACTGACAGTGATTTTCACGAACCTTGGAACCCCCATATTCTCTTCGTGAAAGAGGAGGCTAACCATTTCTCGTGCGCCCGCGTTTGGATATTGTGCACGTAGGTGGACCATTGCCGGTTGAATACTTGCGACCGTGTGATCTTGCTTTCTGCTGCGAATGAGGCCAAGAGATTCCCGCATTTCTCTAAAGCGCGTGATGCTCGATAACAGAATCAGTTGTTGCAGCGAGCCGGTGAAAATGAGGACTTACCCAAGTCCATACTGTGCAGTGTCAATGCTGTGATCAAGCAGGAGCCGAAGGATTTTCTTGTCGTCCAATCGCATCTGCCAATAACGGCGAATGTGTGGTTCAAGATCTGCGACCGGGGCTGGTGAAAGCGGTTTAAGAAATAGAGAAAAATATGACAGAAAGATTTTTCTCACGGTTGGGTTTGTGTTGGTTCCCGCCCATTTGGGCTTGTTCGGTGGGGGTGACGAAGGATTGAAGAAATGTGGATCGAAATAAATTGTTCCAGTATTTAAACGACAAGAAAGGTCCGGCAACGGCGTGGAAATCCATGCATCCGGAAAGAATGTGACCTGGGGCCAGTTACGCCGGGTGTTTCTGGAAGAATGCAGGTGGAATATTTGTTGGTTGTGAGCTCACCCCGTGGAACTTCATGTGCTCAGATGCGTTGCTATCTTGGACATTAATATGTACTGCTTTTAATTCCCATTAAAAGCGTGGTGCTCCGGGCGCACCAATGCTTTGAGAGGTCGTCGAACACCATAGGCGGGAGTTTACTCCTCCTCTTTCAACTCCAGCTGCCAGCTGAATTTCTTGCAGCAGGAAATTCTACTGGAAGCGTGTTTTAGTCGAACACAAACTATTGAGGCGCGAGAGCTGGGTCGGCGCTAACGAAGTTGAATCAACATCATATGATCCGCACAACTCCGTACGCATCAATGATGGCAATGAGGCTGGCGGCAGGCCTACTGCAATGACCCTATAAAATCGACCAAGGGTTTCGCAAACAAGCACTTGTCTTCCCAACTTCCACCTCTCTCATGGAAATAATCGCGGATTTGACTGAAGATGTGCTGGCCCATCAGGATATTCCGTGTGGTCGACTCGACTGTAATCAGGTCATTCAGGCAGGTCAACGCCGATATTACATCAAAAGCCCCAACCCAACCAAGTCCGGTAAACTCGTGTGCAAGTCTTGCAGGGACATGTATCTGCAAAGGGCTGGAACAATAACGCGTAAGTTGTTCTAGTTATTAATTTCTAGATGCTTGACTTTGAAATTGACCAGGAACGAAAAGTCGCTCGCAAGTACCGTCGGAAACTCATGTTCAAGCCGTGCGTAGAAATGTCATTGACACTCGAAACAAAGGCACGATCCGCTTGTTCGCTTGGTTACCTCTAGTAACAATTATTGGAGATGCCTCTCTGTCTGAACGTCGGGTGACTCCGCTCTTGGCCTCTTCCCAGCCCCTCTATGGCCATAATTACGGTGCTATGCTCCCCCCCGCGGCTCCGTCTGGTATATCAAATTATTCTATACCTTTCTCCAATCCAATTAACCCAAAAACTAGGTTCACGTCATGAAAGTTTCACTTCTGGCGCAATTGTGCGCGTGCCAAACTTCAACTCTCGGAGTACTCCCCATGAGTTCAGTTCTCTTCTACTCCACAGATATCGACGCTCACGCTGCGCGAATGCAGCCTATGCGTCGCAGTCCATGAACCCAAATTCTACGCCACCCCCGTGGGATGCTGTTCCTGCACGTTTATTTCCTACGGGATATTCCGAAGCGCATCGTTCATACGAAACAACAAAAGATGCATGGCAGCAGACCGCGTACAAGCATACGGGAATCGGCCCGGGATTAATCAACGAAAAGGTAGAGCTCTTCGTTCAAGTCCTACACGAGGTCCCTGGAAAAAGCCAAGGCAAACTGGTCGGAGTAAGTGAAATAGTACTGTTAATTTTTATATCGACTCATCCCCATCGAACCAGAACCTCAGTGAGGGAGTGAAGGGTGTCGATGCCAACTCCACCGTGTACACGCTGATGGGCATCGTATTTTTCCATATGAAATCGAAGCTAACCGCCTACATGAATGGATATCCTTTTGATTGGTCAAGTTTAATTATCAGGGAGGTCTCAACTTGGATTGACCTTGGGAACGAACCCCAAGAGAGCAGCTATTTTTACGACCAATGCTATCCCGTGGCCGGTAAAGGGAAGGGAAAGGGGACGCGGGTCTTCAAGAAACCGACCAAAACATTCGTTCTAGCTATTGTGCTGAACGCAGAGCTCTACGATGCGGCAATAGAGTTTTCTGAGGCTCCGAAGGTGAATTAATACATTGACACTAAATATCAACTGACATTCCCTGTGCGTAGGAGATTGACCAACGGGTGAGTCGGGTACATTGTCGTGTTTACCTACTAAGTTGAGACAAATCCTATCCAGCCAGCCAAACATCAGAGCACTTCAAAGCCGGCAGGCATATGGGTCGAACCCGAGGTAGATCTTTCACTCGGTCGATTTATCCCGCATTCTCACAAGTTTTAATCAGGAGAACTTCCGTTCGTCTGCGACTAGGCACTCAAACGAGGGGGACTCGACACACCGCATGCAGCTTCGAGCGGCTCATTGGGCTGTAAGCCCATTTGAACGCAAATGGTCACGACTACTAATCCAGCCAATTTTTCAGGCTGCCTCTGTCGAAGAAAACGACGAGAGAATGGAGAAGAGAGATTGTTCGGTAAGTCGACTTCTCCCCAGTGCTCGCACATTTGATCCAGTGATATACAGAATTCTCCCCCAGTCACTCCCCCACCCTCAAAGAGGAGGACAGTCCCTGCATATGAATCGCCCGATGGCCTTCTCATGCGTGAGGCGTTAGCTGCCGGTGTGTCACGATTCGATGCCAAATCTAATCTAATCGAGACAACACCGACATCCCCTATCTTGACGCCCAAGATCATAACCGCCCAGACTATATATATCGACGACAACAACGATGTCGGGATTAGCCGAGAGGACTGGGAGATGGCCGGTTAAGGCGAGGTATGACATCACGGATATATTTATCCCCGTAGAACGCTGTGGAACATTGAAGAACATTCGGACATGAGGCTACGGGACGTTTACATAGAGGCTTCCATATGTACATAGTTCACACGGTTATGACAGAACAGTATAAGTAGAGTAGTGTTTCGCTTGTAGTAGTTAACCTTTTATTCCATCATCTTTCGAGCTCTACACATCTCACTACCCAATCCCTCTCATCTTACCGAGAGTGGACGAGATTGAGTCTTGACTGTGACACAGTGGGCTAATGGATGAAGAGCACCTTCCTGGTGAGACCTTGAATATTTGTTCGGTTGTGGATTGAGCTCACTAAATTTACCAGTCATCTCGGAGCGAATTGAGTATTTCCCAATTCAGCCCCCAGCTCTCAAATCTCTTCTTGAGGGATCCAACCCGCGCCGTTTTACATGCGACCCAGAATTGGCGAGCCAGGGCAGCATCGTCGTAAACCATTCACAAACAATTGGTATCGGCACCTTCAAGACAGCGCATTCTGGCCACCTCTCTCTCATCCATCTGCCGAAACGAGGTCTGGGTCAACAACCTAACTCTCGTGTTGCAGTAAAGTGTTTGTATCGGGCACGAAATAAAGCTGCAGACTCGACTGGCCCAATAAAAGTGTCGAGGTATGTCTCAACTGCTACGAAATAATTTGTCTGATAATTTACCTAAGATACACGACGACGGACGAGCACAGGAGGCTGTTGGATGAAGCAAACCTGCTCTATTGCGGACGCCCTCATGTCCTTCACTTACTCATTTATCGATAAAACTCTCGCTGAATTGCCCGGTCCCCCGCCATTTATCATTCCTAGGTTGCCTTTTGGGGATGCTGCCGTCGCAGTCAGTCACGAGCCATTATCTGGGAACAACATTGTGAACATCTCATCTATTCGGCGCACATATGTCTTGGAGGAGTTTATTGACACCAAAACTGCCGGTCCTTACGTCAAATTTGTTCACGATGGAAGCGCCACTCCGCTTCTCGACGAAGACGACGACCTCTATCGCATCGCTCAATTCCTGTGTTTCACTCAGCATGTTCAGTATCAAAAGACGGACCAGACCGTTTTTATATCAGACCTCCAAGGTTCGTTCAGTTTCCCTTGTCAAGCCCACTTTCTGATCTACATTTAGGTGCCTCCTCCCTTTTGACAGACCCCCAGATCATGACCGCTGCGTGAGCCAACTCATAACCTCTAGTATTTCTTTTTAACTGACTGTGGAATCAGTGAAATTGCTGACGGAGTCAGCATTTTCGGCGATGGAAACGTCAGCTCCATCTTCATGAAGTTTCCACAGCAGCATATTTGCAATGAGTTTTGTAAATGGTTTCAACTGCCTAGTTATCACATTCTCGACTCGTAGAATATGACCGCAGTATTTATTTCGCACCACTAACTAGCCATGCATGCATGCCTATGCCTATACCTATGCTCAGTATGAATATACTCAATATGACTATGATTTTAAATGCTGTGCATGACTCAAATTTCTCATTTGGATTCTTGATTTGAGAATCTAAGGTTTCTGATTTACTAGGACTGTGCGGGCAAGTCAAAAATACATCATGAACGTGGGACATGTCAGGACGCGTCTAATTAGCGGGAGACGCGTCAAATTCACACGTGTCGTGTCAACTTTACAAAAAAAAAAAGAATGCGTCAAAACAATGAGACACATGTCAGATAATGAAAAATCCCGCCGAGCGGGAAAGCCATATAATCGAAAATCAAATTAAGAAGAAGCCAGCTGGGGACACCGAAAATTTGAGCGCACCGCGATCATGGCACATCGTGAACTTTAATCGCCGTCAAACTGAGGGTATTTGATGCTGGGAGGGTAGTGGCCGGGGTCCATCAGCTAGATCACTGATTTTGACAGGCATGGTGCTCTGGGTTTCCATAGAATAGTCTATTAGCCTTGTTCACTCTAAACCTTTGCCAGAATCATTGTGCAACTTGACTTGTAAACTATTCACAGTACTTGTAGCTTTATAGCTAATTGCTCGGACCTCACACTAGCCTTATCAGATGTAGTGCCATTGCAATGTAGTACAACTGTATGTAAAACAAATATTTTCACGGTTGGCCCTTCACCGCAGCTGGGTGCAACCTCAAGCATGACATGTTGGCTGTTTGGTAATATACCCACATTCATTTAATGAAATTCTAATCCATTATGCTTAGCACAAGTGGCGACCTAGATGACTCAAAATATAATATGAACCAAGAGGCAAGACATACACTGTCTCGATCATGCCTCATATGCCAGACCAAAGTGAACATATGTCTTGTTATTTATCAGCAATTTTCTGCTGGGGCATAACACTTTGCCCAGTCCACGCCACATACAAACTTGTCATATGAGAGCAAGGTCTGTTGTTGCCCAATAACAAGGGTGTTTTGTGGAGACCACTGTCCAATCCGAAAGGGCATAGGAAGCCATAAAAGGAGTTCTGAGGGGAGACAAGAGACCCAACCATTGTGGATTTGCCAATGCAGAGGTGCAGAAGAGGACTTCAGGGGAAGAGACTGGAATAGAGAATCAGTCAATACTGAAGGTATGCATAGAAGAAGAACCCACATTTAGTAACGAACATGGCAGAGATGGGCTCTTGGCGACACTATCAACATTCCATGGACAAATTATGCAATCATTGGAGTCAGAGAGAATAGACCTGCCATCAGGGTAGGATGCAACTGAGTGCACGGGTTCTGTAAGCCTCTCCAGTGGCTTGCTGAGTACAGCTCCAGACACTGCATCCCAAATGCGCACAGTGTTGTAATGGGAGCCAGACACAATTCTCTTGCCATCGGGTGAGAATGCAATCGAGGTGACCAGACCGACGTGCCCCTCCAGTGGCTCCCTGAGGGCAGCTCCAGACTCTGCATCCCAAATGCGCACAGTGTTATCCGAGGAGCCAGACACAATTCTCTTGCCATCGGGTGAGAATGCAACCGAGCTGACCCAATTGGTGTGCCCCTCCAGTGGCACCCTGAGTGCAGCTCCAGACTCTGCATCCCAAATGCGCACAGTGTTGTCATTGGAGCCAGACACAATTCTCTTGCCATCGGGTGAGAATGCAACTGAGGTGACCCAATTGGTGTGCCCTTCCAGTGGCTCCCTCAGTGCAGCTCCAGACTCTGCATCCCAAATGCGCACAGTGTTGTCATCGGAGCCAGACATAATTCTCTTGCCATCGGGTGAGAATGCAACCGAGCTGACAGCACTGGTGTGCCCCTCCAGTGGCTCCCTGAGTGCAGCTCCAGACTCTGCATCCCAAATGCGCACAGTGTTGTCAATGGAGCCAGACACAATTCTCTTGCCATCGGGTGAGAATCCAACTGAGGTGACCCAATTGGTGTGCCCCTCCAGTGGCTCCCTGAGTGCAGCTCCAGACTCTGCATCCCAAATGCGCACAGTGTTGTCATCGGAGCCAGACACAATTCTCTTGCCATCGGGTGAGAATGCAACCGAGCTAACAGCACTGGTGTGCCCCTCCAGTGGCACCCTGAGTGCAGCTCCAGACTTTGCATCCCAAATGCGCACAGTGTTGTCATTGGAGCCAGACACAATTCTCTTGCCATCGGGTGAGAATGCAACTGAGGTGACCCAATTGGTGTGCCCTTCCAGTGGCTCCCTCAGTGCAGCTCCAGACTCTGCATCCCAATTGCGCACAGTGTTGTCATAGGAGCCAGACACAATTCTCTTGCCATCGGGTGAGAATGCAACCGAGCTGACAGCACTGGTGTGCCCCTCCAGTGGCTCCCTCAGTGCAGCTCCAGACTCTGCATCCCAAATGCGCACAGTTTTGTCAATGGAGCCAGACACAATTCTCTTGCCATCGGGTGAGAATCCAACTGAGGTGACCCAATTGGTGTGCCCCTCCAGTGGCTCCCTGAGTGCAGCTCCAGACTCTGCATCCCAAATGCGCACAGTGTTATCCCAGGAGCCAGACACAATTTTCTTGCCATCGGGTGAGAATGCAACCGAGGTGACCCAACCGGTGTGCCCCTCCAGTGGCTCCCTGAGTGCAGCTCCAGACTCTGCATCCCAAATGCGCACAGTGTTGTCATCGGAGCCAGACACAATTCTCTTGCCATCGGGTGAGAATGCAACTGAGGTGACCCTATTGGTGTGCCCCTCCAGTGGCTCCCTGAGTGCAGCTCCAGACTCTGCATCCCAAATGCGCACAGTGTTGTCAATGGAGCCAGACACAATTCTCTTGCCATCGGGTGAGAATCCAACTGAGGTGACCCAATTGGTGTGCCCCTCCAGTGGCTCCCTCAGTGCAGCTCCAGACTCTGCATCCCAAATGCGCACAGTTTTGTCAATGGAGCCAGACACAATTCTCTTGCCATCGGGTGAGAATCCAACTGAGGTGACCCAATTGGTGTGCCCCTCCAGTGGCTCCCTGAGTGCAGCTCCAGACTCTGCATCCCAAATGCGCACAGTGTTGTCACGGGAGCCAGACACAATTCTCTTGCCATCGGGTGAGAATGCAACTGAGGTGACCCAATTGGTGTGCCCCTCCAGTGGCACCCTGAGTGCAGCTCCAGACTCTGCATCCCAAATGCGCACAGTGTTATCCCAGGAGCCAGACACAATTCTCTTGCCATCGGGTGAGAATGCAACCGAGGTGACCCAACCGGTGTGCCCCTCCAGTGGCTCCCTGAGTGCAGCTCCAGACTCTGCATCCCAAATGCGCACAGTGTTGTCATCGGAGCCAGACACAATTCTCTTGCCATCCGGTGAGAATGCAACTGAGTTCACATCACTGGTGTGCCCCACCAGTGGCTCCCTGAGTGCAGCTCCAGACTCTGCATCCCAAATGCGCACAGTGTTGTCATAGGAGCCAGACACAATTCTCTTGCCATCGGGTGAGAATGCAACCGAGCTGACAGCACTGGTGTGCCCCTCCAGTGGCTCCCTGAGTGCAGCTCCAGAGTCTGCATCCCAAATGCGCACAGTCTTGTCATGGGAGCCAGACACAATTCTCTTGCCATCGGGTGAGAATGCAACTGAGGTGACAGAACTGGTGTGCCCCTCCAGTGGCTCCCTGAGTGCAGCTCCAGACTCTGCATCCCAAATGCGCACAGTGCTGTCATCGGAGCCAGACACAATTTTCTTGCCATCCGGTGAGAATGCAACTGAGTTCACATCACCGGTGTGCCCCACCAGTGGCTCCCTGAGTGCAGCTCCAGACTCTGCATCCCAAATGCGCACAGTGTTGTCATAGGAGCTAGACACAATTCTCTTGCCATCGGGTGAGAATGCAACCGAGGTGACCCAACCGGTGTGCCCCTCCAGTGGTTCCCTGAGTGCAGCTCCAGACTCTGCATCCCAAATGCGCACAGTGTTATCCCAGGAGCCAGACACAATTCTCTTGCCATCAGGTGAAAAAGCAACTGAGTTCACATAATTGGTGTGCCCCTCCAGTATAGCAATTGTATTTGGCCACTGTTTCATCCTGCCTCTTGTAATTGATACTAATTGCGGGAATTCATGTGAGAATCTTTCCCTGATTTTCGAGTCCTCCGGTGCCAAGGCCAGTGCTGAAAGATAAATATGGGGAGCACTTTGATTGACTGCTTCCCCAAAGAATGAAATAAATCTTTTGGCATCAGTCCCAAACTCGACAAGGGATGTGCTCTAATGATCTTCAGTCCTCATAACATCTCATAAGATCATTCCTAGACATACCTCATTTGCCCAACTTATCAATTTAGACAGGGCCTGCTGTCCATAGCCCACAATCCCAAGTAAACTCAACACCTCCAGCCAAAACAGAAACTTTTTGAACAGCAAGTTCTGCACTTTTAGGTCATGCCATGAATTATAGGCTATCTCGACGAGGTGATCCATCCAAAATTGAGCAGCGTATCGGAGATGCAATGGGATGTAGTTGTCAAGTTGCCGCTGGAAATCTGGCATGTCAATGTTCCGCAAGTATGAGGTTGGTAGATCACAGATATTGAATCTCAGTTGTCTGTCCAACACCTTCATAAGAGCAGACATCAAGGTTCGTTGCTGACCATCTGTGCCACAGAGGATTTCAGGCCGCTCCACTTGAACATGAGATGTCATAAACTCTCTGAACGAGAGATGTATTATTCTGATTGCTGCCCCTGGAGTATCGGAAACATGGACTACAGCACTCAGAGGGAGCAGTGTCCCAAGAAGAACTGTGTTTTCCAGTTCAAGCAAGTCTGCAAGACTCTGGGAATCCAAAGGTTCCAGAAGGAGCAAAATTGTACTCAGAATCTTCATCACTCGATGATGGTAACCTTGAGCACGCCGGTCTCCTGGAACAGCTAATGGGATGGCATAATTCATAATCCGGAGGTATAGACCATACAGGTCAGTGAGACCTTCACCATCCAGGAGGTAATCAACAGATTCCTGGGGAGGTACATGTGGCAGTCCTGCAAGAACATAACGAACAGCTGTAGCTGCAAAAATAAAGAGTCCATTTGCACGGGTTGTTATTTCTTGTGCCTGCTGACTTTGAATTTTCCAAGGATGACGTGTCCTCCATTTGGCCCCATTAAGTGATTGCTCAACATAGAGGTGGATGTCACACTGAACTATAATGGGTTCAATTTCATCAAGGACAACCCCATGCATCAGAGAAAGAAGTTTATCGAATTTCAGATAGGAAGGAACATCAGGACGTCCAGTCAGAAAGAATCGGACATGGGCCGGGATCTGAGCCATGCTATCTGATAGCCACCGCAAGAAAATCTGGCCACGGTCTTCTCCACATTCATCCAGAGCATCAAGGCAGATCACCCATGGTTTTGAACAGGGAGGTAGCTTCTTGAGAATTTCTACAACCAGCTTCTGGAACTGCAAGTGAGGTTCTGCTTCACAGATGCCAGTACAATCTGTCTCTAGTAACTCGATCAGATGAGCCCGAAAGCCAGGACTATAATCTGCAAGCTGCCTAGCGAGTGTCGTAGCAAGGTGATTTATCTCCTTGCGATCTGTGTGGTCACGGGAAAAGAAAAAAGATGCTGCGAGAGCTCTGTTGTTGTTGGCCAGGATAGTTGCAACTGTCTTTGCAATTGTGGATTTGCCCGATCCCGCAACCCCACTGAGCATGACCAGGCGGATTGAATCGGGAGTGCTGGTTAAGCATGCAACAAGGTCCCTGATTATGTCGACTCGTGTACCATCCATGCATTTTTCGGGTGTGTTGACAGCATTGTAGCGTGCTGCCACACATTTGAGACTTGCGAGAATCTCTTGGGTATTGCCTTTCCCTTGGACTGCGATGTTGACACTATCAGCTTTTCTGAAAATCCCCTGAAAGGTCCTTACAATTCATTTGTGCACTACCACTGCTGCTATTGAGAAACAGTATTTGGGAGAGGATGAAAAAACATACAGATTATTCACGATGAACTGTTCAGTCTTGACATCATAAGACATCATGGGACCCTCCCCAGGACCCCCGCTGCCACCCTTCTCGCCGCCCACTCCACCACTGCCCCCCATGCCGCCTGAGGAATATAAGTAATAAGGTTAGTATTCTCGCCAATTTTGCCACGCACCATAGATGTTTTGATTAACTGTGTGGAATTCGCTAGCCTGGTGAGACATTATAGAGCCAGTGTCACTTGGTAGAGACTCCGAGTAGAGTGTGGATCTTGTGTGTGCAGTGCAGGAGACGTGGAGGTGAGAGAACAAGGGCTGACTGACAGCCTACTGACAGGCACAGCTAACATGCGGCCGCCGCATGCAACGTTTCCTAAATATAGGGTGCCAAACTTCGGGAAAATGGCTCAATTTTTTCATTTGCGAAGATTAACGGCCAGAACGATGGACGCAGATAACACATAAATGTAGTATACAAAATGTGCCGGAGCGCAGATAGCGGAGTTTAAGTAAAAGGCTTTAGACGGAGCCTCCGACAGGTTTAATTTTATCAAGAGGGTGATCCTGCGCCAAATTCATTTACACTCCGGTTTTCAAATGTTCTGCCGTAAAACAGGGCTCAGGGTATCCAGTCCGATGCACATTCGGTTCCCGATGTCCCCGACGCTGCCGTAGGTACTCCCTGTGGAGCAAATCCGATATGCCCGACAGCTCAGGTTTCCTCAATCACGCGCCCCGCCGCTCCTGATGGAGTCCGCCCGACGATAATTCAGACTCCCCCGATGCTGCCGCCTACTGAATCTACGCGCGCGCCTTCTCGCCCCACCGGGATTTTGGCCCGACGCGTTATTTGGCACTACGTGGCGCCGGGCCGCCGCTGCCGCGGCGATCAGGACTGCCACGCTCTTCGACTTACATCCTCGAAACCTGAATGCCCGTCCCAGCCGCTGTTTGAAGCCCTTGCCGCCATACTGAAGACGACTCGCTCTTGACCTAAAGTCGCGTGCTGCTCTTCCTCTTCATTTGTCGACGCCTTTGTCCTGCCACAGCGCCTTTACCAAAGCACACACCGCAAGCCCATCGAGCCCGGCCTCGTTTGAAAGCCGTATTGCAACATCTTCATGATTCGAGGTACGCGTAGTTCTCCTTGTATTCTTCATATGTTACTCACTGAACCGTCCTTCTATTTTCGAATTCAAAGACCGCGGATTTGGCTGGTGACCGCTGATCATTTTTCCTGGAAGGAGGCCCTTCTCGTGCATTGCTGTGAAGGCGGGTGGAGGAGCGAAGTGGGTGTATTCGAGCTGCGTCACGCGTTAGCGCGTTGCGTGTGCTTCTCCTCCGTTCCAGTCCCCCACGCGCCCGCCGCACGTGTCCCTTCCGCGTCGCTTCGAGGTCCGACAGCGCCTCTTCTCACTGCGTCTGCGTATTCGCGCCGCACCCGTTCTGCGTAGCCGAGAATCCCCGTCTCATTGCGTGTGCGGGTTGAGATTCAAGTTGCCGAAAAGTGGACGTGGGGGGCTGACCGCATTTACGGCCTCAACTTGGGCGGCTGGTTTGTGCTGGAACCGTGTGCATGTGCGTTTGAATATCTATGGATTCCCTTCTAACACTACGTAGCCATCGCGCCTGCGCTGTTCCAGCAATATCCCTCTGCCGGGGATGAGTGGGCACTGTCAACCCTGATGCGCGCGGATGGCACGCTGCAGGCCAAAATGGAGCAGCATTACGATACCTTCATCGTGAGTCTTCGATACTAATTGGTTCTTCCCCTCCTCATTCGCATCCAACCCACCCATTTTTTCTTTTCCCATCATACTCACATCTCTTTTTTTCCCCCCCTACAGCTACCTCGAAGCACACAACATGATCCGCGGAATCACCGGCTACGGCGCGAGCAACGGCCCCTTTATCAGCATCCACGACGGCTTCCAGGCCGTCTCGTCGTGGGCGGGCATCCTCAAAGGCTCGGACCGCATCGTCATGGATACGCATCCGTATTTCGCGTTCAGCGGCGGAGCGAATGACCAGCCTATTGCGACAAGCGAGGATCCCGCGCGCGCGGGCGTGCATTGGCCTGTGGCGGTGGCGTGTGCTGATTGGGGGTCGTTCTTGAATAATGGGTCCGTCCCTCCCTCCCTCCTTGCTCCGTTTTCGAGAAGTGGATTGATGCTTTATCCCTCTGCATAGCTGGTCGTAGTTTGGCGTCACCATTTCGGGAGAGTTCAGCAACGGGTACAACAACTACGGGTTGTATTTCAAGGGCGTGAACAGGACGCAGTCGTATGGTGGTGATTGTGCGTTGTGGGAGGATTCGTCGACGTGGAACAATACCGTCGTAGCTGGTGTGCGAGAGTTTGGGCTGGTGTCCATGGACGCACTCGGGGATTGGTTCTTCTGGACGTGGAAGGTGCGGTTGCTTCCGGACCTGGGTGTCTATTTCTTCACCGTATCTGACTATGTATTTGCGTTTTCAAATTCAAATTAAATTTTAGATCGGCCAAGCCGCCGACGGGGTCATCCGCTCGCCACGCTGGCCGTACCAGTTCGGCCTCGCGGGCGGATGGATGTCCACCGACCCGCGCACGGCGCTCGGCAAATGCGCCTCCGTCGAGGGGGGGCGATGACGCTGATGCCGACGTACACCGCCGCGTCGCGGTGTCACCACGACGGGGGGCGTGGCGACGCTCACTTATATTACACCGAGTGTGACTGCGGCGGTGGCGGTGGAGGTGACGCCGACGATGGGTATTGGGAATGGGTGGTTTTATGCGGGGGATACGGCGCCGGGTGTGACTGCGGTGGCGGGGTGCACGTATCCTGCTGCGTGGAGTGCGCTGAGTCTGCCCGCGCCCACGGCGCTGTGCACAGGCGCCGCATGGGTTTTGTTTTGTTTTGTTATGGGCTCGTGATTCATGGACAATTATCTACGGTGTAGCGATTTATACCGTTTGACTACATATCTCACATTGACGTACGCTATATTTCGTCCAATTTGTATGTTAATGTATCATTCCTCACTGGTAAATCGGCTACTAGTGAGTAACTTGGTTTGGGGAAACATCAGTCGTGTGGCGGGTTTTCAATTGAGATGCACCACCAGCGCTTTGTTGTTTGTTCCTTGAGGTTTTTTTGCCCTAACACTCGGTCGAAATGGTACAGTATACGTATGTCATTCAAGAAGTTTTTCAGATTATATCAAAAATATTCAATAACTATATTAATGAAGAAAAAATTGGTTACTGGTTCAGAAGTTAGGAAAACAGCCCTCCTGGATGAATTGGCACATCACCCTTGCATCACCCACCGCAAATGAGAAATTTCGACGGCCGTAAATGGAGGCGGGGTTCTTTTTTGCAACACAAGAGAAGATTAAAAATCAGCTATATTGAGGTTCAGAGAATAGTCCTCGTGGATGAATTGGTGTTAGCTGCGGCAAGGTAGATTAGATAGATATCATCGTACTTTGCTCCCGCTCGTCTACGCGCTGAAATAAAGAACTCTCTTCCTCGCGTATACGCACTCATATCCCCTCAATTCTTTTGCCCCAGCTTGTTTTTTTGTATCTCACGCTAGGGTAGCTACGGTCCTTTCGCATCCCATCCCTGACCCCGGTTGCCCTCCGCGTACGGGTTTGGCCGTGGCTCATTTCCGCCTGGGAAAAACCTTGACACATCACCCACCGCAGGTAGTACATGAGGTTAATAAATGTGAGTGGGAACTGCGAGTTCGAATCCTCCCTGGGGCATATCGCGGCCAAAGCGTTTTTTTTTGCCGTCATTGAGCAGGGAAAATAAGTTCCTTTTGTTTTCACCGGGTAAGAGAGAACTGACCAAAACGATTATATTCAGGTTCACAGTGTATTAGGAAAATAGCCCTCGTGGATTATCGGGTTATTACCCATTCTGCATGAGTTTGGGTTTGAATCCACCCAAGGGCATTATTAGCCACCAACTGAAATTTTCGCTGACCGTGATAACTGCGAAAGGATGAGATCCGGCCAGGTTCAAGGATAGAGACAATAGCCCTCGTGGATGAATCGTACATCACACATCGCCTGTAAGTCGGGGCCTCGTGCATAAATGGGAGGTCGAGGTTCATATCCTCCCGAGGGCATATTGGGGACAAACCCCGCTCTTTCCTTTTGCTGTGCAAAGGACGACCGAAAGGGCTTATATTCAGGTTCAAAGGCAAGGAGAATAACCCTCGTAGATGAATTGGTACATCACCCATTCTGACTTTTGAATAAGAAGCGTGGACATGGAAATGGGAAGTGGAGGTTCGGATCCTACGAAGGGCATTTCGTGCAGAATGGCTCTTTTTGCCGTACAAGAGACGGCTAATAAATGGACTATATTCAGGTTCACAGGTTAGGAAAAGAGCCCTCGCGGAGGAAATAGTGCATCATCCATTCTCAGTGAAGAAGGTGAATGCCGAAATGGCCAATAGCTGTGCCCAGTTAGTTTTACCGCACTCTAAATGTCAAAAGATGAGGGCATACGTAGCTGTATTCATAACTACAGGAAATAAGCCCTTGTGGATGAATTTGGCCAATCACCCACCATAGGCAGTAGCGATGGGATGTGACTGTTGTGAATGGGAAATGGATGTTCGAATCTTTCCAAGGGCATAAGGTGGTGGATGTCAATTTGTCAATTTTTTTTTCGCGGTGCAAGAGATGGCTGAAAAGGTTTGGAGGCAAGGATAATAACCCTCGTAGATGAATTGGTACATCACCCATTCTGACTTTTGAATAAGAAGTCGTGGACATGGAAATGGGAAGTGGAGGTTTGAATGCTCCCGAGGGCATTCAGGGTGGAATAATTTCTTTTTTACTTCTTGTGCAGCATACGGAAGGGGATGGGCAATCATATTCAAACTCAAAGGTAGCATAGCTATTGAATGGACTCGGAATGGGTTACGTGCAATTCGAATAGTTGTGCCTAGTTAGTTTTACTACAGCTCTAAATGTCAAAAGATGAGGGCCTAGCTGTGTTCATAACTACAGGAAATAAGCCCTCGTGGATGAATTGCCCAATCACCCACCACAGGTACAGTCATTCCACGGTCCTTGCATCGAGATTTTGTCTCACTTCATTTGACACAGTTTTTCATTAATATACCAGGGAAAAAATGCTAGGTACGCGTCTTATGTTCCCCTACATGAGATCTACCAGGCACAATTTCCATATTCAAAGCCGTTCCGTTGTGGGAGGGCAATCTTTCGCATGCAAGGACCACGGATCAATTCACCACACAAATATAAATAATGTTTTGAGCAACTGCATGCTTGTAGCGACTTTTCTTTCTGGTTTCAAATTCTCAGGAGTCTTCTAGGCAGTAGTAGAGGATATCCTACCACTCAGGCTACTGATTTCACCAATTCTATAGATGGTTCTAAGCTCATGCAAGGACCGCAGAAAATGCAAGGACCGTGGAATGACTGTAGTAGCGATGAAATGTGACTGTTGTGAATGGGAAGTGGAGGTTCGAATCCTCCCAAGGGCATAGAGTGGCGGATCAGTTGCTTTTTTTTTCGTGGTGCGAGAGATGGCTGAAAAGGTTATGCTAATGTTTGGAGTTAAGGAAAATAGCTCTCGTGGATGATGTACATCGCCTATTCTGACTTTTGAATAAACGTAGACGTGGAAATGGGAAGTGGAGGCTCGAATCCTGCCGAGGGCATAAGCGAGAATGACCTCTTTTTATTCCCGTATGGTGCTCTGTAATGCTCATTTTGTAACATGTGAAAGGACGAGGTCCTACACCCATCCAGGCCTAGAGAAAATATCCCTCGTGGATGAATTGGCGTATAACCCACTATAAGTTTCGAGGCTCGATGTCAATGGAACAATGGAAGGCGGGGGTTCAAATCCCGAAGGGAATTTACCAGGCCAAATGCGCTCTTTTGCCGTGCAAGCGACGACTGAATAATCAGTTATATTGAGGTTCTGAGGTTAGAATAAACAGCCCTCGTTGATAGATCGGGATATCACCCATTATGATTGTAGGACAATGTAGTGGACGAGAACATGGGAAGTGGGGGGTTCGAATCCTCCTGCAGCCATTAGCAATAACCACTGCTGTTTTTGCTGCCGATGAAAACGGTGGGTGGAAGGATTAGATCCTATCTCTGCCGAAAGTAAGGGGAATAATAGCCTTCGTAGATGAACTGTTGGTGCTTTCGTGGATGGGGGATGGGGGGTTCGAGTCCCCACGACGGCATTAACGATCAAGGTAGCTATGTAACTTTTTTCTTTCTTTCTGCCCCCTTTCTTTTTGAATACCCAAGTACTTACTGACTTTCTGATTGAATGAGATCTCCGAGGTATGGATTGGGACGTACGGAAGATGAAATGGCACAAACCCACATACGACACCCTCTTAATTTAAATAACTCTGCCATAGTGCAATGAAATGCGTTCGGACGGAGATATTACCTCTGTTCGCTTGTCCGGATAGTGTTGCTGTAGGTTCAGGTTGGCTCAAAACCCGCGAGATCGGCCGTATTCGGCCATCAATGGCGGGCACTGCCACTGGGCTCCTTGTTTCTTTCATACTTCCAGCTCTGGCTGTGGCGCGACGACATCCCGACGGCGCGCGCCATTCTGACGGGCGGAGCTGTACGGCGTGTACACAATCCGGCGGCTATATGTGCAACCGTGCCGACTCATAACCCCACGCCCCGCTTCATCACATCCGCGCTGTGTCCCGCCTCGATGCGTATCCCTGGTCCACCCAGCGTAAACATATAGGACTACGAACGACGACTATGTGTCAACTAGCGCAGTTCAGTCCCGCCTACATGTGCGTATCCTGCATCCATCCTCGCTCGCCCTCCCATGGCCTACCACTAGCATCGGAACACGCTCCGCCCGCGCAGGACGCCAGCCACGACCTCGAGGCACACGACCTACATACGCGCATGCCTCCACTTACAGATCCGCGGCACTGGCTGCGCGACCCGCAACGCCCACCTTACGTGGATGTGCCTTGTCTCCGGCCAATGCACATGCACTCTTTATCTGCGCCCCCTGCGCTGCCACCCCCGAAGTGACTGAGCGCCTCGCCCGTCCTCCTTGCTATACCGTGCTGACGGACCGTAGAGCGCGTGGCCCGACACCCCACGTCACGACGGCGACGAAGATAGCACGACACGCCACGAGACGGCGGTACTTCGTACCCTGCGACGCATTCCGCCCCCCTGTGCGTTCGCGGCTGCATCGCGATATCGCTGCTGTGCTGGTGCCCGTGCCCTACTTTGCCCCCACCGCACCGCAATCAATCTCTAGCCCTGCCGCGCCCTCGATGGCACGCAACGCCGCCGGACGGACAGCGCACCAGAAGGACACAGCGGCGCTACCTCGGAGGGAGTCGGCGGCGCGTCGCGTTTGAGTGAACACATTTGCTTCGCCCTAGACGCGCGCTTACTCATCTGCACCTGCTCGCACCGGAATCCCCACCCCGTTCCCCCATCGCGCCTGAAGGACACGGCGGCGCCGCACGCGACATCTCCGCTCTCGCGTGCACCTCCGCACCGCATTCACGGGAGGGTGTCGTGCGCTTCTTCGTGCTCGCCGGCCGCAGCAGAGTCGGGTGCGGAAACATTGGTCGACCTGGGTGCGCAAACGGGGAGCGCAGATAAAGCTGCTCCGCGCCACTGGCAGTCAGCCGTGCGTTCTGGATTTTTTGGAGGCGCGGCGTTGTTATATGCCTACTTGATGTGAACGCTGATCCGGGCTTGGCACTGCACGACTGGTGCACACTCGTGCTGCGTGCGGAGAAGTGGTGATCTCTCGCGCTTCGTCCCTTGCACCGCTTCTTATCCCTAGGGTCGTGCGCCCAGGGCGTCCGTCCCATCGTGCGCCTCGGCGGCGTTCGGCTCGTCGTCACCACTGCGCATGATAGATAGTCTTTCCCTAAAAAACACATTGCCTCGTCTCGACGCGTATCATTCACTCTGTGTTCATGCAGTCCTGCCGAGTTTATCCCTCTTCTGTTTCTGTCCCCTCCCTTCTCTGGCGGCCGACGTTTCGTGCGCCCTCCCGTCATACGTGCTCCCCCTCTGCACACAATTATGTCTTGAGCGTTAGTTACATGCAAGCGCGCATGGGATACTCGTAGTAGAACAGGGGTTCGATGTTGTCCGCCAATAATCCTGAAGGAGAAGAGGCAGGGAAATCAAGCGGGGCGTAGAGCAACTGGTACGTGCGCCTACCGAAATTTAAAGGATATTTATGTAAATGTCTCATCGTTGGTAGAGATAGTTCATCTCATGTTCGAATTTCAGACTTCATACCCAATCCATATGATGGCATCTTCCGTCGCATCTTTTGCCTTTTCTTTTTTTAAATTTCTGGGCCGAGTTAGGGCCAGCTTTCCGCTGAGAAGAATTTCCTATTTCAGGATACGCCGCACGATATGCCGCGTAGATTTATATGTCCATGGCGCTTAACTTCTCTGTACTGCAACGATATGGCCGATTTGGAGAAGGGAGTCTATATCATTCTAAAACGTACGATGCATGAAGCTGTATTCAAAAAATCACAAACAAGTTGCAAGCTGTGCGTAAAAACCCTGTAAAATGCACGTCAATATATCGCCCACATGTACATACTAGTAAATATTACCGAATCATTGTTTCAAGACCCATAGCATCTATACCCATTATATCTCAGGGAGGATAACCAAAACTCTCCAGTTAAAACATTGGGAAGATATAGAGGAAATAGTTACATACCGTTGCATATTCGTCTGTCTATATGTAAAAGTAATTGACTGCTTTGTTCCGTAATCTGGACTGATCCTGCAAATGATTCACCCTCGTACATATATGCCTATCCTATCGAGCTACCTTAATGGCGATAAAAATTATATTTGTATCTTTGAAAATATATATGTTCATGGGACCAACTGCCATACATGTATACGCGTGCCATTCAAGACATTTTCGGATTATACATATGAGAAATATTCAAACTGTGAAACGGATTTAAAAACGCTCTGGACAACGGCTGAAACGCAGGAATGCCTCAATATTCATGTGTACGTGCCGAATATATGGCGTGGCTTTGCCCGGTACCTGCGGAATTGAGAGAAGGACATATTCACCACAACTTACAAGTTTGGTAGTTTCGCAGCGTCGCCCAGGACTACTAGGATTTGTCGCGCAGCCCGCACTCAAGTTGTATAGCACAAAACTTGGTGTTTACTATCATTGGTACTTTAGGAGGTGTAGCCCGGCGGCGCAGGGGTATTATGAGGGGCGTGGTATAATAGCGACTCCACCCGTGCATAAAGATGCTGGAGTATGGCGGCGATTGCATTAGGGTCTCTGCCCGTCGGATCCCCGGGCGATTGCGCGAATTGGGGCAGTTCATGTTCAACTTGAACATGCATACTCATGGGTGAGGCTTTGTGGACTCGAGGACGCGCCGAAGAAGACACGGCCCCGGCGCCTCAGGCGAAGTAAAACGGTCAGGAAGGCCACGGAGAGGGCTATGGGAGCAAGTGTAGCGCCTGCTATTGCCCCCGCGGGGATTCTGCGTAGTAAGGCGCGTGAAATTCAGGAAGCGGGGCAGGAACATACGACCACCTTCGATTCGGAGCCGTGCTTGTTTGGTTGGCGACGCCGGTGTCAATTGGGAACGTGAAGCTTGCGGATGTGGAGGTCACGGATCTTGACATTCCAGAGACGAAGTAAAAAAAGCTGAGGGTAACGTCGAACTTCTCGCGCTGGATGAATCTCCGACACTGGTATTAATTGGGAATGTGGATCTTGTGGATGTGGAGCTCCCGGATGGGATTGCGGATAACGAGTGAGGGGGAGGTGCGACCGACGAAACGCGGAGATCCGTGCGCGTATTGGCGGGGAAGAGCGCATTTCCGATCTGTAAATGAAATCGCGGAGTGTGCCAATTAGTGCACATGAAAGGCTGAATCCGAGACTAATGAACCAAAAAAATATGTTGCGGGTGAGCGACGTCGCCGGTGGGGAGAAAGGGGTGGGCTCTGAGACTACAAGAGAGCTTCCGTTCGCATTGGCAGAGAGTCGGTTCAAATCCGCTGGACAGTGTCCTCCCCAGGGTCGGGCACGTCTTATACTAGTAGCTCGATGAGGAACGCCGTCGAACTGGCAGTCCCCACGCAGCCGCGCACCGTACACGCCACAGAAACGATGTTCGCAGAGGACCAGGCACCAGAAGCTACACCCTGCAGGCCTTGACAAAATATCGCTGTCGGCAGCTTGGCCAAGATTTCGCCTTCGTCTAGGCCTAAGTTGAAGCTGCTGAATCTCATGCGTGTGTGCGATCTCCACGGGTTTGTGGTGTGTATTCCATTCTCTGGCTTGAACAGGCGCTTTTTTTATCTGTCACTTAACAGCCCTTTGGCACCCGAGTCCCAAATTAAATCCCGGTACCTCATCCGCGGGGCAAAGAGAAAGTGCCGCAGCATGTGTCGCAGCCAGTGGCTGCGGCAACCTGCGGCAATTATGTTGCACTGCCGCAGAAATCAAAAGTAAAACTGCATGCATCGACGGCCACAACGACGTGAGGGCTTCAAATTCTTGCCCATATTGGTCTTTAAACACCCCTGTATATGTCCCCTGCACTGTTCAATTCCTTGGGGGTTGATACGGCAACTTGGCTGCGGCAACCTGCGGCAACCAAACCAATACAACGTGAGTGGCTGCGGCACTCTGCGGCAATTACATGCGGCAAACTCATGCACGGCTGCGGCAGTTTGGTATTTTGCCGCATCCATTCTGCGTCAGTCTGCGGCAGCCACTTGCGGCAGTTGACATGTCTGCGGCAAGTTTTCAACATGGTCAAGCAAGTTGCGGCAATGTATTGCGGCACTACGCGGCAGTAGCTTTTGTGTCTGTCGGCAATATATGTCTGGAACTCACATCATCACACCAAGCACAGAATTAGTCCTCTGAAATTCTTACCTATCGAACATCGACCCAAACTAATCTGT